>CAMZMU010000082.1:41186734-42386734 GCA_947311845.1 Poa pratensis
GGTGTCAAGCTCTCATTGCCCCTATCATAGCATCTTGAATGATTAAGGTTAAAGTGAAAGCAAATATGAGTAGTGTGCTTGATAAAGAATGGGTTGAATGTCTCATGCCCCTTGAATACAAGTACTTACACCATGTGTTACTCAACTTGGGAAACAAAGCAAGTTCAATTAAATATCATTGTAAGCATAATAGTATCATCAAGAGCGTCAACTGGGGTACCTCTTGTCCCAAGATATGGAACAAGCCCATATCAAAATGACAAGACAAACAAACAAAATGAACAATCTCAACACCCTTTTTATTTACCATTTGGAATAGTTTTTTATTGCAAGGTGTATCACAGAAGGTTCACCATAGTATGTAAGTAAATTTCCACCATGAATGATGCATGGCTTAGATTAGCGGCCCAGGCGTCTCTCTAACCATTTACACAAACTCATTTAAACTCACTCTATTTCCACATTTATTTCAACATGATAAGCATCCATAGACAAAAGCACATGATATCAACTAAATGAGATGAAGAGCGTGTTGAAAGCTTGCCATGTGACAGCACATATGGGCTAACTTCCAACCCAAAACATTCATCAAGCCACAAACATCATAATCTTAATCACAATGGGTCAAGTTTTATTATGCAAATAAAAGAACATTGTGCATCAAGTTCGTGAGAGCTATATAACCAATTTTTTCCATTGCAATCAATAACATAAACATTTTCATTCAGAGGTAAGATAACACAAACAACATGTTAAACATACTCGGAATAGCATAAAGCCAATAGGTAGATATGGTGGACTCACTGGAATAACTTTGGTTGAAGGTGTTGGAAACAAGTTTTTGCTTGTTGGAGTTTTTGGGCTAGCAAAAGGGAGAAAGTTGACCATCTAGATGCATGCATGAGTGTCCATAGAACTAACTAATCCATGTTAAACCAAGTAAATAACAATCAGCACCAAAACATGAATAAGTGATAGCTCTACAAAAAGAATTTGCAAACTATTACTCATAAACAAGCTCATGAATCATGCAACTATATGTATCATTAAAAATCAAGTCAAACATCCCTTTTCCCAATCTTATAAAAGCATCCAACATATTTCAACCCATATTTCCAGTAGCTCTCTCATATATAATTGATAGTGTGGTGGTCTCTCAAGACTCAAACAAAAACAAAAACGACGCTCCAAGTTTATGCGATAAAGTGTTTCGATCGAAAAACAGAAGTTGGACGTGTGCAAACCGAGAGTGTGTAGGTCCAGGGGTTGTCTTCACATCCCCAAGCTTATGGTCTTCACCATCCTTGGATAGCTCTTGGTGCATCTCCTCCAATCCCTGTGAAAAAACTTCAAAACACCGTTTCTCCCATCTCTTTTCTGTGGGGTGCATTAATAGTGATAAACAAATAGGTTCCTTGCTGCATATAATCCTTGAACAAAAATTCATATGACATGTCCAGAAAGTGTATAATGTTGTATGCCTACTCATAAACTCAATTGGATCAAAAAGATTCAACTTAAAAGCTCAAAGCATGCATCAAACAAAATGGGACAGAATCTGTCCAGAAAAACAGCAGCAGCAAAACGTATTTTTCTACCCTACCAAACTTTCTCGAAAAATTCCGAAAAAATTCATGCATACAGAGGATGAAAAGTTGCAACTACAGTTCAAATATGAGCTCATTCGGAGTTACAGAATAAGAATTAAAAATCATACCGTGCACTGATCGTGCAGGAATAAAATCTCCGAACGCTATAAGCAACTTTTCAAACCAAAAAGGGTAAAACTTGGCACTTTATTAAAAACTCCAGAACCTAACTAGACACAAAATCTCTTGTTACAGCAAGAGGACACAAAGAAAAATCACACAAAAATAACCGGGTTGCCTCCCGCAAAGCGCTTTCTTTATAGCCATATAGCTAGGCTTCTTACTTGTTGTTTTATTGTGGACGAAGCTCATGAGGGAGCTTGAACTTTGGTGGTTCCCTCTTCCTTGGAAAGTGTTCCATGCACTTCTTGTGTGGAAACTGAAACTTTACATTCCCTTCCTTTGAATCAATGATAGCACCTGTGGTACGAAGAAAAGGTCTTCCAAGAATAATAGGACTAGAGGTTTTATTCCCCATCCATGATTAGAAAATCCACAGGCACAAAAGTCATATGTAACTCTACCATAACATCACTTACTTTTCCCAAAGCATGTTTAATAGAGTCATCAGCAAGTGCTAGTTCAATAGAGCATTTTTCAAGATTTTTCAATTCAAGCACTTCATATAGTTCTTTAGATAAAACAGAGACACTAGATCCTAGATCAAGTATGGCATGGTGTGTCTCTTTTCCAATAGTTACTAGTACCTTAGGTATCCACATATCCCCAAGCTTAGGTGGTATCATAGCCTCTTGGTTGTACCTAGCAATCTTTTCTTTCAAGACATGATTAGCAATATAAGAACCAAAACCTGCTTGGTTAGTGTTGATGGAAGGATCACTTGCAAATTTTTGTAAGATAGATATTAATTCATGCAAGCTACAATTTTCTAAGTCAAGCAAAGGATCCTTGACTTCATTAAGCATTTTAACTTCCTCAACTTCTTCCCAAGCAAGATTCTCATTCCTTTTCTTTAAAGCAAGATTCAAGGCTATTGGAGGTCATCCTCCTCTTCAACATGATTCTTAATATCCCTATCTAAAGGTTCCAGCATAGAAGATATTCTTTCATTCAATTCCCTAGTCAACTTCTTTTTAGACTTGGCATAGTTCAATATTGTTTCCATTTTCAAAGAGATTCCAGAAAGAGTGTTATTTGTCTTTTTCATCCTAGACTTGGTATGAAGGATAAATGAATGCAAATCATTTTTAGTAGGATAGTCCTCCACATAAGTTTGTAGACATAAAGTTGACCTATCCATAGAAGCTTTTAGTTGTTTGATCCCAGTTTCATATTTGGATTCTATAGAATTCCCAAATAAATTTTCCATCAAATTATTAGCATGTGAGGGATTTCCAGAAGCAAATTTTCCACTAGTCAATGAGTCTAGAAAACATTTCGACCAGCCATCTATACCTTTATAGAAGTTTCTTATCACAGTGGCAGGAGTATATTTAATGACACCATTTTTACTAGTGTCCTTAATTCTATACCAAGCATCCATCAATGACTCTCCATAGTATTGACCAAAGTTGTTCATTTCAGCACTAGGATTCATTTTAGCAAGTTTTTTTTGGTATTTTTAATTTTTTATGCAAAACTGAAATAAATATGATATGATATGCAATGACACTAACAAAACAAATAAATTGCTTTGTAAGTAAAGATGGATAAGATGGTGCTCACGTAGGTGCAACCTCCCCAAGCTTAGGTGTTAGCACAAGTTGGTGACGTTGACTTTGTTGTGAGATGAATGCGATGATGCACACCCTTGGATAAATCTCTCAGCTACGATTCCCCGGCAACGGCGCCAGAAAACGTCTTGATGATCCCGAAGAGCAAGTCTTGATGCCTGCACAAATAAACGGGATTAGGTTGAGACTCCAAGTGCAGAGTGTATAGTAAGTGGAAGACAGTTTTCCCCACGAGGGGTGACTCGAGGGTTTAATATCGAACTCTCGGGGAATCTGAAGTGGTAGATTTATCTTCTTATCCTTCTTTTGGTTACCTACAAAACAAGGTTAGATGTTTTGGTCCTCAACCTCACCTGTGGTTGTCAAGCACAAGGTGTAAGAATGATATCAGGATAGTTATGCAATGCAAACAAGAAATAAATATGCAATGATGGTGGATGCAATGATAAATGATATTTTTGGGTTTTTGAATGATGTATGCAAGATGAAAAGTATTTTTGTATTTTCGGATTTAATGATGGCTGAAAATAGAAAAGTGGTATATGGTGTTGGAAAGGTGTTTCTTATGATTAAAAATGGACTGGGGTTCATGGTTTCACAAATGCACTCTCTCTTTATAAAGTGGTAGACAATGGAACACACACAGTTAACATATGAGATTGCAACACAGGGTTTGATAACAAGTTACTTAGATATATGGGCATCACGTCCTAACATAGAGATCTTTTGGTTATTAACCTCTCTTATACTCCACCAAGATGCGAACTAAATCATAACACCTCAGTAATTAAGATAACTCAGAGTATAGCATTAAGTATCATGACATGAAGTGAAAATAAGAACATGCTAGATCTAGTCATGGAGTAGTGGCAATGGTCACGCCCACATCCCGGTAGCATGGTATTTTAGTTTATCCCTAGTGAGGTAACAAAGTAAGGTAAAGATACCAAAGTGGATCGCAGAACTTTCTCTCACGTTCACTGCACTAGCCACCCCCCGTTACTCCAACTAATGCACACGTTCCCCACACACGCTCTCATAAACATGCTTGATCAAAACAAGTAGACAAGAACGGGGTACATAATATGCATCTATACTCATAACTGAAACAAACATTGCAATCTCAAACATATATTAACTCATAAAGATCCACCACAAAGGTATTACAACGGTGACCGTAATCATGTTCAGCAGCTCATACGGTACTAATTAGTGAAGCTCAAGAGAGGAGAGATACATAAGTTACTTCCACAAACCATAGTCCAGAGGTGGACTACTCTCTCTTTCATGGAGACGGTGGAGAAGTCGATGGAGAAGACGGAGACCACGCGGCAGCGCCCCGCCGGAGTTTTCTCCTCCAATCTGCAGCTCCTGATCTCCGTTTTCGGTGTTTCTGTGTTTGTGCGGCGCTCTTTCAGAGAACGTCGGGGGACCTTTTTTATAGGCGTTTTTAGGTCAAAACTATGTCGGTGGAGCGAGATCGACGGTAACGGACCACGAGGGCCAAACGGGTGGGCCCCACGCGGCCACAGTACCTGGGCGTGGGCCAACCCCGTTTGGTCCTCGGACCTCCGTTTGTTTGCTTCCTTCGCCCACAGATCTTCTTCCTTCCAAATATTGACGCCCGTAAATTTCCAGGTGATTTCGTTGACGTTTGGGTCCCTGAAACATTAAAATAAGAAAAGGGGTTTTCTGCCTATGCAGGGTTAATTCATTAAAAATAGGAAATTATTGAGATATTTCCAAAATCATGATAAACATTGATATAACCCTTATATGATGCAAAATGATTGTAATATAAAATTAAAGTGCAAAGTTCATGTATGCATTTTACATGCATCAGTTGTTCCCTTCCTGAAGGCGTCGTTCTTCGAGACCTTTTTGTGTAGTCGGGCGTGGCCATTGGTGGTGGTAGTTATTGTTGTATCACTGATCGTGTCAGCGTGGATCTTTTCCTTTTTCTTTATTTTTCTTTTGACTCTGTGCATCCTTAATGTCTCGACTAAATCTTAACATTATGTTGTTGCAGAGGCAGGATGTTTGATATCTGCTTGGTAGGCGGACGCGCCGCTGGACGAGGCACACCGTCCACATCCACCAACGTACGTACATACCTAGTTGCTTACGTACACAACAGATGTAAATCTCTACTCAGTCGTACGTAGGAGCGACGGATCGTCTCGATTCGTTCGCGGCGACGTGGCAGACGTCCGCCAACATGCCTACTACTCCCTCCGTTTTTTAATATAAGATGTTTTAGCATTTGTCTACATTCACATATACACAAATGTATGTAGACATGTGTTGTGTGTATGTTCACTCATTTTAGTATGTATCTAGACAAAATGTGCAACACCTAAAACATCTTATATTAAAAAAAACGGAGGTAGTAGATGTCTACCGGTAAGTGGCAACTGGTAAGTAATCATGAATCTTGGGCTGCAATTTAAATTTGCCCTGAGATCGGCCATAGTTGTTTGATTTTGAAATAGAGTGGAGATTTTTTGGCTATCGAGATACATTGCTTACTTTTTTTAAAAATATCGAAATTCCTCTTTATAAGTTTAGAGAAAAATTGGAAACAATATTGATATATTTCAATGATGTATCATACAAACATGCTAAATCTCACTTTAATATTTTGTACTATGAGCTACTATAAATATGAAAAAAAAGTATGGATCCAATTATAGTGAACTGTGCATATTTAAAAATTACAAAACTCATAAAAAATCCAATTTTTGTATAGCTTAGAGCGAAAATTATTTATTGTTGCATTTTTGCATATTTATAGGATACTTCATTAACTACATTATTTTTTTCAGATTTTTAAAACTTGTAAATATTATTTCTGAAATTTAAAATATGAGAATACGGGATCTCCGGAGCAAAGAATTTTTCGCTTGAAACGCTGATATTGAAGCGAGCAAACTCGATCGTAATCCGTCTCTCCCTGCCGCCTATGGATCATTTGCTAGCATACCAGCAAATAGGAATTTCTTTTTTTAGATAAAAGGGTTCACCCGGTTTCATTGAAACCACCACACAACCACAAAGTTTTACAACACACTCCGCAACGCGCAGAACTATGTGATCGGAAATTAAAAGCTACAGAAGCCCAATAATAACAGGTTTCTCGCCCAGCTAAGCCTACAGAGAAGACCAACAACCTATATACCAACGAACTAGCTCAGGCTCCGCAGAACTTCAAGATCATCTGAGACGACAGGAATCAGCTTGTTTTGCATTGATGGCGCCTTTCTTCTTCAGTTTCCTCAACGACATCGCTAGGCCACGCTACCATATTTCCACGCGAGTGCAAGAAGAGCTCCCCTTTTTTCTTGTTCAGTTCTAGTGCGTTTCTTGCCAGAAGGTCTGACACTGCATCCTGGAGAGAATTTTCCAGAGATGAGATCCGAGGCCACCCTTCTCCAGATGTCCCGCACCCCTGGCCTGTTTTTCCCTGAAAACAATCTCATTACGCAATTTCCAAAGAGCCCATAAAACAGCAGTGCAAACTACATTAAGGGCAGTGTTTTTTATTATTACTGAGCACCATCTTGCCACAAGATTCAAAATCTGACCCAACCTAACAACCAAACATGTCAGAATGAGGCCCAAACCAATTTAGCAACAAAGCAGTCAAAAAACAAATGTGGCAGGATTCAGGCTCAGAACAGAACAAACATGATTTATCATCAACTGTTCTACGCTTAGCCAGATTATCACGAGTTAGAATTTTATTGTTGGCAAGCAACACAAGAACACATGAATACGAGGCGGAAACGTTCAATTTCCACACAGCTGGAGTATGAACAGGAGTCACACCTCTATCGTTGATGATAGCATAGAAAGAACTCACATGTAAGTACCAGAGCTTCATACGCCAACAAAGGCATATCCTCTTCCAGAGTAAGGAAATAGTGCTAACTAATTGACACAACTCAAGCCAACGGTTAAATATCTCCGGCGATACACATCGCCGAAAGGTAATTTGAGGTCAACACCATCCCAACCTGAGCCACGGTTACAGTCCTGTTCATTAGCAATAGTGAACAGGTCCCAAAACAATATAGCCAACTGCAGTTACCTAGCCAAAACATCACTCCAGAACCTAATCCTGGTCCCAGAGCCAATACGCCATCTGTAACCCATTTTAGCAGCACTCGCAGCCGAACCAACACCTTTCCAAAAAGGAGAACAAGCTACAGGCTGAGCACACACAATATTTGGGGACAAGTCATATTTGTGATCCACAATCATCCTCCAAATTTTATTATTATCTAAATGATAACGCTTTATCCACGAAGCCAAAAGGCACATATTTAAAATCTCTTAGGTTTTGGATGCCCAGGCCACCAACTCTTGTTTCAAACAAACCATATCCAGGTAGCTAAATGATATTTCTTTTATCCTCATCATCATTCCAAAGGAAGTTAGACATTTGAGAAGTAATAGCATTGATAGCCCACTTAGGAAAACTTAATCACAGACAAGAGATACATGGGGATACTAGCAATACACGCTTTTAAAACACAGTCTGCTTTTATAATTCAAAAGTTTACCCGCCAAACCACCGTATCTCTTAATTGTTTTATTGATAATCGGTTGCAAGTCCTCTTTCCTGAGTTTAGAAAAGTGCAGTGGCACCCCCAAATATTTGCAAGGAAAGGAGGAAAGCTTGCAACAGAAAATTTGAGCAAAAGTAACAGCTTGAGCATGATCAACATTAATCGTCATTAAATCTGATTTATGATAGTTAATTCTCATGCCAGACATGCTCTCAAAACATGCCAAAAGCCATTTTAAATTTCTAGCAAAGTCTTCATCATTTTTAAGAAACAGAATGGTATCATCAGCATATTGAAGGCTGATGATACACCTGGGACAACTTGTGGTAGCAAACCACCAATCATCCCATTACGAGCAGCTTTACATAACATTTTAGTGAAGACGTCTGCTACCAAATTAAAAAAGATGGGGGAAGAGGGATCACCCTATTTAAGCCCCTTACCAGCTTTGAAAAAAGCACTATTTAAATCATTGATCCTTACACAAAAGGAACCACCCACCAACAGGCTTTTGACCAACTTCTAAAAGTAGGACCAAATCCTCTCGAGCGAAGCATTTCATCCAGAAGGACCAATCTAACCCTATCGTAAGCTTTTCATAATCTAGTTTTTAAAACCAGAGCACTCTCTCCACGCGAGTGAGCAGCATGAATTAACTCTTGGGCAGCAACAACACTTTCCAAAATGAACCTACCTTAATAAAAGCGGTCTGGTTCTTGGAAATAATTCTATTACCAATAGGAGAAATCCTATTAGTATAGCTTAGAAATGATTTTCAAGCTACAATTACTAAACTGATTGGCCTAAATTTTTTCATCTCCCTGGCATCAGGTTCTTTAGGAATTGGGGTAATAATAGCATAATTCAAGCGCGCTACATTCAAAGTACCAGACTCAAAGTCTTTGACCAACCTCATAAAATCACCTTAATAAGCTCCCAAAACTTCTGATAAAACAGAAAAGAGAGCTGGCATCCGGGGCCAAGGGCACGCTAGCATAAGACTCAAAACAGCATTCCTAATTTCTTCCTCAGAAAATGGTTTTTGAAGCGTATCATTTTCCTCAGGAGTAATCAAGTCATCAGAGTCCTAGAAATGGTCCCCTAAATTAATGCTGCTCGTATCCTCCCGAGCAAAGAGCTGTTTATAGAAGTCAGACAGCAACCATCTAACATTTCCTTATTAGTCTCACAGGACGGAAGGCCCATCTAATACGGAAATATTTTTCTTCCTACTACGCTGGTAGCAATAGCATGAAAATAAGCAGTATTACGATCTCCTTCAGTGATAAATCTATCTCTAGACCGCTGCCAAGCTTTAATTTCATCTTGTTTTAAAATGTTATCCAGGACACCTCTTATTTGGTTCATCCTATTTTTCATTATCTGTAAGAAGATTAGATTCGGCAAACGTATCTAAGATTCATATTCCTGAATAAGATCATTTTTTCAGCTTATTCTTAGCAGATTCTACATTAATACTCCACCCTTACTTTTCTTCCTAAGAAGCCTGAATTTAAATTGCCAAATATCTATAGCAGAAGTAAACAGACATGGAGTATTCCACACTTCATTTACTAAGGCAATATAGTCATCATGTTCCAACACCACTTTCTCAAACGAAAAAGCTTAGGCGGCGGTGTGTGATCAGACCCAGTGTCAAGCAACAAAGGAGAATGATCACTCACAGGTTTAGGTAAGCCTTAACAGTAGTGAGAGGAAAGCAATTTCCCCAATCAGTACTAGCCAAAATCTATCAAGGTTGCCATAATTAGATTACTTTGATTGTTAGACCATGTATAAGAACGGTTGGACAGTTTATAGTCAATCAAGGCCCACTTATTAATCCAATCGTTAAAAGAAACGTCCAGTTGTTATTAATTACACCATTACTCTTGTCAGACACATTTCTAACAAGATTAAAATCCCCCAATAAGGGTGGGTACCGCACTTTTCTCCATAATATCATGCAGCTCAGCAATGAACTGCATTTTAACAACTCATAGTACGGTGTACCATAAACAACACAAGTGGCCACACCAGATTTTCCCTCTTATCAAGCACAACAACAGACATACAATATTTATGACAAGAGTGGCTAATCACCTCAAAAAGATCATCCCTAAAACCCACTAAGATACCACCAGCGGTCTTAGTAGCAGGGAGCTTCTAGCCAAGAGAAATCATCCATCGTCAGAGATATAATTAAGAAAAGAAACAGAAATTTCTCACATTTCATTTCCTGAAGGCCAATAAACTCAGTTAAATTTTAGCAATCAGGTCAGCAATTGATTGTTTGCGGCAGTTTTACCTGTGCCTCTAATGTTCCATATCCCTCCTATCAAAATGAAATTTCTTCTGTTCTATGCAGGCATGCAGCCAGCATAAGTACTATCGATGGCTATTGAACAGTACGGACTACGGGGTAATAATCTTCTTGCCGGACAAGACAAGCCACGTTGAAAGATATCCACTCCGAATGCAGAGACTGCAGAGTGCAGACACGTCTTGGCCTGACCAAGCCACTCCAGTTAAAAAAACCACTCAGGGACCTTTCTGTAAGTTTTCCGGATAATACCAGTTCTTTGCCCACTAAAAAAAAAAAAAACCATATCAATATCGTAAAGCGCAAGAAGACGGGGAAGAAGATGAGCTTATTTAGCAGACGCGCGCAGACCTCCACTTAATCCTGCACGACAGTGCACAAAGGCAAAACCATGGCATCGGCGCCCAAGGAGGTGACGCTGTACGGCGCGTGGGGAGCGCCCACGCGGCCATGGCCCGGAACGCGCTGGAGCTCAAGGACGTGCGGTACGAGTACGTGGAGGAGGACCTGGAGAACAAGAGCGAGGCGCTGCTGCGCCTGAACCCGTCCACGGCGGCAAGGTCCCGTGCTCGTCGTCGACGGCCGCCCCCTCGCCGAGTCGCTCGTCATCTCGAGTACCTCGACGAGGGTGGCCCGACCGGGCGCCGCGGATGCTCCCGCCGCGGGAGGTCCAGCCCCCGCGCGCGCGCCGCGGCCAGGTTCTGGGCGAGGTTTCTTCCACGACAAGGTGTCGCCGCTGACGCACCAGGTGGTGTTCGCGGCGGAGGGGAGGAGCGGGCGCGGGGTGGTGAGGGAGATGAAGGAGCAGATGGCCGTGATGGAGGCCGGGATCGGAGGACCTCCCGTCTCGGGGGCGGGCGAAGAGGAGGAAGGCCCGTTCCTGCACGGGCGGCGGCCGGGCTGCTCGACGTCGTGCTGGGCTCGTGCGCGGCGGGGACCAGGGTGCTGTCCGCGTGGCCGGAGAATGAAGATCGTGGAACCGGGCGTGCTGCCGCGCGTGCACGCTAGCTTGGTCGCGTTCGACGAGCTCGTCGCCGGGTTGGGACAAGCGTGACGCACGAGCGCCTCCTGGCGCGTCTCCGGCTGAGGAGGCAGAGGACGCAGCCGCGCCTGCGTGAGCTAGTACTATGTCTTTGGGCTGGTGTCGAGTCCACGATACACTTGATGAAAAACCTGCTCCGATATAAATCAGTGGAATTTATATACGTTCCACTTGTTTGTACTACTTGTAAAACTAGTAACACTGCACGTGCAAACGCACGTTGAAACAAACAAACATCTACAACAATTGATCAAAATCACGTTGCACGTTGAAACAACGAATCAAGTAACCATCCGGGTGTTGTAAATGATATATCAATATTATGCAATGTTAAAAAAAATACTCCGTAGCAATTAACCAAAATCTAGTGCAAGAGTTAAAGATTACCTTTATATGGTGCTGAACGAACAAATGAAAACCTCCACGAATTTACAGTTAATAGATAAAATGATACTCCCAGAAGGATCGGGCTGTACTGAATAAACTCTATCGCGTCGTGGGACTGGTCTCAGAAATTTAAGCAGCCTGAAATCGTGTGTACAATTAGCGATTCAGATACCTTCACACTGCATATGCCTTGCCAGCGGCCCTTACGCTTGATCGGTACCTTCGTACTCATTTTCAATCTGCAATGCACGAATTCAGGTTCAGATAGTGTAATCCTGCTCAAGCGTGAGGAACGTCTATCTTAAAGCTGGCGAGATCACGACCTGAGCTAGGATGGTGTGCCCGCCTAGGAAGGGAAAATTGCTCATTCTTTCATTATCATGTCCACGATGCCCTGAAATTCTCAACAGAACAGAAATCATAGTGAATATGTAGTACTACAGCAACTCGGAGTCGCAACGCAGGATCAGATAGAGGCCGTGCTTGGACTCTGTAGTATGTACTGTTGAATGCATCGGATAGAGAACACCGAGAGAGAGAGAGCGCACCAAGCCGGGTGGCCCCTCGTGTGCACTGAAAATCGTAGGAGCTCGAGAGACGCTCCTCGATTGGGACAGCGAAGAGCTTTCGTGCGGGAGATACAGGTGTGGCGTTGGCGGGACTTGGGGCAGCGCTTGGAGTCTGTCCGCCGTCCGGCAAGGCGGTGGCTGAGGTGCGGCTGCTCTGGTGCGCCGTTCTATATCGACCCAATCTCGATCGGATCGTACGGCGCCGTTTCACGGGGAGTGTTCGTGGCCCTCCGCAGGCAACGAAGGGGCCACTCCCAATGGGGAGTCTGCATGTCGGTGACCAACCTCGTGCCGTGGGTCGCCACCGTTGTGGTGACGCACCATCACCCGCAGCTTCCCTGTTCGACAAGCAACAGAGCGAGGGTGCCTGTCAAGCGTTTTCTTTTCTTTTTAGTGGTGGTAACCTTTGTAATTAACCGCAAAACGAAAAGGTGGTGGCAATTTAGTCGTATTATGTGATTGGTGGGAGGGCAAAACGGTCTAAACTGGACAATGTTGAGTTGTCAAACATTGGAACGATCTGGGCCGATTGATCGGATATTGAACGGTGCAGATTTAAAGTATCCCAACAAGTCAAGTTTGCTCTTTTATAGTAGTATAGATACTTCTACTCCGTAGTTGATTTAGCTAGATCTTTATCTGAATTTTTAACTACATCAGCTTATCTTTTGGGTGAACTTTCACCTTCATGCAGTGCTACATGGAGAGTTTTTAACAGGTCTTGAATTCAAATACAACTACATCTAAACATCGAGCCATGCTTCAGTGCGCTGCCCCTGGCGAAAGTTGAAGGGGGTAAGTTTGCCCTTTTTTTTTCCTCGTCAGGCCCTCGAAGCCCATATCCAGCCCGTATTACCCATGTATTCATACGTGTCCAGGTCAGGACCCGGGAAGCCACCGTGGCGCACGAGCGAGCCACCGTGGTGAACGACACGTGCTCGCCCGTTGAGCCTCGCCCGTTAAGTTAGGTTAGATAGACGCACGACCTCCGTGATCGATGCGCCTCGCGAAGATAGCTCTGTCGTTCGGGTCTCTCGTTGTGCGGCGTTGTGCGCCGTCGTGCTCGTCTCCGCTGATCTGATCTCGTCTAAGCCGATCCCGAACGATATCCTATTTCCCGGCATCCTCCAGCGGCCGAAGGTACGGCATACCGCGCTCCGTCGTTCGGGTCTCGTTGTTGTGCGGCGTTGTGCGCCGCCGTGCTCGTCTCCGCTGATCTGATCTCGTCTGCGCCGATCCCGTCGACAGCGTCTTCCCCGGCATCCTCCAGAGGACCAAGGTACGACATACCGTGTGGGTCCTTCATTCCCTCGCGCCTCCGTCGAACCGCCTGCCGCGGCGTATAACTGACATTCTTTCTCGCTAGGTTTCCGAGATCGTCGACGAGGCAGATCGGGGAGAGTTCAGATCCTAGCTAGTCGGCTACCCAGTTCGTCGGCATCTCTTCCTAGTCATTCTCTCTAGGGTTTGCCGATCAAGGACAGTGGGATTCTGATCGCCACCGTTTGACGAGATTCCCTGGTAATTCCTTGCTATCTTTTGTTGGTGATCTAGGGTTCGAAATTTGGGGTATGTTTCATCATCCATGGGGCTCATGTTTAGATTATTCTTCAACAGTGCTTTACGAAATGGCCGACCTAGTGATCTCTAATGATATCGAGGAAGATGACCCTAGCTATAGTTCAGAGAGTGGAGACGCGTCAGATGATTTTACTTCGGAGCATGGAGATAATTCAGTGCGTGGGAACGACGTCGAAGTGATAATGTGAGTTTGATGTTGTGATGTTTTCTTATGTTTATTCCAGCAGGATTTAACATTCTTTTATTAATTTTTGTAGATAGACATCGATGATGATAGTGTCACAACAACAAATGAGGTTTCGGTTGAGGAATACATTGATGAGGTATATAGACATCATTTTTTGTGTGATAACCAACGAATTCAATGATGAAATGATAACGAATTATTAACATTTTCAGCTATTTGCCGACTCTCCTGATGAAAATGACTATTACGGTGATTTCGACATGGAGTCTGGTTACGAAGAAGATACAGTAGACACACATCATTCTGGGGAGTCCTCCTCGGTTAATATGAGTGAGGTATGCATCCTATTATATCTTATGCATATCAATTGATTGGATCATACTAACATCATAGAATTAACGTAATTGTCCATACTGTGCAGGTTACAGAGGTTGGTCCTAATGAAAAAGTCATTGTCAAAGGCGTTGCTGAAGATAAGCGGGAAGCATTGTGGAAGATAAAGGAAATGACGTTTGTTGCTGAACCAGCTGCTTACGTGTTCTACAAACAACTATGCAAGAGATAATGGATTTATCATTCGGAGGGATATGCTTTGGAAGAGCAAAGGTCCTTCGAAAGAATGGAGGTTGAGGCGGTTTGTATGTTCCAGGGTAGGGAAACGTGACCCCAAGAAGTGTACTGGTGGGACGCTCCCGTAGGCTCAGAGTAGAGTCTCGTTGCGGGTGCAACGCGCATCTAACCTTGAAATTTGATACAGAGAAGAAGGTATGGTATGTCTCAAGTATGATGACAATCACAATCACATATCAGGCAAGGCCGGACGAGGTACCATTTCTTTGGTCACATAGAAAAATCAATGAGTTCCAGAAAGCTGAGATACAATCAATGGTAGCCCAAGGGGTTAGAAAGAGTGTGATCATGGATTCATTTATCGCCAAAAATGGATGGTCCGGGGTGGTGTAGGGTTCGTAAGGCGGGATCTGTACAACTCCTGCGCCAAGGAGAAGAGGAAGCTGCTTTCGCAAGGTGATGGTTCCACAGTCATAGGACTTATGGAGACCCGGAAGAAGAATGACCCCAGCTTTTTTTTCGAGTACGTGTTAGATGAGGAAGGACGTCTGAACAGAATGTTTTGGTGTGATGCCCAATCTCGCCAGGATTATAATAATTTCGGCGACGTGCTGGTTTCTGACAACACGTATAAGATGAATAGGTATGACATGCCTTTCATACCTTTTGTTGGTCTAAACCATCACGGAAGACAACTGTTTTTGGATGTGGCATTGTTTCAGACGAGACCGAAGAGACATATGAGTGGCTGCTAAAAACATTCCTTACAACAATGTGTCAGCGGAAGCCAAAGAGTGTAATCACGGACGCCGACCAAGCGATGATCAAAGCTATTCAACAAGTCCTACCTGATGTGCGGCATCGTATTTGCTCATGGCATGTTGAAAAAAATATGAAGGAACACCTTCCTTTCAAGTCACTGAATGAGTTCAGAAGTCTTCTGTACTACTCCAAACTACTGCCCGTGGGAGGAAAGGTGGCACACGTTTGTAAGGACATGCGGACGAAAAACACAAAAAATTGGTTGAGGCGTATGTACAAGAAGAGGAGACTGTGGGCCGCCTCGTATCTGGCCGGTGGATTTTGGTTAGGAATGAGAAGCAACCAAAGGAGTGAGAGTTTGAACTCGTGTCTCCATCTACCTTGACGGAGAAATGACCCTAGTGGATATGGCTGTGCACTACGAGGTTGCCATTGTCCGTATCCGTGAGAACGAGGCGCGAGACGGTTGCACGGCTTCAGAGACTAAACCGGTTGCCATTGTTACTAGCTCCAAGATACTTGAGGAATCTGCTGCCAAAGTCTTCCCTGCAGCAAATTTTTATATGTTGCAGATGAGCTCAAGAAAATCAGCGGCATAGAGATTTTAGCACGAAATATTGGGGCAACTCGGAAACGTTCATGGTGGCATGGCGAGATAACCACAAGAGTAAGTTTTACGTGCAATATAGACCTCCAAATTGGATGAGATGATAAGTTGCAGTGCAAAAGGATGATTCGAAGGGGTCTCCCTTGCAAGCATTCTCCATGTCCTTAGGTTCCTGAATTTTGCTGAGATGCCTACCTGTTTGTTCTTCGTCGACTCTCTAAAGATGCCAGGGGCGGCTTGCCTGCTAAGCGACAGAGTGACCTGTTTGCATTTTGGCTGGTTTGGGGCAGCTGAAAGAATGAGATACAGCCGTCAGCGTCTTAGTGTCACAAGCTGTGCATGCTTCATGTAGACACCCGACATTGTTCGAACAGCTACATGACAATTTGAGGGACATCATTTCTAAGAGCTATGAGTATGACGAAGCGTCGTGGGCATAGTACTTTTGCAAGAAAAGAGCCAGTGTTTGGTGCAGGCACCCTACCCGTAATTGGGGATCCTATTAAAGTGTCTAGCAAAGGTGCTACAAATAAAAACGGTAAAAACGTGGAAGAGAACCGACATGTGATGAAAATGGCCGACCACTATCCTTCGACGAAGACCATAGAAACCGGTGCGGCGCTTGCAAAGTGAAAGGACACAACAGACGCAGCAAGAAATGCAAAAAAACAGCAGTAAGTTCTTGCATGATATCCAAATCCTCATTACAAATTTTACATTATTATCTTTCATTGACTTTTTTATTTTATGATATCCAGGAATGGGGAAGAGGTTCAGGATTAGAAGTGTTATGTTGAGCATTTTAGAAAGGATTCTTATGTTTTCTGTTTAATATTTATTCCATAAATATGGTATTGTGACGGATAGATTTTGTGTAATGAGACAGTATTAGTGTTTCAAAAAATTGTAAAACATCCACAAGGATACGCGTTACTGGGCTCTATTTTGCGCAAAGGGAATTTAACTGGGCTCTTGGCTGCGGCGTAGTATGGAAACCGCGGACGGTTCACACTTCCACTATATTTCTTCCCGATAAAGGGGCTACTCTCCGTCTCCTCTCCGCTTCCTTGAGATCTCAGAAACACTGCCGCATCCACTTCTCCACAACCCGCACCACCTTCATCATGGAGCATGAGAAGGCGGCGGCGGTTGCCGGATGCGGAGATGGAGGCACGACGAAGAGGCGCCGATCAACTCCCCCATCCACACCGAGCAGGTGCTGAAGGAAATGGAAGGGGAGGTTCGAGCCGATCGTAAGCCTAGCGCCGCCGCAGTCTTCTCCATCGCTGCATCAAGCTCTAACCAGAAGAGGGCCATGGAGACGGATTCCGAATACTCCGACGATCCATACGGCCTGAACCACCTCACCGGCTATGAGACGAGGCGAGCACGAAAAAACCTAATTGATTTAGTGTGTTTAGTGCATGATTTTTTGTAGATTAGTTTTAGGGTTTAGATCTGGAGTTATTTGAATAGTTTTGGATTGTCAAATCGTAGGTTGTTAGGATCAAATGGTTCATCTTTTAGCGGTAATGGCTGCGTGCAGGGACGGCTTCTTGCTGCGGCGATTCATCTTTGCTTAGTTTTCTTTCTTAATCTTTGCTTAGTTTGTTGCTTAACTCTGGTAGTGGGTAATTTATCATTTTACTTGCATCGTGTCCTGCTGAGCAATATAGGAAGCTGTTGTATATCTTATGTATTATTTTGATTATATTGATTAGTTGGAGCTTGTCTCTTTGTTTCACTCAAGAAGTTCCTCTAGATGTTCTGATTGTATGTGTCTATGTCATCTTGATATGAATGCTAAGGATCAAAGTTACTTCATATCTTCATTAGGTTGTTGTATTTTGTTGGTACAATTTATCTTTTGTTTAGTGGTTTTATAGCTGGTTCTGTCATGCATGTCGTTTTCTGATAGGATTATACCTTGTGTTTTTGCTCTGTTCTCAGGAGTATAATCTATAATCTATTATTTTATGAAACCCTGTATGGCAAAATGTGATGGACATGTTATGAAAAGTACAGATCAAAATTGCTTCCCTTTTCATGTTTGTTAGTGTTTAATTAGCTGCTAAATAGAACAATATATTTATTTCAATTTTCTCTTGTACAATTTCTGATTTTTTCTTTCACAAATGTAGTACAACTCTGGGGACTCAGTGGACAACGATAATGTGCGTTCTTTCACCCAGAAGGTTTTAAAGAAAATGAAGGATCAAGTCCTGACCCCGGATGGAGTACTGACAATTTTCACGTCTACTGGTTTCAAGTGTCCTTTTGATGACAAGCCAACAAACGGGGAAAGAGCAGCCCTCTACCATCATGCTAATCTGAGATGCGTGTTTGGAAATCGGCTACGATTAGGGCAAGCCACAATGCCCTACGCATGTACATGGATGGCGCGGACGTCGATCTTTTCTTCCGGGAAGAATGCTGACAAGCATGCAACAGGGAAGGCCGCCAAGAAGGCCAAGAAGTTGGACGAAGAAGTTGGCAAGGATGGCGGCCAAGGAGCCGTCATCGGAGACATCGGAGTAGTAAGGGTACTTCCTCTTCTGGCCTCTTTCGAGAAGCTGTTTCAGGAACATGCAATAACAAGTTAAATAATGCCACACAATTGCTCATTCATTTAAATTACTGATGTCAGAAATATATAACTCCTAGCTACTATGAAAGACTTTTTAAAAAGGAGTTACACTAATGCTTCCAATAATTAACAAAGTCGAACAAGCAAACCCAAGTTACTAATTGGTGTTCTTGTAAGTTGAGATTACACGTGAGCAAACCCGAGGTACAAGGTAAGATTGCACATGAAATGTGAATAAATTAGTTAGGAAACAATAATTAAAAGAGGGTAAAAGGTAAACACAGTTAGCATCACATACTGAAACATGGATTAAATTTATGGTTCCATCCGCACAAAGCAAATCGATTAAATTGAACCAAATTAGGAAACAATAATTAAAAGAGGGGTAAAGTTGTATGTTCCTTTATCTTAGAAACAATGATTAACAAAATCAACTATATTAATTTGTGTGTCTATATTGTGCTACTGCACACACTATATGTTTTATATACTTGTTGGATTATTAAGAAAACAGTAGATGCAAGAAAGCTAGCAAGCAGAATTGTTCAAGCAAATAACCAAGCAGTGGAAGTAGGACAAAATATTTAGCAAGCAAAAATTACTCCAGGTTCCAGGACAGGAACTAAGGAACTCCATCAGGTACAAACTACACATTGCATGAATAAAGGTACAAGCACCGAATCAAGCTTTAAGTTAAAAACTAACTAGAACACAGAGAGTGCAAACCATATAAAGCACATAAACTTTTCAGGTTGAACTTGCACAAGTTCAGGTTCAAACAAATGCATATCTTACTCGGTAGAAAAAGTTTCAGTTAAGTAAAATCCATGAAGCAACCTCACTGACTGCACTACTCCCACTCTCTGAAATAAATATCACTACTCCATCATCCAGCAGGCAGCACCACTAAATCATCCAGTTGGCATTACAAGAAAACCCTAGTCAGATCTAACAAAGATTACAGCAACCCTAACGGCTAACAAAAAACCCTAACTACTCTAATCGATTGAGGGCAAATATTAACCTGTTAATGCCACACATGTACTCATTACTAAAAAAGGTAGCAATTTAGTATAGTCCAGTTAATATTTCAGAATAAACACATGTTCATTTCTTATCTGCAAACACAAACATCATTACTTGTTATAAGAATGCATCTAAACAGCTTAACTGATGCACCTAAATTAATCCCCAAAAGTACTCTACTTAGTAAGCCTGAAACACATGTGATCACAAACAATTTCAACTTGTCTAAATCAAATGCAATCTTCCGTTCCAGTCTTGTTATCACAAGCGCTAATTAAATTAATGTGTTCATTTTAAGCTATAAATTAATCTGCAGTTTAATTACTGTTCACAAAAAAAATTAAAGTACACTGGACATCAATAATTTTGGAAAATTACCCCTACCTACTGAATCCAGTGGCAAGATTCATCCGCATCCAACCCTAGTAAAATTTAACGAACGCTAACAGCAAAGCCTAACCGCTAAGAGAAAACCCTAACTACTAAATCCAGTACTTGCATTTTAACCGCATCAAACCCTAGTCAAATCTAAAGAACGATTAGAGCAAACCCTAACCGCAAACAGAAAACGCTAACAAATCTAATCGATGATGGCGGAACCTGCATCAACTTACTACTGCAGTGCCTGGTTCGCATGGTCGCCGCCGACGCCCTCCTCCAGTGGCTGCTCCACACGGTCGCCACCGACGGCTGACGCGCCCTCCGCCACAGCCGTCATCTGGGGCGATTCTTCCGCCGCCGGGGCATGCATCTTCTCCCCTACGCGGATTGCGTCGTCAGCGCCGCCCGTGGCTGCAGCTATCTCCGCCGCCACGCCTCCCGGGCCCTCTACGCCCTCCGGAGCGCCTCCCGATTCGATATGCGGCACCAGATCTGCCGTGGCCTCGACGTCCGACATTGCTGGCTAGAATGGTGCTTCTCGTCGTCATCGGAGGGAGAGGAGTGGGCGGTGCGGTTTGGGTTTTTTCCAAATTTGGGGGGAAATGGGAGCGGAGGGGTGGGCGGTGCGGCCGACGCAACCTTTTATACTGCCGGCCGTTTCGGCTCCTCGATGACACGCCACCCACCACACGACACGTCAACACCACACGTCACCACCATGTACAGAACTGCTCGGCCCATACGGGCTTTGTACAGGGCTCTACGTACCTATCGACCACTTAAAAAACCCATCGCAGCCCTGATACGAAGGGGTACGGGACGATCGTGGCCGTCCTTGTGTTTCTGGCTTCCGCAATTTCGCCAGGGGCGGCGCACCGGAGCAGAAGCGCTAAACATCTAAGTGGAGTGTTGAAATATAAATGCATAACCCAATTTTTCTCACGAGCTTAGCATTTTTTGGTATTATATGCAGATACTTTTACACAAATAGAATATCGCGAGGAGGGAAAGGATAATTAGGGAAGTGGGGCGAGCATTAGTCCATACATGTGCATTGGAAAAAGATTCGTAACATACATGAACAGTAAGATTGAACCTCGTGTCAAAATCGCATATTGCCACAATATTCTCACAGCGGCCTGCCTAGTTTAGGGTAGTAGTTGGATTCTGATTCAAGCACCGTAAAACGCGCAAATCTTGTAGTGATTGTCCTGTAGAGGATGCCCAGTCACCCTATAATATGTAAGGGTCATTAGCCGACCGAATAAGGAAAATAAACCAATCAAACCTTTCATACAATCCACTTTCTCTGCACTTTTACCTACTGCTTCCCTTTTTGCGACTTCGCATCGATGTTGTTGTAACTACGAAAATGGACCTAGAGGTTAGAAAATCAATATAGCTTAACAGACAGAAGCCGCTAGGCCTGACATGGTCCCTCCCAAGCGAGCTGGGTTTCTTGTCCCAAACGCCCCGGTTGGAGTGTCCTGCACATCGCTCTTCCAATCGCCCCCCATAGCGACATTTCTATGCATCATGCCATCCACTGAGGGTATATAGTGACATGTTCTCTACGAATATCTTCTCCCGTCCCGTCCATCTCCGTTACTCTTCTTCATCTCTTTCTTTTCAATGATACCCATCATACGGTCAAACCTCAAGATACTATTATATCTCATATTTGGTGTTGTTAAGGGCCTAGGTGAGTAAGGGCATGATCTCATATTCTTCTTACCCTTCCATGCAAAGGTGTAACATGAGGATCTTCTTCACCGTAACACTCTCAACCTTCAACATATCCAGTGTTGATCACAGAGCAAGAACCTCAGCACCTTAGATGATGTAGGCACTCTTACCAGTCACATTGGTCACAACATTCTTATAAAAAAAGTCTTCAAGTAATCCTCATCTTGTGGTAGGGATATCTAGAACTTGGCTACCTATAGGCACTTCTTCATAACACAAAACAGCAATGTAACATAGCAAAAGAAACAACCATAGAAAAATATAGGAATTCATCATTACATGTATTTTAAGTGCCCACCAATCGCACTTGCGTCAATGGTATGAGTGATAGATGCAGGTTGCACCAAACATTCCCTTCTGAGTGTTTCAAACCTACTTTTCATTTGCTTGCGACAATAACTTATTTTCGTGCGCTCGTTGAACTTAATTAACAAATTGGTATGTCAAGTGCATTCATAACTTGCACCAGGCGATAGGTCGGTCGGTGGAGCAAGACGAGCTTCGGGCTTCAACAACATCTCTTAGGTGGGTTGGTGGAGCTCCTCAGTCGGCGGGAGTAGAGGCAACAGGCGGGCGGTGAAACAGGGGTGAGTGGCAAGATGGATGCGGTCAACGGGATTCGAGGTGATCATCAAGATTCGAGGCTACGACTGATGCGGCGGCAGTGGAATGATACAATAATGTCGGTGCTAGAACCCAAGGCGGCTTTGTTTAGTCGCGAGAGGTAACATGGGAAAGTGACAAATGGGTGGCTGGGTTGGTGTTGGGCTAGCTCAGACCAGGAAAGGAGAAAAGTGTTTGGTTTGTTTGGTGGTAGTTCAGGCGTAATAATAACCACGATAAAAAGGGGCAACTGCATATACCGGTTTGATTCATAAGTGGAGAAGCTTGGGAAGCTGCTCTCTCCTAAGATTTTTTAGCAATTTTGTTTTTGAGAGTAAGGATTTTTTTAGGAGATCTCCAAGCTTGGTCGGCTGCCCAAATTGGATTACCTATAAGGCCAGCGCTACGAATTAGCCCGCCAATAGAATTCGTGGGACCAATAACTGGGCTATAAGCCCAATAAAAGTTACTATAAATCCCTGCACCAGTTGCTTGGGCCACCATGCGGATCTCGTGTGAGCAAAAGCCAGTGCAGCTGAAAGGTCAGGATTTGCATCCGGGCGTAATCCAGTTTTACCTTTACGGATAACCACACGTCCACACCGCCGCTTTTCCAACCATCATATGCCACTGAAATTTATTCAGGAAAAGAAGAAAAAAAAATCCCAAGGGGAACTTAAAAAATGTCTTCCTGAGAGTACTCTGACTCGTGGCATGCTGTGCTAGTGCACACGAACACTGTTTTTTTTTAATGAGGAGAGGACACGAACACTGTTAGATGCATCACGAAACGGCTATGGAAATGGACGTCAGTATCATGGAGACACACATGTCCTTGTGTGCAGACCAGTAGACTGGGACATCAAATTTGTCTGGCAAGAAGAGTAAGACGGAAACTTTGGTGCAAGCTAGTGGTTTACGGAGCTTTCATGGTGATCTGGCGAAATACTTGGTTTATACTCGGTGTGCGTCAGTACGTGTTAGTTGTATCTATCCGCCGAGAAGATCATGCACCGAGCATCATTACCTTGCTTTAGGTACCAGGTAATTCGGTCAACCTTTTGTTGTTCACTTGCTGTTGGATCAGGGAAATAAGTTGAAATTGGTGGATGACCGTCGACGATCAATCGATCTTACGTACACATAGTTGTGAAAGTGCATCTAATCTGACGCCACTGGTTCCTTTTAATCATGTGTCTTCTGTTCTTGTCTCGACCTAGTGTGATCTGTTGCAGTTTGCCATTCATGATTACTGGGGAATATCCATATTTATTTCAGGATCAGTTGCAGCAGGTAAGATGCATGTGAGTGGGAAATGATCGACGTGATGCACCAGATACGCCCGGCACTACGGGAAAGCCACACTACGCCGACGGCCTTCTTGTACGCCGACGGCCAAATGTCGGGGCCGTCGGCGTACAGCACGGGCTAGGGCAGACGACGAGCAAGCCGTCGGCGTACGAAGCGCCGTCGGCGTAGACATAAGTGCCCGACGGCTGCCGTCGGCGTTCTCTCTCCCGTCGGCGTACAAACGGGCGGCGTAATGGGACCGTCCAGCATCGCTGATACGCCGACGGTACTGCCGTCGGCGTACACGCGTTATTATACACCGACGGCTGCCGTCGGCGTTTAGTTGTTTTTTTTTTAATTTATTTTCGTATATAATATTCATTTCTTTATTTCTCTATATAATATTTAATGTAGTTGTAATTTATATATATATTGGACCTATAATTGTCCTCCCAATTTCAGTATCCCACCCCCGTAAAATAACGGTTTGAGTTTTCCGGAACCAACCCAACAGCATATACATGTAAAACAAATAAAAACTTTTCCTGGCTCACTAGAGAGAAAGTGAAGCCGGTGATGTCGGTCACACGTAGGAGTAGATTCTTGCACATTTACAACACACAACACACTTGTATACATATGGTATGTCACAAGCTAGGTTTGGGTGGGGTTCCGACGCTCCGGGGCCCCGCTTCGGTGAAACCCTGAATCCGCTGGAAAAACCCTAACGTTTCCGTCTACCCCCATAGACGTGCGTCGAAAGGGGGTAGCCCAGTGGACTTTTTTGCTTGGTTGTGTTATGTTAGGCCATAGGAACATGAGAAACCAAAGTCTACCCCAAATCGACACACGATTCCATCCGGTTCGCCCGAAAGGGGAGTTTTCACCTCTAAGTGCAGAAACTAACTAGAGAGAAAGTGAAGCCGGTGATGTCGGTCACACGTAGGAGTAGATTCTTGCACATTTACAACACACAACACACTTGTATACATATGGTATGTCACAAGCTAGGTTTGGGTGGGGTTCCGACGCTCCGGGGCCCCGCTTCGGTGAAACCCTGAATCCGCTGGAAAAACCCTAACGTTTCCGTCTACCCCCATAGACGTGCGTCGAAAGGGGGTAGCCCAGTGTACTTTTTTGCTTGGTTGTGTTATGTTAGGCCATAGGAACACGAGAAACCAAAGTCTACCCCAAATCGACACACGATTCCATCCGGTTCGCCCGAAAGGGGAGTTTTCACCTCTAAGTGCAGAAACTAACTAGAGAGAAAGTGAAGCCGGTGATGTCGGTCACACGTAGGAGTAGATTCTTGCACATTTACAACACACACACACTTGTATACATATGGTATGTCACAAGCTAGGTTTGGGTGGGGTTCCGACGCTCCGGGGCCCCGCTTCGGTGAAACCCTGAATCCGCTGGAAAAACCCTAACGTTTCCGTCTACCCCCATAGACGTGCGTCGAAAGGGGGTAGCCCAGTGGACTTTTTTGCTTTGTTGTGTTATGTTAGGCCATAGGAACATGAGAAACCAAAGTCTACCCCAAATCGACACACGATTCCATCCGGTTCGCCCGAAAGGGGAGTTTTCACCTCTAAGTGCAGAAACTAACTAGAGAGAAAGTGAAGCCGGTGATGTCGGTCACACGTAGGAGTAGATTCTTGCACATTTACAACACACAACACACTTGTATACATATGGTATGTCACAAGCTAGGTTTGGGTGGGGTTCCGACGCTCCGGGGCCCCGCTTCGGTGAAACCCTGAATCCGCTGGAAAAACCCTAACGTTTCCGTCTACCCCCATAGACGTGCGTCGAAAGGGGTAGCCCAGTGGACTTTTTTGCTTGGTTGTGTTATGTTAGGCCATAGGAACATGAGAAACCAAAGTCTACCCCAAATCGACACACGATTCCATCCGGTTCGCCCGAAAGGGGAGTTTTCACCTCTAAGTGCAGAAACTAACTAGAGAGAAAGTGAAGCCGGTGATGTCGGTCACACGTAGGAGTAGATTCTTGCACATTTACAACACACAACACACTTGTATACATATGGTATGTCACAAGCTAGGTTTGGGTGGGGTTCCGACGCTCCGGGGCCCCGCTTCGGTGAAACCCTGAATCCGCTGGAAAAACCCTAACGTTTCCGTCTACCCCCATAGACGTGCGTCGAAAGGGGGTAGCCCAGTGGACTTTTTTGCTTGGTTGTGTTATGTTAGGCCATAGGAACATGAGAAACCAAAGTCTACCCCAAATCGACACACGATTCCATTCGGTTCGCCCGAAAGGGGAGTTTTCACCTCTAAGTGCAGAAACTAACTAGAGAGAAAGTGAAGCCGGTGATGTCAGTCACACGTAGGAGTAGATTCTTGCACATTTACAACACACAACACACTTGTATACATATGGTTCTTGACAATGGGTTCATCTGATCGAGTAACCTCTCTTGCATAACCTGCTGTCCTCTCTCTACTAAATTAGGGAATATATTGAGTAAAAAAAAAAGAGTATACGCCGACGGCAGCCGTCGGCGTAGTCTTATCCAATTAACCACCCACCCCTACGCCGACGGCAATGCCGTCGGCGTATTATTATCCACCTACCAAATCGCACGCGGGCACGCTCCTCTCCTCCCACACACACACACACTTGCTCGATCCCCTCCTCCCCGCGCTGCCCGCCGCCGCCACCTCCTCCCCGCGCTGCCCGCCGCCGCCACCTCCTCCCCGACCTCGATCCGCCGCCGCCGCCTGCTCCCCCATCCCGTGCGCCTCCTCCCCGCCCTCGGTCCGCCGCCGCCGCCTCCCGCTTCGGCCGCCGCCGCCGCCACCTCCCGCCGCCCCGAGGTCGCGCCCCGGCCACCTCCCGCCGCCCCGAGGTCGCGCCCCGGCCGCCGCCGCCGCCACGCGGGCCACCTCCCGCCGCCCCGAGGTCCGCCGCCGCCTCAGCCTCCCGCTTCGGCCGTGCGCCTCCTCCTCCCCGACCCCGAGGTCGCGCCCCGGCCACCTCCCGCCGCCTCAGCCTCCCGCTTCGGCCGTGCGCCTCCTCCTCCCCGACCCCGAGGTCGCGCCCCGGCCACCTCCCGCCGCCCCGGCTCCCCACTGCCTTGAGCCGTCTCCTCCACTGCAGTGCTGCTCAACACCCCCATTTTAACAAGGTAAAATATTCCGTGTCTGTAATGTTCTAGTGATTATGTTCTGCTGAATTTAGTAGTGATTAGAAGTAGTGAATAACAGTAGTGGTGGTGTTTGTGCCCCTGGGGTGAGAGCTGGAAGTGAGCTTAGTTGATTTTGCTTAGTAGATTTTGCTTAGTCGACCAAGTGTTAGTAGATTTTGCTTAGTCGACCAAGTGTTAGTAGAAATTTATTAGAAATGTTATTAGAAAAATTTGCTAAGTCAATTTGGAATGATCGTTGTATAAAAATTTAGTGTACGTGATTTGCTGTTTTTTATGAGTCGAAAGAAATAATGTTGTCTTCTTGGCTATTCTTAATGCAAGCCGATGATTAGAATAGTCCATTATGCTTGCAAGAAGACTGTCTACAGAACCAAGGGTAAATGCAAGAACAATGCATTTATTTCTACTTCGTTCTTGTAGGCACTCTTTTTGCTGACTAATGGCTTTGACATATGAGGCTTCAGATGTAAAACCACGTTCCCTATGCATAGTCATCTCCTTAATATCTTCGTTATTTGGACTAAAAAAAGTCCCTTTGCTTGCAGGATTCCTACTCTAGTGGCAGCAGAGCTTGAGTGCAGGTATAAAAATTTCATATGTTTCATATGTGTTGCATGTTCATGTTTGAAGTAGATTTCACATATATTCATTTCATATATGACTAACCCCTGTATCAAATGCTTTTACTTAACTAAGTATCATGTCGGAGCCGGAGCGAAAGTTTCGTGGTGTTCACCGGAGACACGAAGATCCCGACTTGGGCAGCTCAGATCACAGTGGATCACAGGAAGATCCAGCTTGGTACTTTCAGGTGCCCGTGGCAGGCGGCCCGCGCCTACGACTGCGCGGCGGTCCAGCACTTTGGGGGAGAGCGATCCTCAACTTTGAGGATGAGCGGAGCGCGGCGCACATGTTAGCGCCAGATGGCATGAGGATCGCGACGAAGGCCGAGGAGAGGGAGCACCGGCAGGCAGAGAGGCTGCTCAGGGCGCGCCACCAGCGCGAGGATGACCCCTTGGTCAAGGATCTCCTCCTTGATCCCCAGGTGATGGCGGTCCAGTACCAGGTCTTGAGCGAGAGCCGGCAGCAGCGCGGGCAGGGCGAGGCCGGCCCCTCCGGCACGCAGCAGCAGGGCGAGGACTCTAGCAGCAGCCTGTCCTCTTGTTGGGGCCGCTTGGACGACGTCACTGACACCGGCGCGAGTCGAGTTTAGGATGTCTATCATCCTACCTGTCGTACTACTAGACTTATCTTGCTACCTGTTGTACTGCTAGACTTATCATACATGCTACCTATGTATTATTGTGCTACTTGTCTATATGTGTTATGTTAAGCTAATATGGTTACATCGTTCTATGGTTTATTCTGTTTTATGTTTAATTATTAGGTAAAATGGAGGGATATTTGCTTATATATTTCGATTGTTTGTACTTTTCAGATGACGTAGCTTCCTCTCGGCCTTCTCCGGCCACCGATCACGCTTCGAGGGTATAAATCTTTCGCCTCTCTTGCTGCATAGGTTTATTTTGGTCTAGATCACCAAGTCAGTCGCGTAACCCGAGTCAGATCCCATCCGGAAGGGTTACAAATTTATAAATATGCAGGATTGTCCATCTTTGCATATTTATAACCGTAACACTTCCGGGTTGTCCTGTTGGACAGTCCGAGTACGTGTAGATCGGGTCGTGTTCCACGTTCTACCCCTTCCTGAGACGGAATTTCGGCAGCACCTCCCTGTTGTTCTTCGGATGCACACCCTCTCGGCTTGACAAGCTCGAGACGTGTATTCTGAAGAACAGCGGGGAGGTGCTGCCGAAATTCCGTCTCGGGTCGGGGTAGAACATGGGACACGACTCGATCTACACGTACTCGGGCGGGATAGGCCCCTACCTATTAGAAGTGTATGTGAACCCTTGCATGTTGTAAAAGATAAAATTTGGCCGTAATAAAATGGTGACATTGCATGCAAGAAAATAAAAATATGATGCATTTAATTTCATGTTATTATTATTTGGCTCACAGTAAAGCAGCAGAGGATGGCAGATAATGGGTGGATGTACAGTGGCCGAATTAGTTTGGTTGACAAAACAGATGAGTGGGTATGGAAGACGCATTTGTTAGTGAAGGAGTTAGCGCGTAAGGGTTCAGAGTCAGGCGCTCGTGGACAGTGCCCTTGCCCTCGTTGCAAGTTTCGTACACGTCAGGGAAAGGATGATATGATTAAACACCTCTTCTCTCGTGGGTATATGCCGAACTTCGTGACGACAGTCAACTTTGATGAGTACGAGCGCGAGAGTGGCAGGGTGATGCGGCAGCGGATCAATGGCAATGAAGATGATGGGATTAGAAACTGGCTAGATGATCTCCGTGCTGGCGACATGCCAGATTCGCCACCATCACAGGAGGAACCGGAGGAACCTCCAGAACCGGAGGAACCGCGTGAACCGGAGGACCCAGAGCCAACCGCGAAGGCCTTCTTTGCTATGATGGCCTCGTCTCAGAGGCCTCTGTACGAGGGTGCAAAAGTTTCTCAGCTCGATGCCATCTCGCAAGCACTAGCCAACAAGCTCCAGTATGGCAGCACCCGTTCATGCTTTGAAGCGCATCTGCAAACAACTGGTAACCTGTTGCCTGAAGGGCATTGTCTGCCTCAAAGCATGTACGAAACGAAGAAAATCCTGCGAGATCTCAGCATGGATTATCAGAAGATAGATTGTTGTCCAAAAGGATGCCTTTTGTTTTGGAAACAGTTTGCCAATGACAAGTACTGTATCTTGTGTAAGGCCTCTAGGTATCATGTGGTAAAAGGACCCGATGGTACGAAGACGCAGTCAAATGTCGCCATTAAGATTCTTCGTTACCTCCCATTCATACAAAGAATCAAGCGGCTTTACATGAACAAAGAGTCTGCCACACAGATGCAATGGCACAAAACGGGGAAGAGATACAAGGATGAGCACGACCGGGAATTGATGGGACATCCATCTGATGGTACGGCATGGAAGAACTTTGATGCGAACCACCCCGATGAGGCAGCAGATGCTCGAAACGTGAGAATCGCGATAGCAACCGATGGATTCAATCCATATGGTTTGTCGACTACCGCGTACAGCTGCTGGCCCGTGTTTGTTATTCCGCTCAATCTCCCTCCTGGAGCCCTAATGCAAAAGAAGACCATGTTCCTCTCGCTGATCATTCCAGGTCCTGAATATCCGGGGAAGAATTTAAGTATGTACATGCAGCCAATTGTGGATGATCTGAACCACTCTTGGCACCACGGGACGTTGACATATGATCGTGCATCGAAGACAAACTTCTTGATGAAAGTTTGGTATCACAATTCCATGCATGACATGCCCGGGTACGCCCTATTCTGCGGATGGTGTACAGCTGGTAAGTGGCCATGCCCAGTGTGCAGGAACCGACTTGAGTTCATGTGGCTAACGGCGGGACGGAAGTATTCCGCGTTTGACACACATCGAAAGTTCCTCAAAAGAGGGCATCCGTTTAGAGAAGACAAAAAGAACTTCAAGAAGGGCAGAGTTGAGCGTGAAGAAAAAGCGATACCAACTTTCGATGGTGCAGCTGTTGACGCCGAGCTAAGTGCTCTCGTGCCTGCTGGGAGAAAAGGCCCACGATATGTGGGATATGGTGTGTCGCACAACTGGACTCACGTGGCAGGCTTGACGCAACTCGAATATTACAAGGACCTCGAACTTCCCCATAGCATCGATGTGATGCACACCGAAAAGAATGTTGGAGAGTCCCTCTTTCACACAATCCTGAACATTACCCCGAAGTCGAAGGATAATGTTAAGGCTAGAGTTGATGTTAAGAAGCTCTGTGATAGGGAGAGAATGCACATGAAGCCTCCTGAAGGCCGTCAAAAGAACTGGTTCAAGCCGCATGCTGACTTCTGCCTTAATAGTATGCAAAGGTCTGAGGCATTCCATTGGCTCAAATTCGTCGTGATGTTCCCTGATGGCTATTGTTCGAATATAAGTAAGGGAGTCAATATACAAACGGCAAAAGTCACCGGGCTCAAGAGTCACGACTATCATATATGGATTGAGCGGCTGCTACCGGTGATGGTTCGAGGGTATCTCCCCGACCGTGTCTGGCGAGTGCTCGCGGAGTTGAGCCATTTCTTCCGCACGCTCTGTGCTAAGCAAGTATGTCCCCTGATTATTCAGAAGCTGCATGAACTAGTGCCGGAGTTGCTGTGCAACTTAGAGACGATATTTCCGCCAGGCTTCTTTACTCCGATGGCACATCTTGTTGTGCATCTTGCGAATGAGGTACTCTTGGGTGGACCGGTGCAGTTTCGTTGGCAGTTTTGTATTGAGAGAGAGTTTAAGTATATTCGAACCAAATGTGGAAACAAAAATAAGATTGAGTCATCCATAGCCGAGGCAACTATCCTTCAGGAGATGGCAGACGCCAGGCTAACGTACTACCCCGATGATGTTCCCACTATGCATAACCAGGCCTCTCGGTACAATGTCGACGAGCCCAAGCGAGACCCCAAGCTCGTCCTCTTCCAGTGTCCCGGTGGCAAGAGCGGTGGCCAACAAGGTATAACTTGACCAATGATGAGCTGGAGTGCATAATGCTCTATGTGCTTATGAACATGAAGGAAGTGACCCACGACGAGCAGGGAGAAGAGGGCAGTTTCCTTAGGTAAAATGGGGAACAAATTACTTTGCAACTACTATCATGATTTCGTTCTAATACGTATTTTCTCCTTTTAGTCAATTCACGGATGAAATGTGGTCGGGAACATCAGATGGACCCAATGAAGCCGCGTTGGACACTCTTTTGAAAGAGCCTGCCCCCGGAAAGAAAAAATTCACGGTTTGGTTCAGGGAAAAGGTAATTTCAAACCTGTCCCTTCTACCTTGCAATTCGTGTATTATCCCTCTTACTAATGCACAAAACAATTTGTACTTGTAGGGAGCTGATGCCAACGTTGTGATGTCAGATGAGTTGAGATGTGTCTCCCAAGGTTGTAACCGTAGAGTCGAGAAGTATGAGAAGTATGATGTGAATGGGTACCGCTTCCATACAGAGCATCACCAGAACAGTCGGCCTAATGCAAAGACTATAAATACCGGGGTCTTCACCAAAGGAGCCGGTAATTATGATTACTACGGAAGGTTACAGAACGTATATGAGCTGACGTTCAATAACACGAACATATCACTCAAGCTTGTTGTGTTCAAATGCCACTGGTTCGACCCTGAGCATGGAACCAAAAGTACCCCTTCCATTGGGTTAGTTGAAGTTAAGCCTTCAACCACCTACAATGGATCCGATGTCTTTGTTGTGGCTCACCAAGCCTTTCAAGTTTATTATTTGCCCTACCCATGCAAGAAAGAGGGACTCATTGGTTGGGAAGTCGTGTTCCATGTATCGCCACGTGGTAAGCTACCCATGCCCTCCGAAGACGATTACAACAACATTGACCCTAAAACATACGAGGGGATTTTCTATCAAGAGGAACAAACCTTTGGGGACTTTGGCATACAAGGTCTTGAGGACCGCGAGGACAATGCACAAACAGGTGGTGACGTAGTGGTGAATCTAAAGGATATAGATATGCTCAACAAGTTACAGAGTGATAGTGATGACGATGATGAGCCTCCACCGTGCGAGGAGGTTCCAATATACAACACTCGTGATAGTGATGTTGATAGTGATGATAGTGATGATGACAACCCAGGACTTAACTATGAGAGTGATGATTAGGGGTGAGGGTCTTTTATGTCCTTTTGCGTACTATTTACTTTTCAACATGCTTCTTCTTAATTGCATTACGTCTTTATTCTTATTTACTACATTTTTCAACATGCTTACAAGTTTATCCTTTCTCAATGCAGGTGATTGACCAAGATGAGCCAAGGCAAGGAATCATCGGCCTCGGGCTCTCGGGAGGTGTAGGATGTGTTCGGGTGTAGCGTGTGTGAATTCGAACTTGTTTGGAGTTTGTATGAATGCTTGGATGAATTTGAATCATGTTTGTGTCATTTGGATATGTATGTGGTGTTTTATTTGATGTTTCTGTGATGTTTTATAATTTGTGCAATTTTAATTGTATTTAAAATGCGCCAGAAATCAGCAGCAAAAAATTTCAGAAACTGAAAATATGGTCAAGTATACGCCGACGGCATTGCCGTCGGCGTAGTATGCTGCGGCGACGCACAGGATGGCGCCACGTCGACGCTGGAGGACCATATGGTCATACATACGCCGACGGCAATCCCGTCGGCGTAAGACTCCTCCCAGACGCACCAGATCAGCACACGTGGCAGACAACGCCGACGGCACTGCCGTCGGCGTATAGGTGTAGCAGACGGAGACGGCAACTTTCCTTTTGTGGGTCCCACTTCAGATACGCCGACGGCGACGTATACGCCGACGGCATTGTTCGTACGCCGACAGCGTCCTACGCCGACGAGGTACGCCGACGGCGGCCGTCGGCGTAGGTCTACGCCGACGGCGATCGTTGCTACGCCGACGGCGGTCCGCCGTCGGCGTTTTGACTGTTTCCCGTAGTGCGGCCTGAGCAGTCCGTGGCTTCCAAACGTTGAAGAAGCAACAAGAGGCCGAAATCGCCCAAGACTTTCGTTTTGTCCACTGCTAATCAAAGCTACCAACGCACTAACCAGGCCACATAACACTCAGCTTTCAGTCCATAGGAATTGTACCGGACCTGCCATCTCATTTCCCGCGCTTTAGTTTCCTTTTCTCCCATGCGTCGAGTTCAACAAGATGTCGCCGATCAGGCCATGAATGGAACGCTGTCTTTCCAAGTCACCGGGGAGGCGAAAGAAATGACAAAAGCGAGGCTATTTCCATGTCCGTACATAAATTTATAATATTCTACTGACGCCACTAACTTATGATCAGCAACGACTAAAGGATCTCCACTATAAACACCCAATGAAATGACCCGAGGCTATTTCCATGTCCGTACATGAATTTATAATATTCTACTGACGCCACTAACTTATGATCAGCAACAAAAAAAAGGACCTCCACTATAAACACCCAAACAAAGGCAATCCCCTGTAACCAACAACCATCACACTGCTCTGATAAAATATTAACTATGACCCGCGAGTCACATATAGTCATATATATAGGCCTTGCATGTGTCGTCGCTGTAATGCGCTAACAATTCATGCCTCAATCATTTGGACTTTCCATTGTTTCATAATTAAAGTCTCTCAAAATGGCAATGGATTCTATCAGTTACTGATCGACACGTGGGGTATAATACAACGTGCAGAGCGATCCATACGAATTGTCGCATCCATGGTTCGCGGAAATGAGGGTCCATGGTGATTGATATACTTAAACAAATTATCAGGCAAAGCAAATGCTCCTATATATAAAGCGTTGGGAAAATCAGCTTAAAATTTTTGAACAAGAACACACGCTGTTTCGGTTGGACTTGCCCCGTTGAAACGACCGCTTACCAAAAAAAATGTGGTAAAAGGTCACAAAATTCCAAGCCCGTGTCCCCTCGATCGCTACATGCACTTAGCTAACGCTGGAGTGCGCCGTCCCATGATACGTTTCACCTAGTGTGACACGTACTCCCCCCGTTCCATATTAGTTGTGACTCACATTGTATGTGTACAGATACATCTAGACGTCTAGATGCATCCGTATTTACATATTGTGAGTCAACTAATATGGAACATATGGAGTAGTACGTACGCATGAGGCATGAGACATCATCGAATCGTCCTTAATTTGACGATCTTCTGGCTAGCTAACTTGGTGCGTCGCGACTGTTAGCGTCGTTTCCATGTGTTTTTTTTTTAACTCTGTATCTAATTTTTGGTCGTTAACCACGTGACCAACCACGTCGTTGAGTTTTTTGAAAACTACCCCATGAGAATGCATGTGGAGTGAGATGAGGATCACGATAAAGTGGTGGCCTCGATCTTTGTAAGTTGGCACCCTTTACTGAATTTCCACCGAAACCGAGACAATGTGTCTGACTGAAGGTGAGTTAGCTGAATAAGCTCCCGGCCGGAATTCCTAGCCCGTGTCCCCGCGATCGCTACACCGCATTATAGATACGCCGTGATACGCTTCACCTCATGTAGTCATGCGACACGCCGGAGACCTGGAGCGATATCGATGCACACGGGGCAACTAACTAAAGAGAGGCGTGTTCGTCCAGCGATCCACGATCGTTCGGCCGGCCATTAACTTCGCTTTCCCATGTGTTTCTGAGTCGTCCAGTCCATGCATTCAGTGAGGGTGTGACCTGCTGCTGGTGTCTGTCTAAGCTAGCTAGGTTGTATTCAGTTAAGCGCGACTTGATCGCACAAGCTAGCTAGGTTTGCTCAGCTCAGACACTGAACCACTCTATACTCCTAGTCCCGGGCAAATTTAGAGGGTTGGCCTGAATCAACACAACTCGTTTAGCTCTGTTGTGGGAGACGTGGACCAGCTGAATGCTATCGAAGTTGCTGAAGATCTCCAGTACGTCGCGTACCTGCTGCTCCTGAATGTTTGGGGAGTTCCATGCATTTATTCATGTCGCAGAACGAATTTTCTGAAAATTATCTGGAAAACGTGAAATCAGGCCGGATCACAGTAAAGTACTATAGCTACTAGGCACTAGCGTTGAACTTTGGAGTAGTAGGGTCTAGATGTCTTTATAATTTAGCAGTTTAGCACCGTTTATAACATAATTTAGTAAGGAGGGGGCATTATAGGCGCGCCGAAGCTAGCGATGTCCCGGAACTCCAGAAGCACCAAAGGAATGTTTCAAAAACACACGTTTGTCGTTTGCCTAAACGTCTCCCTGAGCACCTGACACAGTCACCAGCTCTCCCGAGGTCAGAGAAAGAGGTTTAGTAGAGGCACTGTTGACTATTCCAAAGTATACCTAGCAATGTCATGGCCGCTGCCATCCCTCGCAAAAGACCATTACTGATCATCAGGATCCACAGGTTCTGTCTTGAAAGGCACTGATCCTCATGATTCCTTCCCTCTAGTTTCTCAAGTCGCTGATCCATACATTGGCCATCTTTCCCTGCAACAATCCGATGGCGACCACGGTGGATCGTGAGTTGCGTTACGGCCCCGGCCGGCAGCGCGCGGGCAGCCACTAGCGGAAGGGACGGCTGGCGATCATCCATATGGCGATTGCCGACGATGCTTAGCATGGCATCTCTGATCTCTGTCACTGGTCGACGATGGGCCGTGGGCGTGCATTGCATGTCTAGGGTTAGCATATTCCCCTCTCTTTTGTGCTCTCACGTGTGTTCTTTTGCCGTGGGGATAGCATGTGGGGGCGGACCGCACTGGATTCTTTAGCTGTGTGAACTGGCTGATTCGATTTTGATGCGGATGAAGTGAAAGTTGAGGGGTAAGTAAGTGGCTTATTTTTGGTCTCATGGAGAAACGGATTAGTGACTGATTTATGCATCCATATCGTTTCGTTCTGCACTTTCACTGTGGTGGGAGTTGTTTTTGCTGGCAACCGGTGCATGTTGACACATTGATATGACTTGTGAGCTTCAGAGTTCAGACACCACCGTGATGAATTCGGATTGCCTTCGACCTAGAAGGGGCAAACGTGACTGCTGTTTTCTTTTTCGAAAATACAGCAAGGATTAAGGTAGACAACTGGTGCGCGTAGACACTTCCAGGGCGCTGCTTTTGCACTTTGCACTTCAGTGTGCTTAATTTGGCAGTCTTTGATGGACAGGCATGATTTTCCGCCCTGTCCACTTTGGTGTCTGTCTCTTCTTTTCCGGGGGCTGCTATCTCATCGTGTCCTCTGTCTCGTTTGGAGCTCTACCAACAGAAACACAGGATAAGCATCGAAAAACCTTGTGGAATCGATTCCGGTCAGGAGGTCTCAGCGGGTTCCGGCCGAATCCGATTAACAGATGTTCGACCGATGTACTGCGCGCGCTCTGTCGTTCGGTCACTACGCCTGGCCCGTGCGCGTGCGTGATTGACTGGGGACTCGCCGGCGACGCCGTGGGGATGGCGGTGATAGGGAGGGTTCCGGGACAGCACCCACAGTACAGGCATTGCTGCTACCTGTGACGTCGCTGCCGCATTCCGTGTCGGAGATTGGTGGTGATGATTCAGGTGTAGTCCTAGATGATGGCCTCAGTGGAGGGAAGATTTTCCATGGCCCCCCCTGCTTTGCTTCGGTTGACGTGGTCCGGCCTGCACGTTTAGTATGGAGGTTACTGTGCGGTGACACTAGTCAGCTCTGGAATAGGACTTCTCACTTTCTACTACTCTCGTATGGGACCAATTGAGCCGTCGCCCATGTTGGATTTCAACCTGTCCACTGTTGCACTGTAACTGGTTGTTATGGATTTGAGCATTCCTTGTACTGGTTGAGAGGCTCGGATTAGAGCATGTACAGACACATATGTAATTCACTGCTCACTCTTATAGGCATCCACATCATCTTGTCCATCAACACAGAAGACATTTTTGTAGAATGGTTGGTCTCTAATCCGTGTTACACGCATAGACCAAACACTACGGGACAAGAAACAAAAGTATTGTTCTCGCAAAAAGAAAAACAGTAATGTATCTGGTGGTCAGACAGAAAATCTGACATGTATGAAACAATCATCTTTAATCTCTCTCTAACTTTTTCCTCCACTAATTGTATATATGCGCATGTATAAATAGTCGATTCAAATCATGTATTAGTAGCTCTTCACATTCAAGAGCTCACTTGTAGTTTTGTTCAACTAAGATGTAGAGATGAATGATAAATTGGTATATAATTTCTGGCAACTAATTTCGGATATTCGATTTTTTTTCTATTTGCAAAGTTAGATATTGGCGAAATAAACTTCTTAATTTAACCTCGGAATATAATTTTTCATCTGTTTTAAATTTTATTTATTCTAAAAGGTCAAAGACTACATGATGTATTTATTTTCCATTTACTTACCCCTTGTTGAGTATTATTGTATATTTTAACTTATTTATCTAGTACTTATCTAGACACTTAGAGCCCATGTGCCAGTTGATTTTGGTGCACATAAATGGCAATTCATAAAACAAACAAATAATTTCTCTTACTTAGGAAAAGATATCACATTTTTCTCATCCAAATTTAAAGAATATGTGATATTGGAGTTCTTAAAATAAAATATTGTACACTTTGCCAAAGTTGGAACATTATTTATTTATATTTTAAGATAATTACTATTATCTCCGATCCATATTAATTGTCGCCAATTGGATGTATCTAGATACATTCAATTAATCAACAATAATATGGATCGGAGAGAGTACTTGTTGCTCTTAAAACCTATTAGTTATTTCAAAATTCTTAATAAATTCAAATTACAGAGATAAATTCATGAATTTTTGTAAAGAGAGTAGATTGGAATTGATTTTTTTTAAAGGTTATGAGTATCAAAATTTAAATTAATTTTCATATTCAAAATTTATTAAAATAATAGTTGTAAATTTAATATATGACATTTATCTTCTCTGGAAAATAAAGTGCTAGAATTGAAATTAAATCATGGTATTCATGATTTTCAAATTTATGTAATATCTATACTATTTATTTCAAGTAAAACATAAATTATAATCACATTATAGTTTAATATATGACTTCTAATTTATTTGGCAGAAGTACTTATTAATTTTGGGCAAACATATGTGGGATATGCCATTTCAATATCGAAAATATGTTGTTGCCGCCGGGGTGCTATACCACCCCTCTGCCAGTCGTCCGATGGAGCATCAAGATTCACATATCACTCCTGAGGACACTTGCTAATCCCCTGGCACTCCTGCAAATCAACTGCTGTGTCTTGGAGAAAATGCAGGATGTTGTCAGTGCGACTGAAGGAGCCCGTTTTGACTAGGCTAGTTCTCAATTAATGTGTGCAGACCACTGGGACAAAACACATCACCAACCAATTAATTTCGGTGCTGGAGTTTGCTCTTTTGCTTGTCCACTAGGCATGCACACTGCTACACATGCCTTTATCATCCGTTTCTTTCTTCACCTCCTCCTTCTCTAGTACGCAGTACTACTAAGTCTACTATTTCAGATAGTGGCGATTTGGTGCCCAGAAAAACAGTGATCTCACTATTTTCATGAGACATTATTTTGTCTTTTATATAGCATATAAATAATGTATTTTTCTCACGAAACATTGTGTGAACATATAATGTCCGGATGTGCACACAACATTTTTGCTTAAAATATTTTGACATTTTAAAATCTATTTTCATAATTGGTGCATATAAATTTAAACTTATGACCGAAAAGCATTACTAGCATTAAATGTTATTTACCTATTCAAGGCTATGGGAAGGTGTGTCAAGGGCACCAGTTCGTGCATGCATATAAACATCCCCGCTATGCAGATTTACACACTGATGCATGAAGCATGCTCACCTGCAGGTCAAAATGTCCTGCGTAGTCGCTGGCCGTGTGTCAGCCGCTGGCTTCGATGCACGCAAATAATGAAAACAAGCCAACGAGTCAGACATCCGTCACCGGACAGTGACGACGCTAGGCAGACTGCAGAAGTAAATCACACTGTCTCGACGGAGATTTAGGATAGTAAGCTAGCTAATTACATGCATTCCGGCAGTTTAAGGAGCAATTCGGACAGTGTTGACATGCATGACCGAATCTCGATGACCGCATCTAACGACTGCCAATGGGGTGGTATAGCCAACGGGCAATCAAAAATCCACTTTATTTCAATATTAGTCAATAGCCGTGTGTTTCTCCCTTGTTTTCCATCCCTAACCAAACGGCCCTCCCGTTTCTTTTATTCCCCCACATATTTTAATTCTCATTTGCCTCTAGAGATGCACAATTTATCCATTGTATGGCGAGGGAAATCACGCACTAGGTCTTTTAAAGTAAAATATCCGAACGAAAAATAATACTTAATACTAAAGTTTGAGGGTCTCTTTGGTTCATAGGTTTATGAAAATGCCGGAATAGAAAAAACATAGGATGAATCATGTAGGATTATAAATCTACATTATTGGAGTATGGTTGATACCACATGGAAAGAAGTTGTTGTATAGCAAGAGGTTTAAGCAAATACCGAGGGAAATGAGCTCGTTTGGCACCCCTGAAAAGACACTAATATTATCATTTAATTTAATTTGATAGAACTGAAATGACATGGTTAGGAACAAGAATTAACTTAACATACCAAGACATTCACTAAAATTCCAATTGAAATCCCGTTCCAATTTCCTGATAGCAAACAAGTTGGATATGGAATCTCAATTAAATTTCATGATTCCAGCCCAAAATGATGGCTACCAAAAGAGATCCTATGAAATTCGTATAAATTCTCTTTGGTCGAGAAGTCACCCAGGTGCATAGTGGCAGACGGTGGACTAGGCAGTCTAGGTTCGATCCTCTGTTCTGGCTTAACTAAATTAAATTAGTATCTAGTTCCTCCTAGACTTCATTCATGTTTATGTTTAAAAAAAATGAAATTCCTTTGCATCAAAGGATTATTCAATGAATAGAAAAAGCAAAAAGGGTAAATCCATGAGCTCACCGGCCGTTCTTCTCAAGCAAGAAGTTCCTATGAAATACACGGTAACATATACTTCTTCCAAATCTTTTGCTCCCAAGCAAGCATCATTTTATAATATGCGACCTCTGACGCAATACAAAGCGAAAGAGAGATAACATAAACATATGCACGTAGGCACATGGAGAAAAGCAGAAAAATACAATGGCGTTACACATACACGTACGAAGCTCCGAACGGAGTGAGCTACGCGTACACATACACATACATAGATCGACCAACCCGACATACCTTGACCGGCTTTCCGGCCGCGCTCGTATACGTGCGCATGCACGTCCCATACTGCAGAGCATATATAGCTGCGGCGAGGTGTAGTTGCACCGCCGGCGGCCGGCTGATATTTCAGACGTGGTCGAACTCGTCGGCGGCCATGGAGCGCTGGCTCTGCAGGCGGCGGAGCTTGAAGGAGGAGAGTTTCTGGGGGCCGTCCTTGATGGAGGGGGCCTCCTCGAAACGGATGTAGGTGTAGACCCACGCGCCGGAGAGCGTGCCGATGACGGGGCCGAGGAAGTAGATCCAGAGGCCGGAGTAAACGCCGCTGGCCACCGCCGGCGCAAGAGTCCTCGCCGGGTTCATCGATCCTCCTGACACAGGCCTGCAAATGCCACTCGTTTCCCCTCGTCTTAGCTAATATGCATGACGACGCTATAAATCAACATGTCATTGTGGGTCTATACGTGTCTTATGGCCTAGTAGGCTAGTACTACATCGAATGGATATCCTAGGCTCTTAGCTACGTGGCCCTCTGTCATATATGTCGATGGCTCATCTATCCAGTTATTTTTCTTCCCAAAAGTATTATGTTTTTCTATATACGTTCAGATTTGGTGTCTATCTCTTAGAAGGTTCAGAGAACCCTAACCAGATTAATTAGTGAGCTACTATGTTAAGCTTACGTACCTAAAAGACACAACTAGCTGAGTCGGTTCAGTGAACCTATAGAGACTGTATTCCGGCCTTGTTACATCACAGTGTCACTCAAAATAAAGTGCTAAAATTCTTTATGAAAGGGATGTGTGTGGTCTGGTAAAAGTCAATTGGTAGTCACACTAATCTAACATATGTTCTTTTCACCGGCCCCAACAAACCCTCTTCCTAAAGTCAGTCCGGTTGTTAATTAGTAATTTAATTGACTAGCTCGTTCATATAATTACCCTGCGAAGATGGACGTAATGCAAACGGCAGCACCAACTGCTAACCCCGCCAACTCACCAACCTGAATACACCAAAGCAAAAGCACATATCAGTAAAAACGATCGAACTCGATCAGTAAAAGAAGAGGAGAAGCAGTAAGAAAAGTTAATTACCGCTCTGGAGTCGGTGGCGACGGCGCAGGTGACGAACATCATGTTGAAGGTGACGATGATCTCGATGACGAGGGCGTGCCAGTGCGGCCCCGTGGGCGTGGTGGTGCCGAGCGTCGTGATCGGTGCAGCACCGCCCGCAGCACGAACGCCGCGCACATCGCCCCGGTGAACTGCGCCGCCCAGTAGAAGGGCACCTGCACCACCATTATCCATCACACATTAGCTAGCTAGGACTTACACCAAGGAAGAAAGCCGATCCATCGACGGAGACGTACACGAAGGAAGAAAAGCCATGGATGGATGGATGGTGCGCGCGTAGGTAAACGTTACATACGCGACGCACGATGTGTATATGGATCGATGTGAAGGTGATGCGACGCACAGGTATAAATAATGCAGCCTTATTAGCATGCTTTTTGGCTCCCGTCCTTGTTATGCATATGCGATATGCTCCGATCTCGCTTTACTGCATGCACCCTAAGCTTACGTCTATGGCTAGCAATGTAGATCTCAGGATACGGCCGGGAAAAAGATGGTAGTACAAATAATCTTGACCTCCTGCTCTGCTCTAAGTCCTACGGGTGAGGCCGCAAGCATTTGGGCATGCACACCACACCTATGGAATCAGCTAGTGATGTCACACACAAAGTAGCTACGGCCTACGGCCGAGTTGCATCGAGGGCCATGGCTGGCTGGAGCCTGCAGGGACACGTCGGAATCTTTCACCCAAAGGAAAGGCTACTAGCCGCTGTTAATGGCACCAAACGTTTGGGATCGAATATGTGTACACCCATCGGCGTCAACGTCTTGTTTATACCGTGCGATTGACTTGAAACGGCAGAGCTTCATTAGTTACAAGTTCTTGTCACGCCGGCCGCTTTCAAGCGATCTGCTAATTAAATTGAGCAACCGCGAGGAAGTACAATATATATTTTTTGAAACAAGGCAATATATTTGCCTCTAAAATGCTAAGCGAATGTCAAACCCTGTTGGCTCCTCCGGGGTTGTTGCAATTAGTGCCTAGTGGAGAGACTAGTCATGGCTTTCAGGGTAAGCCTGCATGTTCCTTTCTTGATCATACTACCGACCTGACGCCTGACTATAGCCAGGACAATCCTCCCTTTGGAGAATAATATGGATGTCGAAATTTTAAAAAGCAATATCCATGCATGTTCTATAGCTACTCCATGATCCAAGTCTCCAACTTGCGGTTTGATGATATTAGTAATATTATGCATGGGTGCATGCATGCGTCATGTTTGATTGGCTCTACTGTTTCGGATATGGAATATGTTTTGTATCCAGTTGGCTGATCCATATGTTTCTATTGTACACTTGCAATTGTTCAGTTCCAAGTTGTACATGTTTCATACTTGCATATAAAACATTGCTTTATTAGACCATGCATGTGACTTCGAAGTAGTACCCGTTAGGGTCCAAACAGATTCAGCTCTGGCGAAGCCGTGACTAGCTAATTCCTATTTGCACGTCGATAGCATAATGGTGACAGAGCCAAGTCCTACTAAACTCCTCTGGCTCTTAGGGCTCTACCTTGGAGAAGAATAGAAGAAGAAGATGGCGAGTGTTTTTACGGTACCTGAATCCAGGGGAAATGCCGGAAGCAGGCGAAGGAGAGCGTGACGGCGGGGTTCATGTGCGCGCCGGAGATGTGTCCAGTGGCGTAGATCATGACGGTGACGATGAGGCCGCCGACGAGCGACTGCCCGAGCTGCGACACCCTCGTCACGTCCTCCCCGTAGAGGGACGCCGCACCGCATGTCACGAACACCAGCAGGAACGTCGCCACCACCTCAGATATCACCTGTGCACAAATTAAGTTAGCACCAGCTGCAAAACTAACTGAGAAAACCTTGTATAATCACGGGCCACTCTCTGCCCGCGCAGGCATGCAGCTGCAGGTTTATATCTGCAGTCCTCACCTTCTTGGGGAGGTGAGGAGGGAAGTAGTCGGCGAAGGACTTCTCCTGGTAGTACATGCTGGGGACGAGGCTGGGGGCGCCGTCCTGCACCGTGGACAGGTCGTGGATCTCGTTCGAGTAGTTCACTCGCGAGGTGCTCCTCGGGGTGCTGGACGCTGGCGCTGCCATCTCTTGTCGATCGAGCTCCGGACTCTCTCGAGATTGATCGATCAAGCTGATGTAACTATGCGGCTGATGATCAGCAAGCTGCCGTGGTCAGCTTGTATTGGCAGTGGGCTAACACTACATACAGCTTGGAGCTGCCGGCAAGGGGAAGACGAGGCGCCGTAATTAGCTCTGTTTACATGTGCTGCTTGCCTTGCCTGCTCTCCGTTCTGCATCGACCGGGATGGGTATTTATAGGTGGAGACGGCGAGACGGGTCGTGGGGAGAGAGGAGAGGGCGTCCTGGTCATACTCGTAGCGGGGAGGGAGGGAGGTGACAGGTGGTAGGCGCGCCACTCCACTGCTGCCGGTGCCTTTGCGTTTGTGGCCGTTCCCGATCAGGCCGGACCAGACGATCGATCCATGTGTGCCTGCGGGACACCATCCAAAAGGCCAGTGCAAAAAATGCCACGGAGCAGGGCACTACTGCTACGGATGCGTTGATGCTACGGCTGTGCTGAGCTTGAGCACTATGCCTCTTGCCTTCCAACTGGACCTTGGCTCGTTCCTTGCGGGATTGGGCAGTGGTCTCGGTGGCCCCGGCGGAGCTTCCTGGATATTCTGGGGTGGCTTCGGCATGTGTTGCTCTTCGACCACGGGGTCGGCACACCGGTGTTGTCGCCCCAGTCTCGGCTATCCGATGTCCTTCGACTATGCTTGGTCTCGTTGGAGCAGCGTCCTCCGGCTACGCCGACGACACGCCGGTGTCGTCGCACAGACTCGGCTATCCGATGCCCTTCGTCTGTGCCAGTGACGTCCCTCGGTGTGCTCCTGCTGTGGTGCCCATGTCTCTGCTACCTGCTCCCCGGACTTCCTGAGGTGGCCTTGACATGTGTTGCCCTTCGACCACGGGTTGGCACACCGGTGTCGTCGCCACAGTCTCAGCTATCCGACGCCCTTCGACTGTGCTTGGTCTCGGCGGCGCAGCGTCCTTCGGCTACGCCGACGGCACACCAGTGTCGTCGCACAGATTCGGCTATCCGACGCCCTTCATCTGTGTCAGTGATGTCCTTTTCGGCTACTTACTCTCGGTGATGAGGTTCTCACCGGAGAATCTCCTCTAGCGGGTGGCTCGAGTTCTCGATGTGTCAGCCTCACGGGGGTTTCTGTGGGCTTCATTGCTAACCTCCCCCTCCCTTTGTGTTTCTCTCTTGTTTCTGGTTGTATTTTTCTGTATTTTCTTTGTCTTCTCTTCTCTTGTATCCCTGTAAAATTTCTATCTGTTGTAAGAACATGGCCCGTCAGGCTACTTTCGATGAATATAACAACCGGTGGGGAGTAATCCCCCCCGTCTTCCTCGAAAAAAAAACCGCGCCGTTGTTCAGTAGACGCAGTTGCCGTCGGTGTTGTTTTGATGTGATCCAAATTCATATAAAGAGATAAGGGTAACTTCGAAGCAAAGTGGAAGTCGGCCCTACACCGGAGGCTTGGGCCGTAGCGTATCGTTGCCGAGTCGGACTGCAGCCGACTTAGGGTTTTACCACCATATATAACTCTTGTAAGCCGCCGTTTGGGATAAGTCGCAAGTTGTAAATCCCCTGCGTTTGTAACTTCACCCAATCATAGTGAAGATTTGCTGGCCGGCGCCTCTGGTTTTTTCTCTCCCGTTGTTGGGAGGGTTTTCCACGTTAAATCTCGTGTCCCCGTTGGTTTGATCTTCCGCTTTCTTCATCGTTTTATTGCCTATCGTTTATAACAGTCGGTGGCCCTTAGGTAAGGCCAACTCGCCGTCTATTTGACTCGTTTCTTAGATGTGGGACCCACCGTATGGCCGCGCCAACATGAATCACTCTAGTAGACGTTGTGATATGTGGATTTGAAGCGGAGCTGGAGCCGAACGTTGGCGGGGCGATACAGGGACAAAGGAGCAGACAACCAAGCTTTACGGCTACGAAGTCTGATGAATGTGATATTTTTAGACACTTAAGATTAAGAATTGAAATTATTTCTCTAAATCCATTTCATTTTGCGTACGACGTCTTTTTCATCAGAAAAATCCTTTCTTCTAAATATTCGAGCAGTGATGTTGCAGTGAAACCCTGCCAGATGGTGTAATGATAGATAGGGTCGGTTTCACGCATCAATTGACACAAGACACAGATGCACTACCCACGCATACTTGCACATGCAACTTTACAAGTGCCCACTTTAGCAAACCGACAAAATCGTGCCAAGTATTATGACATCAATTTGGTTATTTTCATAGACGTAGAGAATAAGAAGGATTTGCCCATGATGTTGGGTAAACACATGGGTATGGGGAGTGTGATCATAGGTTTAGATTCTTAACAATGTTACCGAGAAAGAGATTGTCACGAATGATTCCTCTCTTTTATCAACTACGGAAACAAGACAACCGAACTTAATGAACCAAAGCAAAGCGAGGAGGAAGACATAAAATTAGGGGATGATGGTGATTTTGCTGAGGATCAATATCCATATGTGGCTGTTGATCCTGATAGTATTTTAGGTAGGCAATATTTGATCAGAAAGTTTTGTCTTAAGTGAGATATTTAAGCCTGATTTTGTTTCTACCGGACTTCATGGAGTGAGGATGGATCAAACATCAGAGCAACTGCATTGTCAACGAGGCTGTATAAGAAGTTCCTGTCATAATTATTTACTATAAATTGTTTGCTCATAAGGAGATGGCTTTGGATCTGATTCAAGGCAACTGTAATCTTAGTCTCTGTTTTTTATACAGTTTAAAAGCAGAGATAGAGAAAAAATCACATCGGAATGTTGTTGATATGTATTATGAGTTTGTGAGACCAAGAGAAACTTTGAGAAGGAAGAACTACAAGAGGATAGAGAACAACTCTTTCAAAAAATGTTGTATCTGCTTAACGACATGCTGGAAAGGGTTTCTAGATGGCTAGATGTCGTACATCGTGGTTGAATCCACCCATTCAACAAGAAAGTTTGTAGGAAAACTTGCTATGACATGTGCCATAGATGGCCATAATTGAATCTTCCTTGGAGCTTATATTATTCTTGATGGTGAATGTACTGAAAGATGGAAATAGTTCATGGAGAGGCTGAGGGAAGTAATAGGCCACCCACTAGGCTTGATAATACACACTAATGCATGCAAGGGGTTAGAGAATGTTGTTGATGTTGTCTTTCCTGGAGCTCAGCATAGAGAATGCATGAAACACCTACATGTTAACTTTATGAAGAAGTTGAAAGGCAAAATCTTTGTAGACAACTTGTGGCCAACATCATACACATAACAACCAAACAAGTTTGATCCTTACATGCAGAAAATGTTCACACGGCCAAATGTGAAAAATATCTTGAAGAACATTCACAACAAAACATGGGCTAGAAGCAGGTTTTGTGAGTTAAGAAAAACTTGCTATGTCTGCAACAACTTGGCAGCGTCTTTCAGTTCCAAGATTAGGCATGCTATAGGACTTGCAAGGTTCTTTTTCTACATGTTATCAGGCAAATGATAACGGTGAATATAGATTCAAGTCAAGGAATTAGTGCAAGGAAATTTCAAGGCCATAACATCGACTGAAAAAGAATCATTACTGAATGCAAGGACGAGTGCCTGAGAAAAATAAAGACGATGGGGGGGGGCTTAGAATTTCCGTACTTGTGTTGATGTTTATGCAATAGACTTGCATGGAGTAGAAAGGAGGTATCCTTTGGACACTACAAACATGTTTTGTGCACACTGAAAGTGGCAGATTTGTGGTATGCCATGTCACCATGCTTTCTACTTCATATTAACGCTGATAGGTTAAAATAGGAAATTTGTGGATGAGTACTTTCCAATGGCCAAGTTTTTCTCAACGTATAGAGAAAATGTACAACAAGTGGTGAAGAATGTGAAGTGCAGCAAGTGAAGGAAGAATATGAAGTGTGGCAAGGGGAGGAACAATATGAAGTGCAACAAGCGGAGGGGTTAAGTGTCTTTCTAAAGATCCTCTTGTTGTTGTAACTGAGCAGTTTGAGTAACTTGACGAAGATTCTCAATCTCTTGTTAGTGAAGTTTCTTTGCAGAGAAACAACAAGAAAAAGAAAGAGGTCCCTTCCCATTTTAGCTTTGTATGCTTCTCCCGAACAAAATTTGATGAAGGGTCCTTTTTATTTTACATGTAGTAATCAACTTGAACCTTTAATAGTTTAGTGCATTAGCAACTTGAAGACAAATGCTATAATAAGACTTTAAAAGGAGCATAATGTAGTCGACATGAAACGAAAGTATTGATGTGAACTATGGTTCAATAATGTTTTCAACAATGTAGATGATGTTATGGACATGATGTATTTCCAAAGTTTTCTAAAATTATTTTTTAGAATTAATGTATTTTTCACATCTTTTTAGAATACATTAGCCTATATAGTTAAATCCAGTTGTTTAGATTTGCTATGATTTCTGAAAAACTAAGATGGTTTGGTTTTTTCCGCAAAATTTAGAAAATGTTATCAAATAAGCTGAAGGGCCTCATTTCTAAACAAGTATTTATTCTAATTTTGATAAATCAGCACATTTTTTATTCCAACCTTATATATATTAGGACTCCATGCCAAATGTTTTTTGTTTTTGACATTTTTACACATTCTTTCATGCTTTTCATTCAGTAACTCCAGAAAATGGAAAATAAATATTTATACATAAAAGTTGGGGATTTTATTCACATTCCTAGTTATGAATCCTAAAGGAAGTCCTATGCATGGTTTCAACCCAAAAGGACGTCAACTTATTAATTACAAGTCTTGGTTTGGTTTGAGTTCAGTACTAAATAACTTCCTAGGATATAGTCTACTCTTCGAAGGATCATTGTATTTCCCTTTATGATTTGTCCCAACCATTTTAGATCATTGTATTTCCCTTTATGATTTGTCCCAACCACATACCGGAGTTAGGATCCCATGCCAAAATAGTTTTATTTTTCTCACTATTTTTAATATTCTTGTACTTCTTGTATGAAATGACTGTACCGACAGAGCATGATTGGCATGACATGCCCAAAGCGCGTGTCCACGCTATAGCCCTTGTTCGGCGGAACAGACGCGGGAATTGGGCGAACAGATCAGTTTCGACCTAAGTCACCACTACTATATATACCTCTTATAAACCGCCGTGTGGATAAGTTTACATTACAAATCTCTCGCGTTGTTTAATCTCTACCGATATAGTAAGATTTCGCTAGCTCGCGCCCATGTTTTTTCCCTTCTTTTGGAGGGGGTTTTCCACGTTAAAATCCTTGTGTCCTTTTGTGTTGGTTTGATTTCTTTTGTTCTATTTGCATGTCGATTTATAACAGCCTTTGCTGCTGGAGTGAGATTCTTCTCCCCAAACCGTACCTGTATGTTTTGAGGATATCCATTTTTTTTGTCCCAGCCGGCCCTGTTGTCCGCCGGTGATTGGGTCCAGGGATGGGGCTCGCTTATTGGCCAGGAACATCGTTTTATAACCTTATTAAGTTTATTGCCGGTATAACCTTAAGTTAATCAGTACTGGAGTTAGTAGCACTAACCAGTAGCAAGTCTATGTCGGACCAAATGAGCTGATAGCATTGGCGTCACAGGCATGAAACTGCCAAGCAGAGTGACAAAAACTGTGAACAATATAGAATGCAAACAGGCTTGAAAATAGGAACTTCCAGCATCTCGTTGTAGTGATATACATATTTTTGGGGGCATCGTGTCGGCACAGATGTTGTATAGGTTAATGCAACATGGATATACTACTTTCGAAACTTTGTCGGATTTTTTGTTGAAAAGTATGAAACTAATAATCTTGGATGTATATGTCCTAATAAAATAATCTGATGTATCTGTGACCGCGACTCTGACGACAGGAAAGGAACGGAACTGGTTCGAGTTCATTTAGCTGCTAGCATGCATACAAAATAAGGCCACGCCACCGCGGTAAAGCGCGGCCGACGTCGACGTCTCGGTACGCCGGTGATGGCGGCGAAATCGTATTCAAAATTTGGATATGTTTGGTCGGTTTGATCTTCGTTGGACGGCGACGACGCCATCCAAAAAGGGACGATATTTTGGGTAGTTTATAGTACACGTGTACATGAAGACGACCCTGCATCTACGGTTTTACATGGCCCCTGTCAGACGACGACTGCAACAGAAATCAACGGCAGGACTTCGGACGAAAAAATTGTGCAAATATTCTACTGCTGCGTTTGTCTCCTCGAGCAATCAATCCGTTGAGATCGACGTGGTAACAGAGAGCAGCTGTGGCTTGCGTTTCCTCCTTCTTTTTCCCGCTCTTCAGTTAACAGCTTCAGACTTCAGACAGGGACCGACATTAGGCTCCCGATTCTGCTGATCTGACCACATTGAATCACTGTAAGTACAGCCTACGGCAACCACACTGGATGCCAAGATTAGGCTCTAATAATGGTCGCCTTCAGAACCAAGAAATGGCCTGCAGCCTGCCCACCTTTGACAATGCTGCATTGCTGCGTGGATAGATCATCGGCTGCGAGGTTTTCGTGGACACGACGGGAGCCTTAGCACTTAGGCTTCCCTCGTTTTTTTCTCCCTCCGCTCCGTCACGGCTGCAGGTACAACCGAGTTCGATCATCTGTTTAATTTCAACAACTCTGGGGCAAGCTACTCCGGGTTCATTATATAGGCTCCTATATAGCATGTCCTTATTTATGTTCACGTCAGCATTTCAGTCATGGGTGCGCAGATGAGAAAATAGTAGCTGTGTAGGAGGGCGTCCTTGCAATCTCAAGCATCTAGGTTCATGCATTTCAGTTCCACGGAAGTCAGAGGCTCCGTATGCTACAATGGCATTTCCACTTTTTTGTTGCAATATGCAAGCCCCTTGGTCAGGACTCAGGACAGTGACAGTGAACGGAACCGCTCTCTCTCCTGGAGCCTGTCGTGCCGGTTGGCAAGGACACCGGAGACGGAGCGGACCAACGGCGTCGCCGACGAGGGGACAGAACCCTAGATGGGTTTTGCGATCACTTGTGTGTCGCCTCTCTCTCCTGGGGCATGTCGTACCGGTTGGCAAGGGCTCTTTCTGCCCTGCTTCTCATTTGTGCGTGTGTTTAGTCCTAAGTTTTTCTAGGTTTTTCAGTTTCCTTCCGTTGGCGTCATGGTGGGGGGATGCTGACGGTGCTAGTAGAAAAAATGGTCTCCCAGCCCGTGCTCCTGCTCGTCGGAGGTGTTGCTGGCGCCGACGAGAGACTTGTGGAGTCCAAACTGGTGGAGCGACTTGGATCTAGCGTTGTGTCTTGGTGTGGCGGCGGGGATGAGTTGCTCTTGGAGGGTGGCGGTGTTGACTGTTGCGGAACTGCGGAAGACGGTGCAGGATCCGACCGCCTGATGAATGGCGGGGTGGCGTTGGCCCTGTATCTAACGTTGAAGAGGCTCTGAGGACTCCTCTGACCGATGTTCTTTACCGGGCTAGATCTAGTCTTACGGGGCTGGTGGTTATTACAGCTCGTTAACGTCTCATGGCTGAGCATAATACGAATGTGCTGAGCAGTTCAGCTACCTCCAAAATTGTAAAGCACAATACAACAAGCCTAATGAATGTGAAAAATAGCTAGTAGTGTAACTCTTGCTTGTGTGAGCTGAAGGAACAATTGCGAATTTTACCCCTCACCCACAACACCTGTCTGGAAGCAGTGCATACGTGGAGCAAGTCTGACCCAACATATAAAAGACACCCACTTTTTAGAATTCCACATGTTTATGTCAAGTAGTTTAATCTTGACTTTGTCACTGAAAGGGAAAAGACAATCCCCCCTCTTCCTAAGATGGACGATGCAGCAGCATGACACCACCACAACAGATGACATGTTTATTTTTCTTCTCTTTAATTATTGGCACAAAGGACTGATACCTATGGGTGGCACATGTAGACATATATAACTTCCATTATTGACATCATAACACGTTAGTCTGGTTTGTTGTTATATATGTTAGTGTCAGAATTTTGTCATATGCTCGACGAATGCTCAGATTTGGCAGTAGTGTGCTTAACACTGATTTTGCTTGAAATGGTACACTGACGAGGACTCAAGAATTCACGATCTGTCTCTTCCCATGTAAGCGAAAGTTTAATCCGAACTCACAGATGGATAAGGTCAATGATATTTTAAATATAACGAAAGAGATAACTAGCCTGGCCTCGATATCATAAGATGCACATAATCAATTTTTGATATAGTCAAAAGGAAAATATGACAAACATGTAAAAATCAAATTAATATATATTTACTTTTGCTGGGAAAGTACGTACTCATACTTAAGGAATACTAGTCCTATACATATCGCAAGTGGATCAAAATGAAGTAGCACGTGCTAGCAAAGACCTTTTCTAATTATTTTAGTGCTAGCTTATTGCATGGCCCCATTATTACCGGTAAAGCTAATGCTGGTACTTATAAGACATCTTTAATTGAAACAGGTATTTTTAAAAGTGGATTGATTTGTGCGGCTCACTCTCGGGAAAAAGTATATTATGAAAAAAAAGGTATATACACTGAGGATACAAGAGTTTTCGTGCGAGTGCAAATTTCTACCATAAAATGAAAATTGGAGTTAGGTGATTAAATAAAATTTCTGATATAAAATTGGTCTAAATCATCCTGGTGTGAACATGTGGCTACATTATTTTTGCGAAACCGCTAACCAATGACCCACGCGGTAACCAACATAATACAAGCTACTTTGCGTTCTACACAGAGGCTGTCATTTTTATTATACAGATAACACGAAAGCAATCATGCCAAATTGTCACACTAGTATTATGTTTTTTTTTTCTCTTGTTTTTCAGTTATCTTTGCTTGACCCCGTATGAGATCGTATGTTGTTAATTGCACTGCCAACCCATGCAAATGCCACAAAAAATAGTAGTATTACAATTACTTATTCGACGAAACACACCTGCAGTTTTATTCAACTGAACCCAAACCAAGAGAGTGTAGATGTGCATCACACACACGTGTCATGTAATTTGTCGTGGTGCAGTTGTTCGTGGAGCCACTTTTGGAGGAGCACACACACCCCGGCGTGTTGCCGTTCTTGGGTGCGCAGACGCACGCACGCCCGTCAAGTTTCCTCTTGCACGTGAGGTACTCTCTCTAAATGGGAATTCTCTCTAAATGCACCTAACCGTGTCGCACATCGGCGGAGTCTCCCACACCCCCAAAAAACAATGAGATCCATCCACGTCTCCCTATTATTTTGGGATAGTATAAAAATGTCTTGTTTATAACATGAAACAGTGGGATCTCTAGTGGCTAGCACACTTGGACCTTCTGCTCAAGGTGCGGACTTTGAAACGCACCAATGTATATTATTTTAGTACCTTAAATTCTTTATACAACCATTGTCATGTTGGTAGAGAACACCAAGGTCACACGTACGTGCTAGCCAGAAATATGCAGGGGTGGTTTTAGAAAATAATGTCGTCACATGTCCGCACCTGGATGATTTGGACCAGTTTTGCACCCGCATCATAAGTTATTTGAATACGTAACCACAATTTTCAACATTTTGCACCCACAACACAAGTTATTGTATCACTGGTATATATACCTCTATGAAACTAGATAATATTCTTTCCTGTTAACTAGGTAAACATCACAAGAAAACCATCACAAACACCAAGACCAACGACACCATCAGGAATGAATCGGTGCCCGAGAGCGTCATTGTTACTGGATCTGGTCACCGAATGGCGGAAGTTTTCACCCGAAGCTTTCACCTGGTAGTGGCACATGAAACCTCCATCACATGCATCAGCAAGACCACCTACAAGGACCAAGAACGGCTAGCACCCACCACCAGTGAGATCTACCTCTCTGATGTACTCCCTCCGTTCCGAATTACTTGACTTGGGTTTGTCCAAATACGGATGTATCTAGACACTAAACAAGTATAAATACATCCGTATTTGAACAAACCCAAGTCAAGTAATTTGGAACGGAGGGAGTAACTGCTACACTAGAACTCCCCTTCGGATCCAAGACAATTCGATGCCCACTTCGGCATGCACACACCTTCGGTGCTTCCTATCAGATATCGTACCAAAGCTATCGCTCCACCATAGAGAAGGGGTAGCCATGTAGCTAGAGGCAACACGACACCAAGTGTGCACTATTTGCAAACAACCAGGCGTCACCGCTCGCGACACCGGTTCATCGCCCAACAACCACAGCACGCAACACGTCACTATACACCAGCCTCCAAGAGCTCATCCTTGTCGATGCTAGCTCCGCCCCACAGTGATGGGCCCCCAGGCCAGGCACCTACCAGCAGGACGCGCGCCCATCCGGTACTTCCAGCGCAGCGGGAACCATTCCCACCGCCAGCAACCGTTAGGGTTTTTTTTGTGCATGACGAATAAGGCAGTGTGACAAGGGCGGCATCTGGATTTCCGCCCGAGCAACCCCGAGAGCGACGCATGGAATTTGTCTTGTAGTATAATTTTTCAAGAAAGATTCATTTTGTCATAAAGGGTGTTGAATATTTATAGGATAGGTTAGAAAAAGGTATCTTTCGAGGAGTGCAGGTCGGAACATGTAGTTCTGATTAGAGATGCCCGGCAATGTGTACTCATTACCCGCGTATCCGGCGAGTGAAAACCTATGAAGGTAAGGGTTCGTAACAAAAAAAAATACTCATGAGCATGTAAGTGGGGAAATCTCATACCCATCAGGCAAAGCGGATAAAGGTCCGTATAACCCATACCCGCGTACCCGTCTAAAACTATGACAAGTGGGGCTTATGTATGATCAAATTACCTATGTATTTTGTCGTGAGTTTGTGAACTTAAACTTTATGACTATGTGTTTTCTATTTTTGACTACGTGTTGATGTTTGTCATTTATAATGTATTGTTATTTATGCGTAAATGTTGTTGTTTACAATGCAATGGTGTTCACAAATATGTGTTGTAGTTTACAATATGTTGTTGATTGCACTTATGAATATATGTTGATGTTTACAACTATTTTTTGCTCAATTTGATATGTTGCGAATGCGGTTAATTTTACCTGTGGGTAGCCATTTTTTCAGAATTCAAACTTTTATCGTTTAGCTAATTTTATCGAAAGTAGCGTGTATCAACATCTTTAATGCCAAATAAATATCATTATATTTATCAAGAAATATATTTTCATATTTTATTTATTTAGCATTGTTGATATAATTTAATAAAAAATATAAGTGTGGTGAAGTTTAACTTTAGCGAAAAACTATACACCTTGTATGTTTTGGAAGAGAGGGATTGATTAGTACATAGTCCATATGGTTATTATATTTTCAAGGTAGCAGCTAAGCTAGCTACATACATAAATCTTTTTTAGAATACAGATTCATTACTCATTTGGTATTCAAATCCAAGAGGTTCTAATTAAGCAACTTAGCATAACTGAGACAGTTGTAGCTCACCAGGTTCTCCTGGCCTCCGATAATTTGATGGCTTCTGCCTGCCACAGAACCACTGTGCTCACTTGGTGCTAGCTAGTCGAAATGCATTACGTAAATGTTGTTGTTTACAATGCATCCGTGCAAGTGGCGACAGTAATTCGCCGTAGCCTCCTGGTGTTAGGCAGAGTTAAATGCTCGTTGCGCTAGCTACCAGTACAGGTTTGTAAGCTTGTGTCACAGACACCCAGCAGTGTCAGGAGGATTCAGGAGGACTGAGCTGAGCTGAGCTGAGTCTCGACTGATATGAGGACGCGTCAGCTGGGCTGGCAGGAGCACTGTGGCGTGGGTGTGGGGTTGAGCTCTGCGTAAAATTTCACAAAATTGACCTTTGGTCAAACTTCAGCCAAAAATAACCCTTTTTCGAATCTAATTCAAAAACTAACCCTTTTTCATAGCGCCCTACCACGGGTCGCTATGCTCAACACCATAGCGCCCTCCGATCAGTCGCTATAACCCTGCCAGCGTGGATCGGTGGGGCCCCAGGTGCTGGAACATAGCGACCTGGAGCAAGGCGCTATGCTTCAAGCATAGCGACCTAGCCCGCGGCGCTATCCTATGCAAATTTAGACAGAGAGCTCGCCAGCCGTGCGAGCCCGGATTTTCGCTAAGTCAAAGCATAGCGCCCTACCACGGGTCGCTATGCTTAACAGGATAGCGCCCTACCACGGGTCGCTATGCTTACACCATAGCGCCCTCGGATCAGTCGCTATGCATGCTTCGCAACTTAAATAGCCCAGCTGCCCGCGCCCGCGCCATTCCTTCTCTCTTTCACCAACCCGAGCTCAGTCTCTTTCTTCCTCACTCCCCACTCTCACCCCCCTCACAAATCCCCTCTCTTTGGTCCGATTTGGCTGTGGATTTCGGCTCCCCATCTTGGAGAGAGGTAATCTCCCCCATCCTCTATGTTTTTGTCCAATCAAAATCTTTCAATTTGGTGCCATTTGTGTATTTCTTGAAACCCTAGAAATTTTGTGTGGTGCAAAATTTGGGGTTTTTCCTTGATTATATTGGTGAATGGGTGTTAGTATGATGGCTATGAAGAGTTGAGCGTGCTCATTGGTAGGCTAGGGTTAGGGTTTTTGGTGTATGTGGGTAATGAGGGCTATTAGCTAGGGTTAGTAGATAATGAGCTAGATTGTGTTATTATATTGGTTTGAAAATGCATAGCTTATTGTTACTTGTGTACCATTTGATGCATTTGTGTTGTTGAAATAATTTTTTAGATGGAGAGGATGGTTAGTGTTCATCACGTGGACAAGGATGCCTTTTTGAAAGGCAATGTCGAGCATGACTCGGAGGAGAAAGTGGTGGTGTTTGGCCGTAGTCCTAGCTATGCCGAGGTTGTGGAGAGAGTGCGGATTGCATTGAATTGGACGGATCCAAATGATGTTCTTTCTTTGGAGGGAAGGCATAATGTTGGGTTCGGAATGCATATTCGTTGGAAGATTATGCCTCTCAACTCCGAGTTGTGTTGGAGTGCATATAAGGAGACGGTGGCGGCATCTCAAGACAAGGCTCTTGAGTTGTTTGCCACGAAGACGTTTGACTTGAACCGGTGTGCCTCCGAACATGACGTTAGGAGGCCGGTTCAAAATGAGGCACCTCATGTGCATGAAGTGTACTATCCAATGTCGAGTCCACCTCCAATGACTCAACATGATTTTAGCCAACCAACAATGACCGAACACGAAATGAGCCAACCTTCAAGCCCAATTCAAAGTGACCAATATGAAGAATCGGAGGAGGAGAGCGACGCATCGGAGTATGATCTTCATAAAAATGATATTGGTGATGTGGAGACAAATTGTAGGCATGAGGACATGGACCATGACATCCCTTATAACCGATGCTATGCATCGGACTCGGATGACGACGGTCCCGAAGAAGATGTTGATGAAGATGGGTTCACTGCTAAAGAAGCCGAAATATTCAAGAAGGTAGTGGGCCGGGATCATCGGTTACCATTGTTCCGTGATCTTAGTCTCGCCGATAAAGCCGTGGTTGATGGTGGCACGAGTAAAATTCTTGAACCAAGGCCAACTTCGAAGAAGGATCGTAATCCCAAAAACTATGGTATTGCTGAGGGAGTGAAGTTTGAAAGCTTGTTGGAATTGAAGACATGGCTCAAGGAGTATGCGGTTAAGTACTTTAGACCATACAAAGTGGTTCACTCGGATGTCAAGAAGCGTTACACGGTTAAGTGTGATGACGCGCATAATGGGTGCCCGTGGATTGTGCGTGCAAGACCTATCAAGGGAACCTCTCAATGGGTTCTAAAAAAATGTGTGTCAACTCACATGTGTAGTGGCAATGATGATGATGATGACAAGGATGCGAAGGACAATCATCGGCAACTAACCTCTGATTTCATCGGCTACAGACTTTCCAATTCCATAGAGGCATTCCCCACTTTTTCGGTGAGGGCTATCATGGACACGGTGAAAGACATGTTTGGTTACTCGGTGAAGTATGGGAAGGCATGGAGGGCCAAGCAAGCCGCATTCAAGATGTTGTATGGTGACTGGGAGGAAGCATACAACCGACTTCCTAGATTGTTGGGAGCTATGGCTGCTACAAATCCGGACATGGTTACGTGTGTGGAGCCCTTTGGCCAAAAGACAAGGGATTACAACGGTGCAACCGTCCGTGTCTTTGGCCGTGCATTTTGGGCTTTCGGACAATGCATAAGGGCATTCAAGCATTGTAGACCGGTTGTCTCCGTGGATGGCACATTCTTGACAGGCCAGTACAGGGGCACACTTTTGATTGCCGTAGCTCATGATGCTAACGACCGGTTGTTGCCGTTGGCTTTTGCTTTGGTGACGGCGGAGAACCAGGACAACTGGGAGTGGTTCATGGGTCTAGTGAGAACAAAGGTATTTGAGCCTCAAAGAGAGGTATGTGTCATCTCGGACCGCCACCAAGGCATACTCAATGCGGTGGAGATTGATATTCCCGGGCATGCTCCTTTGCACCATCGATGGTGCGTGAGGCATTTTGTGTCCAACTTCTATAGGGCATGCGGAAATAAGGAGCTATCTGATGATCTAAAAGATTGTTGTCTCGCTTTCACCGAGCGGCATTTTGTGAGATTGTACAACAGGTTGCTAACTCTCACATCGCCGGGGGGTCGAGAGTTCCTAGATAGGCATGCGTCTATGAGGCACAAGTGGACTAGAGCTTTTGACACCGACGGTAGGAGGTACGGTGACATGACAAGCAACATGGCAGAATGTTTCAACAATGTGCTCAGAGGAGTCCGTGGGTTGCCCGTGACAGCAATAGTTCAATACACATTCGACAAGTTGAATGAGTATTTTCAAAAATATAGTGAGGAAACGTTTGAGCAGATGGAAGGGAAGAACAAGCACAAGAAGAAGTACAAGTATCCACCTGAAGCTAACAAATGGATGACATACCAGTTAAGGAAGGCGGAGACCAATACAGCCCAATGTTTTGACAACAACGAGTGGATTTACCAAGTCAATGAGCCGGGAGGCACCACGGTAGGTGGTGTGCAACATGGAGGGCGTGCGTGCAAAGTCTTGCTAAAGCAATGTTTGTGCTCGTGCCAGAGGCCTCAGTTGCTTCATCTCCCTTGCTCTCACTTGCGGACGGCGGCACGCATAAGAAAAGTGGGATACGTTGATCCGGTAAGGTTGTCCGAGTACTCGATCGAGGCTACCAAGGATACATGGGCGGACAGATTTGAACCTTACTTTGACCAATCACAATGGCCAGAATATCATGGCATTCAACTATGGCCCGATCCAATACTGAAGGTGACGACACGGGGAAGACGGAAGACAAAACGTTTTAGAAATGACATGGACGCATGGGGTGCAGGAGGTCTCCGAGAGTGGGGCAACCAACATTTTCAGGAGCCTCGTGGTAGTGCCCGTTGTGGAGAATGCAATCGTGGTGGGCACAACGCTAGAGGATGTGGTCGAAACAAGAGATCGAAAGGTGTCCAACATGGTGGCGGTGGTGTTGACGGTGGTAGCACAAGCCATCATGATCATTCTCAACATGTCGGTGGCGGTGGTAGCACAAGCCATCATGATCATTCTCAACATGGCGGTGGCGGTGGTAGCACTAGCCACCATGGTCATTCTCAACATGGCGGTGGAGGTGGTAGCACAAGCCACCATGGTGGTAGCCAACATGGTCATTCTCATCGTGGCGGTCGCGGTGGCGGTAGGCGTACATCAATGATTGACGAGCTGAGAGGGGGTAGGCGTCGTGGCCGTAGAGGTGGTAGACTTAGATGATTGGTATGACTGGAATTTTTTTGGTTGTTATTTCTTATTTTCAATTGTTCCATTTTACTGTCAACTAAGTTCAAACTTGCAATTTTGTAGGGATGGTTCTTATTTTCAATTGTTCCATTTTACTGTCAACTAAGTTCAAACTTGCAATTTTGTAGGGATGGACTGTTCCGATCTGAAGGAGAAGCCGGTGGCATGGCAACACAGCATTGACTGTCGAGTCGGGCTCGGTGGCTCGTTGTCATCAGCAATTGCAGGCGCTTTCAGATTCCTCCTCACAGCCAGCTTCTGGGGCCTCGGAGGTGGCTGCTCCTCCTCGGACTCGGAATGGGCTGTCTCGACGGAGTCGGAAGGGGATGTCTCCTCGGAATCGTCCTCCGGCACGTCGGAAGCCTCGGGAGAGGAGGCTTCAACTTCCACTTGTTTCCCCTTGTTCATCTTGACCCATTGAGTGGGTGTGAAACGTTCGAAATTCTTTCTTGCCCTTAGATTGAAGTTCCGCCTTAAGCTTTCTTGATATTCTTCCAAGGTTACATTGTCGGGTACCTAAAATAACAAGATGTTAGATCAATAAGCACCATCGCTTGCACGATTGGATGAACATACCCTAGTGGGTCGGAGGTAAAAGAATCACGGGTACCTCGCTATTTTCTGGGTTAGAGCTGGAAGCACCATGGCACATAGGTGTTGAACATGTTATTGGCTCACTAGGCACGGAATCATCGGTGGAGCGACAACCAAGCAAAAGAGCTAGTCCACGTAAGCGATGGGCGGAACGCTGTGACATTGACATAATGACAACATTAGCCAAAATAACATCAAAAGTACACCGTAGATAGCATGGTGTCGACATACCTCCACGAACCCTCGAAGGGCGTTGTTACCCTTCTTGCTGCGAGGGTACGTAACTGCTTCCTCGGCTTCCTTGGCGGACTGCTCGATCTCCGTGCGCTACAAAATAAGCATGAACTCCATATTACAAAATGAGCTACAAAATATGCGAGAGATGAATTTGATAATGTCCTGCAAAATTACCATAAAGTTGATCAATGGAGCAAATCTGGTTTGGTTGCCCTCTCTCACGAGTCGGTTGTACCGCTCGTGGTAAAAATCATACTCGGCATTTGGGTTCTCCAATATCTCCGAGTCAAAAGCCGGCGGACACAACTCCACACGACTATTAGCAACAAACCATGCAACATAGTTGTCGAAAGCACCTTGATGGTATGGTGGATGGTCGATTAGACGAAGACCATTTTTCTTTGCTAGCTCCAAATGTGCATTCCACTTCATAATCCACGTCCTATGTTTATGGTCCCATTTCTTGTCCTTCTTATGCTTCCTTTTGTCCAACCTTCACACAAAAAAATAGAAAAATATTAGAATCTTAAATAACATGGGGCACGAGCTAAGAAAGCAAAAGATAGACTCTCACTCGTGAAGATCGAACTTTGTATCCTTCCACTTTGGCGGTGTCAGCTGGAATAACCCAAATTGGGTCATCACTCGTTGCGGCAAGTGATACTCAACGGCATACAAGCATATCATTGGAGTCATCATTAACCAAAGATGTTCTTCTGCCATGCACATAGGGTTCAATTGAAACTCCATATTGTATCCCAACTTCTCTCCCCAACCATATGGCTGCCATGTCACCTACGATACAATGCGAAATATTAGGGTGCGGAGTATGCTACATGAAAGTACAAGTCCAAGATATCATCACAAATATTACCTGCTCAGGGGTTAGCTCGTCGAACTCGTTGGTGTACCGCGCGTAGTCCTTCTCCGTGTCGCCGCTGTACTCCTCAACTACATCCCAAGCATACGCCCAAGTAGCCCTACGCAGGCGGTCCCTCTTATCGTCCCAAGGCTCGTATGTTGGAGGACGTGGCCTTCCAACAGGGAAGCGCTCCCACATCCACACAGAAAGTAGGAGCAACGGCCCGCCTATTCCACATTTATCACCGATCCTGCGACACGCATCGTCCAGCTGCAAATAGAGCCACAAACATTACGGTAAGAATCTTGTTGGAGAGATGCTACATGCAAGTAGATATTAAAAGTATTACCTGACGGTACAAATATGCCAGCGCCGCCGAACCCCAACTCAGATTTGAGTCCCAACTACTTAGGGCCTTGAGCCACATCCACGGAGCGGTCCTGCCACTACTGTCAGCAAACAGGGCACGGGAGATCACGTACCACACGTATACGCGTGCGTACCGCTCAATCACCTCGTCATTGGCACCCTCGGGCAATGTGAAAAATGCGTACTGATCCAACGAAAAGTCGCCCCGGCTGGTGTTCTATTCTTTTTGGGGTCGGCATTCAGTGCAGGAGACATCCCGATCATACCTTCCATATTTGCTCTCCATCCATCTGATTCTGTGCTAAAACACACAGGTGTACCATCGATAGGGAGTGCCAGGATCATCGACATATCCTGCAGAGTCACGGTCATCTCCCCGGTGCGGAGGTGAAAACTGTGTGTCTCCGGCCTCCACCGGTCAACAAGAGCGGTGATGGCTGCAGGGTTCATGTTGACTGTCGACCGGGAGACAAGATGGATGAACGGAAGGAGCCTAAGCTTCTTGATGTACTTGGTGTACCTCTCGTCGTATGGCATCTTCGCGGGTCTGATACCTCGTGAGACCTTAGACGAAGTGGTTTTAACACCTATAACAACAAAACAATGTTAGACAATATATTTCATTGCAACAAAACGTATGAAACAATATGGACAATATATGCTACCTTCTCCCCCTCCGTAATGATGCGGGCACGATGCCTTTTATCATACAACTCATCGAGTAGTGCCATCCTACATATTTGCAAAAAATCAAACTAATTACATGCATATTTAGGTAAATCCTATAGGATTGCCAAAATATGAAGAAAATAGCTATGTCACATATACAAAATAAACATGCTATAAATAACAAACAAATTACCAATAGCACATATACATATTGCAGAGTGGTTTCCCCTCCACAAATTACCACTATTTAGCATATACTACAACAAATTTGGAATCTAGATTGAACTAGGGTTTCTAGTAACAATAGGGAGAAATGACCGGATTTTATGGATGAAATTGAGGGGAGAGGAGGAGAATACCTTTAGGAAGTAGATGGGCACGAAATCCACGGATCTCCCCTTCAGATTGGTCCGGATTTGGTGAAGAACTAGAGGAGGGAGGAGAGAGGGAGCCGCCGGCCTCTGACGAACAGAGAGGAAGAGAAGAGAGAAGGAGAGAGGCGCGGGTGCGGCTGGGCTAAAGTTGCGAAGCATAGCGCCGGGCCACGGGACGCTATGCTCAGAGCATAGCGACGAGCACCGCGGCGCTATGCTTTGACTTAGCGAAAATCCGGGCTCGCACGGCTGGCGAGCTCTCTGTCTAAATTTGCATAGGATAGCGCTGCGGGCTAGGTCGCTATGCTTGAAGCATAGCGCCTTGCTCCAGGTCGCTATGGTCCAGCACCTGGGGCCCCACCGATCCACGCTGGCAGGGTTATAGCGACTGATCGGAGGGCGCTATGGTGTTGAGCATAGCGACCCGTGGTAGGGCGCTATGAAAAAGGGTTAGTTTTTGAATTAGATTCGAAAAAGGGTTATTTTTGGCAGAAGTTTGACCAAAGGGTTAAATTTGTGAAATTTCACGAGCTCTGCAGGCTGGGAATTAAGGTGAGGGTGGTGGCGTGCAGAGGATGGGTCACTTCGGCCAGTGTTGAGCAGGCTGCAGTGGCAGTGGGAGCAGCGGCGCAGGCTGTGGCACTGGCACCTGACGCTGCCGCTGCCCCGCGCGTGGGTGCCGTGCGCAGCGGCGCAGCGCACCCAGGATGGCCTGCCGGAGCGCATGGGCGGCAGGTTTTCAAGCAAAGCGGTGGGAAATGGGCTGGTCAGCGCGACGGCACGGGGATGAGCAGCTGCATGAGCTACCACGGCAGATGCTCTTTGCTGTTCCTGTTCCGCTTTGCGGTCGCGACGGGAACGGAGGCCAGGAACCGGTTCCTGTTTTATCCATCGAAACAGGATGCGTGAAAGACAAATGTGACCCAAATTTAAAACTTCGGAACAAAAAGGATTTGGATTTTTTCACAGCCTGATCACATTGTATGGCGTTGTAGTCCACGGCGTAATTCACATTTCCTCGCGACGGCCAAAGGGCTGAGACGCGCCGGACCAAAAATAATTCCCACTCAACGGCGACCAAACGTAAATTTGGTCCGACGCAGCCTGAAATTTGGTCCGGCACACCCAGCCCATCCTCTTCCCTTGGGGAGACGTTGGGCTGCGCCGGATAAAGCCACGCGCGACGCCACGTTGGTCTCTGACGCGTGGGCCAATCCTGTCAGTGATACAGCGCCTTGGACCAATGGTCCAACGTCAAACTGTGTTTATCAACTTGTTTTCCCAGTCAGCGGCAACAGTGTGGCGTCACGTCGGTTCGATGTCGGCCTTCTCCTCCCGCTCCCGCTCCCGCTCCCCTCATGTACACGTGTAGCCATGAAGTTCGTTTTCGCCACTGTTTCCATGCTCGCTCATGGCTGTCCAAAGCTTAGCCCTCGGCCACGCAGTTGTGTGGCCGTAAAACCTCGAGGCTGCATAGATAGGCCCGGTCACCTTTGTATACTGCAGCCAGCCTCTCAAACTAAACCTCTCCAAGACCACCAACCAAGTGCATATCAATATCACAGGAATACTAGGTGCATTGTGACTGCAGCAGGATCATCATCATCATCCTGTAATGTGGCATTGAGCAATGTCGACATTCACCGTAGTTACCAAGCAGGATCATCATCATCAGAAAAGCCACTAGCCAACGTTGACCTATGCTAGCTCTTGCTGTCATGCTTGGTAAACTACGGTGTCGGTGTAACGACCAGTGACCAGTGGCTGGAGAACGCACGCGTCACGGGCGAAGAGACTTGGGACGGGAGCGCTAAGCACCACTGTCGGCGCTCGATGGGTGAGACGGTCGATGGATGATGTGAATATTGATAGGATCGAGGGGCGATTCATCGTCGTTCACCGCCTGCATTACTGGGCCATGCATCCATGCAAGTGGCGACAGTAATTCGCCGTAGCATCCTGGTGTTAGGCAGGGGCACACTGTTAGCCAGGTTAGCTAGCATGCAGGTGGCAGCTTCAGGTGTTGAGTGGGTGCGCGTGTCTTATTTCCGGTAGAGGACGAGACGGCGACGCGACGTTCGTGCCCGTATCGATCGTGCTCGCGTCGTTCTACATTTTCTTTGGAGGAAAACAACCCGTCGGCGGCGGTGCACCGCCTTTCTACGGTCACGTTGCCGTCGCTTTGGATTGGAACTCTCTCGAATTCTCGATCGGCTTCCGTGGTGCTCTCTGCCTAGGCGCCGGGGCCATGCCATTTCCTCAAAACGTTGACGAAGGGCTTAACAGAATGCAGAATTCATCTAGGATGCCCGGGTACGCCGATACGGATACGGATACTGATACCGCGATACGTCGATACGCTGATTTTTTTAAAACACGGATACGGGGATACGTTTGTATATATATAAAAAATTAATAATAGATGTAAATTAGTGATTTTTTGTACGAGAATGATAATTACTAGTAGTATATACGAGTCTTCATGACTTTATGTACATGCCTGCCACTTCCTATCATCATTTTGAGGAATACATGAGCAACATTCAACATCTAAACTGCATTTGATCGAGGTGGATAGCAATGAAGCAAGTTCGATGGAGGCATTCTGTATCCTCATGTATCTGATACGTATCCCGTATCCGATACGTATCCAAGGCTGATACGCGCCTTTCTGCCGTATCCACGCTTCCTAGGAATTCATCATTCACGGACCAAACCTGTTGTTACTACAGACGCTGCAGGGAAACTGCGTCAACTGCTCCAGTGGAAGGCCTCAGTACAATAACCCAACTTCACAAAGAAACCATAACTAACCTCCATCATAGCTAGAGTATCCAATAATACCGATCTTCTCGGGTTTTTTTTTGTTGAAAAAAATTCTCATCTTAGGACTCCTTGAAACTGCGGACAAGAGTATATTAGATGAAGCAGGTCGTATCGTACTATTACTACCACAGTACTAGTAGCACTGTAGTACTGCTTCAGCTACTAGGATTCAGACTGTAGCTGGTTACCTCTTAAGGGAAAATTTTGTTTTTGCCACACTGGTTTTTGCCCATTTTGCTTTTGCCACTCTAAATTTTGACATTTTGCTTTTGTCCTGCCAGTTCGTGGTCACATTTCGTTTTTGCCCTTTGTGGGGCAAAAACAAAGTGGAAACGGTGAAATTTTGTTTTGCTTTTGCCTCTACTGTTCATTTTTTTGTTTTGCTTTTGCCACTCAAAATGGCAAAAGCAAAATGTCAAAATTTACAGTGGCAAAAGCAAAATGGGCAAAAACAAAATTTTCCCTACATCTTAATCCTCTTTCCCCTTGAACCAGAGAGAGCGCGCGCGCAAAGCTACCATTCGGACATAGTGGGCTGGGCGGCAATGGTTGTTTCCTTTTCCGAGAATATTTAGAGGAAAAGCGTGAGCAGTGGCGGCGAGAGCGACGCGATACACGCGCGCGAAATGGGCCGGCAGGCCTGTCACCTCAATACGCGGTGGCGACGACGTGCTTGGTTCAGGAGGGGAGGGTGACGATCGATCGGTCCAGGTCGTTGGGATGTGCAGTGCAGGTAGGTGGGATAATGGTGGCCGTGATTCTTTGGACGTGTTTGATTACCATGCATTTTAGGCCATTTGCATCTGTGTCTATTGTTGGATTATTAGGCATAATTTTCACGATTAATTTCAGAATATAAAGCATGATCACAAGAGCTACTAACATGTTAATCTCGAAAATACTAGACGTATTAATTAACATGAACAGCAGCAGGACATCTACGAACACAGCCATCGGAACGTGACGAACGTACCGAACAATTGTAGATGAAGTAGTCGTTGGAACAGCGAAGGCAGCAGCTTGAGCGGCGACGGTAACAGCTCGAAGAAGACGACGTTGGAGACGAGTCGCCCGCGGACTCGGAGATCGTCCAGGAAGTCGAGTCGTGATGAAAAACTTGAAAGCAGTCGCGCGGGGCGCTTCCCAAAAACCTTATTCGCCCTCTCTCGTACAGGATCACAAGGACAAGTGGTTCCGGAGACCTGCTGTCCCGTTCGCCGGTGCACGCCGGCGCACGGGATGGAGTAGACTACGGTGGCGGCGCAAGGCACGAGATTGGCAAAACCTAGATTGGTTCGGTGTGTGACGGCGCACGGTAGTGCAAGGCAATATATAGTGCGGTTCAGGAAACCCTAACGGGTAGAACGTGGGCCGGTCACGTCGCACACGTTCGAGTCGGTTACAGCAGCCCACGATCCGGTAGCGATCCGAATTGGCTAAGCTGTACACGTACGCTAACACGACTCGATTTTCCTGAACAACAAAAATATAGGCATCGGCTCATTCCCGCAACCCGCGGCGTGTCGTGACGAGACGGACGGACGGACGGCGGCGGAGGAGGAGGAGTGCGCACGAGAGAGCCTTCTATTCTCAACTAGCACACCAAGTGGTACAACACTCCACCTTATAAGGTGGTGTTTGTCTCCTCCAACTAGCAATGTGGGACTAAACTTTAGCACCACATTGCACCTCCAAAATTCTGCCATGCACATGGGCATGGGCCAATTTGAGATTTTCAGAATTGCTTATTGGGCTGCCCAAATGGGCCCAAATTCTAACAATCCCCCACCAGATCTCAAATTCCCATTTAGAGATTTTGCCAAACCTCGTTTCTTGTTTATATACCAGTGTTTCAGCAGAGACTGTTAAGTTGAACTTCCGCCTAGAGCTTCAAGCTACATCTACCAGCAACTTGAACAATGGACGAACCTTGAATTGCAAGTTTGGTGCCAATAGACTTCACTCAAAGTCATAACCAGTACGTGGCTGCCAGTAGCCTACCCCGCGGGTGGAGCATATGCGTCATACTCCCTGGTCTCTTCATGAGCTTACTAGAGATCACCCAAATCTCATAGACTGCGACGTTTAACAGTCGGACTCATATAGGTGTGTTCTTTCAAGGTCGCTCTGTAGGATAGCACCTTTGCTACGAATAGCCAACCTGCCTTACAGAATGTGAGAGTTATGCATCTTCCCACGGAGAGGGTTATAAAATAACTCTCCTCTGTTAAACCACTAGCTTGTTCTTCCCAGGTCCTAATTCACGGGATCTCCGATCACATAGGTTGGGTTACCACTATGGTGTAACGCTCACGGGTCTCAACCCCATCTCCCTCGATGCACTATCTATCACATTACGTGATAGTCCCTTCGTAAAGGGATCTGCCAGGTTTTTGTCTGTTTGAATATAACTAACAGTTATTACTCCGGAGTTTCTCATTTTCCTGACAGACTTCAAGCGTCTTTTGACGTGTCTTGATGACTTCGCGTTATCCTTAGCACTGTTCACTTTCATGATAACCGTTTGGTTGTCACAGTTCATAAGGATGGCCGGTAATGGTTTCTCAACCACCGGCAAGTCCATCAAGAGCTCACGCAGCCATTCTGCCTCAACAGAAGCTGTATCTAAAGCAGCAAGTTCTGCTTCCATGGTTGACCTCGTCAAAATGGTCTGTTTGCAAGACCTCCATGACACTGCGCCACCTCCAAGAATAAATGCATATCCACTTGTGGCGTAGAGCTCATCAACATCTGAGATCCAGTTCGCATCACAGTATCCCTCAAGCACCGCAGGGTGCCCTGAATAGTGAATCCCATAACTCATTGTACCGTTCAGATAGCGCATGACCCTTTCAAGTGCATGCCAATGATCAATACCCGGGTTAGACATGAACCTGCTCAACTTGCTCACAGCAAAAGAGATCAGGTCTCGTCGCGCTCGCAAGGTACATGAGTGAACCGATCACTTGAGAATATCTTAATTGATCTCTCGTTTCCTTTTTGTTCTTTCTGAGTGTCACACTGGGATCATAGGGTGTTGGAGAAGGCTTGCTGTCTATATAACCAAAGCGGCTCAAGACCTTCTCAACATAGTGTGATTGCGTTAACGTAATCCCACTCTCATCCCTAATCAGCTTAATGTTCAGGATCACATCAGCTTGTCCCAGATCTTTCATATCAAAGCTCTTTGACAGAAAGACTTGACCTCATTTATCACTATCATGCTTGTACCGAAAATAAGTATGTCATCAACATACAAGCATAATATAACACTATCGCCCCCACCATGGCGATAATACACACACCTATCAGCCTCATTAATGGCAAAGCCTGCAGAAGTTAAAGTTCTGTCAAACTTCTCATGCCATTGCTTAGGTGCTTGCTTCAGCCCATACAAAGATTTTAACAATTTGCACACCTTTCTCTCTTCACCTTTTACTACAAACCCATCAGGCTGATCCATATAGATTTCCTCTTCCAACTCTCCGTTAAGGAAAGCTGTCTTTACGTCCATTTGATGAACGATAAGACCATAGGAGGCAGCCAGGGAAAGTAGTACTCGAATGGTGGTGAGTCTAGCAACAGGTGAATAGGTGTCAAAGTAATCTTCGCCTTCGCGCTGGGTGTAGCCCTTGGCTACAAGCCGTGCCTTGTACTTCTCAATAGTACCATCAGGCCTTAGCTTCTTCTTGAACACCCACTTACAACCCACAGGTTTGCAGCCGTAGGGTCGTTCAGATAATTCCCAAGTTCCATTAGAAAGAATCGAGTCCATCTCATTATGGACAGCTTCTTTCCAGTCATCAGCATCAGGAGATGCAAATGCCTCTGCAATGGACGTGGGAGTATTGTCCACAAGGTACACAATGAAATCATCACCAAAGGATTTTTCAGTCCTCTGTCTCTTGCTCCTCTTGGGAGCTGATTCATTGTCATCCTTCTCAAGGACTTCCTCAACAAGTGGTTGTTCAGAATGATCAACAGATGTACTAGGTTCAGCAAATATCTCAGAAGAAATTCTAGCAATGCTATGCATATCCTTCATAGGAAACGTGTTCTCAAAAAATGTTGCATCACGAGATTCCAAAATAGTATCAACATGCATATCAGGTATCTCAGATTTAACCACTAAAAATCTATAGCAAATGCTCCGCTGAGCATAACCTAGAAAGACACAATCCACTGTCTTCGGTCCAAGTTTTCGTTTCTTAGGAATTGGAACATTGACTTTCGCCAAACATCCCCAAGTACGAAAATAAGAAAGTGATGGTTTTCTCCCAGACCACTCCTCGTAAGGTGTCTTCTCTTTATCCTTGTTAGGAACTCTATTCAGGACATGACACGAAGTCAACAAAGCCTCCCCCCACCATGCCTTAGATAAACCAGCAGTGTCCAACATGGCGTTCACCAAGTCGGTCAGCGTGCGGTTTTTCCTCTCGGCAACCCCGTTTGATTGGGGCGAATAGGGAGGCGTCCTCTCATGAATAATACCATGTTCCTCACAGAATTCATCAAATACGTTGGAGAAATACTCGCCACCACGATCTGACCTAAGACGTTTGATCTTTCTCTCTAATTGATTTTCTACTTCAGCTTTATAGATTTTAAAGTAGTCTAAAGCTTCATCTTTAGTGTGCAACAAATATACATAACAGAACCTAGTAGCATCATCGATTAAAGTCATGAAATATCTCTTATCACCTTTTGTCAACACGCCATTCATCTCACATAGATCCGAATGTACGAGTTCTAGAGGTGCCAAGTTTCTCTCCTCGGCTGCCTTGTGAGGCTTTCGAGGTTGCTTAGATTGCACACAGCTATGGCACTTAGAACCTTTGGCAATGGTGAAAGTAGGAATTAAACTCAAACTGGAAAGTCTACTCATTAAACCAAAATTAACATGACATAAACGAGAGTGCCAAACATTAGCATCCGAATCCACACTGCCACAAATATGGTTTACTGACTTATTACAAAAATCCGATAATGAAAAGCGGAACAAGCCTCCGCACTCATACCCTTTACCAATAAATTGTCCAAACTTTGACACAACTACTTTATTGGACTCCAAGACTAATTTAAACCCATCTCTGCATAGAAGGGAGCCGCTAACAAGATTCTTGTTCATAGTAGGGACATGCTGCACGTTCCTCAGCTGCACGATCTTCCCCGAAGTAAACTTCAGATCTACCGTGCCAACACCACGAACAGAAGCATGTGATCCATTCCCCATTAAGACGCTTGAATCTGCGACCTGATAAGAAGTGAACATAGAGATGTCAGCACATACATGAACATTAGCACCCGTATCAATCCACCAACATGGAGATTGAAATACTGAAAGCACAATCGGTAAATTACCGTACCCATCAGCATTGCTAGCGGTCACGACGTTGACATGCTTTGGCGCCTTCCCTTTCTTGTCTGCACGATCTGGGCAGTCCACAGAGAAGTGTCCGGGCTCTCCACAAGTGTAGCACTTTAGCTCAGATTTGTTCAGCATCTTCTTCTTCTTCTTGAAAGAAGTAGTCTTGGTAGGCATGTTGAAGGAAGGCTTGCTCTTTGCCTTGCTCTTGCCATGGTGAAAGTTCTTCTGCACCATGTTGGCGCTAGACTGACCTTCACCACCTCTCTCAGCAGTGTCCTTAGCCCGAGCCTTCTCCTCAACATCAAGAGACGCTATCAGGTTTTCAACCGATATCTCCTGTCTCTTGTGTTTGAGAGTTGTGGCGAAGTTCCTCCATGAAGAGGGCAACTTTGCAATAATGCATCCAGCCACAAACTTGTCAGGTAAGGCACACTTAGCGTGCTCAAGCTCCTTAGCAATGCACTGTATCTCATGAGCCTGTTCGACTACAGAACGGTTGTTAGCCATCCTGAAGTCATGGAAGCTCTCCATGATGTACAGTTCACTGCCAGCATCTGCTACACCGAACTTAGCGTTCAGTGCCTCCCAGAGCTCTTTGGCATCTGTAATGTGCATGTACACATCAAACAGCTTGTTGCTAAGAGCACTCAGAACGAGTCCCACAAAGGCAGTATTGGTTTCCTTGAACTTGTTCTGATCCTCGTCAGATATAGTTCCTTCAGGTAAACCCTCACTAGCCTCGAACACTTTCAGAGATCGCAACCACAGTGTGGTCTTGTACTGCCATCTCTTAAAGTCCACACCGGTAAACTTGTCCGGCCTCAGCGCATCAGATAGATGTCCCATGTTTAACTCAGGAAATTGCCTATAACAAATATAAGGTTTTTGGATTGTTGGATTATTAGGCATAATTTCCATGATTAATTCCAGAATATAAAGCATGATCGCAAGAGCTACTAACATGTTAATCTCGAAAATACTAGACGTATTAATTAACATGAACAGCAGCAGACATCTACGAACACAGCCATCGGAACGTGACGAACGTACCGAACAATTGTAGATGAAGTAGTCGTTGGAGCAGCGACGGCAGCAGCTTGAGCGGCGACGGTAGCAGCTCGAAGAAGACGACGTTGGAGACGAGTCGCCCGCGGACCCGGAGATCGTCCAGGAAGTCGAGCCGTGATGAAGAACTTGAAAGCAGTCGCGCGGGGCGCTTCCCAAAAACCTTATTCGCCCTCTCCCGTACAGGATCACAAGGACAAGTGGTTCCGGAGACCTGCTGTCCCGTTCGCCGGTGCACGCCGGCGCACGGGATGGAGTAGACTACGGTGGCGGCGCAAGGCACGAGATTGGCAAAACCTAGATTGGTTCGGTGTGTGACGGCGCACGCAGTGCAAGGCAATATATAGTGCGGTTCAGGAAACCCTAACGGGTAGAACGTGGGCCGGCCACGTCGCACACGTTCGAGTCGGTTACAGCAGCCCACGATCCGGTAGCGATCCGAATTGGCTAAGCTGTACATGTACGCTAACACGACTCGATTTTCCTGAACAGCAAAAATATAGGCATCGGCTCATTCCCGCAACCCGCGGCGTGTCGTGACGAGACGGACGGACGGCGGCGGAGGAGGAGGAGGAGTGCGCACAAGAGAGCCTTCTATTCTCAACTAGCACACCAAGTGGTACAACACTCCACCTTATAAGGTGGTGTTTGTCTCCTCCAACTAGCAATGTGGGACTAAACTTTAGCACCACATTGCAACTCCAAAATTCTGCCATGCACATGGGTCACACATGGGCCAATTTGAGATTTTTCAGAATTGCTTATTTGGGCTGCCCACTAATGGGACCAAATTCTAACACCTATCTAGGGCCTCGCTCTGAGTTTAGCCACAGGTGAGAGAAGATTGAAGAACGCATCCCTCTATATATAAGGGAGGACATGACCTCCCCTTCTCCAGCGTTCCACGTCGCCCTCTTTCCCCTGGCCGTCCGATCGACGGAACGGACGGCCAGGATTGAGCCACGTCGTCCCCAGCAACCGGTACTGTTCCTGGCAACAGTACCGTCGCGTCCGCACCAATGGGAATTCGCCACGTCACCCGGTCACCGCCGGTGCAACTGGTTCTCACCCGGTGACCCTTCCGCACGAATTTTGGCGCAGCATTTTTACACAAAAAACCCCGCAAAAGTCTGAAATGCAAATTTGAGAAACAACAGGGATCTCCATGTAAAAACGCGGCACATCTTCCCTTTCCTCTCTTTCTCTCTCGCGCGACGGCGGAAATCGCCGCCGCCGCCGACCCCTCGCGCCGCCGCGATGCTCCACGCCGCTCAAATCGAAGGCCACGGGCGGCTCCGCCGTCGTCGCATCTCCTACCTCGCCCACTCGCTCGTGTCGGGACGCCGCGAGGTCGCCGCAATCGACGCCGCCATGCCCGCAAACGTCGCCGTGCAGGGCGCCCGCGCGCGGGGCGCGTCCGCTTGCGTCTCCCGCCGCTGGCTCGCGCTGGCCCGAGCGCGTCCGCGTGTGTCTCCCACCGCTGGCTCGCACTGCTTGGCGGCATCCGCGCCTCGGAGATCAATCGGACCGTGCTGGACCTCAACCAGGTGTTCGTCACGTCAGTGGCGACGAGGAGCCTCGAAGGCGAGGGCGCCACGGACGTCGCCCTCACCGCGGCGGCCGTCCGCGGCTTTTCCCTCTCTTCCTCCTCGCCTCCTCCTCCCCTTCGTGAGCGCCGCCGCCTCTCCGTACCTCCGCGCCCCCACGGACCTCGCTGGCCAGGGGAACGGCGCGTGAGCTCGCGCTCTCCATGTCCTCGGCTGAGTCATGGTCGACGGATGGATTCGGCGGCGGCGTAGTGAGCGGCCTGCTGCAGGCGGGTGGTGGATGCCGGCCGGCATCCAGGACGGCGCTGATTTCATCTCCGTTCGTCTGGTCAACCTCGAGCTCTTCTCTTCGGAAACAACAGGTAAGCAGGCGAACTATCTTGTGGCGATTCCGTTCTCTATTGATTGTTTCTTTGTTCCGTCAGTGGATCCGGCCATGGATTATACTACTTGAGAGCTCCGTGAGAAGAGCCCCACCTTAATTTTGATGTTTTTACTGGAATCCATCTTGGTCCCTATCGGCATCCTCCTGTTTTTAGATTTTCTTTTCACACATAATAAGATGGACTACGAGCTGAGAAATTATGCAAGGAAAAAGAGTAGATGCCATATGCGCATAGTTGTGTATAGTTTGGTATGTCTTTCAGTTGGTATGACATTATTAGACGTCCTACAGAAATTAGTCCAACAAGCATACGAGCATGGCTTCAGTATACAGATATGACAGTCCTTCCAGTGTACTCGGTACGCTTCCCGACAAGTTCCCACGAAATCGACCTGTCTTCCCTTTGAGTCTTTGAATAAGACCATTATTTTTTGATTCTTTATTAAGAAGAGAGGGGGAATCACTATTGGTATATTTAATAACATCACGCTGAAGTTGTTCCCACAATTCCTTCAAAGAAATGAAGGAGAAAATTGAGCTAGAGTACATAAATTACACTTTAATCAAATAAAAGTACAACCAGAGTGGTAACAACCACAATGCAGCTTGTGCAGCATAAATATAACACCAAATTTCCCCTTGAAACATTACTTCTGAGTGATTTAATCTAATTCAGAATGTGTAGAGGCTTACGAATTTAAGTGTCAAAATTAGACAGCCTTTGAATTGTGATATACTGATATTGAAAATGCACTAGCCACCATCTCATACAAGCAAAACAATGAGAAGTCAAAACTCATAGTTTAACTTATTACTTCAAAATCATTAATTTGGTTAATATAAATTCTATTTTTAAATAAGACCGTTTAGAAACCAGTGTATCCTCTACATCACCTCTATTTTTTTTGAAAGGAACTCTTTAAGGATGGAATTTGAAGTAACCATATTCTTCAATATGACCGTAATACTGTTTTCATTGCAGTGAGAAGTAAGGCATTAGTGGCATTACAATGGCATGTGGCTATGCCGAAACACACATAAGTTTCCAAGGAACCGAAAACAAACCTCTTTCCATTATGAGTAAAAACGGAAGGACGGATGGGTACAGGTCGCACTGCAATCTCTGTAATGATAAGTTTCTCAGGCCTACCACCAAGGTTTAGCAATTCACAGTCCTGCAGAATGCAAAGTATAAGAAAACCAATCATACAAACCTATGTCTGATGAACTGTGGTACTCTACCGAAAGTGAAGTAGTGAATACTGGAGTCTCAAAAACTGAACTCTTGCCACCTCACAATGCGCGGTGGATGCTGGATGCGGGTGGCATCGGCATCTTGGTGAACGGCGGGACGGCCTCAGCCCAACTATGGGTGGTTTCAGGGCGGGTGGAGCACGCATGTGGATTTCGACGTCTCCTATCTTTGTCACCTGCACTCTTCAGTATCGCTAAATCTCGATCAATGTCATTGAGAGTACGCGCACAGAAAATGTATCCAGCGATGGTGCAATGAGAAGGGCTATCTTTGTCACCTGCACTCTTCAGTATCGCTAAATCTCGATCAATGTCATTGAGAGTACGCGCACAGAAAATGTATCCAGCGATGGTGCAATGAGAAGGGCGACACCATATGCGAAATATGCTTGCAGGTAAAAATAAAGTACCTACTTTGTCAATGGATTATAAACAGAAAAAAGACAGATAGTGTGTAGCTTGAGTCATGTAGGCCAGTAGGTGCTTATTGCTCTCTCTGTTACTGCAGCAATTAAAGCTAGGTTACACTTCCCCACAACAGCTCTTTCACTATGGAAGTATACCAATGAACTTCAGGTTTTCATTTCGCAAGATTTTCTTGATATAAGCTGTGATTTATGATGTAAAGATGTATCCTGTGTTGATCTGTCCACAGGGGAAACTGGGAGATTGCTCGGCAAGATCTCCATGATTCCCAGGTCATTACAATGATGCCCTCTGAGCGCGATTTCATGGACGATTACTAGCACTACTTGCCAGTAAGGACCAGGAGCAGCGCTCTTTGCTGCCCGACAATAGCCATAATTGTGAGTTCATCTAGATAAACAATGCTTGAATTCATGGAGGAGTTTCTAACTGCCAGTCTTGTCATTGTGACCTAACAGTTTATGGCCCTCCTGATTCTTCGACACACTCTTCCTCTCGTGGTCGGCGGGAACGGGGAGTATTCGTTCACCCTATTTTCGGTAAGAGTTTTGGTCAACATTGTGTTAACTAGATTAAGGAGCACCAGCCTTTTATTTAGTGAAATCTGATCTTACTTTTGCATTCAAGCAAAGCCTCAGACCTTGCATTTCTACATTTCATGTGAACCAAAATAAAGCTTCTCGTGCTAAGGACAGCAGGGATTCTATTTTAAATCTTGGTCATGGTTAGAGCACTGCCAACCTATCACTGCCGTCGTCGCCAATAGGTAATTTCATCACTGATTCACGAGCCATTTCTGGCTTTGGAACCTGCTCAGGTGTAGTGATCCTGATAACAGTTATCAGCACAACACTGAGATATCAGTATCACTTACTCTGCAGATTTCCCTATAGTACGTCATACACTATTTTATGATGCATAACTCTCTGCTCTAGATCGCTTAACAATGCAGGACAGGAAAACCCGGACACCTACATGTCTTCATCAGGCACCAACGATGACGAGGAAGAAGAGGAGGACATCGACACTGATCCTGCACGGCCTCACTCGCAACCACGGCTTAGATTAGGCCATATCTCCTGACTTAGTAGGATAGTCTGAAGCCACTCGCTTTTGTGTGCACACCGAAGAATGGAGTGGCTTTGCACATATCACAAAACTAACCCACATGCTGTAACCTGTGTGCTTCACTGGCTCTCCATGTACCGAAGAGATTGCCTCAAAATTACCAATCGGTATCTGAATCTGTGATCCCACATTATGTTTCAAACTCATGGTTGATCTACAGGCTTTTCATTGTCTTACAAATTTATCCGAGCATACAAATATCTGTACATCTGATTGTACCGTTTGCTTGATATAAGCTTTCAAAAAGTACAGCAACGAGACATCCGGTTATAACAAAGCACCATATAGTGAACAATGTGTCCGACAAAAGTATTCTCATCAATATTAGGCTAACTAAATTGTCGTTACGGGCGTTGTGTTTTGCCGATTTCTTCCTTTTAGCTACTCGGTAGCAATTTTATCACACCTTTCTGGCCTTTCGATGGTGGTTAGAGTACGTAAACGCCAGTATTTTTTTTCCATTTCCCGTCTCATTTCTGCAACTGTATTTGTCTACGGTAAATTTGATGTCGATTTCCTAACGTCCTCGACGTGTATTATGTTACCTCTTTTTTTCCCTAATTTTCATCCGCATTTTTTTAGTTGTATTTCTCAACTTTTAATATTTTTATTATGCTTTAGAACAGCCTAAAATATGGAGAAAATCTATGGATGCTCTTTTTATTATTATGGAGCTTCCCACAAATTTGGTTTTAGTTTCTTATTTTTTACTACATTAACAATTAGAGCGAAGTTTTGGTATTTTAGATAAATTCCTACTTATTTAAAATACGGTAATTTCTAGGTGAATTTGAAATCTAAAAATATGGATAAAATCTATGGATGCTCTTATTATTATTATGGACCTTCCCACATTTTTTTAAGTTTTGGATTTTTTAACTACATTAACAATTAGGGGAGAGTTTGGTATTTTCGATAAATACCTACTTATTTAAAGTGCGAATTTTTTAAGTTAATTTAAATGATGTTTATGAGTGAAAATTAACGGTGTTACCAAATTGTCACATAAATGTTAGGCTAACTACATTGTCGCTATGGGCTCGGCGTTTCGTCAATCTTTTTTCTTAACTACTCGGTGGCAATTCGAGGACACGTTTTACCGACATTTCTGACGGTGCTTATACTATGTCTACGCCAGTATCTTAATTTTCATTCCCCATTTGCCGCCATACTTTCTGACTGTATTACTCTACGGTAAATTCGATATCAATTCCCCGACGTCCTCGACATGCACGGCAATATTATTTTCCTCACTTTTCAATTGTATTTGTTTACAGCAAATTCGATGTCGATTTCACGACATTCTAGACGTGCACGCCAATATTATTTTAATCTCCTCTTTTCTTAATTTTTAACGGCATTTTCCAAACGGTATTTCTATATTGTAAATTCGACGTGAGTTTCCCGACATCAACACCGGTAAATTCCATCCGATAATATTTAATCATACTAGACGATTTAACTAGAAGGGCGCGGCGTGTCGGACGCGCCAAGTTGCCTAGTATAGTCTAAATAGGCACATATATACCATACAAGATCTACTCATATATGTCCTGCGAAACAGAAAAGTTACAATACGAAAGTTGTGTGATACGGCGAGATGAATCAACTCGTTAAAGGAAATTTTAAACGGTCGACCGAGTGCGACGGATTTGACAAAATTCGTCTGAAAAAGGGACAACCAATGGTCCAAAGTTCAAAAGTTACAGGCGACGAAACTCGAAGCCGTGAATGGGAATGGAACCTACTCGTCGACGCGCACATATTTTGTGTACAAATTATTTTGAATCAAAGTATAGACATGAAGATTATATGGAGCAGTTTAAGAGAGGTGAGAGCACTCTTTTAAGCTTCCTGCTACAGAACAAGGCATGTCGGGAGAGACAACCAAATGGGCAATTTTTGCATTGCCACAGCCTTGCCCGGGCCTTCATGTAGCCAAATACGTCCTTGTTATCCCCGGGTCGTGCCCGCGATGGAGTGGCACGCAGATTGTTTCGTACTACCTTTGTTTCCAAATATAAACAGTTGTGTGTGAGTTCAATTTAAGCTTTAAAACGTTTTATATTTATAAACGGAGAGAGTAGTTCCAAAGGGGTCGGCTTGGAAACGAGAAAACAAGAGGCGGGAATTATTGCTGAATTCACTTCCGGTGGTTTCGGAATTTTTTAATTTTTTTAGGAAGATGCATTGTTTCTTTTGATTAGTTTAAAGAATGAAAGGATTGTGCTACCTAGTGAAATTTATCATTCACGTACATTAGCATTCGCTTATGGATATATTTTTTATTTTTACGACGATTAATTTTTGTAGGAACATGTTTTTTCGTCTTCTCCTTTGCAGGTTCTATACTTATATACACATTACCTCCATTTGTGGTCTTTCTTCCGCTGGCAGAGCACATGGAGTCATTTAGGGCAGCATGTACCCATCTGGCTAGGTCTACCATGAAACATATCTTTATATGAGACAACATGTTTGTACATATTTGGATGATCAAAATGTTATCTTAAACAATTCAAAAATATATCTTAAGGACTGCATCAACGCTAAAAAGGAAAGCATTAAGGTCCGAGGTACTACAAGCAAGCAATCACCCACAATTCACAAAGATAACCACTGAATACACTGATACCGATTTCAAAAGTAGACACAATGAGGGGAACACGAAGGCCCTCTTCTTCTCTCATTTTCCTATCATCGAAAAAGCAAAGCTAAGGTTAACAAAATCGATAACTCTCAGTCACTCTGTCACTGTTCGAATAGGTAACCCGGGGCATTATCGTCTGAATTGCTACAGACTACCTGTTTGGTCAGGTTTGCAGCTCAGGCCAGATCACGTTGCTCGAGTCGTCAAGCTTTTCAAGCAGTGCCAGATTACCACACCGACTTGTTAAGGGGATATCTAGTGCTCCCAACACTTTAGGTGATCCATGTGCTCCCATTAGAAAAAACAATTTTAAACATGTCAAAAATTATACGAAAAAGTGTGACTGTTCAGAAAGTATGTGTTTACAACCTCTAAAATTTTTAGGTCTAATTTTGAAATGACATTTGAGAAACAAAAAGACAAATCTTTCTTTTTGAATTTGTAGCAGAAAATTTTGGATGTTATAGACATATACTCTGTGAACACTCACACTTTTTCAAAGAACTTTTTGACACGTCTAAAATTGTTTTATCTTGTGGAGCATTGGTAGCACCTAAAGTGTTGGGAGCGCTAGATATTCGCTCCGACTTGTTAGCTCTGTTACTGCAGACGTGCGGCATGATTGCCTTAAAATATTTTCATTGGTCAGTGCTGCCACCGGCCATTTGGTCTAGGAGCTGGCACTGGCATGGGCTAGAGAATCACTGTTATCTTACTGTTTGATCGATAATAGTGGCTACTGCAAAAGAACTGTTCTATATCTTCTGAATTTTCTCTGAGTAACTGGGCATCGTGGGAGTTTACTTCTATTGGGCCGTAAATAAGGGTCATGTCCTACTTCTAATGGGCCAAATATGGCATGTATCCTGCATCTGGGCGTGAAGCATATGGGCTCAAAGGTACGGCCATTTACTGCTGCCCGCTGAGCATCTGACTTATAGACCATCTCAACATCACATACACAAGGACTTTTGCCTAAAAAATCTTTTTTATACATAATATTAATACCATGACGATACAAAATACACTTAACCTCTGCAAACCTAGAAAAAACATAATTTGGGGTTTAGTCACACAACGATTAAGGGAGAAGTCAGCACACAGTCATAATTAGGGGTGGAAACGGATCGGATGCGAATCGGGTAGTACCCTTCCCACATCCGTTTTCATCATTTCAAAACGAATACGATTACAAATACGGATATTAACGGATACAAATGCAGATCGGATATTACTCGAATACGGATGTGGATCGGATGTTTTCTCAATTCGGAACGAAAAGGAATATAACGAAATAATAGACTTGTGTAGAGTCAACTATAGAACAGTACAATTATAAATACGACTATATAATTCACCATAGTTTAAAGTTCAATCACAAGAGAATACATTTGACAATTTTCATACTCTTTTAGGTTTGTTAATTGACATATCAGTTTAGAATTACCAAAATTGGCTAACATAATTTTATTCAGATACAGATATATCAATTTCCATATCCATATTTGTTTCAGAATTCAATACCATATTTGTTTTCTATTTGTAAAAACGAATCTGGATATTTACCATTTCCATTTCTATTTCGTTCGGATTCAGATATTTATCACTTCCATTTTCAATTTCCTGAATACGAATGTGAAATAATTTGGATTATCCTGGTACTACTTCCCACCCCTAGTCATAATGGTGAGATATCGTCAGTTAGTCAAAGGATAGATGACAATGACAACATCGATGACAAGTATGTGCACGCTCTGATGGAAAGACACGATTTATGATTAGGCAATGTCGATAGGGGATTGCATAGTTGATAAAAAAATAACGGACACTTGGCACCCAAATGGCTACGAAATAGCATTCATAGTATTGCAATGTTATGCACATTCAATTCTATAGGTTTCATATATAACAAGTTTTATTTGATTCCAGCATAGGCAAAACAAGTGATTCTTGCAAAGAGTTTTGAGTGGATACTAGATTTCGCATAAGTATAGTCCAAATGACTGATTAGGAAAATTTCCTATTGTGATTCAATCCTACAATCAAACAACAATCATATAAAAGAATTTTATGTATTTGAATCCTCCGAAATTCTTTTAAAATTCCCCGTCCTCAATGTTTCTCGATCGTATCTTAATCTCTATCACAACTGTGCTATAGGAGCATAAATTCTTCAGTTTCATCGAATTAATCACCCCCAGCAAGTCGGAAGATGGCATCATCTTTGATGCCCAGAGATCTTTCTGGTAGCTAAGTTCTTCCACGCAGACCATCGTCTCGTTAGTTGCTGGTAGGCTTCACACATATAATTGGATACACACGCGAGCACTAATTATCGCCTTTTGCGAGTCGTATCTTCGACTTGCCCGCATTAAGTTTCTTGTTGGGCCGGCCTATCTCGATTGTTCTTCGGTGATTCATTCCAAGTTTGATTCTACTTCCAGTACAAGTTTGTTCGACACGTACTTCCAGCGTCTCATTTACTTTTTTCTTCTTTCTTCTTCCTTTTACGTTTTCCTTTTCTCTGTTTCCTATTATGTTTTCTCTATAACATTTTTATTTTCTCATTTTTCGTATTACTTTTCATTTCCGATTTTCATTTTCCTCATTTTTGGTAATACATAAATATTTTTTGGAACCTCTGAAGGGCTTGTTTGATTCAAAGGAACTTCATAGGATTCTTGTAGGAATTTATCCCATAGGAATTTTTCCTTTGCTAGTGGTTTGATTCATAGGATTAGTTCCTATAGGAATTTTTCCCATAGGAATCTTTGTACTACTTCCTATAGGAATTCTAACATCCACTCCAACCTCTTTTTACAATTCCTTTGGTGGAATCAAACAAAGTTTGGTACAAACCAAATCCTATAGGATTGGAATGTGCATGACATAGCAATCCTATACTTTTCCTATTCCTATGTCTTTTCTACCCTACAAATCAAACAAGCCCTGAACATTAATCAAAAAAAGTTGTATTATGTTATGAACCCATGAATTTTTTGAAACCATTGATCTACCTTTTCAGTTCACTACTATTTTCGGTTCATCCAAAATTTAGTTCCTTTCGGTTCATTATTATTCGTTTTGCTATTATTTTCTGATTACCATAAATTTAGTTCGTTTTCGGCTCACTATTTTTTTGGATCACTATTATTTTCGGTTCACTGACATTTCTGGTTCACTATTACTTTTGGTTCACTTGAATTTTAGTTCCTTTTTGGTTCACTATTATTTTTGGCTCAGCGGCATTTTTGGTTCACTATTATTTTCGGTTCACCTGAATATAGTTCCTTTTCGGTTAACCGATTTTTCAGTTCGCCCCAAATTTAGTTCCTTTTCACCTTGTTAATCTCATTTTTGGTTTGCTATTATTGCAGTTCAATTAGTTTGGCCGAATTTTTGTTCTTTTTTAATTTTTGTTCGTATATTTATTTGGTCCACCTTAATTTTTTGGTTAATTATTATTCCGGTCCACCCTAATTTGGTTCATTAAGTCGGTTCATTATTTGTCGGCCCACATTTTTTATTTTGGATCTCCCTATTGGTTAAACCCCTCAACCTTCTTATCACTATCAAGACTTCTCGATTTAGGTCTACACGTATGAAGGCTTCTCGAATTTGTTCAGCGGTTAAACTTTGAAAGTGGATATGGATACCAATATTCTTGGATCACCCATAATTTGCTTCGGACAAAATCATTCATATATTTAAAGCACAATTGTAGAAAAAGAAGTAAAATCATTCACTAGTCGCTCATCGCTAGTAGCGCATGCACAAATGACAAAATCATTCATATATTTAAATCATTTGCTAGTCGCTCATTGCTAGTAGCGCATGCACTATATATCGCCCTCTGCGAGCGAGCACCGACTCACGCGCAGAGGGCGCCCCAAGTGGGCCGGCCCATTTGTTTGTCTTTTTATTCGCTTTCTTGTTTCGGTTATGTTTCTTTTCTGTTTCTTCCCGTTTGTTTCCTTTTTCCCGTTTTCCTTTTTGAATACTCTATTTTAAAAATTAACTTTTAAAATCCAAACCATTTTAAAAAATGAGCATTTTTCAAATATGTATAAATTTAAATCTGAACAATTTTAAAAATGATATTTTTAACTATGATTATTTTCAAAATCTTAACCATTTTCTAATATAAACATATTTAAAATCCTGAACCATTTTTGAATATGAACATTTTTAAAAATTTGAACCATTTTTAAATATGAATATTTTTTAAAATTTGAACCATTTTTAGAAATAAACATTTAAAAAAATAAATATTTTGAAAATCTAAACCATTTTTTAAAATAAACATTTTTAAAGAGGAACAAAAAATTAGCAAAGTTATTGCCTAAAATTAATTAGTTAAATATAATTTTTGAAATTAGCAAAGTATATACGATCGTGTTCATGGAGATTGTGCTAGACATGTACAAGTTTACAACAGAACGTGAGGAGTGTTAAAAAACAGAACTTGAGGAGTAGCTTATTGTTACTTCGTTAGGGAACCAATCTGAAAATTAGGATTAGTTTTTTTTAGAATCACTAGGACTAGCTATACGTACAAAAAACGGGACTACGTGGGCGCGACAAGCGCTCGCTAATGGCGAGACATAGGCGGGCAGTCCTATACGTCGCCTTCAACGGTGCGCGTCACTGACGCCGCCTGAAGGTGACCCAGTTGGGCCCGACCTAGTTAATTTCGTTCGCTACCGATTCGACCCAGCCTCCGGCAGCACAAAAACAGAATGGGTCGGCCCAAAAAGCGGGTATGGTTTACTTTTTCGTTTATGAAATAATTTTTGAATCTGAACAATTTTTAATATAAACAATTTTTGAAACTGAACAATTGTCGAATATGATTTTTTTTGAAAATTGAACAATTTTCATGTTTGAATAATTTTCAAATTTGAAGAAAATTTGAATTTAAACAAATTTCAAACTTGAACAATTTTTGAATCTGAACAATTTTTAAAATATTTTTTCTAAACAAATTTAAACAAAATGGGCCGGCCAGTGCGGCGCGAGCCTCCCGCGCCGCATAAGGCGGCAAATAGCATTTGCCCACATAGGCGCTCCTGGATCCACACGGTGCCATCCACTGTCTGCTGGGCCACGTGTACTTTGGGCTGGGCCTTGTCAAATGCTCTGGTGTTTTTCTCTTCCGCGGCCGAGCGACCGAGTTCCAGATCTCTTTCTCTCTCAAAAAACAAAAAACAAAAACGAGCGAGTGTCCTCCATTATGTGGCGTGGCGTTCTGCAGAGCCTTCGAGGTGACCGGCGCGGCGCGGCGCGGCGGCGTGCTTTGCCGGCCGCCGCAACCCCTCCGCCAGCAATCGCACGGAGAGCATGCCCCCTCGCATCAGCGCATTGCCTCCGGACTCCGGTGAGTTGATGGGCGGCTAACTCGTGGTTCTGTCCTCTTGCCTCTGACACTACTGTGGCCTGCGCGATTTAGGTTTCGAGCGGTGCCTCTTTCAGGCGGGGCACATCGGAAGCGATGCCGGAGCGGCTGGGAGGCAACTGAATGGTAGCCTGTCAGCAAGTATTCAGTTCATTGGCCGGCCGGCCGGACCATCAGAACTCTGTCCTCCACCCCACCAGCACAACTCCTTATTGGATTGTAGTGGCGACGCACAACGTGTGGGCGAGCGTGTGGCGCGGTGGTGCTTGGTAGGTGATGCTCTCGGTTCAGAGCCTCACACAAGCCGACGGATTTGAATAGAGTGTGGAGGGAGACACGGGGACAGGGTGACCTGGTTGGGCACCATGGCCCGGCTTTGCCCAGCAGTGCTCGCTGAGTAGGTGCGCGTCCATGCTTCTGAACTTTCCCTCCCGTGGATCAGGATAAATCTGATCTTCTCCATTGAGGTCACGTTGCTATCTTGATATTGCTAACAGAACCATTATCAGGGTATATCTGAACTTGTTCAATCAAGTTAAATTGTCAATCTTGTTCAAAATCGTCCAATAGGAATATATATAGGATCATGGTTTGCGTGTACTTTTCTGTGAGCCACCTGTCCACCAGAAATTTAAAGGGATATTAACTTTGAAGGTAGGAACTAGGAAGGCAAATTTATGGCTTCACTTGGTTCTTCTGAACCCTGAGTCCGCACTATTCTGAATCCTGGTCAACCATAACCACCACCATTCTCTTACAGAAAGCACGATTCGAAGATCTTGATTTATTTTTTCTATGCTCAGTTCTGCCCAAACATAATATTCTGGAATCTGTCGTGGATTGGCTATGTTTTATTGCAGAATATGTGAGCGGGTTCTATACATGCTCCAAATGTTACAAATGTCGAACAGAACACAAAAAGCTACCTACCTTTGAGAAAAAGTTAAGATACTAGTACTTCTTTTCATTAAGCACCTTCGGCTACTTGTCACATAACTTTTCCATTAAAGGACATATAATCATGATCACTTCTTTCCTGCTACAGCGTCCATCAATTTTGGCCAGATTTCATTTTTTTGGTGTTATCCTGTTGGGATATTCATTTCATGAAACTGGGCACATATTTTCATGTGTTGTGCTATCTTCTGAGGAATACGCTTCATTTACCATCGCTTTGTTACGGATCCAAATCTTCCTAAGGAGCTGCGTTTATTTATTATGGCAATTCTGGTAGCAGATATCTTCGTGGTGGTGGTAATTTATCTGTAATACTATTATAGTACTAAATTTAACCAAGTTCCACTTCCATTGCCAGACACCAAACTTTTCCTATGCAAAGGCAATGTTGAATGAAGTTGCTTGCAAAATGTTCTCGTATCTTTAAATATAATTTATATGTGAGCTCTAATTCAGGATCAAATGTTTGCTTTAGCTTTTAGGTACGATCAAAAGTGATATTGAGCTGATACGTCTGGAAGTACGCAACTAGCACATGTGGACATGGAGATTGTATCTGTCCTTACTTTTAAATTAACTTTAATGGGTAGACAAGACTCAAGAGGATACCATGAGGGAGACCAATGTGTCATCTTTTGCATCACCTGGAAGTGCTTTAGAGCCTATCAATTTCAAACCTGCATGGGAAAACTTAAATTATAATATGGGTTTCCTGATGTTCCAGTCTTCATTTGTAAGCACAAAGAACTCTCTCTCTCTCTCTCTCTCTCTCTCTCTCTCTCTCTCTCTCTCTCTCTCTCTCTCTCTCTCTCATGGATGATGATCTGAAAACTGTTCGGTGCCGAAGTCCACAACCCAATGGCAAAAAGTGCATGATACAATGTTCGAAGAATACTAATAATATTCATGGAAAGGTACCATTTTTACATGATACACATGTAACTCTTCATTTATGCTAAGAATGTTAGCTTGTCTTTCTTGTATCTTGAATTCTTTATATGAGGAACTAATACGATAATAAGAATTCCGCATTTCTACATAATTGTATGTATTTTTTTACTAAATACATGAAGTTTATGGATTTTTGAAACACTATATCATGATATTATTTGGGTTTTCACAAACAAAGACGTGTTTCCCGTGTTTCCCGTGGATAAAAACTCTGTAGCGGACGAAACAACCACTTTAGGTGGTCACAGTGAGCCGAGAGAACTCGCGTCTCTCGTCGCCCCCCGCGTGGGCGACGGAGGTGCCCCCAACCCTAGCTCCGCCCGTCCTCCTCCCTTCCCCTGCTCCCCCCGCCGACGCCAGCGAGCGCGCCACCGGGCAAAGCCCGCGCGGTGCCGGCGGCGACGGGACCTCCCTTTCTCACTCTCGTGGTGGCGACGGCGCGGGTCGTGGCGGCCAGGGTGGGCGGCGTGCTCGGCGAGGGGCGCGCCGGCGCGGCCATCGGCGGCGTGGTGGCTTTGCCGTGGACTAGCGCGCCCAAGGACGGCGGCCTGCCCTCGCGGCAGCGGACGGCTCCGGGTGGCGCGGCGGGCTCTTCCCGGTGGTCTGCCGGCTGCGGGCCATGGCGGCAAGCTCGGCGGGGGTGGTGCTGGAAGGGACGACGCGGATCTGGCAGATGGACAGCAACAGCGGCCATGGCGCGGCAGCGCGGCGGCAGGACCCATCGGGCCTGATCTGGGCCTAGATATGGGCCTGCCCGGGCCTGATCTGGGGCCTGACGGGACCAGCTGCTGCGTCCGGTCGGCGGCCGTTTCGACGGTGGAGGATGGTTGTTTCCCTCTGAATGGTTGCGGCGCGGCCGGAGGCCTGAGAGGTCGATGGCTGCGGGGTTCGAGCCAGGCGGGCTGTACCTATGTCGTCTGACTGCTACCTGGATAGCCAGGCGTGGATCTGTCGTCGTGCTCCCTCATCCGATCCATCGCATTTGCGGTGGTCTTTATGTCGCGATACAGGGTTGAGCTCGTGGATGCCGGGGCGGCGGCCCTGGAAGGAGAGGCTGCATGGCTGTCGCCGGCGGCAGCATCGCAGTGGTGGTCGTCCCTTTGGCCATGTGGATGGCGAGGGGATTGGCAGCGGGAGGTCCTGGTGTCGGTGCTTCGGCGGCGGCTCCCTGGTCAGGCTCTGGAAACCTCGTGTTGTTTCCTAAGATGGCACGTGTGTATGGATCCGAGCGAAAGCTTAGCGCCCCGGTGTCGGCAACGGTGATGCTTGCGGGTGTCATTACCCTCTTGGGGGCGTTGCTGTGGATCCTCGCCGTGACTGAGTTCCGGGTGAAAGCCCTAGCGCGCATTGCGGGCTCGACGATGATGGCGCGTCATGTCATTGCCCTCCTGGGGGCGTCGTCGTGTAGCTCAGGGTACTTCTAGGTGCAACACGTTGGTGCCACTCCTTCGGTGTGAAGCTTCTCGCTTCTCGTGTGGTGTGGCTTTTCCTGTTTTCTTGTTCGGTGTTCGAGTTGGTGGCTCGCCTCCATCTTGTTTGCTGATTTTTTTGTTGACCTGCTTGTAAGGGGGTTTCCCCACCACTTTGTATCGGTTTGGCCGGTTGGGCTTTATTTATAAAGCGGGGCGAAACCCTGTTTCGAGATAAAAACTCTGTAGCTTTTTACTTTTGACACACCACTTGTATTTGTCACTGTTAAATAAGTAAAAGAGGATGACTTTTCAAGTGCTTACGTTTAGAATCTTCAGACAATGCTGTTTATATACTTGGCCTTGCACCTTTAAAGAGCACGCCCCCCAGTGGCTTAAATATTACCTCATAAAACTTTTTCATCTGCTTTTGATATAAATACGCTATTGCCCCACTGATAGTGAAGTTCTTCTGACCGTGCAAAAAATAATTATGTTATATCACTTTTTGCACTCATTATTTGATATGATCCCACCAGATGCAGAATAGGCATAAATTTAGTGGAGTGGTGGGTGGTGTTTTTGTATTCACTAGGGCTAGCTAGCTGGAACATGGTAGCAGAAAGCTTTATGGTTTCTGCCAATTCCATATTTTTTGGTGCAACAAACTTTGGTATCATCAGACTGGAGACATCACATAGTGGGAAGTGTCGCTATTATTATTATTAAAGATGAGCAGATTCTGGCCACGTATATTGTCTTCTGTCATCAGTCTGCTTACTTCGGGTATGTAATGATCTGAATGAAAGCACATAATGCTTCATAATTCTGCTTTTTCTTATTTAAATACTTTATTATACTCACTTTTGGAACATAATTCCTTGGGAGATGATTTTAGTCTCAATTTTTTCTTTGTTCTTTAACATAGTTGGAAGTGTAACGTCCTTTTGGACTGGTAGCAGATGGCCGTCCTTGTGACCCCAACGGTGGCCCGCAAGGGTACTTCTTCGGTGATCATGCTCACAGCTTTGGTGGTTGTGGAAGCGGTTCTATGCGGGCATTTTGACGGCGCGTGACCCTTCCTCGGAGGCTTGGAGGCTTGCTTGACACATTTAAGGTGGACGCCAGATCGTGGGTGGCAGCGGGGGCGTCGGGTCTTGCGACTCTACTTCTGTCGGCCTAGCTTGTAGGGGTGTGGCCACTGTGGCCTTGTAACAGCTTTATATCGATTAATGAATTAAAACACAAAGGTTTTGTGTTTTCTCGAAAAAAGAAAACCCAAATTTAGGTGTGAAATAGTAACTTTACAGGAATTCTGGACACTAACAATCGTTATGTATGCATAGGAAGGTCGTTTTGGAACATTATTCTTTAACAATTAATAAGATACCTCTTCTTTATTGAATCTCGCTAGTCAGTGTTACTGTTAATGTTATGTAATCTTGGATGCAGATCCATAGTCTGGTTAGCGATTACCTCTTTAATTTTTGTTTATTATAGTCAGTATTTTTATTTGACATGATGTTATTCAGGAGCACACACTAGGACTGGAGATTGAACCAGGTCTTCTGGCTACACACACCACGTTGCCATCACCGCGACCAGCGAGGGTCCCATTTGGGAGTAGTAATATATGTTGACTAATATTTATCATTTTCAGTTATTTTAGTCACTATAAAGTGTTGTTTGTAATTTATGACTGATTTATTCACATTATTTGTTAGACTAGAGTTTCTACTTTTGTGGAAAGGACCCTGACATTAAAAGAAACACCGAACAGTATAAAACAGCTCAACAAAAACGAAAATTACATCGAGATCCTTGAGATGCCCTTCGTCTTCAATCTCCAGACTGTGTCGACGGCGCGCCGCCGCTACCGCTTCTCCCAGAGTCGGCTTGATGTTGTTGGTTGCAGACGGGAAGTCGCCGAACGAGTCAAGAAGATCACATCCGTCCCCCCGCCGAAGAAGAAGGATGAACCGCTGATGAAGCTCCATGACGACCCGAGGAACGCCACCGCCAGAAGAAGTCCCCGAGAACAACACCACTCCCACAAATTTCTCGCCGTCGCCGTCGAGATGGGGCTGAAGCCAGGGAGACTTTATTAGAAGAGGCGCTGCCGCCACCATCTGAGTGCCGCCCCACCAGACCTAAACCCTAAAATCAGGGGAACTGAGCCCTCCCGCCGACGTGGGCCGAGAACCGCCCCGCCTCCATGGCCCGAAGGCCACACAAGCAAGGCAGAGCAACAGCTGGAGGTGGAGGATCCCTAAACGCCCTCGCAGACTACACATAGTTGACTAGAGTTTCTGTCTAGGATATTGCTTGGCTGTTGAGTACACATGCCTTTTCAATCTCTACTATATATAGTTTTTAGCTAACTGGAATTGTTAGGGTATACTGTATAGTGTACTCATGTGGGGTGTATTCCTGTATCTAGTCAACACGCACACACTGCACTCACCCTGCGTGTTGACAATTCGCACACGCACGGGAGTACACTATACAGTATATCCTAACAGGAATTTATATATCCTTGTTCCTAGAACTGATGGATATGACCTACAACATGTGTGAAAATGCAGAATATCATGCACCATGACATCACAGGTGTTCCTGCGTGCAGTTAAGAAGTATCAAATTAACAGCCCACCTTTAAATATATTTTAGTTTTATAATAAAAAGAAATGACAACAGACTGCACATAGACAGATGTTCAAAAGTTTGGTCCTATCAGTATCTTAGTTATTCACATTACTTGGACCAAAGCAAATCAAGCATAACTTGTTTCCTTACTTTTTGCATGACTACTGCAGTACTGCATGCTTTTTGGATGGGCGGCTTTCCTCCCTTAATCTCTGGGATACGTGTATCCTTATATTCTCAGGCTTTTTTACACATCTTTTATTTTGAAATTCAACATACATTGGACAGATCCACTTTGCCGACCTTGCAACTCCAGTCAGTATTTTTTTCCATTTTCTTTTCCTTTCTTTTTTAGAGATGGACATCTAGTCAGTTATCACAAGAAAGTGCTCTGCTAATGCTAATTTCTTGCACCACTCTTCTCTTTAAAAGGCAATGTAATGAGCATGTTCTAGTCCAACAGATAGCACTAGTAGTTTGTGATGGATGCCAGTACTCCACCAAAGTCAGGAACAGGCTTCTTGAAAACTTGCTTCAATGGAGTTAATGCTCTCTCAGGTTTCTTCCATTATTTCTCTGTCTTACTCAAGCAGGAGAATGGAGAAGTCATGCTATAACTATTTACTTCTCCTGCCGCCTCATATTTCTCTTTAACCTAGATAACTTGCAGTATTAACATCCTATTTGCAGGGGTTGGAATATTATCTATTCCTTATGCATTGTCTCAAGGAGGATGGTTGAGCGTGCTTATCTTCACAACAATAGCAATTATCTGCTTCTACACTGGGATTCTCCTACAAAGATGCATAGATTCAAGCTCACTTGTTAAGACCTATCCTGATATAGGTGAACTGGCTTTTGGCCGGAAAGGAAAAATCATAGTAGCAATATTCATGTACATGGAGCTGTACCTTGTGGCAATTGATTTCATGATACTAGAGGGTGATAACCTGGAGAAATTATTTCCGAGTGTTAACTTCCATGTTGCTGGACTCAAGATTGGAGGCAAGCAAGGGTTTGTTCTGATTTTCAGTCTGTTAGTTTTGCCAACGACATGGTTTCGAAGCTTGAATGCGCTTGCGTATGTCTCTCTTGGAGGAGTCTTGGCTTCCATCATTCTCATCGCCTCTGTTATATGGGTTGGAGCATTTGATGGTGTTGGTTTCCATGAGAGAGGCGTGCTTGTGAACTGGGCTGGTATTCCAACTGCGATGAGCTTATATTCATTCTGCTTCAGTGGCCATGCAGTTTTCCCCATGATATACACGGGAATGAGTAACAAAAAAATGTTTCCAACAGTAAGTAAAAAATAAGTCCTTTCACTAATTTATTGTGTTTGTTTGACCACAAAACGTATATTCTCTATTTAGCACCTTACTCTTTTCTTGAAAATCAAAAGTTATCTTAGTTTGACCAACTATTATGGTTGATTTTGCTTTACATGATCTTACTCAAAGGAGTTACATGTGGTAACTCCAGTTCTGGAAACTGGAATACTGTCAAACTTTCCAATAGCATAAAGCTGCAGTATCAGTAACATCACGATGTGCATAACACCTCTTCATTTTTTTCCCTTCCAATTCCAGGTGTTGCTCCTCTGCTTCATCATCTGCACTCTTGGCTATGGACTGATGGGCGTCATTGGGTACTTGATGTATGGCGATTCGTTGAAGTCCCAAGTGACGCTCAACCTCCCATCAAGGAATTTCAGCTCCAGCATCGCCATCTACACCACGCTAATCAACCCGTTCACCAAGTTTGCATTGCTGGTCACTCCAATCGCAGAGGCGATCGAGGACAGCCTCCATGTTGGCAAGAACAAGGCCGTGAGCCTCTCCATCAGGACCGCGCTGGTCGTCAGCACAACCATCGTGGCGCTTGTCGTGCCCTTCTTCGCCTATGCCGTCGCGCTCACCGGTTCGCTGCTAAGCGGCACCGCCACGATGCTGCTCCCATGTGCCTGCTACCTGAAGATCAGATCCAGGACTTGCAGGAAGCTGGGGTTCGAGCAGGTAGTTTGCGTGGGTATTATCATAGTTGGGGTAGGAGTTGTAGTCGTAGGCACTTACAGTTCACTGAAACAGATCGTCCAAAGCTTATGAATTATATGAGCAGGGACGTGGACGAACCGTATTTGGAGCCTATTCTAGTACAGCAAATCATGGCTGTATGTACTCTGTACTTATACTTTGGCAAAATATAGATAGAAATTTGAGAGGAGATTTGGTGCTCCCGAGCACCAGTGATCTCGGTGGTTTAAAAAAAATTGAAAACACTATTTATGAGTTTTATAAAAATCTGAAAAAAATCACGGATTTAGCCAATTACGTATCCCACAAATGTGCAAAAAATCAACTTCAAATACGTTGTATTTTGGGCTACACGAAAATGAGAATATTGGAGATCTGAAATTATACATATTTAGATCCACACTTTTGTCATTCTCGTGTAGCCCAAACTACAACGTATTTGAAGTTGATTTTTTTCAGAATTGTGGTATATATCATTGGCTACGTCCGTGATTTTTTCATATATTTTTAAAACTTATAAATAGTGTTTTCGAATTTTTTTAACCGGCGGGATCACCGGTGCTCGTGAGCCAAAGACATTTTCCGTAGAAATTTAGGTTACATAAGACTGAATAGGAATAACGCCTAAGATCTTGTGAGATGGAGACTTCACTTCTTTCTAAGAAACTGCTTGTATCCATCAATTTATACACATTATCCAAATATATAGCCCGATGTCTAGCCAGCGGTTGTATCTTGCTGCTAACTGAGGAGCAGAGTCGTAAGTCGTAACTATGTGACTTTCCAGGTCAAAGCTTCAAAGCCTAATTTATTAGTATGTTGTATAACTATGAGCTCTTCACAGCTCAAGCACCCAGATCACAACGACTCGTGGTATCTTGTCTGCCTATTTGATTTACTAACTAATACATGTCATCCAGAAAAGTACGTTCGTATTTGCCAGGGCTAGTGCATATTATCTTCCAGCGAGCAGTTTTGGAAGCTTGTAACTAGATCAAGCCACAAATCCTAGGATTTTCAGCATCTTTGAAAGTATATATTTCTTCTTTACTGGGGACTAGCTATATTAGGCAATTTACAAGTACGTCTAACTCATTGTATGCATTGTTCAGTGACCCATAAATTACTGTGATCTTTATCATCTTCAGCATTGAATCGTCTAAATGGTTCCATTTATCCATATATGAAAAAATGTAATGATAGAAATAAGCCAGGGGTTGTCAATTTGTTGCTGTTAATCGATGAGCAGAGTTCCAGCCTTTTCTTGTAGAATTCAGCATTGTGCAGATATGTCTCCCGGTCATAATTTTTCAGGTCAAAGCTTCAAAGCCTGCTATTCCCACATCATTTATATGATATATATATATAACTCACGATGAACAAGGATATTGGTGCACATTCATCCATCGACGTATCTTGTATGTGTATATGTTGATGTACTAATTAATACATGACGTCCAGAAAAGTACCTTAGTATTTGCCAAGGCTAGTTCTGGAAGCTGTCGCCGAGCGCTCACCCTGTCCGCTCTAAGCGCCTTGTCAGTTTAAAGTAAACTGGAATTTGGTCTGCGCTCCCACAAACTACGGCGGCCTGGGCGTGCCAAACCTGGAGAAATTCGCCCGTGCGTTCAGGCTACGGTGGTTATGGCTGGCTTGGCGGTTGGCACCATCCCGATCGTCCTTGGGTGGGCATGGAACTTCCCTGCGACATTCAAGATCAAAACCTTTTTGCAGCGGCAACAACAGTGTCCCTTATGGTTCTCCACCTGGCTCGGTCCAGTGCCTCTACGTCTGCGAATTCCTCTTCTGTTCAAGCACTCCAGACGAAAGCATCGATCGGTGGCGGAAGCGTTTCAGAATCACCGATGGATCCTTGACCTCCGCCAAGACCTGACAGAGCTGATCACTGTCGAATTCCTTCAGCTTTGGCGAGCAGTGCAGACAGTTCAGCTTCAGGGCGGTGTGGACGTTGCAATCACATGGAAACTGACTTCGCATGGCTGCTATTCGGCCAAATCGGCATATCTTTTGCAATTCGAAGGTCAAATCCAAAGCGCCATGCCCCTCATGGTGTGGTCCATCTGGGCTCCGCCATGATGCAAGTTCCTCCTCTGTCTCCTATTCCACAACCGCCTTTGGACTGCAGGCAGTGGCCAAATTTCTATTTCTGCCCCCTCTGCAATCGCAATCTTGAAACAGCTCAGCACCTCTTTCTAAATTTGCCCTTTTGCGATGGCGGTCTGAAATGCTGCTGCGGGTTGGTCAAAACTGGCAGGTCTCCTCCCGCAAGTCTGGAGTCATGCAACTACCTTGGAGCCTCGCAAGCTTATGTAGGGCGATTCCGCTCGTTAGCGTCGCCTAAGGCTAGCGCCGCCTGCAGGACATCCTAGGCGATGCGTTTCTGGGCCGGCCCATTTTTTTTTCTTTTTCTTTTTTGTTTTCTTTTCTGTTTCTCTTTTTCTTTTTCGTTTTTCTTTTTTCGTTTAATTTTCTTTTTCGTTTTCTTTTATTTTCTGTTTCTGTTTTTCTTTTTCATTTCTTTTTATTATCTGTTTTGCCCTTTTCTTTTCTTATTGTTTTTTTGAATTTTTTGAATTTTTTAAAATGGTTTCATTTTGAAAATGGTTCTAAATTTGAAAATAGTTTATTTTTTAAAATGGTTCCAAATTTAAAAATGGTTTCAAATTTAAAAACGGTTTCAAATTTGAAAATTATTCATTTTTTAAAATGGTTACAAATTAAAAATGGTACCAAATTTGAAAATTGTTCATTTTTTTAAATGGTTCCAAATTTGAAAATTGTTCCAATTTCAAAATGGTTCCAACTTTGAAAATGGTTCCCAGTTTAAGAATGGTTCCAATTTTAAAATGGTTCCGAATTTAAAAATGTTTGAATTTTAAAAATGGTTTAGATTTTGAAATTTCTTCATTTTAAAAAATGGTTCCAAATTTAAAAATGGTTCAAATTTTGAAAATATTCCGATTTTGAAACTGGTACCCAATTTGAAAATGGCTCCAAATTTAAAAATGGTTTCAATTTTGAAAACGGTTCAGATTTTGAAAATTCTACATTTTTTAAAATGGTTCCAATTTTGAAAATGGTTCCAATTTTGAAAAATGGTTCCAACTTTGAAAATGGTTCCCAATTTGAAAATTGTGCCAAATTTAAAAATGGTTTCAATTTTGAAAACGTTTCAGATTTTGATAATTCTTCATTTTTAAAAATGGTTACAAATTTAAAAATGGTTCCAAATTTGAAATGGTTCATTTCGGATATTTTTTACTTTGTACTTTGAGAGAAACTTGTACTTTTAGATTTTTGTATTCCGTATTCAATTTTTTTTGTACTTCGGGTTTAATATTCTATTGTACTTTCGGTTTAGTGTACATGTATTTCCGACTTTAGTTTTCCGAAAGAATTATTTTCATACTTTCTACTTACGTGCATGTACTGTGCTGTACATGTCGAACGTACGGCTGGCGTTGTTCGAGCGATCATGGGAGCTAGCTAGCTAGTCTTCTGCATGCATGCGTCCAGCGTGAGTACTAGTGAGGCATGACAGGCGCAAATCCTAGTTGCCGCGTACCGCGGAGCGCTATGCGCTCCGCGCACCCCCCTGCGTCTTATGGGCCTGGCCCAGTTATGTTTCTAGTTGAGCGTCTTCCTTCTTCCTCTCTTCCTTCTTCTTCTATTTCGTCGTTCGCCTCGCAAACGAAGCTGGACTGCTTCCTCTCTGGTTCGCATCGCAGCGCAGATCCAGCCGCCCTTCTTCCTTCTTCCTCTCCTCGACATTTGCATCGCAGCGGAGCTGGTCTGCTTCTTTCTCTAGTTCGGTTGCGGCTCAGATCCAGCCGCGTCGTGCTACCTTCCTCCTTTGCTGTCGCCGTCGATGGCGACTCTAGGTTCGTCTTCCCTTTCCCCCATCCCGACGGTATCTGTCCCCGTTCATTGTGTTTCTTTTGTTTGTCGCCCAAATCACACGAGCTAGCCGCTAGGGTTAACCGATTTTTAGCTATATATGTGACGGGATCTAGTGTTTTTTCGAGTTGTGTTTCCACTTGTAGGATGTCGATTAGTGTGTATTTTCTCTAGGATTTGTGTTGTAGCCATTGTTGTTCATCTTCTTCGTTGCTCAAATCGCACTAACTCGCTGCAATATTATTTCTGATTCCTGCTTTGAGTGGTGTCATTGGTGTTCATCTTCTTCGTTTCATTGGCTAGGTTTTTTCTCTAGGATTTGTGGAGGTTTCTCACCGGCGTGTTGTGATCGTAGCTAGCTGATAAGATTTTTTGAGTGGTGCTAAAACTGTGTATGGATGGCTAGCTGATAGGTCGTACTGGCTCGGTGGCTTCAGTGTTAACCATAAACGACGCACACCATCGATTAGTGTGTATTTTCTCTAGGATTTGTGTTGTAGCCATTGTTGTTCATCTTCTTCGTTGCTCAAATCGCACTAACTCGCTGCAATATTATTCCTGATTCCTGCTTTGAGTGGTGTCATTGGTGTTCATCTTCTTCGTTTCGTCGGCTAGGTTTTTTCTCTAGGATTTGTGGAGGTTTCACACTTGTGTGATCGTAGCTAGCTGATATGATTTTTTTGAGTGGTGCTAAAACTGTGTATGGATGGCTAGCTGATAGGTCGTACTGGCTCGGTGGCTTCAGTGTTAACCATAAACGACGCACACCATCGATTAGTGTGTATTTTCTCTAGGATTTGTGTTGTAGCCATTGTTGTTCATCTTCTTCATTGCTCAAATCGCACTAACTCGCTGCAATATTATTCCTGATTCCTGCTTTGAGTGGTGTCATTGGTGTTCATCTTCTTCGTTTCATCGGCTAGGTTTTTTCTCTAGGATTTGTGGAGGTTTCTCACCTGCGTGTTGTGATCGTAGCTAGCTGATATGATTTTTTGAGTGGTGCTAAAACTGTGTATGGATGGCTGGCTGATAGGTCGTACTGGCACGGTGGCTTCAGTGTTAACCATAAACGACACACACCATCTGATTGATGGTTTGATGTACAGGTTTTTGGTGGGTTATTGTGTGCATTTAGTTACTCATTTAGTTACTGTTTTACTGAGACTTAATGGTTGCTGCTTGTTGACTATGCATTTTTTTCAAACATTTCAGACATTGATATTGTATTGTTCACATTACCCTCATTGAAGCTAACCATGCTTTTCCTCACTGTCCCATCTGGAAAATTTTAGGTTACTCATTTTTACTTTTCTCTTCAGATGCACTTTCCTTCAGTTGTTTCAAAGCGTTGGACCCTAATATTTGTCAACCCAATCTATTCTTCAACCAACTTTTTCGATCCCGCTGGAATGATATCTGAAGAACATCAAGATGTTCTTATTCATAACCTGGTATGTGTTCATGTTTTTCTGCTGCACGTGTTTCAGTGTTTTTCGGGTCTGATTTCGTGTTGTTCAACATGTTTGCAACTTGAAAATCGTCTGCCACGAGATGAAACTTCACTGCAAGAATTTCGAGAAGTTCAACAACTGCAGGACTATAAGTTACCCTACACATGCTTTGCTGTTAGTTCATCCCACCACCATGTTTTGTTTCTATTTGTGTTTTTATAGGTTAAACAAACGCTGGAATCTAAGTAACATCTTTTTTCATCTGCTAGGCACGATTGTGGCTTTTATGTCATGTTATATGCGGAAAATTTCAATGGAAAATTTATGGGAAACTTCACCCAGGTAATGTAGTTTTTCCAATCTCCTTTTTTCAATTGCACGATACAATGTTTATCCAGCTAATGTTATTCTTTTCTATAATCTTTTTGTTCCTGTAGAGTTACATTCCCAAGTACAGGATGATCAAGGCTTTCGCAATGTTCTACTCAACCTTGAATGACGTCGATGTTGAGCCGTTCGAGAGGATGAAGAAGCACTAGGCACAGAGACTGAAGTAATAATGACGCTGGCATTGCAAGGAGAATTTTGTCTGTCATCCCAAGAAAAAATCTTAAAGCATCATTTTTGTATTTTTTCGTGAAAGCCAATGCAAATGCCCTGAGAACTCCAAATGATGTAATATGATTCACTATGCTCTGAGAACTGCAGTACTAGATTCTAATTATACTGTATCGTCATAACCAGAACAAGGTTTTGCTTTTCATTTTCTTGTACATGACAGTGAGATGCTGCCCTTATTGTAGTTTCATATTTTTTACTTGGTGTTGTTCTTTCTGTTACATGTCAGCAACATGGTACCACAAGAAAGAGTTTTAAGTAAGTCTTTTTTGTAAGCCTTTTCTTCTTGTACTTCAATTTTCAATGGATGTGCACAATCATATCAGATTTTTCATCTCTCGAGTTTCATAAATTAAAGGTAGAACTAAAAACATCTTATTATACAAACATCTTCTTAATTTTTCAAAATACTAGGCAAGAAAAAGGCGAACGAGCTGCCGAAGTTATGTTTTTTGCCCCCATTTCCTGATCATATTCTAAAATCATTCAAAAATATGTTTTCGGTTTGACATTTTTCTGTTCACTTTTACAAAAATCGTTCAAAAATAATTTCCATTCAAATGACTTTTTCTGTTCACTTTATAAAAATCGTTCAATTTTTTTTTTCCGTTCGATGACTTTTTCTGTTCACTTTTTCAAAATCGTTCAAAAATTATTTCCGTTCAATGACTTTTTCTCTTCACTTTTTTCAAAATCGTTCAAAAGTACTTTCTATTCAATGACTTTTTCTGTTCACTTTTCAAAATTGTTCAAAATTAATTTCCGTTCAAATGACTTTTTCTGTTCACTTTTCAAAATCGTTCAAAAATAATTCCCGTTTAAATGACTTTTTGGAAGGGAATCATAGGCAGAAAACAAAAAAAAATCCTAGCAACGATAACCATAAACTAGCCCGGATCTATTACTATGCAGATATAGAGTAACGGTGAAGATCGATATACGTACCCTCGTAGACCGATAGCGGGGATTACGCTCCCGCAACAAGCGTTGTCGAAGTAGACGACGTTGCTGACCTCGAGGTCGCGAAGATCTTGGCGCGACGAAGATGAAGACGGCGCGATGATGACGACGATGGCGCCGACCTCAAGGTGGTGAGGACGAACCTCTCCAAGTGCCTCGAGTGTGGCACCTCGCTGGGCTTCACACACGTACGGTGAAGATGACGACCTCCGGGCTCCGATCCAGTTGATCAGCAGAAGCAGAAGACTTGGACCGAAGAACCGATAGCACGGCGGTGTGCATATGGTGGAGAAAACCTCAACCCGTGCGCAACCCCATTTACGGAGTCACGTCTAAAACGGATGAGAGAGAGAGAATTTCTGGTGTATTTTTCCAAGGCATGGGCACCTCCTTATATAGGTGGAGGGAGGCTGCTAACCTTGCTGGATGGGCGGTGTGGGACTAAATCCCACACCAGCCGCACCAGCATGGTGCGCCGGCCCCAGATGGGCCCCATGTGGCCCATCAGTCCGCTTCCCTTGGTGCGCCCCACTTGGGGGGAAGTTTCCCCCCTTTGGGCCTTTCTTCCACAAGTTAGGCCCATTTAGAATTGGGGCTGCCTAAAAATCCAAAAATAAATAAATAAAAATGTATTTAACTATTAATTACATAAACACATATTATCTAATTTTTTCCGACTCCAAAAAACATTTCTCCGGCCCCCGAACTCCGTCGGATATCACCCGGAACACTTCCGGAGTGCCCGGAACACTTCCAGTGTTCTTCTCTCTATTTTCTTCTCTATGTCCAATATAAATAAACGTCACCTCCCCTTAAGTGTGTCACCCAAGTGGTTCGGGAACATACAGACATGATCGAGAACACTTCTCCGAGAACCCTTCTCCGATCAATGACTATCAGGGAGACCTGGATGGCTATGATAGCCCCTGTGCGCTCACGAATAACTTTCTCCTTCGAACCGTAGACGTCAAGTCTCAGGCCTTTTGCCAGGCGATACTTAGTTTGTCCGAGACTCGATCTCAGGCATCGCGATACCTAGCTCGATCTCGTTACCGACAATAATATTCTTTACTCGTCTGTGATATTACATCCTCATGACCTAGTCACACGCTTGCAAGCTCATTGATGTAATCTCACCGAGTGGGACCAGAGTATCTATCCCTCTATGCGGATTGGCAAATCCCGCTCTTGATACCTCGCCTCAACATACTTCCTTCCGATACCCGAGAGGGACACCTTTATTGTCATCCTATATAAGACATGACGTTTGATGCAATCAAAGTATTTTTCAGAAATAGCAATTAGAGTTGATCTCACGGTCGAAGGCGTAAGTACTACGTCCTACAAATATTGGGTGTGTCCATCACATCATTCTCCTAATGATTGACTCCATTGCTAATTGACATAAATGTCACATGATCGGGAAACCTCGATCATCGATCGCACAACGGACTAGTTAAATAGAGCCTACTAGGGACTCGGTTGTTTATGTATCACACGTGTATTAATGTTTCCGATTAATACAGTTATAGCATGACACAAAACATATTATAACAATTGAGATATGACAAATAAAATATCTTTATTAATTGCCTCTAGGGCATATCTCCAACAGTCTCCCACTTGCACTAGAGTACCAATTAATCTAGTTTACAACTTGGTAAAAGATTAACACCTATAGCAATATGGTGCATGTTTGTCTCGTGGAAGAGGTATTTAGTCAACAAATCTCTCACATTAAGATCTGTATGTGCTTTGCAACACTTCTATGTCACCTAGTTTGACATCATCCTGTATCCTATGATAACGGTGAAATATATGTTTGTCGATGGAGTGAGACTCGAAACTTCGCGTAGCATGAGCCTTAATAGTCTAAGATACCTACTAAGGGAAACCACGCACGCTCGAGAAAACCGCTCAATCCAATGTCACTTGCTACTTCTGAAGTAGCCATATATTTCTATACATATGTAGATTATGTGACAGTGCATTCATATGCAACTTCGCAAGCTAACCCTGTCTTTCTTCAAAACAAAGTACTTCTCCTATATGAGATTTCTAGTCATATGGGTCAGTGTCATAACTTACATCATCGTAACTCTTTTACGGCAAGTTGTCTTTTCACTCTTACCCTATACCAGAAAACATCTCTTCAGTTCTCTTTTAGACACTGAAGGATATACTTAACTTTTGTTCATTGATCCATCCAGGGATCACTCTAGAACCGTTCTTCAACCAAGAACTTGGGTCACACCAAGTCGAGCTTTCAGTCTGACAGAATCTATGGCTAAGGCATAGAGGATCTCGGACATCCTTTTTTTTCAATAGCTATCGCTGAAATGCCAAGATAAACTTTAATGTTTTTACCTAGTCATACAAGTAAGAACCTTTTCTTCGCTTGTTCTATTCTGAAACATTTCAGAATCTTAACATAGGAAAATATTCCGACCTAATATTATTAAGCCCTTTTTTGATATATACAATTTATAGACCTGACGCCTAATACTCTTAACTTCATTCATAGAAAATTTAATCACTTAAATAATCATTTATACTTTACTACAGGATCTGTATCATTCTCAATATGTCATTACATATAAAATCAGGAATGACACTCAGCTCCCACTTAAATACGCCATCTGTATATAAGACCAGGGAATTTCTTTTAGCTCCCACTCAAATATGCCATTCAAATATAAGATCAAGAAAAGCTACTTAGCTCCCACTCACTTCTTTGTAAATGCAGGTTTCTTCAACTATTTTGGACGACTCCAAAATCCTTTGATTACATTATCAAAGTGAAGATTCCAGCTCCGATATGCTTCCTTCAGCCCATGAATGGATAGCTGAAGTTTGCATACATGTATAGCATCTTTAGGATCAACAAAACCTACTTGTTGTACCAATTACAACTCTTCCTTAATGTTGCCATTAGGGAACGCGGTTTCTTTATCCATCCATCAATTTCTTAATTGAAAATAATTGATAGTACAATCCTAAACAGACTTAGGCATCGCCACTTGAGACAAAATCCCGTTGTGGTCAACTTTTGAATTTGTCAAAACTGTTTTACGACAAATCGATCCTTATAGACGGTTGCCTTTCCGTCAGTGTCTATTTTGTCATAAAATTTCATTTGCGCTCAATGGCCTGTAGCCCATCAAGAAGATTTACCCAAGTCTTTACTTGGTAATCGTGCATTGATTTTATCTCGAATTATATATGGCTCATAGCCATTTCTCAGACTTAGGTTCACCATCACTTCTTCGTAGTTCGTAGGTTTGTCATGTTCCATTAACATGACGTTCATAACAAGATTGTCGTACCACACAGTGCGGAACACATTCTCATACGCCTATGACCTTAGTATGAGCTCAGGGCATCATGATCATTATCATCAGCTTCCTTCCAGTTGTGGAGGACGGTACCGGAACGGTTTCCGTTGCGCCACTCTGATGTCTGGAGAGAAAGTTCATTAACTTCGTCTTGCTCTACTTTCTTTCCCACTTATACCCTTGGACAAGAAACTATTTCTTGAGTAAGGTATATTCCAGCAACTAGTTTGCCTTTGTCATGAGAAATGTATCCAACTGATTTATTAGATACACTACAAAGATAAATTTATCCATTTTAGGTTTGATCATATCAAAACAATAAAATATCAAAACGACAATCTAGGCTAAAAGCCATGCCATCACTCATATGGTATTGTCTCACGGATTTAGATGGTTTCCCTACTATCTAACGTGAATGTTTTGTTTCTACCATATGACTTCAATGATCACAATAATTCGATAAGAGATTTTATTTACCACACACTATCCAATAGAGTGTGATTACGACGTCCTAACACACCATAACATTGTGTGTTCCATGCGGCGTAATTTGTGGAACTCTTTTCACAAGTCTTCCAATGATATGCCAAACTCATAACTCAAATCCTTGTTTCCTCGATCTGTATCGCAGGAATTTGATTTTCTTGTTAAGTTTATATTTCTTTCTTCACTCTGAACTTGTTTGATCTTATCAAACTTTTCAGACCAGCATTTCATTAAGTGGATATCCATATATCTACTCAAATCATTGGTGAAGTTTATGAAATAATGATTTCCACTACACGTTAACGTACTTCATTGATCCACACACATCATTATGTATGATTATCAATAAGTTAAATGCATGTTTCCAGAAAACGGTGTCTTAGTTATTTTGCAAGTGTCAAAAGATCAAAATCTAAGGACTTGGAGGTCCATCTGAATGGAGCTTCTTAATGCATATAACATTGACATGACTTAAAACGTTAGTGCCACAATAATGTGGTGTCATTATTAAGTTTGTATCCTTTGGCATTAATGTTATAAATGTGGGAGCTACTACCATCTGGATTCATATAAGAACACTTCATTCATAATCGGTGTATGATCATTAAAGATATCACTCATAAATGTAGGACAACAATTTTGTCACTGACAAATATGAATAATTGTCTCGCTAGAGGCAAGACACACTTATAATGATCATGCTAACAAGCGATCAAACTGAATTTGTTCAGATCCAAATTAATCCAAAATGGTAGATGCAGAGAGAGTGTCTAAACACAAATTGTCTCCTCATCCTTCCAAGCTACTCAAGCAGAAAATCTCGTTTTCATAAAACATGACTAGTATCAAAACTTAGTCACTGCTGCAAGTACTTGTTTAGGCAAAAACATTCATAACTCGTATATCATATATACACTATCATCATTGATGACTTCCCGGTGATTCATTTCATCTCCATGGTTTTTCCAACACAACCAAGAATTCATGAAGGTGAACGATTCCCTTGCATGACATAGTCTATGACAAAACATTTGCATCTGGCAATGTTGTCTGTCATCCAGTGATCGAGCTGAGCGAGGCGTCTCAATGTCATCAAGTATGACCAATGTCATCAAGTATGACCAACGTCATCAAGTATGACTGCCACGTTCCTTTAATGCGAGTGTTCTCTTCCATCTTGGTTGAGAAGAAAACCTGATTTACGGTGGATACAGATCATCAACTCAACGACCATTCCAAATGTTCGATCTGTCAACACGCACCCACAGTTCATTCTCTATGGAGAGATCATAGCATACACTGGACTATGATGAAATTATCCGCACAAAACTTGATAATCCAAATTATTCTTTTGTTAGCGGAATCTCTGGTTTTATCTCCTAGCGGGTTTTGTATCATGTAGAGCTAAAAGGTTTGAAACAAGGAGTATCCTCAAGCTATGGTATAAAACTATGAAGTTTGGACCCAACCTTTTAAGTTTCTCAATCGCAGGAATGCACCTAAGTTTAAAAGGTCTATCAAACAGGTTATTATCTACAAAGGTTTTGCAAAACATAAAGACTTTGTTCATAATAAAATATGGGTTCAAGTTTTAATAAAATAAAACTACCAGAACTCCCACTCAAAACGAATATCCCTCTCTTCATTTTAGTGATTACACGATCCTCATCCGATATACTATCCCCGATCGTCACGGCCGATAGCATAGCTTCAAAGGTAGATATTTATGTCAATCACAACAACTATGTGACTCGTGCTTAACCTTTCGGTCACTGTATTTCAAGGCCATGTCTGTACATGCTAGGCTCGCCAAAATAACCTATAGCGTATTGCTTGTGCAACGTGGCTTACACCCACGTTATGCGAACGCAAATACGTCTGACACCCGATCGTCACGGCTTGCCTCGTAACGGAGATCTTTTGGTGGTGCACGCTATAGGGAGAATACTATATAGTATTTTAGGAGGGATCATCTTTTATTACTACCGCAAGACCATATATATATATATATATATATATATATATATATATATAAGATGCACTCAATCTACATAACATCTAAAATGAAATGTAATGCGACATGATATGGTCTTGCGCCGATGGTCTCTTTCGCGCCCACAGTTTATAAACAATTTAACAAACCTATCTTGACCGTATCACATTGCCCCTGCAAAATAAAGTTAGACGCTTTCTACTTTATCTTTTGCATGTTTTACGTGGCTGCTAGGGCTTTCGCACAAGAACTGTTTCTTACCTACGAATACAACCACAACAGCGATAAGACAATTGTCTCTATTACACCCCTTTCGGGGCCCTCCATTGCCGGGGCTTTTGCTAGGGCTATTACTACCGCCGTGTAACTATTGTAGGAGAGACAGACACCCGCCAGCCACATATACGGTATAAGCCACATGTCAAGTGTGGAACCAGTCTCGCGTAAGAGTACGCGTAAAGTCGGTCCGGGCCGCTTCATCGAACAATGCCGCGATATGAACAAGTACATGCGAGAGGGTAACAAATGTAGAATCGATGCCCACATTCAACATGTGTTCTAACCGTACAGCTATATCTATGCATAGACCGGCTCTGATACCACTGAAGAGAATCGTAGGCAGAAAACAAAAAAAATTCCTAGCAACGATAACCATAAACTAGCCAGGATCTATTACTATGCAGATATAGAGTAACGGTGAAGATTGATATACGTACCCTCGTAGACCGATAGCGGGGATTACGCTCTCACAACAAGCGTTGTCGAAGTAGACGACGTAGCCGACCTCGAGGTCGCGAAGAACTTGGCGCGACGAAGATGAAGATGGCGCGATGATGACGACGATGGCACCGACCTCAAGGTGGTGAGGACAAACCTCTCCAAATGCCTCAAGTGTGGCACCTCGCAGGGCTTCACACACGTACGGCGATGATGACGACCTCCGGGCTCCGATCCAGTAGATCAGCGGAAGCAGAAGACTTGGACCGATGAACCGATAGCACGGCGGTGTGCATATGGTGGGAAAACCTCAACCCGTGCGCAACCCCATTTGCGGAGTCACGTCTAAAACGGATGAGAGAGAGAGAATTCCTGGTGTATTTTTCCAAGGCATGGCCACCTCCTTATATAGGTGGAGGGAGGCTGCCAACCTTGCTGGATGGGCGGTGTGGGACTAAATCCCACACCAGCCGCACTAGCATGGTGCGCCGGCCCCAGATGGGCCCCATGTGGCCCATCCGGCCACCTCCCTTGGTGCGCCCCACTTGGGGGGAAGTTTCCCCCCTTTGGGCCTTTCTTCCACAAGTTAGGCCCATTTAGAATTGGGGCTGTCTAAAAATCCAAAAATAAATAATTAAAATGTATTTAACTATTAATTACACTAATTAATATTAAACACATATTATCTAATTTATTCCGACTCCGAAAAACAGTTCTCCGGCCCCCGAACTCCGTCGGATATCACCCGGAACACTTCCGGAGTGCCCGGAACACTTCCGGTGTTCTTCTCTCTATTTTCTTCTCTACGTCCAATCTAAATAAACGTCACCTCCCCTTAAGTGTGTCACCCAAGCGGTTCGGGAACACACAGACATGATCGAGAACACTTCTCCGATCAATGACTATCAGGGAGACCTGGATGGCTATGATAGCCCTGTGCGCTCACGAATAACTTTCTCATTTGAACCTGAGACGTCAAGTCTCAGGCCTTTTGCCAGACGATACTATTCTTTACTCGTCTGTGATATTACATCCTCGTGACCTAGCTCGATCTCGCTACCGACAATACTATTCTTTACTCGTCTGTGATATTACATCCTCGTGACCTAGTCACACGCTTGCAAGCTCATTGATGTAATCTCACCGAGTGGGCCCAGAGTATCTATCCCTCTATGCGGATTGGCAAATCCCGCTCTTGATCCCTCGCCTCAACATACTTCCTTCCGATACCCGAGAGGGACACCTTTATTGTCATCCTTTATAAGACATGACGTTTGATGCAATCAAAGTATCTTTCAGAAATAGCAATTAGAGTTGATCTCACGGTCGAAGGCGTAAGTACTACGTCCTACAAATATTGGGTGTGTCCATCACATCATTCTCCTAATGATTGACTCCATTGCCAATTTACATAAATGTCACATGATCGGGAAACCTCGATCATCGATCGCACAACGGACTAGTTAAATAGAGGCTACTAGGGACCTGGTTGTTTACGTATCACACGTGTATTAATGTTTCCGATTAATACAGTTATAGCATGACACAATACATATTATGAACAATTGAGATATGACAAATAAAATATCTTTATTAATTGCCTCTAGGGCATATCTCCAACATTTTTTGTTCACTTTTCAAAATCGTTCAAAAATAATTTCCGTTTTAAATGACTTTTTCTGTTCACTTTTCAAAATCGTTCAAAAGTACTTTTCGTTCAAATGACTTTTTCTGTTCAGTTTTCAAAATCGTTCAAAAGTACTTTCCGTTCAATGACTTTTTCTGTTCACTTTTTAAAATCGTTCGAAAGTACTTTCCGTTCACCGCCATTTTCTGTTCACTTTTCAAATTCATTAAAATATAATTCCATTTCAAATGACTTTTCTGTTCACCTTATAAGAATCGTTCAAAAATAATTCCGTTTCAAATGACTTTTTCTGTTCACTTTATAAGAATCATTCAAAAATTATTTCCGTTCAATGACTTTTTCTGTTCAATTGTTCAAAATCAGTCACAAATAATTCTCGTTTAATGACTTTTTCTGTTCACTTTTCAAAATCGTTCAAAAATAATTTCCGTTCAATGACTTTTTCTATTCACTTTTGTCAAAATCGTCCAAAAGTACTTTCCGTTCAATGACTTTTTCTGTTCACTTTCTCAAAATCGTTCAAAAGTACTTTCCGTTCACCGACATTTTCTGTTCACTTTTCAAAATCGTTCAAAATAATTTCCGTTTAATGACTTTTTCTGTTCACTTTTTAAAATCGTTAAAAAGTACTTCCCATTCAATGACTTTTTCTGTTCACTTTTCAAATTTGTTCAAAAATAATTTCCGTTCAATGACTTTTTCTGTTCACTTTTCAAAATCGTTCAAAGGTACTTTCTGTTCAATGACTTTTTCTGTTCACTTTTCAAAATTGTTCAAAAATAATTTCTGTTCAAATAACTTTTTTTGTTCACTTTTCAAAATCGTTCAAAAATAATTCCCGTTCAAATGACTTTTTCGGTTTACTTTTCAAAATCGTTCAAAATTGTTACGGTTCAATGATTTTTTCTGTTCACTTTTCAAAATCGTTCAAAAGTACTTTCCGTTCAATGACTTTTCTATTCACTTTTTAAAATCGTTCAAAAGTACTTTTCGTTCACCGCCATTTTCTGTTTACTTTTTCAACATCGTTCAAAAGTACTTTCCATTCACCGCCATTTTCTGTTCACTTTTGAAAATCGATCAAAAGTCATTTCCGTTACTTTTTCGAAATCGTTCAAAAATAACTCTCGTTTAATGACTTTTTGTGTTCACTTTTCAAAATCTTTCAAAATAATATCTGTTGAAATGACCTTTTCTGTTTACTTTTCAAAATCGTTCAAAAATAATTTCCGTTCGATGACTTTTTCTGTTCACTTTTTCAAAATTGTTCAAAAGTACTTTCCGTTCAATGAGTTTTTCATTTCACTTTTCAAATTTGTTCAAAAATAATTTCTGTTCAATGACTTTTTCTGTTCAATTTTTCCAAAATCGTTCAAAAATAATTTCCGTTCAATGACTTTTTCTGTTCACTTTTTAAAATCGTTCAAAAGTACTTCCCGTTCAATGACTTTTTCTGTTCACTTTTCAAATTTGTTCAAATATAATTTCCGTTCAATGACTTTTTTCTGTTCACTTTTTCAAAATCGTTCAAAAGTACTTTCTGTTCAATGACTTTTTCTGTTCACTTTTCAAAATCGTTCAAAAATAATTTACGTTCATTGACGTTTTCTGTTCACTTTTCAAAATCATTCAAAAATAATTTCCGATTAAATGACTTTTTCTCTTCACTTTTCAAAATCGTTCAAAAGTACTTTCCGTTCAAATGACTTTTTCTGTTCACTTTTCAAAATCGTTCAAAAGTACTTTCCGTTCATCGCCATTTTTTGTTCACTTTTCAAATTTGTTCAAAAATAATTCTGTTTCAAATGACTTTTTTCTGTTCACCTTCTAAGAATCATTATAAAATAATTCTGTTTCAAATGACTTTTTCTGTTCACTTTTACAAAATCAATCAAAAGTACTTTCCGTTCATCGCCATTTTCTGTTCACTTTTCAAAATCGTTCAAAAATTATTTCCGTTCAATGACTTTTTTTGTTCACTTTTTAAAATCGTTCAAAAGCACTTCCGTTCAATGACTTTTTCTGTTCACTTATTAAAATCGTTCAAAAGTACTTTCCGTTCACCGCCATTTTCTGTTCGCTTTTCAAAATCGTTCAAAAATAATCTCCGTTCAATGACTTTTTTTGTTCATTTTTAAAAAATGTTCAAAAGTACTTCCCGTTTAATGACTTTTTCTGTTCACTTTTCAAAATCGTTCAAAAATAATTTTTTCGTTCAAATGACATTTTCTGTTCACTATTTAGAATCGTTCAAAAATAATTTCCGTTCAATGACTTTTTCTGTTCACTTTTCAAATCGTTCAAAATAATTTATGTTGAAATGACCTTTTCTGTTCACTTTTTAAAATCGTTCAAAAGTACTTCCCGTTCAATGACTTTTTCTGTTCACTTTATAAGAATCGTTCAAAATTATTCTGTTCAATGACTTTTTCTGTTTACTTTTTAAAATCGTTCAAAAGTACTTTCTGTTAAAATAATTTCAGTCAAATGTTTTCTAATCTACTCCACTTTGATTACACTTTTTCAGGAATCCTAATCAGTAGGAAAATGCTTGAGGAGAGTCAAGAAGAGAAAAACAATTCAATGAAAATAATGTTTCAACAAAATTTAGACGAATAAACTATTTATCTGAATAGTTCCTTTGTTTGTAACTAGCTCCTTCTGTCTTTTTTCCTTCTCTTGTTGTGGTTTTATAGACATATCGTGTACTTTTTTTTGAAACTGTTGATGAAACAGTTGCCAAGTTTTTTCAAATTTTTATGGAACTAGTAGGCATCCTGTGAAGAAACAGTCGGGCTGCACATCAAACCATCAATCTGGGATGGTTTAGTCTTTTTTCTGGGTGAACGAAGTTTTCTTTTTGACAGGATTTCAAAATAAATGAAGCAGCCAAACAGTCAAAGCAAAACGCGCCAGAAACAGTCAAAGCAGAACGCGCCAGAAACAGTCAAAGCAAAGCGCGCGAAATGTTTGCTGCTTCGAAATCGTTAAGCGTAACGCGCATCGCGCGAGGAACCATTTGGGTCGGGCCCATAGAGCGTCAGGGGGGTGCGCGGAGCATTCTTATGTCTGCGTGACGCGGAGACTAGGAGCTCCCCATGACAGGCGTGAAAGGACGTACGAAAATTCTAGTTACCGAAACGTTACACGTTCGAACTGTTGGCCAAGCTCACTTACGAAAACGTGCAGGCGGCGCGGGGTGGAATCGCCGCTAAGGCCATGTACAATGGGTAGTGCTTAGAGAGGTGCTTACAAAAATAAACCAGATTTTTTGTTAAGCACCGGTGCTTATTTGTATTGGAAAGGTGCCTAGTTAAGCATCTTTCTTCTATAAATAAGCACCAATGCTTAGATAAGAACCGGTTTATTTTCTGAAGCATCTCCTTAAGCACTCCCCATTGTACATGCCCTAATGCGCGACGTAAAGGAGCTCCCCTTATTTAGAAGCTGCCAAGTCGATGTTCAGTCTAATTTGTTGGGCTATCTGGAAGGAGCGAAATTGGGCTTTTGTTGACGCCAAGGCCCTGTGAAAGCTTATGTAGTTCTGTCTGAGCCTCCTTGAGCTTTCTGCTCCGTTGCAGTTCTTGCCCTCTTTTTCTTCTCTGTACTCGTCTTTCGTTATTCCTTAGCCTTATGACGACTTTGTAAATATTCTACCTGCTATAATGAAAAGCCAGAAATCCCTGGATCTTAAAAAAAAGTTCTGGAAGCTGTCTTTGAAGCCTCCAACGTAGAGTAGCAAGAATACTAACTCTGGTGGTTGCTGAGATCTTCCATAGGACACAAGAATGGGGGCCGCTAGTGCTTCGCTTACAGATTCCTGAGAGTTGCCCCAGGTTGTTAGTTGCTATAGGTGAAAACCTGGAGTGTGTTTTGAGCGCTAGTCTGGTATTGTCTGTAGTTCGTCGTTGTTCGATTAGGAAGTACTTTCTTTGTTCGAGATATTGACTTAGTTTCCCAGCTGTTGGATGTATTCATGTCGTAGTTTAGTTCCCGTTTTTGTATGCTGGAGTGTGGTTTAGCACACATGGTGATGTTTATACTGTCGCTTGAATGAGCGTCCGGGGCATAATAACTAAAAGCACCCTGCATATTATCAATTTCATCGATGAAATAAAAATTGAGAGCTGAGGCTCTTTTCATCGAAAACAAAAGTTATGGAAGCTTGTAGCTAGATGATAGCCTTGGGCGTGGGTCGATTCTGGGTCCGCCCATGTCAGCAACCATTAACAGGAACTACCAAAATGCACAATGTATACCAAATTTTATCGTCAATATTAACATATAGCACAAAGGTCTAACATAAATCCATCTGGTAGATTCTTGGAGTTTCTTGGGTAAGGACATCTGAAAAAAAAGTAATTTATCTTTGTTCGTTGCACTCTCTTGTTGACACCATTTTTTCAAGCTCTTTCCCCTGCTCTCCACACTTCCCACTGACCCTCCTCTTCCCGCTCTCTTCCACTGCCGCTGTAATGCTCGCTGATGACCTCCGACAACATCCCTTTTATTGCTGCCAAGTGCCAATGATGCGCCACGCTATGACACCTCCTTTCATGTCTCGATGCGCCTTGCCACGGCCTAGGTTTGAGAACATAGAGATGTTGAGAGGCAGGTTGGGTGGTTCTGAATTTCGATTTCAAAAATATTGTTGCCACGACCGAAATCACTAAAGTTCAATGAATTTCAGCATTTCGTTCAAAGTACCAAAATTTTCTCTTACAATTCAGCCAAATATACAAAATTTGAATGATTTTTCCCCTAAGTGGAGCTACGCCTCTGGTTAAAGAATGGCATGGAAATCGCAAGGACTGTGCTCACGACGACGAACGTCGTCCTCCACACCAAGCTGAAAAATGTTGAAGTTGAACTTGCACATGATGAAGTATGGCAGACTTGCATTTCAATTTCCTCAAAATTTTCACCTAAAAATGGCAGATATACTAGGAAAACTGAATAATAACATGGAGGGGAATAACAAGGCACAAACATTGGTTCCTATCTAACTAGCTTGACCTGCAATTAGATAGCAAATGAAACTAGACATGGATATATATAGAAGCTTTCGTCCCAGAAATAATGAATGGTAATACACAAAATAATCTAGCTTGAGGCCTTGAGCATGCGGGAACTTGAGGTATATTTTTTTACCTTGCTACCCTAGGAAAAATCCGACGGTGTAAGAACTTGAGGTACATAGCATGATAAAGTCTAAACCATAGAGTACATCACAAAATTGTTCTCCGCAAAAGCCATCATGATCGGTTCCAAGAAATTAGTCATCATAGCTTTGAGGTAGGCATATCACCCTCTATTCTTTGCTTTCATCCAGCTCTTGTTTCGACAGGAAAGGGGAGAAGCCATATAAGCATGGCTAGATAGATGCAGAATGCATGACAAAAAATAACTAATCTCGTTTTACATTGGCCTAAACAAGTGAAATAACATGAGTATTGTATGATATAAGGTACGTTCCAAGCTGGATAAGAAGTGATGAACCGATACAAATATAAGGATAACTTTGTTGTGGTTGGAAGTTCTTGTAAATTTATAAGATAGATAGCTAGCTAGCTCTTTGAGCCGAAAGCAGTCAATCCCGTGGAGTATATAAAATAGTGGTTAGGAAGATTTTCTCGAGAGAGAAAATGATTCAACATTGAGAGATGGGAGGAAACCAAAACAAAGCTAGAACAGGACCTCAAGTTGTCCATCTGCGCAGTGTCGATGTACAATAGGAGTGGAAGTACCTATGTAGGATTCCACGGTAGGTGTAGTTCCGCTTCCCCGTGACGGTGTCGTCGCTTCGGTAGCAGTCTGTGAGGAGGACGGAGGTCTCTAGAGGTGTAGTACGTAATGACGGCGATGTAGCAGAAGTACATCCCGTGATTCCCGTTGTTGCTTGTGAAGAAACACGGGACCGCGTGATTTGAATGAAGAAAAGGCAATGTCAGGTTGTTCCCTTTTTTTCTTGACAAATCAACATGACTTGATTCGGGCATTAGTAAGTGGTTGGGAACGCTAATTGGCCAAACTTGCAAGTGCCAGCTTTCTTTCCCTGGATACAACGTTACATTTTGGACGTGGATAAAGCTCGGTTGACCGAGATTTAGATAAACTCTCGGTCGATTAGTACGTACTATGTTTTGTTTAGCGACAACGTTCCTAGCTGGTGTTGGGCTTCAGTTGTCCTTCTTAGCTGTTGTTGGGCTTCGGTAGAGAAGTTGGGCCTTGTAACTGTAACTCATGCAGCATTGTGCAATTTCACTTTTTTTAGCCACTTACGTGCAATTACACACTTGTGGACACTATTTTGCAAGTTGCGCATTAAATTTCATCGTCACTAATGTGTAATTACACATTATCGTCACTAATGTGCAATTGCATACTATTTAATGTGCAATTACATATGGAGGGTTCAGCTACAATTGCGTGGTCTTTTTACTAAAAAAATCAAGTGCAATTGCATCTTAAAAAAAGTTAGTATGCAATTGCATGCTAAAAATTCATGTGCAACTGCACACTAAGAAAATTGATGTGCAATTGCACGTTAAAAAAATCATGTGTAAATTGCATTGCTAAAACAACCGCGTGCAATTGCACTCTAAATTCATGTGCAACTGCACGCTAAAATTCTTGTGTAACTACAAGCAAAATATTCATGTGCAATTGCATGCTTAAATAAAAACGTGTGCAATTGCACGCTAAAATTCATGTACAATTGCTCGTTGAAAACCAATGTGCAATTGCCCACAAAAATATTGGGTTGCGGGCAAAACTTTAAAATTTTCTGTAACCTTGCCGCCAAAGATCTATTTTATGAAGATATGCTGCACCCCATAATTCTAGATCTAGAATACTTACAAACACCGTTGCGGAAGATCTTGTGTTTGTCAGAGTAGATGTCGGTGAAGTTTGATGAAGAATCTCACGTCCACGCCGGGAGGTGAGATTGTTGCCGGTTTGTCGTCGAGGGACTACTTGCGCAGCCCCGCTCTAGCAGTATCCACAAATACACCGCGCCAACCCGCCAGTTGCGTTCGCCACCTAGAGCTACTAGCACTGACGAAGAGAGACAACCTTTCGACGTAGTTTAGGTGGTAGATCTAATCAAATTCTCAACATATGAGATCTACTAGAGAGAGATTAAATCAATGTCTAATTAGAGCTCCGTCTAGATTAGAGCATCGTCTAATTGCACAATATCTCAAGAGAGAGGAACTTGCACAAAAACTTGGATTGTTGTGTTCTCCTTGGAGGAGAGGGGGAGTATATAAAGGGGAGAAGGAGAGGTGGTGCGCCGGCCCTAGGAGGCCGGCCGAGCCCTCCTCCAAGTCGGTTGGGACAAGGACTCCCTCCTTCCCTTTTATATTTTTGCCTTTTTCCTTTATTCCTTTCCAAGTTCAATTAGGACTCTTTTAAATCTCCAATTTAAACAAGGAAAGAGAGGGGAAGGAGTTGGTGTGCCGGCCAGGAGGGTGGGGCCCAGCCAGCCGACCCACACTAGGTGCGGTTCGGCCCCTGGGGCTCCCCCCTTCTTCCTCCGACACTCCCCCCCCCCCTTCATGGCAAACCTTCGAAACTCGTCCGGAACCATATATACTCTTTAGATAAAATCATCGACTCTATCCACTGATGTCGGAAACACTTCCCGGCATCCCGAAACACCTCATGTTCGCCATATTTCTCTCTCGGGAAATTCTGCCCTAATCCGGCATTATTTCCCTCTCATGATAACTTCACCGGAACACCTCCGAATTACTCCGGAGTTATTCCTGTGACATCGGAGGGACTCCGACAACTTCTCATAACCACAAAACTATAACTTTATTCTCTTAATAAAAGATTGACTCACAACTTAAGTGTGTGAACCGAAAGGTTCGGTAAACACAAAGACAAGCCCAGGAGCTTACCAGATAATAACCAACATTGGGACCTAGACGGCCGTACTGGCTCCCGTGTGTTCACAAGTGAACGACAGAACCTGTGTGTTACTCATTGCGCTAATTCCCTTACGTACACGATACCAATGATATCTCGAGATTTGAGACAATGTGCTCTAGTGTGATTAAACCCTTTAATCATGACACATATAATTCTCGTACCAGTATCATTCTCTTTTCTCATTCCGTATTTTCATTGTCTCGTGATTAATCAGGTTGTGTCTGGCTAGGCGATTGGGTGACAATAATAATACTGAGATGGCCTAGAGGATGTATCTCTCCATCGTCTGGAGGAGTAAGTGCCTTTCTTGAATGATCTCTGTTCCAATACATTATTCTAGTCCACACCCAAAAGCCACCGTTAGGTGACAATCAAAGCATGAGTGTCGAATAAGCGGTCACCAGATATTCTCAGGGCATAGGAATACAGCTAATGAAAACTAAACATATGATCAATTGCTATCTTCATCGTTGACGATTAGTCTCATAGCAAGATCATACAATGGGTCGGTTCAGTACTATTATCATTCCGATAACAAACTCGTATAGTTGTGTGACTTATACAAAGTCCATGACCAGGAAAACATGATCATCAAACAACAAGATAGGCTAGTCTTAGAGACAAGACTAGGAACGCTTTTACTTGTTCATATCTCTACACCTGTGTTGGAGGTTTTCCTCTTGAACACGTTGTATTTGCTATTCAAGTGCCCAATACAGTTATAGCATAAAGATATAAACATTAATAATAAGCTTGGAGATAAATAATAACTAAATTATTATTGTCTCTAGGGCATATCTCCAACAGTCTCCCACTTGCACTAGATTCAATAATGATTCTAGTTAGTATGATGACATGGCACCAAATGGAACTGAGGGGCCACTCACGCTTTCGCATGTGCTCTGAGATTGTGTCCATAATTTTGATCCAATCAAAATACATAAAATTTAGCTCCTCACATGTCAAACTTGACAATGCAAAGTCAGATATATTAGGAATTGGATTTCGGCCTATCCGGTTCCGTAGTAGTATTAATAATATCAAGCGTCTCCGAATGACAATATCATACCGTCTATTGAAACCTCACCAAGTCAATGACTTGTCCAATAACTTGCTTATCATGACGTCTCAAATCAATGATGCAACTATCCTTTATAGAAAATCTATATTTGTTGTAGAATCCACACATAATATACATGTGATTTGATAAAATCAAAACACCAAGTATTTATCAATTGAAAATTGCATTTATCAGATTAAATCAATTAAGATTTGATTTCATAATTCCACTACAAATACGTATATGAGGAACTTTCTCTATATACACTATTTGAAGCTTTACAAAATCTACTAAGTCGTTACACTTTTGTAATTTCACTATCAGGTTCTCATCACAATATAAAAACCTTCAGGATTAATTACACTTTTAATTAACTGTCTTTATGAGAAAACTTTTACCAACTATTTCTCTACTTGCCGGTGGCCAAATAAATTTAGCACTTTGGAAACTTTCTGGCTTTATGTACTATATATAGCAATGAGATAAGCAAAATCACAATAAATATGATTTGATCTTATTCCTCTCTATTCGCTCACCATTGACTACGAAGGCCAATGTATCTTGCAAATATCACGCTATGACTTCTTGATCAAATTTCTTTGACTCAAGACACAATTCGAATTACCTTTCAGAATTGTACTTAGCACATTCATACTCATGTTTATTAAACTCTTAATCTATCTCATAGACAAAACTTTAATAAGACACTTTCCGACCTTTTATTTAAAACTCTTTTAAATCTTTATTTTCACAAGATGTACATTTTTGAATTCGGCCTATCCTTATTCAATAAATATAATATCAGCTCCCAATGTCTTTCAAGTCCTTTCGATTTATATAATGAAAATAATAAAATTCTTAATTCATTAATACGACCGACTACAAACACTCATAATATAATTATATAGATTATTTTCATAATCCAAATGAATTATTCTTAGCAATCAACTTTGCTACTTTAGTCCAATAACAGCATTAAGCAATTGATATGACAAGTTTTGCAACTTCTCACTATCATTTATTCGTCCTTGATAAAACAATTTTAATCAAGACTAGCTCTATGAATATTAGATATTCACATCTGTCCTTTCTTTATGAAATATTCATGCCCAGTGATTTCACATCACGTCCAAACTACTCTCAAGATTAAATCTTGGAGTTACATGAATTTTTCTTGAACTCCTTTATGACATATGCTGTCATTTATGAGCATTCATTATTCTGTTTGTAATTGCTTTGCTTTTAATCATGTTTCTGGACATTTCAATAATTCAACCACTAGGTGATTTAATCATTAAATTCCTCACATGATAATCATCTTAATACTTAATTCGAATCATGTATGCCATACATGTATTCCTAGACAAAGTAATGATATGGAAAACATTTGCATGTTGCTCCTTTCATTCTAACACTTGTCCAAAGACTCCCAGTCTTAATTTAGTATTTTGATTTTCACTCTCTCTTCATGAGAAGACACTTTTCTCCAATTCTAAAGTCAACAAGCTTTCAGAATTTTGTGTGGAAAACAACTGCCAATATAATACTTTGGACTTTACCTTTATGCAAAACATATATTCAATTCGAATCCATACTTAGATTCACAATCGAAAATTCTTGGAACTTTCTATCAAAATAACTCCAAGTTAAAATTGATATAGGTCCCCTGGATACAAACAAAATAATCTATTTATTTTAGTGGATAATTTGGAATTCTATTTCACATAACATTAGAACAAGACACTTGGACATAATTATTATAACATTCAATCTTTGTCTTACAAAAGATTTCATCATCATGATGATTTCGAATTATCAAAATTCATCATGAGTAATGTGACTAAGAAAACTTTCTTTCGTCAATGATGTTATAATACATTTTATTAAGCCTTCTTTTATTCTATCAAATTTCTTTGATCTATTATTTTGATTCACACATGCTCCCACTTAATTTTATGAAACATTGCAACTTCAATAATTTCATCAACTCTATTTCATTAATATGCAACTTCATAATAATTCTTCAATAGAATTTAATTAATGGGTACTTTCCACACCTTTATGTAATTTTCAAAATTTACTAGTGCCTAGCACTTTGCCAATTTCGAATTTTACCAAATACCTAGTATTTGTGGATCTCGAATTTTTATTAAGTGCCTAGCACTCCACAAATTCCGAGTTGATCAAGTGCCTACCAATTTTGTGGATTTTTAGCTTTGTCTATTTTAGTTTGGAATAACTTTAAGAGTCTCAAAAGAAAACCAACGAAAAGCTTCTTCCAAAATTCAAAGACTAAACCAAAATCAAACATCATTCAAAACTTTAAATGATATTTCGAATCAAAACATTTAAGACTTAACAAAACTAAATTAAAGACATATTACAATAAAGAAGATCATCATAAATTGAATCCACAAGATGTCAACTCCCACACATACTTTAATATTTGAACATAACTTTGTTCCAGAATCTCAAAATATTCATTACAAAATGATCGAACTGAAAATAACTCTCATTTAAAGTCCTAGTGTAAATCTTCTTTATTGACTTGGACTTATAGATGAAGTAGTGGTCATGGCGCCAAGGTGCCTTCTTCTTCCACTTCCTCCTCCTCTTTCCATCTCTCTTGCCTCTTTTCCTTTTCATACTGCGATCATGCAATATGAAAAATTTCAGTATAAAATACCAAAATATATTCGAGTAGAGAATATGTCAATAACTTGTGTATAACTCTTATACCTTTGGTGGACTCGCACTGGTCTTGCAAGAAGGATGCTGTCATCAAATGATGCACATAGATATCCAACTCAGCTGATAAGAGCATTTCGAAGACCACCTTGACTGTCTTCTCCACTTCCATCATTTCATAACAAGCCACAAAATCATAGTAGTATGATGGTAGGGATCTCAGAAGTGTGTCAACCGCTTGTTTTTCTGGAACTGGTTGCCCAATATCCTCAAGCTTCCTTAGTATCTTGCAGAACTTAGCCTTGTGCCCCCTCATCGAGCCTCCGCTCAATAGTTTGCACGATCTAAGTTCCCCATTGAATTTTTAGCTAGCATGACATAACTGGAAATAGAACCGAGCTTTCAACGCTTCCATGAGACGGAAGGGGCGATAGTATGGATAACTGTCGCTGAGCTCGGGACTTATCCTGTCAAGCATCACCAAACTCACTTGATACTCATCTTCCTCCATAGGAGAATAGTCATCTTCTAACTCTACAACAGGAGTGTCCAGCGCATGCTCTAACTCACGACTCCTGAGAATTTCTCTCAGCCCGTGAGCCCATTCAGCAAAGTTCACGCTTTCCGCAGTTAAAACTCCTAACAACTCATCCTCATGCACATATACAACGGGATCCATTTTCTACAATAAACACAAGTTTATTTAGACTCATAGTTTATTACTAATTTTATTGCACTACTTTAACTCAATATAAAATTGAATCTAAGATATGCTCCCACTAAGCCCAACAATCCTCACGATTGGCGCTAAGTGATTCAGGACCCGATAACCCGACGAAACAAGTATGGATACATAGCATGATCCGTGGCCAACCGGTAGGCACTATGCCAGTTGTAGTAGCTACAACTCATGTTCGTCTTTCGACGTGTGTTCAGAACTCATAACTTGTCATGCTAGGACTTCAAGACAACCAACCGATGATGCTGCTGGAACGGTTTGCGCCCGCCTCCCAAACCCTTGGCCCACGTGACTCGTGGATACACGGCGCCCGGGGACAAGCGCCTGGTTTGGCGGTGCCACGGTTGGAAGAACACAATCTCCTTGATATTTTACTTGAGGATTCACCCTAATAAACGACTACTGTGCAATGAAGGTGCAAACAACAAAGGATAAACATCACATGCAATAAATAATAATTCATGTGCTCTGGTATAGTCTTTTTGTTGTTCTCCGGAAGTTCTTGACGCTCGTCCTTGAGGATTCACCATCTTCATAATTCCCGGTCACAACAAAATCCCCGAAGGAAAATTGCCGTAGTCGAGAACTCGCCAAGTACTTGTCGCCAACACACCGCCGGCGCCTCGTCCCGGTTCTCCTGCGACGAACTCTTCTTCGCTTCTTTTCTCGATGATGAACTCGATCAATTGTTTTGGCTTCCACCATCATGTTAAGACACCGTAACAAAATAGCTATACCAAAACACATGCACACAATCCTGCAAAACCAAGTTAGACGCTACTAACGTTTGTTTGCAAGTTTTACGTGGTCTTGTAGGATCTACGGAAGAACCGTCACTACCTACGAGCTGAGGCACGTTTAGGCTAGTGGCTAGATTAACTTTGCGGGGTGAGTGAGATCCCAACATTACGAAAACGTTGCGAACCCCACTCTAAGTGATCGCACTGCGCGTGGCCCCCGTGAGGCGTCCAACCCTCATGCCCCGTCGATTATACAACAAAGTCCACAACTATAGGTATAGACCCGAAGCTACTGAAGCACTTCGTTGGCGCCGACATGCATACTAGGAGCAGCCGGAAGGTCCGCGGATTGCCAGAAGTTCGTAAGATCTTGCCTATGCCGCGATGGAATATGAAGTATAACTTATTGCGAAGCAACTAAAATAAACTTAATGCAAGAACCATGCAATGCCCGCACCAACATGTGCTCTAGATCAAATCATATCTACGCATAGATCGGCTCTGATACCACTATTGGGTTGCGGGTAAAACTTTAAAATTTTCCGTAACCTTGCCGCCAAAGATCTATTCTATGAAGATATGCTGCACCCAATAATGCTAGATCTGGAATACTTACAAACACCGTTGCGGAAGATCTTGTGTTTGTCGAAGTAGATGTCGGTGAAGCTTGATGAAGAATCTCACGTCCACGGCGGGAGGTGAGATTGTTGCCGGTTTGTCGTCGAGGGACTACTTACGCAGCCCCGCTCTAGCAGTATTGTCGGGGGAATACTTTCTGGATTAACCCGCGGCCCAGTGCGACTTAACTTACTCGCACGGACGAAGGCCCACTTGGGAGCAAGCCCAATATTGAACCGCCATAAGGGAAAGATCTAGAAGACAATCCCGGAGGACGTGAAGACCAAGTAGTCTCCGAGTAGGCCTCTGTGGATGTATTCCTTATGGGGAAGTTTCCTTTTGTAACCTAGCGAGCCTCTGTGTATATAAAGAGGACTCGCAGGACTTAGAGCGGGTCAAGCTATCAAGCCCCAAACCCTAGCTCATACGGCGAGTACCAGATCGGATCGCCTCCATTGTAACACCTCGATTATCATATCAATACCAATCTAGGGTAGGCAGGAAGTAGGTCTTTTACCTCACATTGAGGGGGCCGAACCTGGGTAAATCTGTGTTGATCTTTGTTCCTGCGATCCCAAGCTCGGAGATGCTTGACTCGCATAATCCCACACCTACGAAGTCATCTATGACACCTGACGTGACAAACCCACGACAGTTGGCGCCCACCGTGGGGCCTGCGGTCAAGAGCGTCACGTTCCGCGCAGGATCCATGAAGGGAGCTGAAGATCTTGTTGTTGGCCGTATCATCACGGTCAATGGCACACCCCTCATCGACGATTCAAGCTGGGGGCCGGAAGCAGATTATTTGGAGACCGGCCACGTCATCCCGTTCGGATCCATCAACGTCTTCGTCGGCTTCATCGGTGGCAGGTCCGTTAGATCGGTCCAGGAAGGCGATTCAGTAGAAGAAGTCGCCGATGACGGGGAAGAATCCGTGGAAAGCATGGACTCGCAAGAGTTTGGGTCCATCATACCTGCCTTTGAAGAAAGTTGCTGGGGTTACCCACCAGAAATCACATCATCACCAGATCAAGAGATGGCACAAGTCGCGGTTTACATGGCCGGAGGAGCAGGTGCATCAGGAACTGCTGGAGAAACCGAGGCATCGGCACCCCCAAGCAACCCACTTCTTGTCCCTGTGTCAGCCACGAACGCCGCCCTCCGTGCAACAGAAATTGAGGCCGCCAGGGCCGAGCTCCTGTATGAGGTTCGAAGGATGGAAGAAGAGCGCCGCAGGCTCGATCAGATAAACCAAGGAATCCAACAGGAGCGGCAGAGAGTAGCCGCGCTGGCTGCGACTCAACAACAGGTTGACCCGCAAACACAGCTGCGCGCGACTCAACCAACAGTGGAAATCCCGCTCACTCCAGCCGCGGGACGGGAATCCAGACGACTGCGGAAGGAAGGGTACCAACAAATCAAGAGACCCAGCAACAACCAAGGAGGTTTCACACCCCACAGGGCCATTACCAGAACCCTGTCGATAATATGTATGCTGCGGCTAATATCTTGACTCAGATGGTACCAACAGGCGATGACCCGGTCAATGCTGAGGCGCGGCGCGCGATTCAGATGTTAAGTACGGCAGTCCTGCAACAAGCCAATAGGGCGGAAGCCGAAGCACAGCTGCCCCTCGTACCAGCCAATCACAGGATTACAGCAGAAAGAAGCGTCCAGAGCAGGCCACCAGAGGACGTGTCAGGAGTCGCACAGAGGCAGCAGGAGCAAGTCGCAGAAGCGCAGGCGAATGCGCCATTGATGCAAAAGCGGCCCGCAGATAACCCCGCAGGCGCGCCCACAGCCCTGTCCTCGCGACTCAAGGGACCGGCGTGTTTCACTGAGAGGATCAGATCGGAACCTTTTCCTGAAGATTTCAAAGGGCCACGCAAGGTGGCAAACTATAACGCCAGCATGGATCCAACCACTTGGCTCAACAATTACGAGATGGGCATGAGCATCCTAAACGCATCTGAAGAGATCTGCGCACGCTACCTAAACATGATGCTAGAAGGAGCAGCGCACATATGGCTGCAAAATTTGCCTCCCAACTCTATAAATACTTGGGAGGAACTGAAGGATGCCTTCATTAAGAACTTCCAAGGAACTTGCAAGCGACTCTGCAATATAGAAGATTTAGAGCGTTGTGTCCAGAAGGAAGGCGAGTCAAGTCGCCATTGGATGAAAAGGGTGGCAGAAATAATACACTCCTCAGATAATATACCACCAAGCTCAGCCGTCCTGGTGATGGAGAAAAACTGCAAGTTTGAGCCGCTGATTCATAAGCTGGGTCGCATGAAGGATAAAGTCAAGAGCCTCAGCGAGGTGATGGCTGCGGCTAACAAATATGCCAGCTCAGACAAAACCAGAGACGCGTCAGACGGAGAAGAAGAGGAGGTTGCTGCAAAAGGAAAGAAAAACTCCAACAAGCCCCAGCAGCAGCAAACGAGCCACAACAACACGAGTCAAAACAAACGCAAAAGCGAAGATGGTCACTCAGGGCTCGTCGCCAATACGCGTGGAGGATTCAGAGGCCAGCGTGGAAGGGGTCGAGGATACGGCTCCCGTCCAATCAATATGCAAGAAGTTTTCAACCGGCCATGCGACCTTCATGCGACAGGTGATGGACGGCCAGCGGACCATACCAAGGCGCAATGCCATTATTACAAAAAGTGGAAAGAAGAGAGCCAACACAACGGGGGGAATTCCCATGAAGGAAACCCTAGTGCGGCTCATAACACAAACATTGGGCAGCACGGCGCGAGTAACCCCAGGCAGACGGGGCAGTATCACACAATAGTTATCGATACCTCCAAAAGAGAAGAGAAATTGAGCCGGAGAAGTCAGCAGGTGAACGCCGTGATACCAGCAACACCCGCTTGGTTAAGGTGGTCAGAATACGCGGTAACCTGGAGTCGCGACGACCACCCGCCACAGGTACGGGAACCTGGCAAGTTGGCACTGGTTGTGGCACCATACGTTGCAGGATACAAGCTGACCAAAGTGCTTATGGATGGAGGAAGCAGCATTAATATCTTGTACTACGATACTTTCCAGCGTCTAGGACTCAAGGATTCCAGCCTGCAGCCCACGTCAACAGTATTTCACGGCATTGTCCCAGGAAGGTCCGCACGGCCAGTGGGGAAAATAACCCTAGGGGTAACTTTTGGAACAGAAGAGAACTTTAGAAGTGAATTCCTAAGCTTCGAAGTGGTAAAATTCCAAAGCCCATATCACGCCTTGTTTGGAAGAACGGCCTTTGCTAAGTTTATGGCCAGGCCATGCTACGTGTACCTACAGTTGAAGATACCAGGACCAAAAGGGGTCATCACAGTGTACGGAGATAGAGAAAAAGCAATAGAATGTGAGAAAGGAGATGCGGCTTTCGCAGAATCCGCCTGTGCCGCGGAAGAACTAAAAGGTTATAAGTCGCAGGTGGACCCAAACGATATGAGTGTGGTTACCACGCCATCTGCCGAGCCACCAATGAAATTCAAAGCGGCCCAGGACACTAAGCAGATAAATCTTGTTCCTGGCGACTCATCCAAGCAAACTAGCATTGGAGCACACATGGAAGAAGAGCAGGAGAAGGCCCTCGTCGCTTTTCTCCAGGAAAATAAAGACATCTTCGCATGGAAGCCGTCAGATATGCCAGGGGTACCAAGAGAATTAGCAGAACATAGCCTCAAAGTGAACCCTGCGGCTAAACCAGTGAAGCAGCCACTACGGCGTTTTCATGATGACAGGAGAAAGGCAATAGGAGAGGAAATAGCTCGCTTGCTGGCTGCAGGATTCATCACAGAGGTATACCATCCGGAGTGGGTGGCAAATCCAGTATTGGTTATGAAAAAGAACGGTACGTGGCGAATGTGCGTTGATTACACCAGTCTTAACAAAGCTTGTCCAAAGGATCCATTTGCTTTGCCAAGAATCGACCAAGTAATTGATTCAACTGCTGGGTGCGAGCTGTTATGCTTTTTGGACGCCTATTCAGGCTACCATCAAATCAAGATGAAGAGGGAGGACCAAGAAAAGACGTCCTTCATCACACCCTTCGGAGCTTTTTGTTACGTCAGCATGCCCTTTGGGTTGAAGAACGCAGGTGCGACTTACCAAAGATGCATTCAGAATTGCCTACATGAGCAAATAGGTCGCAACGTTCATGCCTACGTGGATGATATTGTGATTAAATCGCAAGTTAGCCAGGATCTTATTGGTGATCTGGCAGAGACATTCACAAATCTCAGAAAATACAACATGAAGCTCAACCCCACAAAGTGCGTTTTGGAGTACCAGCAGGAAAGCTATTGGGATTCATAGTATCAGAAAGAGGCATTGAGGCCAATCCTGACAAGATAAAGGCCGTGATGGATCTCCAAAAGCCAGAAAAGATAAAAGATGTACAGCGGCTTACTGGTTGCGTAGCAGCTTTGAGTCGCTTTATATCAAGATTGGGAGAAAAGCACTACCTTTGTACAGACTGTTGAAAAAATCAGACACCTTCGTTTGGGACGCAGAGGCCGACGAAGCTCTGACAGCCTTGAAACATCAATTGACAAATGCTCCAGTTCTGGCGGCTCCAAAAGATAAAGAGCCAATGCTACTATACATAGCGGCAAATTCCCGCGCTGTGAGTGCTGTCATGGTTGTGGAGAGACAAGAAACGGAAAGGAATACCCTGTCCAGAGACCAGTATACTACGTGAGCGAAGTCCTCACAGCTTCCAAACAGCGTTACCCACAGTGGCAGAAGTTGGTGTTTGGAGTGTTCATGGCGAGTCGCAAGCTGAAGCACTACTTCCAAGAGCATCCAATAACTGTGGTGAGTTCAGCACCATTGGCAGATATCATTCGTAATCGAGAAGCTACTGGAAGAGTCGCTAAGTGGGCGATCGAGTTGGGACCACATCACATCAGCTACGAGCCGCGCACATCAATTAAGTCGCAAGCCCTTGCAGATTTTATTAACGATTGGACAGAAATCCAAGTTGCTCCTAGCATGGCAGAAACCAAATACTGGACCATGCATTTTGATGGGTCAAGACAGTTGCAAGGCTCGGGGGCTGGAGTTGTTCTGACATCTCCCAAGGGAGACAAGCTGCGGTATGTGTTACAGATACACTTCAACTGCACAAATAACGTGGCGGAGTACGAGGCACTGCTTCATGGTCTACGTATAGCAAAGGAGATGAACATCAGTCGCATACGCTGTTTTGGCGATTCAGACTTGGTGGCACAGCAGGTCTCCGGAACGTGGGACAGCAAGGATGCGAACATGGCTGCATATAGGAGAGAGGTGGACAGAATTGCTGGACATTTCACTGGATACCAAGTTGAACATATTGATCGGAGACAAAATGAAGCTGCGGATGCCCTGTCTCGGCTTGGATCCAACAGACAGTCAGTCCCACCCAATGTTTTCCTGGATGAACTGCACAATCCATCAGTCAAACCTCCAGCAGAATTGACATTGCAGAGCCAGAGGATGATTCAACTTTAGTCGCAGCCCTGCATGAACAGCCAGGATGGACAGAGCCATACATGGCATATTTAAGTCGCGGAGTGCTGCCGGACGATGAAATTGAGGCGCGCAAAATCATACGACGATCAAAGGCCTATACAATCATCAACAACGAATTATACAAGCGCAGCGTATCAGGAGCATTCCAAAGATGTGTCTCACCAGAAGAGGGACGAAAAATCTTGCACGAAATTCATTCAGGCGATTGTGGCCATCATGCTTCGTCAAGATCTTTGGTGGCAAAGGCGTTCCGACATGGATTCTTCTGGTTAACAGCATTAGCAGATGCAGAGCAAATTGTCAGAGTGTGCGATGGATGTCAAAGATACGCTAGGCAAGATCATATGCCAGCCCAAGCACTTCGCACAATACCCATCACATGGCCTTTTGCCGTATGGGGTTTTGACATGGTAGGGCCTTTCAGACGGTCTTCAAACGGAAAAACTCACCTCTTAGTCATGGTGGACAAATTCACAAAGTGGATAGAAGCAGAACCTGTGGGAGATTGCGAGGCTGAAACAGCAGTCAAGTTCTTGAAGAAGGTCATATTCCGCTTCGGTTACCCCCATAGTATCATTACAGACAATGGGAGCAACACCTCTGAAGGGGCTACACAGATATTTTGCGCAGACAATGGGATAAGATTGGACCTCACGTCAGTAGCACACCCGCAGAGCAATGGACAAGCTGAGCGAGCTAACCAGGAAATTCTCCATGGAATTAAGCCGCGCCTTATTGAAAAGGTCGAAGCATCTCCAGGATGTTGGGTGGAAGAACTGCCAGCAGTACTGTGGAGCTTGAGAACAACCCCTAACAGATCCACAGGATTTACACCATATTTCATGGTCTATGGAGCAGAAGCAGTCATGCCCAGCGATATCATACATGATTCACCAAGAGTTGCGGCTTACATCGAGACAGATAATGAGATAGCTCGGCAAGACTCGGTGGACACATTAGAAGAGGTTAGAGACTTGGCAGCATCAAGGTCAGCAGTATATCAACAAGACTTGCGACGCTATCATGCCAGACGCATCAAAACCCGCACCTTTCAAGAAGGCGACCTAGTACTGCGACTTAAACAAGATCACAAGGGAATGCATAAGCTGTCCTCTCCATGGGAAGGACCCTACATCATCAGCAAGAAGCTAAACAATGGGTCGTACTACCTGCTGGATGTAAGGGAAGAAAGCAGCGAACGCCATGATTTCGAGGATCGTCTCGAGGCACCTCGCCCTTGGAACGTCGCACACCTGCGACCGTACTATACATAAGAAAAGGCTAATCAGAGCCAAGCATCATCCTTTCCAGCTTTATAGCTGAGTATCATCACAGCCACTCAGGGCTAGAACTTCAACTTTGGTCGCCACCTAGGCGCGACCTATGCAACATCTGATCGCCACCCAGGCGCGATCGACCCTTGTATCAGAAACCGGCTGCCACCTAGGCGCGGCCGTAAACTTTGTATCATCTCTGGTCGCCACCTAGGCGCGACCGACCCCATGTATCACCATGGATCGCCACCTACGCGCGATCCAACCCTATGTATAACACTCGGTTGCCACCTAGGCGCGACCTTATGTGTCATCATAATCAAAGCTTATCATAGCTTAGCCTATCATGGCAATATCATTATGTTTCTTGGGGTCTTTGTTACCCTGAAACAGCCGATTTATTGGCAATTATCAAATTTACCTTAAGTTGGATTGCTACTCGCATTATGTGGCCAAAGTACTGGGGTGTGGCGTCAATCGAGCTTGATTGCCTATCATGGCCGCTCTCGACCCTGAACACACATATTCCTAGGAAATACTGAGTCGCGCGAGTGCCCACTTAAGGATTCAGATGGCCTAACTAGAGGTCGATGTACTGCTTATAGTACGGCAACACCAATTACAATTACTTGTAACTTAACAATTGTTTTATTCATGATATCAAGTTACAGGTGATGACCTTCAGAGTTCTCTGAGAAGAATTGAGATGATTACCACATAACATCCTCTCAATCCTTGGGGGCTATATCATATTATCATCAAAAATTTGAAGATAGATCGTCATCAAGTTCTGAAGCTATCAGGATACTCTAACAAAGAAGCTCACGAAGTCAGATGATCTTCCAGGTGCGAGTCAAGGCCAAACTTGCACAATTATAAGCCGCGAAACAAGGAAAAGCGCGGCCTAAGCATTCAAGATCAAGAAATACTATGAAGTTCAGGCCACGCTTGGGGGCTAATGTCGGGGGAATACTTTCTGGATTAACCCGCGGCCCAGTGCGACTTAACTTACTCGCACGGACGAAGGCCCACTTGGGAGCAAGCCCAATATTGAACCGCCATAAGGGAAAGATCTAGAAGACATATCCCGGAGGACGTGAAGACCAAGTAGTCTCCGAGTAGGCCTCTGTGGATGTATTCCTTATGGGGAAGTTTCCTTTTGTAACCTAGCGAGCCTCTGTGTATATAAAGAGGACTCGCAGGACTTAGAGCGGGTCAAGCTATCAAGCCCCAAACCCTAGCTCATACGGCGAGTACCAGATCGGATCGCCTCCATTGTAACACCTCGATTATCATATCAATACCAATCTAGGGTAGGCAGGAAGTAGGTCTTTTACCTCACATTGAGGGGGCCGAACCTGGGTAAATCTGTGTTGATCTTTGTTCCTGCGATCCCAAGCTCGGAGATGCTTGACTCGCATAATCCCACACCTACGAAGTCATCTATGACACCTGACGTGACAAACCCACGACAAGTATCCACACGTACACCGCGCCAACCCGCCAGTTGCGTTCGCCACCAAGAGCTACTAGCACTGACGAAGAGAGACAGCCTTTCGGCGTAGTTTAGGTGGTAGATCTAATCAACATGATTAGATCTATATGAGACTGGAGAGATCTAATTCTCAACACATGAGATCTACAAGAGAGATATTAGATCAATGTCTAATTAGAGCGCCGCCTAGATTAGAGTATCGTCTAATTGCACAATATATCAAGAGAGAGGAACTTGCACAAAAACTTGGATTGTTTGTGTTCTCCTTGGAGGAGAGGGGGAGTATATAAAGGGGAGGTGGAGAGGTGGTGCGCTGGCCCTAGGAGGGCGGCCGACCCCTCCTCAAAGTCGGTTGGGGGAGTCCTTGTCCAACAAGGACTCCCTCCCTTCCCTTTTATCTTTTTGCCTTTTTTCCTTTATTCCTTTCCTAGTTCAATTAGGACTCTTTTAATTCTCCAATTTAAACAAGGAAAGAGAGGGGGAGGAGTTGGTGTGCCGGCCAGGAGGGTGGGGCCCAGCCGGCGGACCCACACTAGGTGCGGTTTGGCCCCTGGGGCTCCCCCGTTCTTCCTCTGGCACTCCCCCCCCCTCTTCATGGCAAACCTCCGAAACTCGTCCGGAACCATATATACTCTTTACATAAAATCATCGACTCTATCCACTGATGTCGGAAATACTTCCCGGCATCCCGGAACATCTCATGTTCGCCATATTTCTCTCTCGGGAAATTCTGCCCTAATCCGGCATTATTTTCTTCTCATGATAACTTCACCGGAACACCTCGGAATTACTCCGGAGTTATTCCTGTGACATCGGAGGGACTCCGACAACTTCTCATAACCACAAAACTACAACTTTATTCTCTCAATAAAAAATTGACTCACAGCTTAAGTGTGTAACCCAAAAGGTTCGGTAAACACAAAGACATGCTCAGGAGCTTACCAGACAATAACCAGCATTGGGACCTAGACGACCGTACTTGCTCCCGTGTGTTCACGAGTGAACGACTGAACCTGTGTGTTACTCATTACGCTAATTCCCTTACGTACACGATACCAATGATATCTCGAGATTTGAGACAATGTGCTCTAGTGTGATTAAACCCTTTAATCATAACACATATAATTCTCGTACCAATATCATTCTCTTTTCTCATTCCGTATTTTCATTGTCCCGTGATTAATCACGCTGTGTCTGGCCAGACGACTGGGTGACAATAATAATACTGAGATGGCCTAGAGGATGTATCTCTCCATCGTCTGGAGGAGTAAGTGCCTTTCTTGAATGATCTCTGTTCCAATACATTATTCTAGTCCACACCCAAAAGCCACCGTTATGGTCCCCAGTTACGGCAAGACGTTAGGTGACAATCAAAGCATGAGTGTCGAATAAGCGGTCACCAGATATTCTCAGGGCATAGGAATACAGCTAATGAAAACTAAACATATGATCAATTGCTATCTTCATCGTTGACGAATAGTCTCATAGCAAGATCATACAATGGGTCGGTTCAGTACTATTATCATTCCGATAACAAACTCCTATAGTTGTGTGACTTATACAAAGTCCATGACCAGTAAAACATGATCATCAAACAACATGATAGGCTAGTCTTAGAGACAAGACTAGGAACGCTTTTACTTGTTCATATCTCTACACCTGTATTGGAGGTTTTCCTCTTGAATACGTTGTATTTGCTATTCAAGTGCCCAATATAGTTATAGCATAAAGATATAAACATTAATAATAAACTTGTAGATAAATAATATCTAAATTATTATTGTCTCTAGTGCATATCTCCAACAAAAAAAGATGTAATTACACTGCAAAAAGGAAAATGTGAATGTGCAATTGCACGATAACGTTCATGTGCAACTACACGCTAAAAATATTCTTTGTGTAACTGCACGAATTTCATATGCAATTGCACGCTAAATTTTAGAAAAACAAAACGATGCAGACGGTTTCACTAAAAATGTTTATAAAAGCGAACTGAGCCTAGCTCAGCTGGTTTGGTTCCTTGTGGTGGAACCGGCCCACCCAGATTCAAGTCCCAGACTTGGCATGGGTGCTCGCATTTTCCTGAATTTTCCAGGATTTAACCAGCGCTGTGCTTTCAGTGGTAGGTGACGTGCCCGTCAACAGCGAGGCGCCCGTGGGGACTTCGTCAAGCTCAAGATCTGCCGGACCAGTCTCTTGGAGGTGCTCATAGGGGTAGGGTTTGCGTGCGTGCGTTCATAGTGGTGTCTGTACGTGCGTGTTTCTGAGCGTCTGCGTCTGTACTGTGTTTCTAAAAAAAATGTTAATAAAAATCTCTATCATATATCAAACGGCCCAAACGCAACACACACAAAAAAAAGCTCAAAATACAAAAAGGGCAAAAAAAAAAGAATGGCCATTGCGTCCTGATTTCATATGTAATTACAAAAGGCGAGCAATGTAAATAAAATAAAATTACACGTTATAAAAAGAAAAACAACAAATGCCCCTAGCGTCAGAAAGGTCCAAAAAAGAAACGAAAAAACAAAATGGCCTAACAACCAAAACACAAAAGCCCACCATGGAAACTGCGGGAAGAAAAAACAACCTTATTTTTTAGGGTAGAAAGAAAAAACAACCGATCCACCATGTTAGCCACACAAAAAAATAGGTCCAGGAGGCATTGCCGTATTGGGCCATACAAGCAATACACGACGATCGAGCCCTGATCATACGGCAAAATAATCAGCGACCGAGCGCTAAGCTACTTCTCGGTTAGCCGAGAACTAGCAAAAGCGTTACATTTTCTTTTCTTTAACAAAAAAATTACTATATACGTAAAAAAACAAAAAAAAATCACTACTAGTACAAGTTAATCAATTAATGGCTAGATTTTCGGAAACTACATTTGGCTCCCGAGCTTCAGCTGGTTTAAAAAATTCGAAAATCTTATTTATGAGTTTCAAAAAATTATGATAAAACATTCGGGTGTAGAAAATAGTATATCCCACGAGTGTGTAAAATACCAACTTCAAATATATTGTATTCCGAGCTACAGAAAAATAACAAAATCTCCTAAAACTTGGAAATTTGAAAATATGCATACTTAGATCCACGCCTTTGTTATTTTTGTGTAGCTTAGAATACAAAATTTTTGAAGATGCAAATAACAACTTTAAAAACATTTGGAGATGCAAAATAGCTCGGAATACAAAGTTTTTAAAGATGCAAAATAGCTCAGAATACAAAGTTTTTGGAGTACTTCATTATTTCTGGAAATTGAAGTATCCTCGGAATACTTAAAAAAACGGAGCTGCCAAACTGCCCCTAACTTCTCCCAGACTTTCATTGGCTCCTAATTTCGGCAAAAACTCCAAACGAAATCAAAATTCCATGACATAAAACTAAATAGCCATTTATTTATTTTTACCGTGTGCAGTTTTCCTTACAATTATCCTAACGCCCCCGCGTCATCCGGACGGGCGGCGATCGCGAGCCCCGTCTACCGAGCCCTCCCTCGATCTTCCTCCTCTCGCAGCCACCGCCAGATGACGTCGTCGAGAAAAGTCCATGCGGCTGACGGAACTGCTGTTCCTGCTAACGCAGCCGCCAGAGCCCTACAGATCATCCGACCAGGGGTACTGCTGCGCCTTCAGATCCTCCGAGCGCGTACGGCGGCAAGCAATACTAGCATGTATTGTCCCAGCGCCGCCGTAATCGAAGCGCCATTGAAGCACCCCGTCCTCGCAAGCTGCCACCGGAGACTGTTGGAATAGGCTTGTGTGTCCAGTCGATGTTCCCTTCGAGTGTGGAGGGGGAGTCGATAACATAAAGGGTCCCGACTTTGGAGTCTGTCCCAAGTCGAGGTAGTGTTCGACTCCGGGGTCTGTCCCGGGTCGAGGCAGTCGCCAGGTTCTTCGGGTGCGAGGACTTTTGTCCTGTAGCCTGTGTCCTTAAGTGGTGCGTCAGCACCAGTATAGAGTAGGTAGCTAGGACGTGCTAGACGTCACCTACAGTGGTTCCTAGTCAGTGACGCCGTCAACAGTGGCGGTGAGTCATGACATCATAGACCTGTCACATCAAGTCGGATGTGACAGCTAAGTTGACTTTAGGCCGGCAGCTCGGCATAGCCCCTATTTAAAGGGAGGAATACTAATGAGAAAATTGAGAAAATTTAGGGACAACAATTGGTATCAGAGCCTGTGTTATTTGAGAGATCTCACCGGAGATGGGCGAGCACAGAGCTCTTCTACCGGCGGAGATGAAGGAGGCCGCAAGCACGCTGGCAGTCCAGCGGGTTGTGCGGGAGGCCGGTAGTTCGTGGCCGCTACTCACGCGGTCAAACTACGCGGACTGGGCGTTGCTCATGCAGGTGAAGCTTGAGGCACGCCGTGTTTGGTCCGCCGTGCACGATGGCACGGAGGAGCGCGAGACGGACCGAACAGCGCTGGAGTACCTGCTGCTCGCCGTCCCGCCGGAGATGATCTCCACACTGGCGTCGAAGAAGACGGCCAAGGAGGCGATCAAGACGATGCGGGTTGGAGACAGCCGTGTCCGGGAGGCGAAGGCGACGGCGCTCAAGAAGCAGTACGAGGCGATCAAGTTCGGCGACAAAGAGAACATCGACGACTTCGCCATGCGGCTGTCGTCGCTCGTGTCGCAGCTTGGGGTGCTCGGCGTCACCGTCACCGAGCCAGACACTATCCGTAAGTTTCTCTTGGTCGTTCCCACGAGGTTCTCGCAGATGGCATGCTCCATCGAGACCCTGCTCGACCTCGACAAGCTCCCCATGGAGGAGCTCATCGGCCGCCTCAAAACAGCCGAGGAGCGTCATGAGGCGGAGAAACCGGAGGCCAAGCAGGCCGGCAAACTACTCCTCACGGAGGAGGAGTGGTTCTCCCGGATGCGCCTGCAGGACGGAGGTGGATCCTCTAGCCATGACGGGCGCAGCGGCGGCAAGACGCGCGGACGCGGCAGGGGCAGCCCGGCTCGCGGAGCCGGGAACCGCGACACGAAGGACAAGTGTCGCTACTGCGGAGTCGTCAGCCACAGGGCGCGAGACTGTCGCAAGAAGAAGCGCGAGGAGGAAGCCCACCTCGCGCGCGGAGGGGATGCGGAAGCATACCTCGTCCGTGGCGGAGACGACGAGGACGACAGCGTGCTCCTCATGATGGAGGCCTGCACCATCGCGTCTGCCCCACAGCTCCCTGTTCCGACTCGCCAGGCGGAGTCGGACACCTCAGAGGCGGCACCCTTGTCTCGACCGGTTGCAGAGTCAGCGACTCGACCGGTGGCGGAGTCGGAGGGATCGTCGACTCCTCCGGAGGAACTCGCGACGATCCGATGGATCGCGGAGTGGGACATGGCGACTCGAGAGGAGTCGGCCGTGTCGGGTCGCGAGGACCCTACAGAATCGTCGAGTCAGGAGGACTCGACAGCGTTGGCTCAGAAGGAGCTGACCATGGCGACTCGGGAGGAGTTGGCCACCCGGCTCCAGCAGCCGGGAGTGTCGGGTCGCAAGGACTCGACAACCTCGTCAGGTGGAGAGCACCCGACAGCCTCGTCGGGTGGAAAACACTCGATTGCGGTGACTCGAAAGGAGTTGACCGCGGCAGCTCGGGAGGAGCTGGCCGACCCGACTCGCAAGGAGCCGGTCCTCCTCATGGTAGAGGAGAAGGCGCAGGTCAACCTGGCGCAAGAGGGGGACGCCAAGAAGGGTGTCTGGTACCTCGACTCGGGCGCCACCAATCACATGACTGGTGACCGCGTCGCGTTCGCAGAGCTGGACTCGAGCGTCATCGGAACTGTCAAGTTCGGCGATGGCTCTCGCGAGTCGACATCTGTGGGCAGGGGATGGTGCTCTTCGTCTGCAAGTCAGGCGAGCACCGGGCCGTCACCGGGGTGTACTACATACCCCGGCTGAACACGCAGATCATCAGTCTAGGCCAGTTCGACGAGAACGGCTGCCAGGTGCTGATCGAGGATGGGATCCTCCGGGTGCGTGATAGGGAGCGGCAGCTCCTGATCAAGGTCAGGCGAGAGCCGAACCGGATGTACAAGCTGCACGCGTGAGTCGCGCAGCCGGTGTGCCTAGTCGTGGCCACCGGCGACGACCCGGCATGGACTTGGCATGCGCGGTTCGGGCACCTCAACTTCGACAGCTTGCGCCGACTGGCGAAGGGCGAGATGGTCCGTGGCCTCCCTCTGGTGGAGCACGTGAACCAAATCTGCGATGCCTGCCTAGCAGGGAAGCAGAGGCGAGCCCCATTCGCAAAGCAAGCGAAGTTCCGGGCGAAGGAGCGACTTGAGCTGGTCCACGGCGACCTCTGGGGGCCGATCACCCCGGTGATACGTCCAAAACGTATCTATAATTTTTGATTGTTTCATGCCATTTTTATGCTTTTAGCACTTGTTTTATATTAAGTTTATTATTTATTTGGACTAACCTACTAATAGTTGCAAAAGTGCACAATGTTCCTGTTTTACTCTTTGATGTGTACAAATTATCAAGAATACAAGAGGAAACCTTGTTGGAGTCGAATTGGAACTTTCCTGAAATCTGTCTGAGAACTTTTTACGAAGATTGCCAGTTTGACCCTCGAAGTTGTCACAATTTTCCATACGAAGATTTTAAGCCCGAGATCAGCCCAATCGGAGTTCGGACGCGGACTGTAGATCCGTTTTGGTGGAACCCTAAAAGGGGGTGACGGAAATCCGAGAAGATATATAAAGGGAGGAAACCTAATTCGTGGAGGACTCCTCCACCCACGAATTTCAGCCACCAAAAGCCACGTTTTTTCCTCCCCCATGGATCCCATCTCCATGGGGGAGGGCTCCCAAGAAGCCATGAAGGAGGGAGGCTAAGGGGCGGCGCTCCCCAAGCTTGCCGGCGGCAGGGAGAGGAGTTCCCCGCACCGCCGGCGCCGCCGCCGCCCTGCGCCGCCGCGCTGCCCCTCTCCGCCGTCTTCACCGCCATCTCCATCACCATCTCCTCCTTGTATTCAGTGGTTCATCCTCCCACAAACCTCTGTACCGTCCTATGTAAACATGGTGTTTGATGCTATAATATTTATCCTATGATTTACATCATGTTTCCGTAGTTTATTTGTCTTTCGATTGCTTAATTGAATGCATGAGGTTCATTAGAGTTGTATGTCTATATGGTGCTGTCTTTTGGTGTCCATTATATTTGTGCGCGCATGGATCAAACACCTAGGGTTGGTAGTATTTGTAACGAAGCGGGGGAAGTTCTGCCGGAGTGACAGAAACCTGAGAACGCGAACCGATTAGTTGCACGTATGGGAGTAAGAGGACCTTGAACTTAAGGCTATGGTTGGGGAAACCTTAATGCATTGTTAGTATTTGCGGATGCTTGCTAAACAATCCAATCATATAGTACTTGTAATCCAAAGTAGTGGAGTGCATGTATATTTAGCCTCTCCCACATAGAAAACTGCATCGAAGACAATGAACCAAGTACCTTCACTAATTAATCTTGTACAAAGCCACCACAATTACCACCACTTTTCCACACTCATGGTACTGTTAGTATATGGTTACTTAGTGTATTTTATTGCTGCAGCACTGATGACGTGAAACACACGTTCGTTGGGAGACCCCAAGAGGAAGGTATGATGTAGTCAGCAGCAAGTTTTCCCTCAGAAAGAACCCAAGGTTATCGAACCAGTAGGAGCAGCAACTCTTCAGAAGGTTGTCAATGGCGCCAGAAAAATAGCTGTCGCAGGGAGTCTGGACTGTTGACGTGGAATCTGCACACAACACAATCAAACTACTTTGCCCCAACGAAACAGTGAGCTTGTCAATCTCACTGGCTTGCTGAAAACAAAGGATTAAACGTATGGTGTGGAAAATGAGTATTAAATTGCAGAGAATGAAAAAGGAACAGTTTGCAGTTTGTGGTTGTTTAATCAGTGTAAAAGAATGGACCGGGGTCCACAGTTCACTAGTGGTGTCTCTCCATAAAAGATAACTAACATGTTGGGTGAACAAATTACAGCTGGGCAATTGACGAATAGTGAGCGCATGACAATGCATATACATGACATGTTGACTACTATGATATTTAATTGGGCATTACGACATAATACATAGATCGTTATCCAACAGCATCTATGACTAATAATCCACCGCCGGGTTGTCATCCGAGTCCCCCGTTGGTATTAAGTTGCAAGCAACGGATAATTGAATTAAGTAAAGTGCGTAATGTAAACAAACACATATGTCCTTAGACATAGCATCGTTAGGTTATCCCTAGTGGCAACAGCACATCCACAACCTTAGAACTTTCTGTCACTGTCCCAGGTTAAACGGAGACATGAACCCACTATCTAGCATAAATACTCTCTCTTGGAGTTACAAACATCTACTTGGCCAAAGCATCTACGAGTAACGGAAAGCATGCAAGATCTTAAATAACATATAAGATAGATTGATAATCAACTTGACATAATATTCAATATTCATCGGATCCCAGCAAACACAACATGTAGCATTATAATAATATGATCTTGATCATGTAGGGCAGCTCACAAGATCTAAACATGATGGCACAAGGTGGAGAGACAACCATCTAGCTACTGCTATGGACCCGTAGTCCAAGGATGAACTACTCACGCATCACTCCGGAGGCAGGCATGGCGATGTAGAAGCCTCCGGTGACGATTCCCCTCTCCGGCAGGGTGCCGGGAAGAGGTTCTGAACCCTCCCGAGCTAGGGTTGACGACGGCGGCGTCTCTGGAACTTTTCGTAGATATTTGCTCAGGTACTTAGGGTTTTCGCGTCGGGGGGAATAAGTAGGCGAAAGGGCGGCGGCTGAGGACCCCCGAGGGGCCCATACCACCCCAGGGCGCGGCAGAGGGGGGAGCCGCGCCGTCCTGGCTTGTGGGGCCCTGGTGACCCTCCTCTGCTGCTCCTTCGCTCCGTCAGGCGTGTTCTGGAAAAATAGGCACCCCCGTGTAGTTTCGTCCAATTCCGAGAATATTTCCAGACTAGCTTTTCTGGAATACAAAAACAGCAGAAAACAGGAACTGGCACTTCGGCATCTTGTTAATAGGTTAGTCCCAAAAAATGTATAAAAGTGATATAAAGTAGATGCAAAACATGTAGCAATTGGTATAAAACAAGCATGGAACATCAAAAATTATAGATACGTTTGAGACGTATCAAGCACTAACATTTACTTTCTTGTATTTATTATCTTGCAAAACTATCTCTCATACCCGTATTGCTACCGTAGTTTTATTTTCTAGATAATGCAAACGTTTAGTGTGCGTAGAGTTGTATCAGTGGTTGATAGAACTTGAGAGAATACTTATCCTACCTTTAGCTCCTCGTTGGGTTCGACACTCTTACTTATCGAAAAGGCTACACGCGATCCCCTATACTTGTGGGTTATCAAGACCTTTTCTGGCGCCGTTGCCGGGGAGCCATAGCGTAGGTTAATGTTCTTGTGTGCACTTGTTTGCTTTATCTCTAAGTAGTTTTTATTTTCAGTATTAAGTTGTTCTTTATCTTACTATGGATAGGGAATGCGAATTACAAAAAAAATTAGGTGTAGTTGTTATCTAAAAACGTTTTCAAAAAGAAAAGTGATTGGAAAGATGAGTAATGGTTAAATGGGGGTCGACCTTGAACACTTGTGTTCATGCCTATGAAACCAAAACAAATCTTTCCATGGAAGCTTTTCATTAAAAACATGTAAATATTGTAAATATTGTGTATATACCTCTGTACATAAAAATAAAATGCTAATAATAATCTCTAGTTAATTGAAAGTTGATAGTTTTACTTTGCTGTCCAGAAACAGATTTTCTGTGCTCCACCGTATTAAATGTTTAAAATCACCAGAACGTGATCTTGATCTGAAATTTCTTGAGTGCAAAGTGATGCTTATTAGCTTTCTTTCATTAGACTAACTTTTTCTGATTTAAGGTACGTAGATAGGTCGAAAAATTCGATCTTTACTGACTGTTCTGTTTAGACAGATTTTGTGCTTCTCTGTAAATAAAATCGTGATAAATCTCAGAATAGTATTTTGACTTGAAAATTTTTGTGCATAAACCTGAGATTATTATCTTTCTTTCATTAGACTAAAGTTTTTCGATTTGAGCTACTTAACTATCTCGTTGAATGCCATCTTTACGGACTGTTCAGTTTTGACAGATTTCTTTGTTTATTCAATATTGTACTTGGTGTTGTTAGTTTCATTAGTTTTTCGACGGACAACGGAAATCATGAACACCTTAGTATATACAGTGGCTAATGTTGAGTAAAAATTATAAAACTTGTCAATGCTTGAACATGAGTGGATTTTATTTAATGAGTACTAACCCTACTAATGAGTTTTGTGAAGTTTTATGTGGATGTAGCTTATAAGATCTAATCAATATGGTGATATGAGATGAATAAGAAGACGCAAGAGCTCAAGCTTGGGGATGTGTAGGTGCATCCCAAGAACATATTCAAGAAGATACAATCATCTAAGCTTGGGGATGCCCGAGTCATCCCCCTATTCATCAACTAACATGAGGTTGTCTCGTTCATACTCTATATTACCCGTCCACATGATATGTATTGTCTTAACTTGTATTATAATTGCTTTTATATGTCTTGGTTTTACCTTCTTTAGTTTTATTAGGCTCCTTATTTGGTTTCGATTGCTTCTTTACTTTCACTTATAAATTCAAAATAACAAAAATATTTTCTTTTGTTTTGCTTCTTTGTTTGGTTCTTTATTTTAATTTTATTTGGGTTTTACTTTTGATTTTTATTTAGAGTTTTCCTTGCTGTAGCTAGCATGTTTAGGTCTTGCTTAGCCTCTGGTTTCTTAGTTTATCAAAAATAAAGTACCAAGTTTTATCCATTTAGCTTAGTTGATACATATGTAAAAAGTGATTTTCTGTTTTCGGTATCTACTGCTTATTGCGCGATTTTTCATATTTTACTGGAAGCTCTAAAAATCAAAAAAATTACTGATGTTGTAGCACCTAATCCTCTGCATGTACAAAAATTGGCTAAAATTTCGGGCATGTTTAAGTGCACCTAAAAATTGCGTTTTCCAGCTGCTGTTTTTCTGGACAGATTCTGACTTTTGTTGCAAGAGTGGCCTCTTTTCGTTTTCATTTGATTTTTAATGGTTCTTACCTTTCATTTATAAGTTGGCCATTTAAGCAACCTTTCTGTAACTTAAAAACAAAATTTTATTTGGTTTAATAGTAGCACTTGGGAAATATTATCTATTGTACTAATGTCTAACCGCAGAAAAGAATGGGAAAGTTTTTGTGTTGAAGTTTTTTCACAGAGAATGAAGGAACACCAAACTATGGAATATTGAAGAATTACCAAAGTCATAAGCTTGGGGATGTCCCCGCATCCCTCTTCATCAATAACCCCACGGTTTGCAAACCTTTAAACTTTGTTTTTTGAGCAACATAGGAACTTAACTAAACTTGAAGCGGCTGTATTTTATTATCTATTTATCTTAGCATCAAACACCAGTTACATTAATAAGTGGATCATCACATATTTTATTTATCCTCTGTTTTCAATGTTTACTTGGTTAATGGATTACTTGTTGAAACTTAAAAATGATGTGTGAATAATACTGTTTAGTAGTTTATGTTTTCTTATGGTTAGTCTCAACTAGCTAATAGTGCATATTATGTTATTTTGATATCAACATGCATTGTCCTGTTCATAAGATGGTATGGTATTGTGGTATCCTCCTCTGAATAATTCACTTGAATCGACTTGGCACATGCTCACACATGTTATGACTGAAAAATAAAAGTCAATTAAGCCTTGATGATCTATTTTGCCTCAGAGTTTTAGTATCGTTTTTATGCCTCCGTTAATTTTATTTTGTCGCAAGCATGATTATGACCGTTATCGCTCTCGTGGTTGTCGCTTCCCAGTCTATTGCTAGCCTTCACTTGTACTGAGCGGGAATGCTGCTCGTGCATCCAAATCCTTAAAACCAAGTTATCCCAAAGAGTCCACCAAAAAATTCCTATGCATGGTATTTCAAGCCATTCCAAGTAAATTTGCATGTGCTACCTTTAAAACCTTCAAAATATTTCTCTTTTTGTGTCAATGTTTACTAGCTCATGAGGAATTAGTGTGGTTATTCTTTATTCTATTTGTCAAATGGACTTTTACACCTGGACTAGTGGCATATACATCCGCTTATCCAATAACTTGCAAAAAGAGCTGGCAACGGGGTGCCCAGTCCCAATTAATTACAACTTTAACCAATTAATTCTCTTCACACTTTTGCCCTGATTCATCAGTAAGCAATGACAAACAGTGAAATACCTGAATGTGTGTAAACCAAAGAGAAAGAGGGATGATCTGCCTTGCTGGTAGAAATAACGTCCTTCATGGGAGCCGCTCTTAAAAGTCCGTTTGACAGGTAGAATACTGTTCTCACCCGCTACCATTCGTTGACAATTAACAAACACCTCTCAAAACATTTTTACCTCTGTTTTTAAAACAAAATGCTCTAGCACGTGTTAATCCCTGCTTCCCTCTGCGAAGGGCCAATCTTTTATTTTTATGTTGAGTCACCATCCTTTCTTTGAGCACTTCTTCGAGAGCATAGCTGTCGTTCTTAGTGTAATGTGCTTGTCCCAGAATACGATTAATTGAGGTATAACCATGATGCTTTTATCTTTGATATCTCTATATCTAGTCTTCACTTGAACTTCAGAGGTGCCTTGGCATTTATGTTTTGCTCCACAATTAAGGGCAAGCGAGATACCACTCTATCATGCTTTATTATGGTCATTACAATCTTGTTGATGTTTATAAATTTCATGTTATAAGCTCTTAGTTCGTTGATACTTTTCATTAGGAAACATGATTGCTAAGTTTTATTATCCATACATCATGCAATTGTTAAAGACCTGATCATAGCATTTACAATCAAAAATTATTTTGTTATCATTTACCTACTCGAGGACGAGCAGGAATTAAGCTTGGGGATGTTGATACGTCCAAAACGTATCTATAATTTTTGATTGTTTCATGCCATTTTTATGCTTTTAGCACTTGTTTTATATTAAGTTTATTATTTATTTGGACTAACCTACTAATAGTTGCAAAAGTGCACAATGTTCTTGTTTTACTCTTTGATGTGTAGAAATTATCAAGAATACAAGAGGAAACCTTGTTGGAGTCGAATTGGGACTTTCCTGAAATCTGTCTGAGAACTTTTTACGAAGATTGCCAGTTTGACCCTCGAAGATGACGTTATATGGAGACCTGGCTGTTACGAAAGTTGTCACAATTTTCCATACGAAGATTTTAAGCCCGAGATCAGCCCAATCGGAGTTCGGACGCGGCCTGTAGGCCCGTTTTGGTGGAACCCTAAAAGGGGGTGACGGAAATCCGAGAAGATATATAAAGGGAGGAAACCTAATTCGTGGAGGACTCCTCCACCCACGAATTTCAGCCACCAAAAGCCACGTTTTTGCCTCCCCCATGGATCCCATCTCCATGGGGGAGGGCTCCCAAGAAGCCATGAAGGAGGGAGGCTAAGGGGCGGCGCTCCCCAAGCTTGCCGGCGGCGGGGAAAGGAGTTCCCCGCACCGCCGGCGCCGCCGCCGCCCTGCGCCGCCGCGCTGCCCCTCTCCGCCGTCTTCACCGCCATCTCCATCACCATCTCCTCCTTGTATTCAGTGGTTCATCCTCCCACAAACCTCTGTACCGTCCTATGTAAACATGGTGTTTGATGCTATAATATTTATCCTATGATTTACATCATGTTTCCGTAGTTTATTTGTCTTTCGATTGCTTAATTGAATGCATGAGGTTCATTAGAGTTGTATGTCTATATGGTGCTGTCTTTTGGTGTCCATTATATTTGTGCGCGCATGGATCAAACACCCTAGGGTTGGTAGTATTTGTAACGAAGCGGGGGAAGTTCTGCCGGAGTGACAGAAACCTGAGAACGCGAACCGATTAGTTGCACGTATGGGAGTAAGAGGACCTTGAACTTAAGGCTATGGTTGGGGAAACCTTAATGCATTGTTAGTATTTGCGGATGCTTGCTAAACAATCCAATCATATAGTACTTGTAATCCCAAGTAGTGGAGTGCATGTATATTTAGCCTCTCCCACATAGAAAACTGCATCGAAGACAATGAACCAAGTACCTTCACTAATTAATCTTGGACAAAGCCACCACAATTACCACCACTTTTCCACACTCATGGTACTGTTAGTATATGGTTACTTAGTGTATTTTATTGCTGCAGCACTAACATTTACTTTCTTGTATTTATTATCTTGCAAAACTACCTCTCATACCCGTATTGCTACCGTAGTTTTATTTTCTAGATAATGCAAACGTTTAGTGTGCGTAGAGTTGTATCAGTGGTTGATAGAACTTGAGAGAATACTTATCCTACCTTTAGCTCCTCGTTGGGTTCGACACTCTTACTTATCGAAAAGGCTACTGATACGTACAAAACGTATCTATAATTTTTGATTGTTTCGTGCCATTTTTATACTTTTAGCACTTGTTTTATATTAAGTTTATTATTTATTTGGACTAACCTACTAATAGTTGCAAAAGTGCACAATGTTCTTGTTTTACTCTTTGATGTTTAGAAATTATCAATAATACAAGAGGAAACCTTGTTGGAGTCGAATTGGGACTTTCCTGAAATCTGTCTGAGAAATTTTTACGAAGATTGCCAGTTTGACCCTCGAAGATGACGTTATATGGAGACCTGGCTGTTACGAAAGTTGTCACAATTTTCCATACGAAGATTTTAAGCCCGAGATCAGCCCAATCGGAGTTCGGACGCGGCCTGTAGATCCGTTTTGGTGGAACCCTAAAAGGGGGTGACGGAAATCCGAGAAGATATATAAAGGGAGGAAACCTAATTCGTGGAGGACTCCTCCACCCACGAATTTCAGCCACCAAAAGCCACGTTTTTGCCTCCCCCATGGATCCCATCTCCATGGGGGAGGGTTCCCAAGAAGCCATGAAGGAGGGAGGCTAAGGGGCGGCGCTCCCCAAGCTTGCCGGCGGCGGGGAGAGGAGTTCCCCGCACCGCCGGCGCCGCCGCCGCCCTGCGCCGCCGCGCTGCCCCTCTCCGCCGTCTTCACCGCCATCTCCATCACCATCTCCTCCTTGTATTCAGTGGTTCATCCTCCCACAAACCTCTGTACCGTCCTATGTAAACATGGTGTTTGATGCTATAATATTTATCCTATGATTTACATCATGTTTCCGTAGTTTATTTGTCTTTCGATTGCTTAATTGAATGCATGAGGTTCATTAGAGTTGTATGTCTATATGGTGCTGTCTTTTGGTGTCCATTATATTTGTGCGCGCATGAATCAAACACCCTAGGGTTGGTAGTATTTGTAACGAAGCGGGGGAAGTTCTGCCGGAGTGACAGAAACCTGAGAACGCGAACCGATTAGTTGCACGTATGGGAGTAAGAGGACCTTGAACTTAAGGCTATGGTTGGGGAAACCTTAATGCATTGTTAGTATTTGCGGATGCTTGCTAAACAATCCAATCATATAGTACTTGTAATCCCAAGTAGTGGAGTGCATGTATATTTAGCCTCTCCCACATAGAAAACTGCATCGAAGACAATGAACCAAGTACCTTCACTAATTAATCTTGGACAAAGCCACCACAATTACCACCACTTTTCCACACTCATGGTACTGTTAGTATATGGTTACTTAGTGTATTTTATTGCTGCAACACTAACATTTACTTTCTCGTATTTATTATCTTGCAAAACCACCTCTCATACCCGTATTGCTACCGTAGTTTTATTTTCTAGATAATGCAAACGTTTAGTGTGCGTAGAGTTGTATCAGTGGTTGATAGAACTTGAGAGAATACTTATCCTACCTTTAGCTCCTCGTTGGTTCGACACTCTTACTTATCGAAAAGGCTACTGATACGTACAAAACGTATCTATAATTTTTGATTGTTTCGTGCCATTTTTATACTTTTAGCACTTGTTTTATATTAAGTTTATTATTTATTTGGACTAACCTACTAATAGTTGCAAAAGTGCACAATGTTCTTGTTTTACTCTTTGATGTTTAGAAATTATCAAGAATACAAGAGGAAACCTTGTTGGAGTCGAATTGGGACTTTCCTGAAATCTGTCTGAGAACTTTTTACGAAGATTGCCAGTTTGACCCTCGAAGATGACGTTATATGGAGACCTGGCTGTTACGAAAGTTGTCACAATTTTCCATACGAAGATTTTAAGCCCGAGATCAGCCCAATCGGAGTTCGGACGCGGCCTGTAGATCCGTTTTGGTGGAACCCTAAAAGGGGGTGACGGAAATCCGAGAAGATATATAAAGGGAGGAAACCTAATTCGTGGAGGACTCCTCCACCCACGAATTTCAGCCACCAAAAGCCACGTTTTTTCCTCCCCCATGGATCCCATCTCCATGGGGGAGGGTTCCCAAGAAGCCATGAAGGAGGGAGGCTAAGGGGCGGCGCTCCCCAAGCTTGCCGGCGGCGGGGAAAAGAGTTCCCCGCACCGCCGGCGCCGCCGCTGCCCTGCGCCGCCACGCTGCCCCTCTCCGCCGTCTTCACCGCCATCTCCAACACCATCTCCTCCTTGTATTCAGTGGTTCATCCTCCAATAAACCTCTGTACCGTCCTATGTAAACATGGTGTTTGATGCTATAATATTTATCCTATGATTTATATCATGTTTCCGTAGTTTATTTGTCTTTTGATTGCTTAATTGAATGCATGAGGTTCATTAGAGTTGTATGTCTATATGATGCTGTCTTTTGGTGTCCATTATACTTGTGCGCGCATGGATCAAACACCCTAGGGTTGGTAGTATTTGTAACGAACCGGGGGAAGTTCTGCCGGAGTGACAGAAACCTGAGAACGCGAACCGATTAGTTGCACGTATGGGAGTAAGAGGACCTTGAACTTAAGGCTATGGTTGGGGAAACCTTAATGCATTGTTAGTATTTGCGGATGCTTTCTAACAATCCAATCATATAGTACTTGTAATCCCAAGTAGTGGAGTGCATGTATATTTAGCCTCTCCCACATAGAAAACTGCATCGAAGACAATGAACCAAGTACCTTCACTAATTAATCTTGGACAAAGCCACCACAATTACCACCACTTTTTCACACTCATGGTACTGTTAGTATATGGTTACTTAGTGTATTTTATTGCTGCAGCACTAACATTTACTTTCTTGTATTTATTATCTTGCAAAACTATCTCTCATACCCGTATTGCTACCGTAATTTTATTATTTTATTTTCTAGATAATGCAAACGTTTAGTGTGCGTAGAGTTGTATCAGTGGTTGATAGAACTTGAGAGAATACTTATCCTACCTTTAGCTCCTCGTTGGGTTCTACACTCTTACTTATCGAAAAGGCTACACGCGATCCCCTATACTTGTGGGTTATCAGCTACACGCGATCCCCTATACTTGTGGGTTATCACCCGGCCACTCCGAGCGGGAAGAAGTACTTCCTCCTGCTCGTGGACGACCTGTCGCGGTACATGTGGTTCGCCCTTCTCTCAATTAAGGACGAGGCCACAACCGCCATCATCCGACTCCAGGCGGGAGCCAAGTCGGAAACCGGCTGCAAGCTGCGCACGCTGCGCATGGATCGCAGAGGCGAATTCATCTCCGGCTCCTTCATAGCATACTGCGCCGAGCTCGGAGTGGAGCGTCACCTGACGGCTCCGTACTCCCTGCAGTAGAATGGCGTCGTGGGGCGACGCAACCAAGACGATTGTGGGTAGGGGTGAAAACGATACGGATTATTTCCGACCGACCGACCGACCGACCGGAGCCTCACGGAAGGCAAATACGGATACGGTCGGATAGTTGCCGGATACGGTCACGGATACGGATAGTAACTAACGGATACGGAAAAGGATGTGGTTTTACTAATATCCGCCCGTATCCGAAGGTATACCATATTTCACGGTTATATCTGACAAATATCCGGCGTAATATCCGACAAGTAATACCTCGAACCTGAGTTGTTGGGCAAGATAAAACTTATGTACTTACACAACTCTTGAAAAGTCTTTGCTCAAGTCACTACCATATTTGTGAATCACATTTTTGAGAGGCACCCTTAGGTCATGCAAGGGCAAAATTAAGTAGCCACTTGGAAATGGAAATATGAGTATGAAAACATTATCTATCTTAGTATATCACAATACATAGAGTTAATTTGGAGTAAGTTAGTTCATAATATCTGCTATATACCAGTCCTATTTTCAATGCGGCATCCGACGAAATATTTATCCGCAACCGAGCCGTATTCGTTCCGTATTCGATCCATATTCGTAACCGACAAGATCCGATTCCGTATTCGTATCTGCACACTATCCGCTCCGACTCCGTATCCGGAAAAAATATGGTCACGGACAAGGTTTCACTACTATTCAACCGTATCCGCTCCGTTTTCACCACTAATTGTGGGCATGGCCCGCAGTCTGCTAAAGGCCAAGAAGGTCCCCGGTGAATTCTGGGGTGAGGCGGTGACGACGGCCGTGTTCATCTTGAACATGTCGCCAACCAAGAGCGTGGACGGCAAGACGCCGTTCGAGGCCTGGCATGGCCGCAAGCCGGACGTGAGCTTCCTACGCACGTTCGGGTGCGTGGTGCACGTCAGGGAGATGCACCCCGGGCTGAAGAAGCTCGACGACCGGAGCAGGCCGATGATCTTCGTCGGGTACCAACCTGGGACGAAGGGATATCGGGCCTATGACCCAGTGACCAACCGCGTGACCATCACGCGAGATGCCGTGTTCGACGAGAACGCGCGCTGGGACTGAAGTTCGCCGGACATGCCGGTGAACACCTTCGGAGACGACTCCTTCACGGTCGAGCACATGGTGTTCAAGCCGCAGCCGACTCCGGGAGACAGGAGTGCGTGTCCTGCACCCGACTCACCGACTCCAGACTCGCCAACTCCAGGAGACGGGAGTGCATCCCCAGCAGGTTCTCCAACGACACCGGAGCACCCGACAGCCGAGTCCCCGACTCCAGCTGTCCCTGGCGTCGAGTTCGTCACGCCGCCATCGAGGTACTCAGGTATGCTCGATGCAAAAGACGACATGAGCTTCGAGCACCGGTTCCGCACTCTGTAGAACGTGCTCGAGGCAGGTTCGGCCCTTGAGCCGGACGATCAGCTCCACTTCCTTGCCTCCCAAGAACCAGGCTCATTCGAGGAAGCGAAGGCGCATGCCAGCTGGAGGCAAGCGATGCAGGAGGAGCTGGAGGCCATCGAGTCGAACTCGACTTGGCGGCTAGCCACCTTACCACCGGGTCACCGTGCGATTGGCCTAAAGTGGGTCTACAAGGTGAAGAAGGATGTGCACGGCGCAGTCCTTAAGCACAAGGCTCGCCTGGTGGCGAAGGGCTATGTGCAGCGGCACGGGGTCGACTACGACGAGGTCTTCTCACCCGTGGCCCGACTCGAGTCTGTACGGCTACTGCTAGCCGTGGCTGCGAGTGCGGGGTGGGACGTCCACCACATGGATGTCAAGTCAGCCTTCCTCAACGGCGAGTTGGAGGAAGAGGTGTACGTGCAGCAGCCAACTGGCTTCGCTGCGATGGGGAAGGAGCACCTGGTGCTCTGACTCGACAAGGCGCTCTACGGCCTCAAGCAGGCGCCAAGGGCATGGAACACCAAGCTCGACGCATGCCACGTCAAGCTCGGCTTCGCAAGGTGCGAGTCGGAGCATGGCATGTACGCGCGAGGAGCGACTCTGAGCTGGCTTCTAGTCGGCGTCTACGTCGACGACTTGGTGATCACGGGCTCGGACTCCAGCGACATCGACAAATTCAAGCTGGAGATGCGGAGCCTGTTCCAGATGTCCGACCTCGGGTTGCTGAGCTACTACCTCGGCATCGAGGTTAGACAAGGACCCAGCGGGATCGACATCTCGCAGGGTGCCTATGTCCTGAAGCTGCTGGAGAAGACGGGGATGGCCGGGTGCAATCCCGTCCACGCACCCATGGAGCCACGCTTCAATCTGTCAAAGTGCAGCATGGCGCCCGCGACGGATGCTACCGAGTACCGGAGTATAGTCGGGAGCCTCCGGTACTTGGTGCACACGAGGCCGGACCTGACCTTCGCAGTCGGGTTCGTATCACGGTTCATGGAGGCTCCGACTCTGGAGCACCTCGCGGCCGTGAAGCACATCCTACGCTACATCGCTGGGTCGCCGTGACTCGGATGTAGGTATGGGAGGAATGCAGGTACACCGCGCCTGGTCGGCGATAGCGACAACGACCTGGCGGGCGACGTCGACTCACGCAAGAGTACGTCGGGGACCCTGTACTTCCTCGGGAGCAGCCCAGTGACCTGGCAGTCCCTAAAGCAGAAGGTCGTAGCTCTGTCGAGCTGCGAGTCAGAGTACGTGGCTGCTGCCACGGCTGCTTGCCAGGGGATCTGGCTGGCTCGGTTGCTGGCCGAGTTCAGCAACGGCGAAGCCGAGCACCTGGTGCTCAAGGTCGACAACAAGTCGGCAATCGCGCTCGCCAAGAATCCCGTCTTCCACGAGCGCTCGAAGCACATCGATCTGAAGTACCACTTCATTCGAGACTGCGTGGAGGCGAAGAAGGTCGAGCTGGAGTTCGTGCCCATCGAACACCAACTCGCGGACATGCTGACCAAGCCACTTGGACGAGTCCGCCTGGCGGAGCTGCGCACAAGGATCGGCATGGTGGAGGTGTCTCCGGAACTCAAGCCTAGGGAGTGATTGTTGGAATAGGCTTGTATGTCCAGTCGATGTTCCCTTCGAGTGTGGAGGGGGAGTCGATAACATAGAGGGTCCCGACTTTGGGGTCTGTCCCAAATCGAGGTAGTGTTCGACTCCGGGGTCTGTCCCGGGTCGAGGCAGTCGTCAGGTTCTTCGGGTGCGAGGACTTTTGTCCTGTAGCCTGTGTCCTGAAGTGGTGCGTCAGCACCAGTACATAGTAGGTAGTTAGGACGTGCTAGACGTCACCTACAATGGTTCCTAGTCAGTGACACCGTCAACAATGGCGGTGAGTCATGACATCATAGACCTGGCACATCAAGCCAGATGTGACAGCTTAGTTGACTTTAGGCCGGCAGCTCGGCATAACCCCTATTTAAAGGGAGGAATACTGATGAGAAAATTGAGGCAAACCATTTCCTAGTGGCACACACTCCCCTCTCTCTTCTCCTCTCTCTCGTTTAGGGACAACAGAGACTCTGTTGTCGCTGCCTTTCCCGCCAGCTCGCCCAGCGTTCCACGGTCCCACATCATCGCTGGAGATGCAGCTGTGTCCTCGCCGGCATTTTGATTTTTGGACAGTATGTTCACATATTGCCCGATCAGAGCGATTTTATTTTTCTGGAGCAATGGAAGGACACATTGCCCGATCAGAGCGAATTGGTTATCATCATTCGTAATTTCGTACAATCATACTCATACACACATTTGGACAATGTGTTCACACTTGCCCGATCAGAACAAATTGGGTTGAAAAGTACTTGCCGATCTGAATACTGAAATGTGTCCTTCCATTGCTCCAGACACTAAATGGCACTAATTTTTGTTGAAAAGCTGAGGTGGGATTGTATAGCTTGCTACTATATGGCAGCCACTTCAGGCTCCAGGCACTGCCATACACTGATGTTTATCCGATCAGAGATGGTTCCGCCGGTAGAGGATTGTCATGAACAGGAGATAACTCAGTAACTGTGACTACACTTTTTCTTGACCAAAGCAAGCACATAGGCCTAGATTTTCAAACACCCATGAGATCCAAATATACAGTTGTATTGTATCTCTTTTAAACAAGTATGTACAATGCTAAACATGTAGATGAATGATTACACATCTTGTTGAATCCACCCAATGTGTATGATTTTTATTCTTCGTTATTGTTGTTCAGTTCTTGCTGTGGATGGATGACAGCACTTTTTTTTTGATGGTAGTACTGCTAACAAATGATTATACATATTCTTATAGTCATGCAAGTAATCAAAATACATTAACCATCATATATGAGTTATATTCGAAATAATATCCAACGATGATCCAGGAATTATTAGTTAGTTGCATACCTTGCAAATATCTACATCCCAAGAACAACAATCCAAATCATTGAACATACAAGATAAGAGACATGTACATTGATTCAAAATTTGAATTCAAAAGAGACGTGCATTGCACGTGCACACTTTGCAGTGAAAAAAAAAAGATCTTGTTCTACATTGGCCTAAACAAGTGAAATCAAGACTTATTAAGAAGCATATGAGTGTGAGAGCATGTCACAAGAAGCATAGCATTAGGGTATCCCACTCCGCCTCCAGTGGCCTTAGGGCCTTGGACGCGAGGCGGATCACGGCCTCTCGTCGGCGAGAAGGTTCCCATCCTTTGTTTAGGTTTTTCAGTGTCTTCTTCGAGATGGTGGGGTGATGGCTACATCTTGATGTCAGAATAAGGTCCTCCCCGTCCTATCCTCGCTCCGGTGGTGCGTTTAGCACCAACAGAGGGCGCGTGGAGGTGTGTGTCCGGCGGATCTCCTGGGATACGGTTCGTTTTCGTGTTCATCCGTGTGGTTGCCGGTCTGGCTCTTCGGATCTATATACGGTTGACATCATTGGTGATGGTTACTGCTCTGGTGCGCTAGTCGCTCAGGGCCTTAGCACGACGACTTCCCGTATGTCTACTACAACAAGCTCTACAACGATAAGCTTTACCCGGCTCCGGTGAGGGAGGGGTGAGGACAGCGGCACGTCTTTGACTCGGTTCAGTGTTTGTGGTCGTCGCTAGGTGGTCTGAAGACCTATTTGTATTTTTTATTACGTTTGGGATTATTTGTACTATTGTTGATGATCAATAGATTGGTTGGCCTTTTTTTAAAATTAACCACTAAATTAAATCAAGACTCTCTAATGCACTTTTTTTTCATTGATTCTCCCAGACTTAGCTTGGTTCCTAGTTTGGCGAAGTCGATCAGCCAGAAGAGCTCATAGAATCCAAAGCCCGTCAACATATTCCATGCAGCCGTGTTGCCGAAGACGGTGTAGCCGAGGCTGCCGCAGAGATAATGTAGAAGGCTGCGGTCATGGAGACGTCTGTGAGGTTAGCCTTCCTCATCGTATTGTTCTCGGTGGGAGGTTGTGTCCTAGTAGGAGAACCCTTCCTTCTAGCATTTCAGTTTCCTCTAATTTCTCACCTAAACATTGCCGATATACGAGTCCAACCAAATAATAGAATGGAGGGGAATAACAAGGCACAAAGATCGATTCTTACCTAACTAGCTTGGCATGCAACTGTGTAGCAAATAAAACTAGACGGGGATATCTACAGAAACTTTCGACGCGGAAATAATGAATGGTAATGCACATATATAACCTTGAGGATGTGGAACTTGAAATACATAGAGCATGATAAATTCTAAACTACACCGATACATCACAAAAGTGTTCTCCGCAAAAGCCATCACGATTGGTTCCAAGAAATTAGTCATCATCAATTTGCGGTGGGTATATTCTTTTGCGGGTATATAACCCTCCCTTCTTTGCTTTCATCAAGTTATTGTTTAAACAGGAAAGGGGAGACACCATATAATCATGCCTAGATAGTTGCAGGATGCATGACAAAAAATAACTGATCTTGTTCCACATTGGCCTAACAAGTGAAATAAGCTGAATATTGTATGATACTAGTTGTATGCCCGTGCGTTGCTACGGCTTAGTAAGTTTTTGTATTGTTGCAAACGTAAAATGCACACATATCGATTAGATAATTTGCAACCATTATAAATACCAACTACCATTGTATTTCAAATTTGAAATATGTGGTTAACATGAATATATAAGGATCGTTAAGGAAGCTGGTCAAACCTCATACAAGGACATCAAGGGTTAAGAACTTCTTTCTAGATAATGTTATGGGCAGTCATTACTAAGAACTCGACTATTATTATTTTTTGCTTTTTAAAATTCTTGATATGGTCCTTTCCATTGTCCTTGATGGCGGGATCCTTATGCGGTGACTCCGACAGGTACATGCTGACAATATGGGATGGTCAACCCTTGCGGCTTATTGATTGTCATGACAAAGATGATTCCACTTAAATTTGAATGGGAACATATTGTCGTCGAAAGGGTAGAGAGGTATGCTTGAATGGGAACATATTTTCGTCGAAAGGACAGAGAGGTATGGGACAAAGAAACGCCCTCCGCCCAGCGTGTTGTCCTAGCACGAACTTCGGGTCGACGGTGTTCCTCTAAAACCCACGGACTACAAGTCTTGTGCGATTTCACAGCTTGTTATCTGGGTCAATGTTTCTCAGCAGTATAAGTTTGGCAGTTTATGCTCAATTTAAGCGAGTGCGGGTCAATGTTATCCTATTAGGATCTCCCTATTGTTCTTTTACCAGATACCCTTTTTTTGATTGACTTTTTGCTTTGCTCCTAATTAAGCTGGACAAAGTAATATCTAAACATATTATGGAATGATGGGCTTAGTACTAAATTATACACCAACTTTAAAAAATGTTTTTGATGTACGTCACATGTCATGCAATAAAGGAACACAAAGTTCCATCACAGCCACACAGCTCAGTTCGTAATAATATTCTATTTCCTAATACTTGGTGTGACAATAATACTGAAGATATGAAATAATACAGAGATCAATCATGTCAAATATTTCAAGTTGACTGCCTTCTATATAAAATTGATTATAGTTCCATAAAAATCACCAACATCACTTGTATCTGGTATCCCTGCCTATATGTATCCACAAACTATGGAGCAGGAACAGGGGCATGAAGCAAAGTTGATACACGATGAACCTCAACAAAACTGTATTGATCCATGCAAGCCTTCACACACAGGTTATTTTAATTAATATTGAACAGACGAAATACCAAAATAATATTCATTTTGCCTCACCAAATTACAAATATATACATACTGAAATAATACACCATGCAGCTTGCCTAAATTACGATAGGGGAAAACTTTGTGGAGCCGTCAACACTACTGGTTGCTTCAACAGCTGCATGTTTTTGAATCAGGGATAAGTAGGTGCATGTCCTGAATAAGCCACGGGTGCAAGCGAGCAGGGATAAGTAGAGCAGTCTTACTTTCAACCGTACAGGTTTAGACATGTAGAGGCCTTTAAAAAAAAATTGTCATTAGCAGCAAGAATGACAGAAAACACAACCCCTGTTCGGTCATTTAGAACTGTTTATTTTTCTTAACGATTAGCCAATCAGCAACAATCATTTTTCACAAGTAATTCTTGTGCGACATGTTTTCATACTTTTCGTGATACTGACACAAAGCAATCTTGTGCGATGAAGCATATGCACCAAATTACTAATTACATCGACATCTAAAGCGATGTATACACACCAAACTGCACTCAAACTTGACCTCCCATTAGCCGTTCCATAGTAATCCACTTCTGTTACTAAAACCAATTTCTCAAACAATACTGAAAAAACAAACCAATTGGCGGTGGGGAAGACGCCTGCACGCTCGGCGATCTCCTCCACTGCTCCGAATTCCAATTAGAACACCCTTACTGCCACCAACGCTGCCACCCAAACCTGATACAGAAATTAGAGGTGGTTCAGTGAAGTGGACATATATCAAGTGTAAATACATGGTAAAAGAGAAATTGGCGCACATCTTGCAGAACATAGTGTTGATACTCTACAGGTTTGGAGCAAGACAGGATTCAGAAAAAAAAGTTTGGCACCACAAAGTGAGAATTAAACAGCTAAGCACGATGTAACCTAATAAACAAAAATGACAAAAGGAAGTTCATTTGGTCAATATGATCCCTTGAACAAAACTTAACTGCCTCTCTTGTCCAAAGCTGAGGTTTTTCAGTTAAACAGAAATACTGTTACTGCCGATCTTACACTAACTCAAGAGAAAGACTTAGCTGCGGTATGCCATTGCTAAACTGAAAGGGTGGACAGCACCAAGAGAGGCAGTAAAAATATGCATCAAATAAAATGTCCAATAAGATTTAAAAATATGTAGCATTTGAAGAAATAGAAGGTGCCACTGTTTAGGTTACATCTAATGATCTACATGACTAAACTAATTCTTTAACCAGACATAGCACTATTATATAGACTGAGAACTCAAAGCAGTACAATGGAAAGGTTCCATGCGATGCAGATATTGCGTACAACATTGCTTTACAATTTGAGACATGTGAAAGACATTATCGAACCAACTGAGAAGGATGAATATTAATGTTTTGACTCTATGGCTTGTTACAGTAATTTCCGGAGCTGATGAAGCTCTTGATTCATACCTCAGGCACATCGATTGAGAGAAGAAACAAAATGTATGATCTATGTAATACTCACCATTGGTTGTAGGAAATAAGGTATGCTTGGTTATATATATGCGTCAGTAGTTACTGAATTGTCTACTCCTTGGTTATCTAGAAAGTAGAATATTCCCTCTATTTTCAACATTGTCGAACCTCTGAAGTGTTTCTATCCCTTAATTCAGGCTTCTTCTTTCTTTGGTTGCTGGGCATGCATGTACCCGAGCCTCCTGTTCATAATCCTTACCTCGAATGCATGTACGCGGTGGGGGATGAGGGATCGGAGCGGTGGTGTGGCCCGTGTCGTCGCTGCTGTGATAAAGAGCTGGGGGCGGCGGAAAGCTCGACGGGGATGGATCGGCCGGCCCGGCGCCGGCGCTGCTACCCTATAGAACTGGGGCCGGCGCAAAGCTCGACGGGGCTGGAGGTCATCCGCGTACCAGGAGCAAGTAGAGGCGGAATACTGGGGCGGAGCGTTCGGGGCGTGCGGGGGGCCGACGTCAAAGGATGCGGCGGCGGCCTAACCCTAGGTGGCGGCGGCCTCTGTCGCGGGGAAGGACGGGAGCGTTCGCTCGTTCGCTTTCTGTTCGCGTTCGGGCGATGCGGGCATGCCTATTTTGTTATTGGGCCGGGCCAGTTTAGCGATAGCGAGGGACGGTCCAGCAGAATCGGGAGGCAGAATTTTCTGCCGGGTTACACCATCACCAACTCCCATTTAATAGTAAAGATAAGGTACGTTGCAAGCTGGATAAAAAGTGATGGACCAATGCAAATAAAAAGGAGAACTTTGCTGTGGTTGGAAGTTCTTGTAAATTCCATATAAGATAGGTACATGCAGGATTGCAGGATGAAATACTAGCTTGCTGGCTCTTTGCCACTAAAGTAGTCAATCCCATGGGGTATATAGAAAAGTGGTTAGGAAGATTTTCTCGAAAAAAAATAATGATTCAAGACTGAGAGGTTGGAGGAAACCAAAACAAAGCTAGAACAGGACCTCAAGTTGCAATGTCGATGTACAGGAATGGATATACCTAGGTAGGATTCTACGGCCTCCATGTAGGTATATAGTTCCGCTTGCTGGCGACCGCGTCGTCGATACGGTAGCAGTCCGTGAGGAGGACGGGGGTATATAGTAGGTGACGGCGACGTAGGAAAATTGCATCTCGTGATTCGCGTTGTTGCTTGTCTAGAAACACGGGACCGCGTGATTTGAATCAAGAAAAAGCAATGTGAGTTTGTTCCTTTTTTGTTGACAAATCAAAATAATAAAGAAACAAACACACGACTTGATTCGGGCATTTAGTAAGTGGTTGGGCATCCTAATTAGCCAAACTTCCAAGTGCCAGCTTTCTTTCCCTGGATACAATATTACATATTCTTTTCTTTAACAAACAAATTACTGCTAGTACAAGTTAATCTATTAATTAATGGCTAGATTTTCTTCTTCTCCTCCTTCTTTTGGCGTGCGCTCCATGCATCGAGCCATTTGACGCTAGAAGAATTATTAACTTCTCCCAGACTTGCCTTGGCTCCTAATTTCGGCAAAAACACGGAGGAAGTATGTGGGTTCTCAAGCCGTCTCTCAGGTTCTTTGGAAACCTGTTGATTCGCACTTCTGGGCTGGCCTGATGGCCACTAAAAAGTTCTTTTTTCCACATGGATCTTTCTTAATCGGGGATGGGTCGGAAATTCGCTTCTGGGAGGATATATGGCTAGGCCAAACTTCCCTTCGTGTACAATATCCGGCCCTATATGCTATTGTACGAAACAAGAGCGACACGATCGCTAAGGTGCTGGGTACATCCCCTCCAAATGTTTTGTTCAGGAGAAGTTTACTTGGACCAAGACTAGCATCATGGAATGCTTTGTCTACCCGGTTGGAGTCCATCCATTTATCGGAAGGTCGAGATAAATTTCGATGGAATCTTACGAAGAATGGTCAATTCTCGGTAGATTCTATGTATAGAGCGTTAGTTTTACCCGATGTACCAGTCGATAGTAAGTTTAATAACAAAATTTGGAAGATGAAGATCCCGCTAAAAACTAGAGTGTTTGCGTGGTATCTCCGTCGAGGTGTAATTCTTACAAAAGATAACCTTGCCAAACGCAATTGGCACGGAAGCAAAAGGTGTGTCTTCTGTCATCACGACGAGACTATTACACACTTATTCTTTCAGTGCGAGTTCGCTAGGTCTATATGGTCAGCCGTTCAGATAGGTTCTACCTTACATCCCCCACGTAATGTTGCAAACTTGTTTGGCAACTGGTTAAACGGGGTTGATTCTAGATTTAAACTATTCAGTAGGATGGGAGCGATTGCCGTTATTTGGTCGCTATGGCTATGTAGAAATGACAAGGTTTTTAACGATAAAAATGCTTCTTATATGCAGGTTATCTATCGCTGTACAGCATTGCTACGAGATTGGTCGGCCCTGCAACGAGTGGAGCACCAGGATTTGTTTATGGAGGTGGCGTCCCGTTTGGAGGCAGCAGCCAGGGATTTTTTTATCCGGCATGGATGACAACATAATCTCCGGATCGACCTACCACCATCTTAGGCGTCTTTACAATTTCTCATTATGATATGTAATTCGCCTTTTCATTTTCTGCATGGAGACTCGTGAACTGGTGAACTAGTGGCTGTGTGCATCCTAACTATGCAGAGCCCGGGTGTAATACTTAATTCTTTTAAGTAATAAAAACTCACTTTATCTAAAAAAAAAATATTTTTGCCGTGTGCAGTTTTCCTCACAATTATCCTAACGGCCCCCGCGCCATCCGGACGGGCGGCGATCGCGAGCCCCGTCTACCGAGCCCTCCCTCGATCTTCCTCCTCTCGCCGCCGCCTCCGGATGACGTCGTCGGGCAAAGTTCGTGTGGCTGACGGCGGCGGCGAGCCTCTGTTTGGATCCAAGCTGTATGCGGGAGGGTCTAAAGAGTCGACAACAAGAGGGAAGCGGCAAAGGTTGGGAGGCAGGCAAGGACGCATGTAAAGGAAGCGCTGATTCTTTGAGATGGAGGCGCTGTCTTCTTCACGAATTGGTTGCTGTCGAGATTAGCTCTGGCATCCACGTTCAGCTCCAGTACGTGATAGACTGCCTAATTGCCAAAAAACAAAGGATATTGATGGGCTGTCAGTTCGGCTGGATTTTGCATCGGCTGCTGGGATCTCTGCCACCTGATCCGCAAGTGAAGCCTGATGGGGGCAACTCAGCACCACACGGCCATACGCCAGGGACACGCCCACAGAGCTAGGCTTCCGGCGAGGGTTGACATGCAGCCACCAAACAGGCGATGCAGTGCCGCAACAACTGACGGTGAACATTGGACGAAATTGGGCGGAGCTCGTTCTTTTCTTCCACTCTCGCTGGTCATCTCGTGCGCCAAGGGCTCTCATGTACGCACTATAAAAAGTCGCATGGCGATGTCAGTGCTGTGCACATGAGAGTCTCCAAATTATGCCATGGAAGGGACGATGATCACGGATGACGCTAAGCCGTGTCTGCCAGATCTTGTGTGCGAGAGGCTTATGCTATATTGTTGATGCTTGGTACTGGTTCCGCATATCTGTAAGCGTAAGGATGCTCCGTTTGTGTTTGCCATTTTCAAGGTTGCGAGGTATGAAGGTGGTGGCTGATATGTTGAGGCGGCAACACATGGTGGCTGAAATTTGGTGGTGCTATCTAATTAAGTACTGGGTGTTGAGCTCTGCGGTTAAAACCCTTTGGTCTGACCTTTACTGATTGTACCTGGCGATGACGATACTTATACATCCGTTACCTTGTTGAAGGCATTGCTTGGATATTACTCGGAACAACCCTCTACGGTGAAAACCATGATCTGGCATTTTGTGACTAGATCCGGCAAGGACGACGCTTACCTGTTGTTCCCATCCTGAAAGCGTTGTTGTTGCAGGACTTTTTTTTGGAAGCCCTCGTGTTGTCTCAGGTGGTGGTTGATTTTGTTGTTTGTTATTGCGCCTTGATTGATTCAGCATGGGACTTGGATGCTATGCTTTTTTTTTCTTTTTAATATTTTGGCTGTGTGCATACTTAATGTTTTGGCGTACTCTCGACATTGAGTTGGTACAGAGTCTGGATGTAACTGATATCTTCTTGATATTAACATATTGTCCTTTACTGGAAAAAAATAGTCAATAAAATCTCCTCAATTTTTTTAGTTCATTAGCGAGAGTGTTGGAGTCATCTCTTCTAACTTTTTTCAACCAAATAATTCATAACAAACACATACACCACACACACAGTACTAGTCACGAGTTAATCAAAGAGAAACACCACTTATTCTGTGCAAACTATTAGCCGGTAAACTTCTGGTGGTTAATTTCAGTCACGCAATTCAACTCAATACTACAAACAGTATTACATCAACACAAAAATGCCGCCACCTCCACCTGAAGCAGCCCGACATTGGATAGCCAGTCGGGTCCCTTAGTCGCTGTCCTCCAGCTCCTGGCTCAGTCGTTTGCACGGATAGAACAAAAAAAATACAACATGTTCATTTCCAACAATAGTACAATACCATGATTGCATACATATCATTTCTTTCATTCCAAATCTCCCAAACCGTGAGCATCACGAGAGACGTGATTGCCTTCTTTCTATATCCATTTGATAGGCAAAGGTGCTCCCACCATTACTTTACCGATCCGGAGGTGTCCCAATCCTCCAAAACTAACACGGGGAGTCGCATCCAAGCCTTAAGCGCGCTTCAAATTCTCAATGAGTATCAACATTAGAAGGTGAGACGCGGTTTCTTGCTCTCTTTTTCATAGTTGACAAGCGCCGCTATTAGGCCAATATCTCCACATAAGCCGGTCCGAAGTCCAAACCCTATTTTTGGTGACAAGCCGTGCGAAAAACTTGCACTTGGGGGAGCCCAAGTGCCCCAAATCATCTTCATCATGTTGGTTGTGATGACGCCTTCAAATTGTAGCCTTTAAGCCGAGGATGCCGAGTATTCACGGGAAGGGGTGAGATTCCAAGCGATCGCGTCCGGGGTGTCATCATCGAGGTGGGTGGGATGTAGCTGGGCCCAAAATGCACAAAATTGTTGGAGTAGTTGAACGGTGAAGCCTTGGGAGGTATTGATTTTGTTAACCCAAGTGTTATCTTGCAAAGCTTTCTAAACATTGATCTTCTTGCACAACATTACCTATCAGTGCAGTGACAAAAATATTAGCAAGAGGCTCTACTTATCAGATTGATAGGAAAGTGACTTTTGGAAATCCTACTACCTAAATTAAAAAAAAGTCATTTAAGCTCCAAATACAGCATCTTCTTCTAACACCCAACAGTAGCAAATATTGTTGTTCTAAGCAATTAAAAACCATGCTACTGGAACAACACGCTGGGCACAAGACTAACAAACCACTACAAATGTAGGATTGGTGGAATCACGTAAGTGACTTTCCTTGAAATCATGCGCACGCGGGAGAGGAAAAAAAGAGAGGAGAAAAGACCTCGCGCGATCGAACAGAGAGCTCCTGGGCGAGTTTCTCAGCCTCTATTTAATCGTCTGCACTGATGGGCGTCATCGGCTACTTGATGGACGGCCGATCGTTGAATTCCCCAGGTGACGCTCAACCTCCCATCAAGGAACTTCAGCTCCAGCATCGCCATCTACACCACGCTGATCAACCCGTTCACCAAGCTTGTGTTGCTGGTCACTCCAATAGCAGAGGCGATCGGGGACAGTCTCCATCCATCGGGGTATGTTGTCTGCCTATATGTTGATATACTGAATTTTCGACTAAGGTAATACATACATCTTGCAGCGTTTTTCAGGTCGTACTTTTCAGGTGAAAGCTTCAAAGCCTGCTGTTCCAACATCATTTGTATGCTGTATAACAGTATAAGTATAACTACGAACTCATCGCAGCACAAGCAGCCATACCACGACAAACAAGGATATTGATGCACATTCATCCATCGAGGTATCTTCTCTGCCTATATGTTGATGTACGGAAGCTTGTAGCTAGATCGAGGACATCGTTGAAAAAGGGCAGGGAAATGGCCAGCACGTTGTCCTCTACACAAGCATACACACGTTGAAGTTAAACTTGCCACCGGCGAGAGGATACTTGGAGTCGTTCGCGCAATCGATGATGCTAGCGCTCGCCACTGCAAGGAGTGGCGGCGACGAAGTCGGTGTGGAGGACCTTTCCTCAGAGAAGACAATGATGTCCGTGGTTCACCTTGTGCAGGTTGTGTCCTAGTTTTAGAATCCTGCCTGCTAGCATTTTAGTTTCCTCCAATTTCTCACCTAATCATTACCGATATGCTAGTAAAAACCGAATAATAACATGGATACGAATAACAAGGCACAAAGGTTGGTTTCTACCTAACTAGCCTGGCATGCAATCAGGTAGCAAATGAAACTAGAGGGGGATATGTATATATAGAAGTTTTCGTCCCACAAATAATTAATGGTAATAAACATATATAACCTTGAGCATGCTGAAATTTGAGGTACATAGAGCATGATAAAGTCTAAACTGCACGGGTACATCACAAAATTTTCTCCCAAAAACCATCATGATCAGTTCCAAGAAATTAGTCATCATAACTATGCGGTAGGCACATCACCCTCTCTTCTTTGCTTCCATACAGTTATTGTTTCAAAAGTAAAGGGAAGACATCATATAAGCATGGCCAGATAGATGCAGAATGTATGATAAAAAATAACTGATCTCGTTCTGCATTGGCCTACAACCTAGATAAAAAGTGACGAACGGATACAAACAAAAGTAGAACTTTGTTGTGGTTGCAAGTTCTTGTAAATCTGTAAGATAGATACATGTATGATGAAATAATAGCTAGCTAGTTTTTCCGCCTAGAGCAGTCAAGCCTATGGAGTATATGGAATTGTGGTTGAAGATTTTCTAGTGAAAAATAATGATTCAAAATTGAGAGATGGGAGTAAACCAGAACAAAATTAGTCCTTGTCCACAATGTCGATGTGCATGGGCATTTGCTGCCGCGGTGTTGCGGAAGGGATCCACTACATGCAGGAAGGTATAGTACGTGATTACGACGAAGAGGAACAGCGCGTAAACACAAAGCTTTCTTGTACCAGGGAATAAATATGGAATGACCACGGCGAGGGTACCGTGATACCCGTTGTTGCTTGCCGAGCAGGAGCCTTGAAGGAAGCAAAATCACGGTCTACCGTCCTGTTTTTTCTTCTCAAACCAAAAGAGAGCAGGAGCGATCGACTTGATTCGGGCCGAGTGCTTGGGCACGCTAGCTCGTTTCTTATACTCCCTCCGTCCAAAAATAAGTTTCTCAAGTTTGTTAAAAAATGAATATATCTAGACATAGATACATCCACAGTCAAACTTGAGACACTTATTTTTTGACGGAGAGAGTATCTATCAGCCAAACTTGGCTTGCCTACCTCTTCTCAAGTGCCAGCTAACTTTGTTTTCCTGGATAAATCCTTACATTTTATTTTCTTTAACAAAAAATAAAAAAAGTAAGCAAGTTAATCAATTAATATGGTTAGTTTTTCTTCTTATTTTGGCTTGTGCTCCCATGCAACACGCTATTTGAAGCTAAAAGAATGAATTATGTTTTTTTCTCTCTCACGGACTTGACTTGGATTGGCTCCTAATTTTGGCAAATACTGCCAAGGAAATCAAAATGTTCAAGACATACTGGTTAAACTTAATTATTCAATTTATTCATTAGCAGGAGTTTAGCATCACCTCTCCCAACTTTTTGTAATAACCAATAAAAACTGAGATGCTCTCATGGTGGCACCTGTCGCACCGTGCGTGTATCTCTGAATCCACGTACTGTACTCCCGTGTGCAATACATGTACTCTCTCCGTTACACGTATAGATACATCCACATGTGGATAAATAGAAGTCAATTAATTTGGAATGGAGGGAGTAACTCCAAGTCGACCTCCGTACACTTATGTACTTTCAGATGCATCACACGCTTATTTACAGTACACGTCATGTATTTCTAGGTGCACCGTACTTTTGGTACACGCCACGTAACTCTAGGTGCAGTGTCTTGTACTTTTCTGGTACATCGTGCATATTTTCAATTACTCATCTTGTACTTCTAGGTGCACAGCACACGTATTTTAAATTACACATGTGTAACATGTGTGAATGGAAAATTGTGTGTTGTCAAAAAATATTGTAAGATGTGTGAACGGAAAATTCTGTGTTGTCAAAATATATTGTATGATCCGTGTTATCAGAAGTATGTGTGTAGTCTGTGCTCGTGTTCTAATTAAAATTGTATTGTTCCAATGAAAATGTGCTTAGGACGAGGCTGCGTGCATTGTTTATTATTTTACTAGTAGAGACGGCTCGTATAAACAATCGGCTATGATAAAATATCATTGGAGATGGTTAGCTTTTACGGCCGTCTGAGGGTTAGCGTATCCGAGCCTGTTTTGAAAAGCGGCTCTATTAGAAACCCTGAGCTTGAGACGGTTGTGGAAACCGGCTGAGATAGGGCTCTGGGGCCAGCTCTAATGTAAGATTCTGCACTAGTGACATCTTCTACTTCCAGATACAGTGTGCTTGTACTTCCAGGTGAAGTACATGTCTACTAACAACAGTTAAGTGTACTAAACCCGAAGTACTCAAGAAAGTACAAGTACAATAGTTTCTAAAGCAAAAAAGCTTGTTAAAATCTATCAACATGATAGTTTTAAAAATCCCGATGCGGGAAGTACAACGGTGAAAACAGTTCATAGTTCGAAAATGATATTTTATTTTAAATTTTGGATTTGGAAAAAAATATTTTTGTACAATATACACCTTCCCCGCCGGAAGGGAAAAATCTCACCAAAACTCTCTCCTTGCGACGCTGGTAAAACTGACACACACCATATGTCAAAAAATGGAGAGAAAACTAGAAACATAAAAAAAGAACCGACATTTCTTTTTATTAATTTCGCTAATATTTCACAACAAGTTTTTAAAAACAAAATGGACAGCAACCAGGGACGGACTAGGACCAAGGTAACCCGGGCTCCAGCCATGGGCCCTTTTACCAAAATCCCAGGGATAAAAAAGTACTTTTGTTAGAACCTGTTCCTCATAGAAGACGATGATGGCTGTGGTTCACCTTCTGCACGTTGTGTCCCTAGCTAGTGGGAGAATCCTGCCGGCTAGCACTTTAATTTACTCCAATTCTTACGTAAATATTGCAAATATACTAGTACAACCGAATAATAACATGGAGGGAAATAACAAGGCACAAAGATTGGTTCCTGCCTAACTAGCTTGGCATGAAATCTGGTAGAAAATGAAACTAGACGGGGATATATATATATATCACTGGTAGAAAATGGGCCTATGGTCCCGGTTCGGTTGGGCCATCAGTCCCGGTTGTCCAACCGGGACTGGCCAATCGGGACTAATGCTAGTCCCGTTGGACCACGAACCGGGACCAATGGGTGGCCACGTGGCCAGTTCTGGCTGGGCGTGGGGGGAGACTCATTGGTCCCGGTTCTTGTTACGAACCGGGACCAATGAGTGCTTTTTTTTTTGGTATTTAGGGTTTAGGGTCTCCCTCTCGCCGGTGCCCCCTCTCGCCGGTGCCGGCCCCTCTCCCTCTCGCCGGTGCCCCTTCTCGTCGGTGCCCCCTCTCCTTCTCGCCGGTGCCTCCTCTCCCTCTCGCCGGTGCCCCCTCTCCCTCTCGCCGGTGCCTCCGTCGTCTCCCCCTTCTTCGCATCGCCGACGTGCTCTCCATCGTTTCCGTACGCATATTATACGCTCTACTATATACACAGTACATGTTGATGCATATATAATTAATATTCGATCTCTTGCGAGAATACAACTATTTAATTACATGGAGATAGATCAAGCCATCAAGGCATATGTAGTTCATCGTCCGAAGCAAAATGTTCTCCCCTTTCATCGATGACCTCCCTAAGCAGAAATCCCGCCAATTCCTCTTGAATTGCTCCTACGCGCAGTTCTGGGTCGATCTTCTCCCGCATTTTGCTGAAAGCAGTTGTTCTCCGCTCAGTGGTCAACTCGCGAATGAACTCGCAAACGTAGAATCCACATAAATTACTCCCCGGTGGCTGCTGCGGACTTTCCACCGTTTTATAAGTTAGCTCATCTTTGAATGGACCTTCTACCTTCTGTTTGAAAATTGTCCAACACCTGCTTTGGCAAAGAAAATGAACAAAGGAGTTATTAATTACTTGACATCAGGGAACGAACGAAAGAGGGCGATATAATGCGATAATGATTGAAATTACTTGTTGAGCATTTCTTTCATGTCGGACCACAACGCTCGGTCCCAACTTAATGAGTCGTGGACTTCAACTGTGGACTTGTCAGGTTGAATGCTTAGCAGAATCCAGTGGAACCTGCGGACGTTTACATAAAGCAGACATGCATAGCTCATCAATTACACTTAACATCGAGAAAGCCAAATAAAAATATGTACAAGACAGAAACACTCACCTGAAGTTGTAAGGAAATAGTATTTCCGTACAGAAATGTTGCATGGTTAAAAAGGTGGTCAGGTCATGCTCCACGTCTTTGGGGTGATTGACTAACGTATGTGAATTCACGATATATGGGTCAACAAACCCAACCTCAAAAACTTTAGATCTTTTGCATTCCAGCATCTTCATTCTGCATAATAGCGTACAAAAGGATATATATATATAGTCAGGATAATATAATACAGGCAATGAACGAGCTGAGCTAGAGACTTAATTACGAAAATAAATCACTTACAGACAATAGCAAGAGAGGATAGATTTGTCGAGGGCGCGCTTTTGGAATAACTGGAACAGTTCAGTCAGTTGAACCTGTATAATGTAACGTTTGAAGAAATGCTCCACTCTAACGTCCAGCGGAAACCACTCTTTCGCGTCCTTCTTTGATGTGTGCACCAGGTACCAGGTATGCAGATTTCGCATATGTGTTGATAGACCCGTCAGCTCCTCATTACTGACCATAGGCTCCCCTTGGACATATTTCCGTGCCATCTCTAACATTGGCGCATATTCATAGCCTAAAAGTTGACCAAGGCTCATACCCAAGGCGGTAGCCTGTTCCTTGGCCTGCGATACAGTGACACCAAGTTCTTTAGCAGCAGCTATGGCTCTGGGGTCCAATAATTCCAGGTCCTTATCCATAGCGACTCTGAAGTCCTTGTCGACATCGGAACACACTATGAGCGGGGGGACCGATTGATTTTTCTGCTGTCCGAGCTGGGCAATTTGTTTCCCGCTTTTTGCACTTCTTCCCTTGTTCTGCTCAGACTGGGCACGTGCTAGCTTAGTAAGTTCACGATCATAGTCAGATGGCAGATTCATCGATATCTGGGATGGCTGCTCAAGGAAGGACTTTCTCCACTTTTTGGATTTTTCATCGTATACCGGCTTCTGCTCGGGCTTTTTTGGTGCAAAAAAAGCCTTATTGTAGGCAGCCACCTCCGCGGCGTTTTCCGCTACAGTCCTGTCATAAGGTCTAATGGGAAGATTCTTATGAGGTACTGTTGGGAGGGGCGACCTTTTACGTTTCGGTGATCGCTTACCCCTCATAGTACGAGCGGTGGGCGGAAACGGCTGACGCGGCGGCGGAGACGGCTGACGCGGCGGCGGAGACGGCTGCGCTGGAGACTGGTGAGGCGGTGAAGAGGACTGTTGCGCTGGAGAATGCTGAGGCGGTGAAGAGGACTGTTGCGCTGGAGACTGGTGAGGAGTCGATGGCCTTGGCTGCCAGTTCGGAAGCACGATGAATTCCTTTGGCCATAGAATGGTCGCTTTCTTGGCTTCTCCAAGTTCAAGCACCTCCCCATCTTCACCTGCAGGGTGTTGCAGCTTCAGCTCCTCATAATCTTTCATCACTTCATCCACCGCGACAACAGCGTAGCCATTTGGAACCGGAGAGAAATGGTAAGTTGGATTAGGTCCAATTGGTACGACATAGCCGACCGCCACCTTCACGGTTAAGTTAAAAACTTTCACATGCATCTCAGAAGGTGTGCTCTCCGTGATATCATCCACTGGGTAGCGAAGAAGTGGAGCCACTGCATCATCATTACCATCCTGGAGCTCCGTGGAAGCCACGCTGCTTTTCCGATTCGATGGGCCACCGGTACCATCGCATGCAGCTTCTACCATGTGCCGTTGAGATTGGCCGCTAGTACCTTGCTGGCTAAGCACGGCAATTTGTTCCTTCTGCAGCTTTAATTCTACTTTATATTACGCAGCCGGTCTGCAGCAGCGCGTGCTTCCATTGCCTCCCTTTCCTTTCTCCTCTGATGGCTTCTATCAGGAAATTTCTTCCTGTGCTCGGGAATCGCAATTGTCTTGGGCTTGGAGCCAGGTACGCCTCGTAACCGTCCGTCGTGTTCCTTATTCCCAAGGGCGCGTGTGAGCTCGTCATCCTCTCTATCGGGAATGAACCGTCCCTCTTCAACATCCTTTACTGCATTTCTAATTTCTTGGATGGGTAGTAGGGGACTATCTTTGTGTCTTCTGTTATATATGCACTTCCCTTCTGCGTCCAACGTGCCCCCATGCCCGTAAAACCAATTTCTTGCCCGTTCGATCCACTTGAGTGGCTCTGGAGTGATCCCATTAGCCAACAGGTCCGCCTCAAGTGTCTCCCACTTAGGCATGTTACCAGCGTAGCCACCAGGCCCCATAGTATGGTGGTACATCTTTAGAGCAGCATTTGCCGCATTTTTTGCAGACTTTTCCAGAGCTTCCTCTGATTTCTTGTACGCTGATACGTCTCCAACGTATCCATAATTTCTGCTGTTCCATGCTTATATTATACCATTTGCTACATGTTTTATATACACTTCGTATCACTTTTATGCATTTTCTGGGACTAACCTATTAACAAGATGCCACAGTGCCAGTTCCCTGTTTTCTGCTGTTTTTGGTTTCAGAAAGTTACTTCTGGAAATATTCTCGGAATTGCACGAAACAAAAGGCCAGTCCCTATTTTTCCAGCACGTACACGGAGTCCGAAGGAGAGACGAAGAGCCACGAGGTGGCCAAACCACACCTGGCGCGGCAGGGCCCCAGCCGCGCCCCAGTGGTTTGGGCCCCTCGGGGGTCCGCCGACATCGCCCCTTCGCCTATTTATTCCCCGAGACGGAAAACCCTAAAACACCGAGCCTTTCATCCAGAACATATTCGCTGCCGCCGCCGTCGTCAACCCTAACTCGGGGGGTTTCTGAAGCTCTTCCCGGCACCCTGCCGGAGAGGGGAATCATCACCGGAGGGCTCTACATCGCCATGCCCGCCTCCGGAGTGATGCGTGAGTAGTTCATCCTTGGACTATGGGTCCATAGCAGTAGCTAGATGGTTGTCTTCTCCACTTGTGCCATCATGTTTAGATCTTGTGAGCTGCCTATCATGATCAAGATCATCTTATTGTAATGCTACATGTTGTGTTTGCTGGGATCTGACTTATATTGATACCTATGTGGAGCTGAATATTATATTATCATGTCTATGTCATTTGTGATCTTGCATGCTCTCCGTTACTTGTTGAAGCCTTGGCCACGTGAATACTTGTAACTCCAAGAGGGGGTATTTATGCATGATAGTTGGGTTCAACCTCTATTTAACCTGGGATAGTGACAGCAAGTTCTAAGGTTGTAGATGTGTTGTTGCCACTAGGGGTAAAACAGCAATGCTTTATTCAAGGATGAATGTATTGTTTACATTACGCACATTACTTAATGCAATTGTCTGTTGCTTGCAACTTAATACTGGAAGGGGTACGGATGTTAACCGGAAAGTGGACTATTTAGGCATAGATGCATGCTGGATAGCGGTCTATGTACTTTGTCGTAATGCCCAAATGAATCTCATAGTAGACACCACAGCTCACACATGCATGTTATATGCACTTATCAATTGTCAATTGCCCAGCTGTAATTTGTTTACCCAGCATGTTAGTTATCTTATTGGAGAGACACCACTAGTGAACTGTGGACCCCGGTCCATTCTTTTACATCTGAAATACAATCTACTGCAATCATTGTTCTCTACTGTTTTATGCAAACAAACATCATTTTCCATTCGATACGTTTAACCCTTTGTTTTCAGCAAGCCGGTGAGATTGACAACCTCACTGTTAAGTTGGGGCAAAGTAATTTGTTGTGTTGTGCAGGTTCCACGTTGGCACCGGAATCCCTGGTGTTGCGCCGCACTACACTCCTTCACCAACACCTTCGAAGCAAACCTCGTTTTCCTACTGGTCGATTAAACCTTGGTTTCATACTGAGGGAAAACTTACTGCTGCACTCATCATACCTTCCTCTTGGGGTTCCCAACTGACGTGTGACGTACAAGCATTGTTTCTGGCACTATTAACCTAGAGCCACCAACACGTTTTCTGGCGCCGTTGCCGGGGAAAACCGAATTGCTTCTGCAAGGGGAGTCTCTCACACCCAATCTCTTTACTTTGTTATTTGTCTTGCTTAGTTTATTTTTATTTAGTCTTGTTTGCTCTCTTTATCAAAAACACAAAAAAATTAGTTCCTTTTTATTTCGAATTACTATTATGACTAGTTGTTTTCAATGTCTTATCTCTATGAAACTGGGTCTCGTTATAAGAATTACCGCTTTCTCAAAAGGAAAACATCTATGGGAACAAATAAGAAGATTGAATGGTTTTGCTAAGAACTTGTGTTCTACATATGATGAATCCTACTGCTTTAATGAATCTCTTTGCTATAGAAGGCACAAACATCTCCCTTTCCAATGTGAGTATACTGATAATGAAACCTTGGCTGCCTATGCTAAAGGAAACTATGATTTTGGTAATCTTGAACAAATTGAAGAGTTTATTGTTTTTAAGGGTGCCCTTGAAATTAGTTCTTATCTTGAACATAAAACTGATGCCCCTTATAAATCTGAATGTATTGCCATACTTAAATATTGTTGTGATACCTACAAGGATAATAATTCTTACATTACTGAACATCTTGAGAGGATGTTTCCTCAAAAAGATGAAACTTGTGCCTTGCAGGAACCTGAGGAAGAGGAAATTGCTGAAACTGTGATCTCATTGGATGAAAAAGAGGAGGAGAGTGAAGAACAAAAGGAGGATCTACCTTCTAATGACAGTAACTCTTCAACTCTTACACTATTTAATTGCCCTCCATGCCTACCTAAGGAGGAAGAGTGTTATATTGTTGAATGCCATGATTCTTTTGAAATATCTCCTTTTGATAAATTTTACGTAACAAGCTCCTTGACTCAAGAAAACGAAATTTCAGAAATAAAACAATGGCTCCCTAATGCTATATATGATAATGCTCTTGATGATGGTCCTATATTGCCTAATGATATTTATTATACTACTATTGTCAAAAGTGGGTTTAATGACCCCACTGTTTTTGAACTTAATAAAAATTATGTGTTTGTAGATCATGAAAAGCATGCTTTATGTGATAGTTATATAGTTGAGTTTGTTCATGATGCTACTGAAAGTTATTATGAGAGAGGAAAATATGGTTATAAAAGTTTTCAAGTCACTAAAACACCTCTCTTTATGTTGAAAGTTTTGAAGTTGTACTTGTTTCATCTTTCTATGCTAGTTGCTTTATGCTTCAATAATTTATTTTGTTACAAGGTTCCCTTGCATAGAAAGTGGGTTAGACTTAAATGCGTTTGATATTTGCCTCTTGATGCTCTCTTTTGTTTTTCAAGTTCTATTCCTATGAGAGCATCATTAAAATCTTTTAGCCTAGCTAAAGGCATTAAAGAAAGCGCTTTAGGGAGGCAACCCTTTATCTTTTATTTTTAGTTTTTCTCAAGGAGTTTTGTTACTTCTGTAGCAACTCCTTTGTATCTTTATTTTATCGCAATGTTGTGCCAAGTAAAGTTCTATATTGAAAGTTGATGCAAGATTTGGATTTCTGCGCAGTGACAGATTTTTAGCTGTCACGGATTTGAGCTTATCTCCCTGTAGAAAATTCAAAAAATTCTGAGAAAAATCACGCATATTCCTGAGATATGTACGCAACTTTCATTATTTTAGGCCAGATCCATCTGAGCAACTTAAGTGCCTCGAAAAAATTCGTCATTCCAGACTGTTCTGTTTTTGACAGATTCTGCCTTTTGTTTTGCATTCGCTCTTTTACTGTGTTTGTGTGGATTTCTTTGCTCCACAAAGCATTGGTGGCTGTAGCTAATGTCCAGAAGCTTTGGGATTGATTGTATCATTACAGAATATGAGAATTTTTGATTATGCACTAACCCTCTAATGAGAACTGTCTTGAGTTTGGTGTGAAGGAAGTTTTCAAGGATCAAGCGAGAAGGGTGATATTATGTGATCAAGAAGAGTGAAAAGCCTAAGCTTGGGGATGCCCCCGTGGTTCATCCCAACCATATTCAGAGAGACTCAAGCGTCTAAGCTTGGGGATGCCCAAGGCATCCCCTTCTTCATCAACAAACTTATCAGGTCATCTCTAGTGAAACTATATTTTAATTCTTTCACATCTTATGCGCTTTACTTGGAGCGTCTGTGTGTTTTTATTTTTGTTTTTGTTTGAATAAATTCGGATCCTAGCAATCCTTGTGTGGGAGAGAGACACGCTCCGCTTTTTCATGTGAATACTCATGTTCTTCACTTATATTTGTTGAGTATTCTTAACTAGCTACTGCAGTGCTTTTAGCTCCTGTTTTTCATGCATCTCTTCGAGCTGTTAGCACTTGTTTATAAATACTCTCTTGCTGCATTATATTATCATTTGGAGAGTTTATGTTTAATAAATTATTGGTGTTTGTTTGGAAGAAAGAAAATGCTACATGTAGTAGTTGGTATTGGAAAAGACATATGCATTCTTGTAGATCATTGTCTTGTTTTGATTTGATGCTTTGCAATTGTTTTGAGCTCTCAAGTAGATCATGTTTAAGCTCTTGCATCATGTAGTTAAAGCCTAGTAGTGGAGAACTACCGTAGAGCTTGTTGAGACTTGGGATGCATATTTGTTCTCTCTAAGGTCTAGATATTTTCTGGTAAAATGTTTGAGCAACAAGGAAGACAGTGTAGAGTCTTATAATACTTGCAATATGTTTTTATGTGATTCTTGCTGTACCGGTTTATACTTGTGTTTGCTTCAAACAACCTTGCTAGCCTAAACTCTGTACTGAGAGGGAATGCTTCTCGTGCATCCAAAACTTGAGCCAAAACCCATGCCATTTGTGTCCACCATACCTACCTACTATGTGGTATTTCCTGCCATTCCAAGTAAATATTTCATGTGCTACCTTTAAACTATTCAAAACTTTATTACTCCTTATTTGTGTCAATGTTTTATAGCTCATGAGGAAGTATGTGGTGTTTTATCTTTCAATCTTGTCATTTACTTCTGACAGACTTTCACCTGGACTAGTGGCATATACATCCGCTTATCCAATAATTTGCAAAAAGAGCTGGCAACGGGGTGCCCAGCCCCAATTAATTACAACTTTCATTAATAATTCTCTTCACATGTTTTGCCCTGATTTATCAGTAAGCAACTTAATTTTGCAATAGACACTCCTCCATGGTATGTGAATGTTGGAAGGCACCCGAGGATTCGGTTAGCCATGGCTTGTGTAAGCAAAAGGTTGGGAGGAGTGTCATCTATAAAGAAACTAAAATACATGTGTAAACAAAAGAGAAGAGGGATGATCTACCTTGCTGGTAGAATAACGTCCTTCATGGGAGCCGCTCTTTGAAAGTCTGGTTGACAAGGGGGTTAGAGTGCCCACTACCATTCGTTGACAACAACAAACACCTCTCAAATACTTATTTTGTGCTCTCTATATGCTTTCGAAAACTTAAAAAGCTCTAGCACATGATTTAATCCCTGCTTCCCTCTGCGAAGGGCCTATCTTTTACTTTATGTTGAGTCAGTTTACCTACTCCTTTCTATCTTAGAAGCAAACACTTGTGTCAACTTTGTGTGCATTGATTCTTACATATTTACTTATTGCACTTGTTATATTGCTTTATGTTGACAACTATCCATGAGATATACATGTTACAAGTTGAAAGCAAATGCTGAAACTTAATCATCCTTTGTGTTGCTTCAATGCCTTTTACTTTGAATCTATTGCTTTATGAGTTACCTCTTATGCAAAACTTTTTGATGCTTGTCTTGAAAGTACTATTCATGAAAAGTTTTTGCTTATATGATTCATTGTTTACTCTTTATCTATTTGTTAGCAAACTATAGATCATTGCTTTGAGTCACTTCATTCATGACATGAGCCTTGCAATATATTGATCAAGATTGTGTGAAAGCATGTCTCCTCAGAAATTATTTGTTGTTATCGTTTTACCTACTCGAGGACGAGTAGAACTAAGCTTGGGGATGCTTGATACGTCTCCAACGTATCCATAATTTCTGCTGTTCCATGCTTATATTATACCATTTGCTACATGTTTTATATACACTTCGTATCACTTTTATGCATTTTCTGGGACTAACCTATTAACAAGATGCCACAGTGCCAGTTCCCTGTTTTCTGCTGTTTTTGGTTTCAGAAAGTTACTTCTGGAAATATTCTCGGAATTGCACGAAACAAAAGGCCAGTCCCTATTTTTCCAGCACGTACACGGAGTCCGAAGGAGAGACGAAGAGCCACGAGGTGGCCAAACCACCTGGCGCGGCTGGGCCCAGCCGCGCCGGTGGTTTGGGCCCCTCGGGGGTCCGCCGACATCGCCCCTTCGCCTATTTATTCCCCGAGACGCGAAAACCCTAAAACACCGAGCCTTTCATCCAGAACATATTCGCTGCCGCCGCCGTCGTCAACCCTAACTCGGGGGGTTCTGAAGCTCTTCCCGGCACCCTGCCGGAGAGGGGAATCATCACCGGAGGGCTCTACATCGCCATGCCCGCCTCCGGAGTGATGCGTGAGTAGTTCATCCTTGGACTATGGGTCCATAGCAGTAGCTAGATGGTTGTCTTCTCCACTTGTGCCATCATGTTTAGATCTTGTGAGCTGCCTATCATGATCAAGATCATCTTATTGTAATGCTACATGTTGTGTTTGCTGGGATCTGACTTATATTGATACCTATGTGGAGCTGAATATTATATTATCATGTCTATGTCATTTGTGATCTTGCATGCTCTCCGTTACTTGTTGAAGCCTTGGCCACGTGAATACTTGTAACTCCAAGAGGGGGTATTTATGCATGATAGTTGGGTTCAACCTCTATTTAACCTGGGATAGTGACAGCAAGTTCTAAGGTTGTAGATGTGTTGTTGCCACTAGGGGTAAAACAGCAATGCTTTATTCAAGGATGAATGTATTGTTTACATTACGCACATTACTTAATGCAATTGTCTGTTGCTTGCAACTTAATACTGGAAGGGGTACGGATGTTAACCGGAAAGTGGACTATTTAGGCATAGATGCATGCTGGATAGCGGTCTATGTACTTTGTCGTAATGCCCAAATGAATCTCATAGTAGACACCACAGCTCACACATGCATGTTATATGCACTTATCAATTGTCAATTGCCCAGCTGTAATTTGTTTACCCAGCATGTTAGTTATCTTATTGGAGAGACACCACTAGTGAACTGTGGACCCCGGTCCATTCTTTTACATCTGAAATACAATCTACTGCAATCATTGTTCTCTACTGTTTTATGCAAACAAACATCATTTCCATTCGATACGTTTAACCCTTTGTTTTCAGCAAGCCGGTGAGATTGACAACCTCACTGTTAAGTTGGGGCAAAGTAATTTGATTGTGTTGTGCAGGTTCCACGTTGGCACCGGAATCCCTGGTGTTGCGCCGCACTACACTCCTTCACCAACACCTTCGAAGCAAACCTCGTTTTCCTACTGGTCGATTAAACCTTGGTTTCATACTGAGGGAAAACTTACTGCTGCACTCATCATACCTTCCTCTTGGGGTTCCCAACTGACGTGTGACGTACAAGCATTGTTTCTGGCACTATTAACCTAGAGCCACCATACGCCACAAATTCTTCCCAGTAGTCCTTTATCTTCTCATACCCTTTATCGAAGTCTGGAGTCTTATTTTTCTTGACAAACAGTTTGTTCAATCTTTTCATCCAGTTCTTGAATAGCTCGGCCATCTTCTTAAGTGCCCAGTCCTTGACTTTTGCTCCATGATTTTCCGGGCAATCTTTTCTGCCTCATCTGGATCCTCCTCATCTGAATCCACCTCTGGCGCCGGCAGGGTGAAATTAACCATGAGCTTTCTCCAAAATCTTTCTTTGCCCTCATCGCTGACATATAGCTGTCCTTTCTCCTTTGGCCGATGCCATTCTCGAACGGTGATCGGGATGAAGTCCCTAACAAGAACTCCGCATTGGTTTACCATTTTATTTTTAACACCAGGGGGAGCAGTCGGTGTGCCGTCTTCAGCGACTCTTTCGATCGTGTACCTTTCTTGGTCGCCCAACTTTTTGGCTGGGCCTCGTTTTGTTCTTACAGAAGATTTGCTCGATCCGGAGAGCTAAAAGAAGAAAGAGCGTTAATATATGTATATAGACAGCAGAGGCTTAATTAATACAATCTTCGGCTTCATTAATATATGTATATGCACCTCGCCGGAGTTTGCAACATTTAATGTTCCACCGGAGCCTTCGGCTTCTCCCTCGTCGGCTTCTCCCTCGCTGACTTCTCCCTCACCCCGGCCGTCGGGTTCTACCTCACCGGAGCCGTCTCTTCGGTTGAGAGACTCATCTCCCTCACCGGAGTTGTTCAAAAACTCCGTGGTGACATCAACAATATCTTCCGGCCCGCGGATTATATCCTGGAGGATATTTTCCTGATCTTCGTCTCGTTCCATAGTTTCTGCAAATTAAGAACAATGCACAAAACTTTAGTTGGGTAACTTGTTCCATCAATATAGCTAAAATCATTTGCAAAGCTAAAATTAAAATTAACATCAATATAATCTACAATCTAGCTACAATGCAAAATCTACCTGTAAACTCGTATCGTAAACCCGTAAACTCGTATCGTAAACCCGTAAACTCGTATCGTAAACCGTAAACTCGTAAACTCGTATCGAAACCCGTAAACTCGTATCGTAAACACGTAAACTCGTATCGTAAACCCGTAAACCCGTAATCTCGTATCGTAAACCCGTAAACTCGTATCGTAAACTCGTAAACTCGTAAGGTCGGAACAAAATTGTTTCCCTAACACAAAAAATCCTAAGTGTTTGAATTTCTAAACCTAAGCAAAAAATCCTTTAATTCATACATTCATACATTCATATATTCATACATTTAAAAAATAGCAATTTCTTCTAAACCCTCACCGAGAGGGGGCGGCGCGAGCGGGGGCGTGGAGGCCGCCGGCTTCGGGCTCTTCACGTACTGCCGCACTGCAATGTCACTGCAAATTTTTAAACAAAATTGCTAAGTTTCAAAATTGCTAAGTTTCAAAATTTCATTGCAACTAAAAACAACTTTATCTAAATGACTTAGCAATATTTCTAACAAAATTGCTACATTAATAATAACCTAAAATAATCTAAACAAAATTGCTAAGTTTCAAAATTGCTAAACTTTCAAAATTGCTACACTAAAAATTATTTTTGTTGCTCAATTGATTCCACAAAAATTAGGGATGCTAATTTACCACAATACTAAGCTAACAAAATTGGATTCACATTTTAAACTACCACTGTACAAAATTAAACTACACTAAATTAAACTACAAATTAAACTACCACTATACAAAATTAAACTAACACAATTTTTTAACATTGTTTTCTAACTTTTCTTTCTAACTTTGTTAAATTTTCAAAATTTTATAACTTTTCTAACTTTGCTAACTTTGCTAACAACTCTAAAATTTCTCACATTTTGCTAACATAGCTAATAACTCTAAATTTTCTAATTTTGCTCACATTTTCTAAGTGGGAGCGCGAGGCAGAGGAGCGTGAGGCAGAGGAGCTCGAGGCAGGGGAGCGCGACGGCGGAGAGGAGGACGGAGGAGGAGGCCGGCGAACGGAGGGAGCGCGACGGCCTCGGGCGCGACGTACGGCGGAGGAGAGAGATGATCGGAGGAGGGGGAGGCCAGAGCAGGGGCGCGTGATGGAGGCGCCGGAGCAGAGGGCCGTGCGACGGGCTCCTCTCCTTCTTCTCAGCACGGGCGGCCGGCGTGCGGGCGCGGCGGCACGGGCGTCGAGGGCACCGGCGTCGAGGGCGAAGTTGGGCAGCCTGACGGCGTGCGGGCGCGGCGGCACGGGCTCCTCCTTCTCTTCTCCGGTCCTTAGCGTTTCTGCGAATGAATCGGGGAAGGAGAAGGGCAACAGTTAAGTAGCAGGGGTCTTGGTCCCGGTTGCTGGAAAGAACCGGGACCAATGCCTCTTTGGTCCCGGTTCTTGCCAGCAACCGGGACCAAAGAGTGGGTCATTTAATGCCAGATCCAGTGGCGCGCCGATGGACTCTTTGGTCCCGGTTCTTGCCAGCAACCGGGACCAAAGAGTCCTTTTTCAAAATTATTTCGAACTTTTCAGTTCTGAAATGTTGTTCCCGCCTTTTTTTTTCTTATTTAGGTGTTTGAATATGAATTTCAAATGGTTTTGAATCTGAAAAGACTTTCAACATGAAAAGTGTTTAAATTTGAATAAATAATCCAAAACCATTTTCTGTTTTCTGAAATAATTATTCTAACTATACAAACTATTAACCATTTTGCCATTTTCAATTAAAAATATATTAACTTTATTGCATATTTTGAATTGACAAAACTTTCAACGTGAAAAGTGTTTGAATTTGTATAAATAATCCAAAATCAATTTTACATTATTATTGTCATTTTCAATTTAATATGGATAAATTCATATCTTTAAATCCGTAAGTCGAAATTCGACAAATAATCCGTAAGCAGAAGTAAATGCAGAACAATTTCAGTAAACCTATATTTGTAAGATGAATGTTTGGTGTTGTAAAATGCAGAAGAAAGCAGATAAAAATTATTAATTCATTTATCTTAATGCATTACATAAAAGGTTTAATACATTATTACACATGATACAACGTCTCACAAGCGCTTGAAAGAAACACACCCCTGATCCAACATCACCAACATTATTCTACATAAACGGACTTGCTGGCTCGAAGGCCGTAGGATTAGGGGGAACGGCGGGAGGAGCCAGCCCCGTGGGCGGCCGCCCGGTTCTCGCGCGCACGTTTGCGGCGGAGGGCAAGATCCATGGAGGATGAGTCTTTCAGCGCCCAATCCAGATCGGAAGCCTCCTTCGCCTTGAGCTGGTAGGAAGTCTTGGCTCGCTGGACAGGGTAGTCGCGGACAGACTGGAAGGAGGCTTCCATGGCCTCCTGTATCTGCAACCCACAACCTTCTTCCCCGTCGTCGCTCCAGTCGAAGTCGTCGTCGTCCTCCTCCTCCTCCGCGGGAGGAGCGGCGGCGCCTGGTGGAGGTGCAGCGGCGCCAGGTGGAGGTGCGGCGGCACCTGGTGGAGCAGGAGGCCGGTAGCTGGGCATTCCTCTCCACGCCGGGCTCGTGGGCATACGGCGGGATAGACTCCCGCGGTTGCGCCCAAGCGCGCTCTGCCGAGCACGCTCGACCTCGTCCAGAAGGCGCTGCGGCGGGCGTGGCGGATCCATCTCGTGGAGACGATGCGTTCGTGGCTAGGAATGGTGGATTAGGGTTTACCCCGTCGGCGACAATATATAAAGACCTCCAGGGCAGCGCTGGGGGAGGACACGTGCCCAGGGAAGCGCTGGGGGAGGACACGTGTCGTGACCGCAAAGCCCGTCTTTAGTCCCGGTTGGTGTTACCAACCGGGACTAAAGAAGCACACGGATCGTGTGTTTCTTTCAAGCGCTTGTGAGCCGTTGGATCAGGGGTGTGTTTCTTTTGAGGGATTGTGAGCTGTTGGATCAGCAGTATCACGACCACTTCGTGAGCCACATGACCCGGTTGGTGTTACCAACCGGGACTAAAGAAGCACACGGATCGTGTGTTTCTTTCAAGCGCTTGTGAGACGTTGGATCAGGGGTGTGTTTCTTTTGAGGGATTGTGAGCTGTTGGATCAGCAGTATCACGACCACTTCGTGAGCCACATGACCCGGTTGGTGTTACCAACCGGGACTAAAGAAGCACACGTACCCTATATATAGCCGCCCTCCTCAGACAGGTTACTCACTCACACAAAACATTCCAGCGTCACTCGGAGAGGCATCTTTGGGCAACCAGCGGCAAGACGTCTCTGATGACCTGCGACCGTTCCAAACGGTTGCAGATCATCAGAGATGTGTTGCCGGACGGTTGTAGATCATCAGAGACGTCTTGCCGCTGCTTGGATCGAAGTGGCGCTCAAACACAAAACATTCCAGCGTCACTCGGAGAGGCATCTTTGGGCAACCAGTGGCAAGACGTCTCTGATGACCTGCGACCGTTCCAAACGGTTGCAGATCATCAGAGACGTCTTGCCGGACGGTTGTAGATCATCAGAGACGTCTTACCGCTGCTTGGATCGAAGTGGCGCTCAAACTCACGAGCCACCGTCGGGCTGTATGCAGGGGGAACTGTGTTTGGACGGTCGAAGCTGAGGTTTGAGAGGTTCCCACGGGAGGTGTGGGAGCCGACAACCACCTACCACGCGTGTTTCACCGGTCGTCATGCAATTAATTAACAGAAAACAAAAAAGAAAACTCACATGTGATATAACCCATTTCTTCTAGATGGAAACTCCCATTTCGTGTATTATGGTTTTCACCACATAAAGGTTTAATACATTACTACACATCATAATCTGCTGACATGTCTGTCTTGTCCTCGACTCCCACGATGTTTCTTTTCCCTGAACCATGGAGCATCTTCATTATTTAACGGGATGCTTGGGTCAGTTCTCACTGTGAAGGGCGGAATTTCATCAAACTTATCATAATCTGCTGACATGTCTGTCTTGTCCTCGACTCCCACGATGTTTCTTTTCCCTGAAAGAACTACGTGACGCTTTGGCTCATCGTCTGATGTATTCGTTTGCTTGTTTTTTTTTTTTTCGGTCTGGAGGACATGTCCTTCACATAGAAAACCTGAGCCACATCATTGGCTAGGACGAATGGTTCGTTCTTGTAACAACCAAGATTCTTGAGATCCACTGTTGTCATCCCGTACAGCTGGTCTACCTTTATCCCTTCTCCATTCATGTTGACCCAACTGCACCGAAACAAAGGGACCTTAAAAGTAGGTCCATAGTCAAGTTCCCATATCTCCTCTATGCGACCATAGTATGTGTCCTTTTGCCCATCGTCGTTTGTTGCATCAAAGCGGACACCACTGTTCTGGTTGGTGCTCTTTTTATCTTGGGCGATCGTGTAAAATGTATTCCCATTTATCTCGTACCCTTGGAAATTCAATACAGTCGAAGATGGTGACGCGGCCAACAAGTAGAGCTGATCTCCGACAGTGGTGTCATTCATGAGCTGTAATCGCAACCAACTGCCGAAGGTCTCCATGTGTTTTTCTTTAATCCAGGAGTCATCCTTCCCCGGGTTCTTGGAGCGTACATAATTCTTGTGTTCCTCGATATACGGAGCCACGAAGGTGGAACTTTGTAGAACTGTGTAGTGTGCTTGAGTTAAAGAATGCCCGTCCCTACATATCAGTGCTTTCTTTCCTAGCGTGCCTTTTCCACTCAGTCTCCCCTCATGCCGCGATTCAGGAACACCAATCGGCTTAAGGTCAGGAATAAAGTCAACACAGAACTCAATGACCTCTTCTGTTCCATAGCCCCTTGAGATGCTTCCTTCTGGCCTAGCACGGTTATGAACATATTTCTTCAAGACTCCCATGAACCTCTCGAAGGGGAACATATTGTGTAGAAATACAGGACCGAGAATGGCAATCTCGTCGACTAGGTGAACCAGGAGATGCGTCATAATATTGAAGAATGATGGGGGGAACACCAACTCGAAGCTGACAAGACATTGGACCACAGCCTTCTGTAAACTTGGTAGAGTTACTGGATCGATGACCTTCTGAGATATTGCATTGAGGAATGCACATAGCTTCACAATGGGTACTCGAACATTTTCCGGTAGAAGCCCCCTCAATGCAACCGGAAGCAACTGCGTCATAATCACGTGGCAATCATGAGACTTCAGGTTCTGGAATTTTTTCTTTGCCATATTTATTATTCCCTTTATATTTGACGAGAAGCCAGCCGGGACCTTGATACTGCTCAGGCATTCAAAAAAGATTTCCTTCTCTGCTTTGGTAAGAGCGTAGCTGCTTAAGTATTGACGCCCTTTATCCGTCTGCTTGTTGTATGGGTCTTTCATACGTTGCTGGTCTGCCCGTGCTTCCGGTGTATCTTTTGTCTTCCCATACACGCCCAGGAAGCCTAGCAGGTTCACGCAAAGATTCTTCGTCACGTGCATCACGTCGATTGAAGACCGGACCTCTAGGACTTTCCAATAGGGTAGCTCCCAGAATATAGAGCACTTCTTCCATATGGGTACGTGGTTGTCAGCGTCATTCGGAACAGATAGACTGCCAGGACCCTTTCCAAAGATTACTTCTAAATCCTTGACCATGTCATATATAACATCACCATCAGGGAGGTTAGGCTTCTTCCGGCGATCTGCCTCACCGTTGAAATGCTTGCCGGGCTTTCTTACGGCATGACTGTTCGGAAGAAATCGACGATGCCCCAGGTACACATTCTTGTTTCCCAAATGTATACTTTCAGTCTTATCTAAACAGTGCGTGCATGCATTGTATCCCTTGTTTGACTGTCCTGAAATGTTACTAAGAGCAGGCCAATCATTGATGGTTACGAACAGCAACGCTCGTAGGTCAAATTCCTGTTGTTTGTGCTCATCCCACACACGTACACCTGGTTCGGACCACAACTGCAAAAGTTCATCAACTAATGGCCTTAGGTACACATCAATGTCGTTGCCGGGTTGCTTCGGGCCTTGGATGAGCACTGGCATCATAATGAACTTCCGCTTCATGCACAACCAAGGAGGAAGGTTGTAGATACATAGAGTCACGGGCCAAGTGCTATGACTGGAGCTCTGCTCCCCAAAAGGATTAAAGCCATCTGTACTTAGACCAAATCTTAAGTTCCTTGCGTCATCTGAAAATGTCGGGAACTCTCTGTCGATTTTTCTCCACTGGGACCCATCGGCGGGGTGTCTCAACTTCCCGTCTTTCTTACGCTCTTCTTTGTGCCATCGCAACAACCTGGCATGCTCTTTGTTTCTGAACAGACGTTTCAACCGTGGTATTATAGGAGCATACCACATCACCTTAGCAGGAACCCTCTTCCGGGGGGGCTCGTCATCGCCTCAACATCACCAGGGTCATCTTGTCTGATCTTGTACCGCAGTGCATTGCATACCGGGCATTTATCCATATTCTCGTACTCACCGCGGTACAGGATGCAGTCATTAATGCATGCATGTATCTTCTGCACATCTAATCCTAGAGGGCAGATAGCCTTCTTTGCTTCGTATGTAGTCTCGGGCAATTCGTTATCCTTTGGAAGCTTCGGCTTCATTATTTTCAGCAACTTCTCAAATCCCTTGTCAGAACAACCAGTCTCTGCCTTCCATTTCAGCAGTTCCAGTGTGGTACCGAGCTTTGTGCTGCCATCTTCGCAGTTTGGGTACAGCAACTTTTCGTGATCCTCAAGCATGGCCTCCAACTTTAGCTTCTCCTTTTCTGTATCGCATTCTCGCTTTGCATCAGAAATGACCCCACCAAGACCATCAGCGGGCTCATCTGATGCCCGATGTTCACCTCTTTCTTCTTCAACGTCTTCCATTACAGTATCACCGCATTCCTCAGGGAACATAGGATAGTTGTCATCATCCTCCTCTTCTTCATTGTCTTCCATCCTAACCCCTCTTTCTCCGTGCTTGGTCCAACAATTATAGCTGGGCATGAAACCTTTCCGAATCACGTGGTCTTGAATGGTTCTCTTGTCAGAGTACTCCCTGACGTTCCGACACTTCTCACATGGACAAGGCATAAAATTATTCACTTTGTTTGCCTCAGCCACATCGAGAAATTTATGCAGGCCTGCAATAAACTCGGAACTGCGTCGTTCGCCGTACATCCATCGCATCCGTGCATCCATCTGCATCATATATATAATTAAGTTTATCAAATACCATTACAATAACATCGTGAATAGTGAAATGACCACCGTACATCGACACGTGCAATATTTCTGTATCAATTACAGATGAAAAGGATATAGTTGCTAACCTCGGCCGAGGATATCATCTTGTGTGAACTTAAGTGCGGCTCGGGCATTTCATCGAACACATCTTGTGCGTGGCAAAGGAAAAAAAACTAGCACCCACTTCCCACCAATCCAACCAGAAAAAAAACAGAGGAGAGAAGAGAGGGGGGTGGGGGTTATTTTATAGGCAGGGGAGGGGTATTGGTCCCGGTTCTTGGCACGAACCGGGACCAAAGCTCCGCGGCAGGCCACGTGTCCGGCTCTGGAGCTTTGGTCCCGGTTCGTGCCAAGAACCGGGACCAATGCACCCAACCGAACCGGGACCAATGGTCCACGGGCCCCTGGCAGCTCGAACCGGGACCAGTGCCAGGCACTGGTCCCGGTTTTTCACTGAACCGGGACCAATGGCTGGAGCGGCCCTGGACCAAAGATGGTTTTTCTACTAGTATATATAGAGAGAGAAGATTTCGTCTCATAAATAATGAATGATAATAGAGATATATAACCTTCAGCAGGCGGAAACTTGACGTACATAGAGCATTGTAAAGTCTAAACTGCATGGGTACATCACAAAATTGTTCTCCACAAAAGCCATCATGATTAGTTCCAGGAAATTCGTCATCATAATTGTGTAGTAGGCATATCACTCTCTCTTCTTTGCTTTCATCCAATTTTCGTTTCAACAGGATAGGGGAGACACCATATAAGCATGCCGAGATAGATGCATAATGCATGAAAAAAATAACTGATATCGTTCTAACTACAATGGCCGAAACAAGTGAAATAACATGAATACTGTATGATATATGGTATGTACGGTTTAAGGTGGATAAAAAGGGGTGAATCGATATAAATAGGAAGGAGAACTTTGTTGTTGTTGGAAGTTCTTGTAAACTCCATATAAGATAGATACATGCAGGATGAAAAAACTAGTTAGCTAGCTCTATGCGGGTTGAGAGATGGGAGGAAACCAGAACAAAACCAGAACATGGAGGAATGCTTCAGTGCGCCGCCCCAAATTCTATTCGCTGGAGTTGAGCGGAGCTGTACTCGAGACTCTGGAGCCGATTGCAAGCTGGAGCGGAGCGGAGGTCGAGACTCCCGGAGGCAGCCTTGTTGGGCTTGGCCCATTACTGTTTGTAAACAGCGAAAAGAGAAAGAAAATGGTGGAACCAGCGGACTCGAACTCGCAACGCACGCGTAAGAGGACGGACCTTATATCATTCGTGTATCATTCTTCTTATATCTATTCTTTTCTGCTTTGGGTTTTGGGTGTTGGGCTTTCGTTTCTTTTTTTTCGTTTTATTCTTTCTTTCTTTCATTTATTTATTTTTTGTTTCTTTTTTATTATTTAGTTTTCTTTTCCTTTATTTGAAAAATATTCTTTCTTTCATATATTCAAAATCTGAACCATTTTTGTTTCTACTTTTTTTCTGAACCATTTTCAAAGTTGGTACCAATTTATGAACATTTTTTCGTGAACCATTTTCAAATTCTTCAACCATTTTCAAAATTCATGAACATTTTTTGGTGAACCAATTTCGAATTCATCAACCATATTTAAATTTATGAACATTTTTTCGTGAACCATTTTCAAATTCTTCAACCATTTTCAAAATTCATGAACATTTTTTGGTGAACCAATTTCAAATTCATCAACCATATTTAAATTTATGAACATTTTTTCGTGAACCATTTTCAAATTCTTCAACCATTTTCAAAATTCATGAACAATTTTTGGTGAACCAATTTCAAATTCATCAACATATTTAAATTTATGAACAATTTTTCGTGAACCATTTTCAAATTCATCACCATATTTAAATTTATGAACAATTTTTCGTGAACCATTTTCAAATTCTTCAACTATATTTAAATTTATGAACATTTTTTGGTGAACCGATTTCTAATTCATCAACCAATTTAAATTTATGAACATTTTTACGTGAACCATTTTCAAATTCTTCAACCATATTTAAATTCATGAACATTTTTTGGTGAACCAATTTCAAATTCATCAACCGTAACTAAATTTATGACCATTTTTTCATGAACCATATTTAAATTCATGAACATTTTTTGGTGAACCAATTTCAAATTCAACACCATATTTAAATTTATGAACATTTTTTCGTGAACCATTTTTCAAATTCTTCAACCATATTTAAATTCATGAACATTTTTTGGTGAACCAATTTCAAAAAACGAAAATGATAAAACAAAAACTAAAAATGAAAAAAAGGAAACAAAAAACAAAAACAGAAAAAGAAAAAGAAAAAGGAAAAAAGAAAATAATGAAAAAGAAACAAAACATTTTATAAAACCAGAATCATTTTCAAAAAACCAGAACCAGTTTTTCTAAGAAGATGATTTTTTCGACCTCCTCCAAATCATTTCAAATTTTGTACACATGATCTATCAAACAAACATAGACATAATGTGAAGGTTTTACATTTTTTAGAAATTTCTACAATTTATAGTGCCTCACTGAAATTTAGTTTGAAATCTCCATCTTTAACTTAAAGGGACGGTGTAAACTTCCAATTTTCAGTTTTTCTTTGGTTTTTATGTTTACTACATGTTAGACACCATGTACAACAAATTTGGGGTCATTTGGAGATGGTCGAAAAAAATCAACTTCTTTCGGACAGGCCGTCTGGTCACTTAAACCAGTTTTTCTAAGAAGATGATTTTTTCGACCTCCTCCAAATCATTTCAAATTTTGTACACATGATCTATCAAACAAACATAGATATAATGTGAAGGTGTTACATTTTTTAGAAATTTCTACAATTTATAGTGCCTAACTGAAACTTAGTTTGAAATCTCGGTCTTTACCTTAAAGGGACGGTGTAAACTTCTAATTTTTCAGTATTTCTGCCACCTTTTGGCCATGTGCATCCACGTGCAACACACCTATCTTTGTTGCATGTTGACCTAATTATAGACCGAACTAGGTCTACCAGTGCCACCTTTGGGCCATGGGGATGCACATGCAATAATCTGTCCATATTGCATGTTGTGAAACCACCAAAAATTCTAGGGTTGCATGTTGAGTGCCACTCCTAGCCATACAGTTCGTCACCTATGGGGTATGTGGATCCACATGCGACACTCCTAGTCGTCTGGTTGTACATTTCTCTTTATGGGGACACGTGGACCCACAAGCAACTATCCTAACCAGCTAGGTTTATCCTTGTCTACCTTTGTTGCATGTGCACCCTTGCCAGCTATGTCTTCCCCTACCACATTTAGGGCTTGTAGACCCAAATGCAACAGTAATTATGGCCATCTAGCTTTACATCTATCACCTTCGGGGAATGTGGACCCACATGCACCACTCTCAAACATCTATATATCACCTTTTGGCCATGTAGACCCACGTGTAACTCTCTCAGCCAACTAGGTCTACCCCTACCAACTTTGGGGCATGTGGATACACATGCAACTACTCTTTGCCAAATAGGAGTGTTGCATTTGGGTCCACATGGCCCAAAGGAGGTAGGGGTAGGGGTAAGGCGGTAGGTATACCTACATTTGGTATATGTGAATCCATATACAACACTCATAACCATATAGTTGTACATTTATCACCTCTGGGGCATGTGGACCCACATGCAGCGCTTGTAGCCATCTAGTTGTACAACTGCCGTATTTGGGGTACGTGTACCGACATTCAACTATTATAGACAGCAAGGTTTACCTCTGTCTACCTTGGTTGCATGTGGACCCTTTACGAGCTATGTCTATCCCTACCACCTTAGTAACATGTGGACTACATGCAGCAGTAATTCTGACCATCTATATATCACCTTTAGGCCATGTAGACCCACGTGTAACTCTTTCAGCCAACCAGGTCTACCCCTACCACCTTTGGGCCATGTGGATACACATGCAACTACTCTTGGCCAAATAGGAGTGTTGCATTTGGGTCCACATGGCCCAAAGGAGGTAGGGGTAGGGGTAGGGGTAAGGCGGTGGGTTTACCTACATTTGGTATATGTGAATCCATATACAACACTCATAACCATATAGTTGTACATTTATCACCTTTGGGGCATGTGGACCCACATGCAACGCTTGTAGCCATCTAGTTGTACAACTGCCGTATTTGGGGTACGTGTACCGACATTCAGCTATTATAGACAGCAAGGTTTACCTCTGTCTACCTTGGTTGCATGTGGACCCTTTACGAGCTACGTCTATCCCTACCACCTTTGTAACATGTGGACTACATGCAAAGTAATTCTGACCATCTATATATCACCTTTTGGCCATGTAGACCCACGTGTAACTCTCTCAGCCAACTAGGTCTACCCCTACCAACTTTGGGCCATGTGGATACACATGCAACTACTCTTAGCCAAATAGGAGTGTTGCATTTGGGTCCACATGGCCCAAAGGAGGTAGGGGTAGGGGTAAGGCGGTAGGTATACCTACATGGTATATATGAATCCATATACAACATTCATAACCATATAGTTGTATATTTATCACCTTTGGGGCATGTGGACCCACATGCAATGCTTGTAGCCATCTAGTTGTACAACTGCCGTATTTGGGGTACGTGTACCGACATTCAACTATTATAGACAGCAAGGTTTACCTCTGTCTACCTTGTTTGCATGTGGACCCTTTACGAGCTATGTCTATCCCTACCACCTTTATAACATGTGGACTACATGCAGCAGTAATTATGACCATCTATATATCACCTTTAGGCCATGTAGACCCACGTGTTACTCTCTCAGCCAACCAGGTCTACCCCTACCACCTGAAGTAGTTGCATGTGTATCCACATGGCCCAAAGGAGGTAGGGGTAGGGTAAGGCGGTAGGTATACCTACATTTGGTATATGTGAATCCATATACAACACTCATAACCATATAGTTGTACATTTATCACCTTTGGGGCATGTGGACCCACATGCAACGCTTGTAGCCATCTAGTTGTACAACTGTCGTATTTGGGGTACGTGTACCGACATTCAACTATTACAGACAGCAAGGTTTACCTCTGTCTACCTTGGTTCCATGTGGACCCTTTACGAGCTATGTCTATCCCTACCACCTTTGTAACATGTGGACTACATGCAGCAGTAATTTTGACCATCTATATATCACGTTTAGGCCATGTAGACCCACGTGTAACTCTCTCAGCCAACCAGGTCTACCCCTACCACCTTTGGGCCATGTGGATACACATGCAACTACTCTTAGCCAAATAGGAGTGTTGCATTTGGGTCCACATGGCCCAAAGGAGGTAGGGGTAGGGATAAGGCAGTAGGTATACCTACATTTGGTATATGTGAATCCATATACAACACTCATAACCATATAGTTGTACATTTATCACCTTTGGGGCATGTGGACCCACATGCCACACTTGTAGCCATCTAGTTGTACAACTGCCGTATTTGGGGTACGTGTACCGACATTCAGCTATTATAGACAGCAAGGTTTACCTCTGTCTACCTTGGTTGCATGTGGACCCTGTACGAGCTATGTCTGTCCCTACCACCTTTGTAACATGTGGACTACATGCAGCAGTAATTCAGACCATCTATATATCACCTTTAGGCCATGTAGACCCACGTGTAACTCTCTCAGCCAACTAGGTCTACCCCTACCAACTTTGGGCAATGTGGATACACATGCAACTACTCTTAGCCAAATAGGAGTGTTGCATTTGGGTCCACATGGCCCAAAGGAGATAGGGGTAGGGGTAAGGCGGTAGGTATACCTACATTTGGTATATGTGAATCCATATACAACACGCATAACCATATAGTTGTATATTTATCTATATGACCTACTAGATATTTGGAACCACATGCACCGACACTCGACAACTTGACCTAGAACTATCATATGGATACTACAACATAAAACATAGCTAGAAGTGTTGCATGTGGGTCCACATGACCTAGAGATGGTTAGATGTGGCTATGAGTGTTGCATATGGTTCCATATGTCCCAAATGTGCTATATACACCTATATGACCTACTGGGGAGTTGGAATCACAAGTACCGACACTAGACAAATTGATCTATAACACTCATGTGGGTCCTACAACATAGCTAGGAGTGGCATTTGTGGGTCCACATATCCCAAAGAAGGTGGTAAGATTTGGCTATAAGAGTGTTGCATGTGGGTCCACATGAGCTAAAGGTTGTAGATAAATATGACCTACAGAACATTTGTAACCACATGCACTGGCACTAGACAGCTTGACCTAAAACTATCATGTGGGTCCTACTACATACATCATAGCTAGGAGTGTTGCATGTGGATCCACATATCCCAAAGGTTTTAAGAAAAAACTATGATAGTGTTGCATGTGGATCCCCATGTCCCAAAGGAGATAGATATACAACTAGATATTATGTTGGACTTGTCAAAAAACTTCGTCAAGGATGTGCATAATTTGGTATACTATATTAGTGAAAAATAAAGATTCATTTCTAGCAGGTCAAACAAAATCACTTGCTTACTATGGATCCGTTTTGGCTATGTTTAGCACTCATTTCTGTAACAGTGATCTTTTGAATTTTGCGAGATGAACATATTTTTTTCTCCGGACTAGATAGATCAAATTAGGCATGAATGCAATGTTATGTTGCATTTTGGTAATATTTTTATACCTTGTTAGTTTTTTAATATAAAAATGATGGGAACAATAGCAAACTGGCAATTATGTGAATTTAAAGGTTGGATATTGTCTTCTCAATTTTACTACATAACTATATAGGAACATACATTTTGTGCTATAACTACATAGGAATATTATGGTCATCTCCAACTTTTTTCGAGTGGTGTGATGTCTACTATCACAGATATTCATGAACCATGATGTTTTGTCTGGCGTGTCATCTACTCATTGGACCGACATCGAATGGGGTAGACCAATTGGATTTGCTCATTGGTTGTGTAAGAGTGTAATGATAGGCCATACAAGCACGTTAGAATCTGAAATGGAGTCTCGGTTGTTACGAGATTCGTTACACGTGTCAAAATACCCTTTTTCGGCACATTAGGAATATCTTGGACTTGTAAAAAAAGTACTTGTGAGCTATGCCTAATTTTGGTAATACTATCCTAGGAAAAAATAATGAGTTATTTCAAAGTCGTAAAAAACACTTTGCTATAATTATCAAGTTTTTCATAAAAATGGGTTCATCTATATGTTAATTTTTAAAAATTAATTTTGAATGATTTCGTTTTCAATTTCAAAATCAAAGAATCGTGGTTCTCTGTATAGCTAGGACACGGCATGACCGCACCCAGCATCCGGCGCGTACACTGGTGCGTCCGGCGCCACTCGTTCCTGGTCGTCAAGCATCTTTGTCGCCTCGCCGTCTCAAGATTTTCGTCAGTTAACGTGGCTTAACATTCATATGGGCTATGATTCTGTTTCTATCGTAAACAGATGCTTAACCCAGTGGCATTGATCTCCCTGTCCTGCGCTCCTGTGGACACAGGTTCGAATCCTGGCTTTGACATATTTTTCTACATTTTTCCGTCTCGCGACTCTGCTCTGCTCCGGAGTCTCCAGGTCGGCTCCTCAATCTGAGAAAAATTCCGGAAATCTCCCGGTCAACTCCTGAATCTGAGACGTGGATATGTTTAGGGGCGGCGCACTAAAGCAGAAGTGCAGAACATGATTCAGACTAGCATTCAGGCTAATGTATGTATTCTCAGACAAACAACATAAGTATGAGTAGGCGAAGGCAATGCTGCCAGAGGGCTTGCAGTGTCAGCCATGTCTTCTGGGAGGCCGAAGTAACATCTACCTCAATTTCAGTGCCGAGAGCCCATGGTTGTTTTTCCATAGTAGGAGTACTTGCCAATTGGAAGAAGTAACAAAAACGAGCGCTAAAAGACAAAGATGTATATATGTTGATCCGCTGTTATGGTCTGTGCCAAGGAGAGACCGACGCCGATCGTCGCGTAGGAAAATGACATTACCGCAGCGAGGATCGACAACCATGCAATCTCTACGAAACTGGGGAAAAGAAGATCTGCGAGATACCAAGTACAGGATATTATTCCAGGCAAGTGTGACTATTCTACCAAGAAAAAAGGCCCCCGCGTCGCTCTCGCGAGGGCGACACGGGCGGCGTCCCGAACCCTAGCCGCCCCGAGCTCCCTCCTCCCTCCCCCGCTCCTCCCGTCGTCGCCTGAGGACGCCGCCGGCGCTGCGGCTGAAGGTGGCGGCGGGATGCTCCCTCGCGTGTGTGGGTGTGGTGTTGCGTGCGTGCGTGCGTGTGTCTCGCCTTGGTGCGCCAAGGTCTCCTCCCGCCTTTCTCGTTTGAGCAAGGCGCCGTGCTCCGGCGTCGACCTCTCCCCGACCTCTCCCCGGCCCCTGTGGATCTGACGGACGGCCGGCAGAGGGCGTGCGCCGCCTCTCCGGCGGTTGGCCAGCCGAGGCTGTGCGCCGCCTCCCGGTGGTTGGCCGGCCGAGGCTCGGTCGTCCTGCGCGCTGGCCAGTGCTGGTCGTGCGGCTGCCAGATCCAAAGCCCGTTGGGCTGGATCTGGGCTGGGCCGGGCCAGCCCATCGTCCATGCGCGGGTGCAGGATCCCTACAGATCCAGGTTGGATGCGTTCGCTGCCTCTCCGAGGTCGAACCTGCGAGGTCTTGCCGGAGTTGCCCCAGTCTCCATGGTGCTTACCGTGAGGCTTCAGATCCTGAGCTGCGGATCTCGATCTGGGCTGGGGCGGTCCAGGCCGTGTAGACCTGCCCGTGGGCTGGGTTTCGCTTTGGCGTGCTCTTTCCGGTGCTCTGAGTTGGGTCTAGTGCACTGTGTCCCGAGGTGCGTAGGCCGGTGGCTGCGTCCTTGATGTCTTTTCCGCGTCCTCATGGCGGCGGACGGCGTCTGGTTTTGGATGGGTCTCGGTGAAAACCGCAAAATGGTAGCGACCATTGCCGGCGATGACTACACCTCCGGTGTCGTTCCCCCTTGTTGAAGGCATCGCTGTGAAGACCCCTCCTCTTTCTAGACTGCCGATCTCCGCCTCTCCGCCCCAGCTCGCTTTCCCCGGTGTGTTCGTTTAGTGAAGATTTCCCTCGCACCGGCGTGTGAATCACCCTCTGATCTTTCCGTCGTTGCTGCCCTCGTTTGGGCAGCGGCAAGGTCATGATCTAGGGTTGGTATCATGGGGTTTGGGTGAAAGCTTTGCAGGACTTGTTTCTGCCGGTAACGACGACGTTTTGAACGCCGTCCACCTCCTTGGAGGCGTTGCTGCAAACCCTCGCCTTTGGATTCCCAATCCCTGCTAGGTTTCTTCCCCAATGGCGTGTCGTGAAGGTGGCGATGAAGGTGCGGTGGAGGTATGTTGGTGTGGACTTCTTCGATGTCGTCTCCGTGCAACAGAAGACATGGTGCCTCCCTCGGATCAAGCATTCTCCTTTAGTTTTGTGCTTCATTTAATGTTGCTTGGCTGTACACCATGTTTGGGTTTCTCTGTTACTGTGAGGTGTGAGTGTGTGGTGTGCGTGTGTGCTGTTGCTGGCGTAGCCAGCTTGTTCTTGTAAGTTGTAACTCTTAGCCGGTTGTTGGCTTCGTTAATTCGACATTTTCTAGTAACTTCGCTGATATTTCACAACAATTCTTTTAAAACAAAACAAAATGGACAGCAACCAGGGACGGACCCAGGACCAAGGCAACCCGGGCTCCAGCCATGGGCCTGTTACAAAAATCCCACGGATAAAAACCTACTTTTCTTAGAGCTAGAGAAGGCTAAGCCCACGCAGTCCACTATCTATGCCTGGGTGTGGGCCGATTCTAGCTGCACCCCCGTCTGCAACTATTAATAATGGGATCACCCCTCAAAAAGAAAATATGAATAATGGGAATTACCAAAATACATAATTTACGAAAATTCCATCGTCAATATTATATATACTTCTTCTATACTATCTTCTTACTATTAAACTAGTGAACGTGCACGTGCAACGCACGTATCATAATCTAAATAAAAAACATCTATATTTAAATTTATTTTTATTTTAGCGAGTTTTTTACCAAGTCATTTAAATGTATCTAATACCCAACGATTTATTTGCAAATCTGTCAATTACGATGACATAAGGGTAATGTATTAGCACACAAAATAAACTGAAAAATGTGGCTTACTCCAGTAAAGAGATATCAGTTTGTTAATTGGCATACAGTGAAGGAAAAAAATGATTGTAAGATGATATCAACTTCTGATGGTGCGTTAAATGCTTTTGATTTCTTAGAGGGTCTATCCATAAGCATACAATCCGTGTGATTTGTGTTGATTTGGGCTGAATACCCGTGCGATTTCACGAAAATAAAGAAAAATAGATAAACGTAGGGATCAAACAATTGTTTTAATTTAGACAAAGTTGTCAAACATAATGGTGTGTGTTATCTAGTCATACCAAAATTACCACTTATCTGTACGATCGTCTTTCTTTCTTGGCACATTATTCGAACTTTAGCAAATCAAACATATGGTCCTCACATACCGTGAAAGATTTTGGCAAATAAAATAACTCATTCATAAATAGTGAGTATAGTGCAATGACTCTGTTTGTGTCTCCTTATTCTTTGGTGACAATGAACAATGATTTTGTGACTTCAACACTCATAAAAGAAAACAAATATGCTATATACATGAGAAAAATTGATTTAACATAAAATGCCTCGCTTCATTAAATTTATCCCACGTATTACATATATTTGCTAAGGACATGTTCATCAATAACCAGTAGCTTCAGTTTTTCATATATGCATTGAAATTACGCTACCAAACTTCAACTCAATGTTCAAAAGCATGTCATCTGTCTTCTTAAGAGGGATGCAGAAAAAACACACAACCAGCTAAGTGTGAACTTTTACTTAAGCTACATATGTTAAACATTCCATATCGGTGCTTAGTTGTGAGCTTTCTATATGAGATGGATCATGGGAATACTACTTCCAGCGAATACAAATGCTGATAAGAATAATACATAAATTGGCATATGAATCCACCCTCCAGTGTTGATGAAGTCCCTGGTAAACTACTAATCAGTTTGATTCCTTTGATCAACAATTTTCAAATCATTTCACCTGAAAAGAAATGTAGATATCTTGTATATATTTAAGGGGTTAAGAAACCCAAATTTAATGGCCTCCATCACCTAGGTGTCGGCATCAGCACCACATTGACAGACAACAAGTAGAGCCTGCGAACTGAGCTGAAAAATGGTGGACAGAGGACTCCCCTTCACGATGTGCAGGTTCGGCTGCAACACCACACTCATCTCTACCCTTTTGTGCTCCAGCACCATGGCTAGCTTCGCACCTAATCCAATCACCAAACAGGCTCAAGAAATTCTTCAATCCGCCATTTAATCCTTATTAGAGAGGACCAAGCCGATCTGGACCATGAAAGCACACAACTTGAAGCCTCCAGGAAGATTCAGAGGAGCGCCACAATGCGACACTCGTCTCCAAGCCCATGCGCTTCTCTACTGCAATCAGTATCGATATTGCAGATTAGAATTCCATTAACGTGACCAGCATGTCTGCCTCTGTGGACTCTCACGACAGAGGACATGAGCATATTCAGGACCACACACCCTGAGGGCCACCCGGCTAGCCAACTCCAGCGCTGAACGCCTCGGGGATATGTTAAGAAAAGCGGTGGGAAATCATAATGTCGGACGGAGGCGACAAAGACGGCCACAACGTCCTTGGCCGAGGCTGCGCACGATCCGCAGGTGAGCAGCGTAGCGAGCGACGGTGTGCAATCTTTAGCACCGGAACACACCCGAAATCGGACTGGTACAACTTCGTCATGGAGATCGACGCCGGCGGCTCTTCTAGGGCCAGCGGATGTGGTGGCGCACAGGTACACAATTTTCGGTGGAGGGGAATTGGGGACCGTGGGTTAATTCACAGGACGTCGAGGACGTGCAGAAGAGTGTCTAGTGCGGATGCTAAGGACAGCCGGAGCTCCAGGGTCGGGGCAGCGGCGGACGACTCCAGGGCAGAGAGACGACGCTCGGCCGCTCGGGGCTGCCTCGTCTCGGCTCGCAGCGCAGGTCAGGGCGGCGGCGCGGACGTCTCCAGGGAAGAGAGTAGGCGCTCGGGGCGGCGTCGTCTCGGCGGGTAGTGCATGTCCGGGCGGGCAGGCAGGTCGAGGCATAAGGTGTCGGGGTGGAATTTCTGGCGGCGAAGACGGCAGTGGACATATAGGAAGGCGTCACAGGCCGGCGTCCGATGCCTTTGCCGCGTCGGTGCCCTTGCGGCCTGCGGGTCACGCGCCGGGACAGATCAGCGAGGGAGCTGGGTAATAAGAGCATGGCGGTGCGACGGAGGAGTCTAGAGTTCAGGAATCAGCAGCAAGACCGAGACACGGAGACAGGGAGAAGGAGTTTGCTTCCTGGACTGTTTTTGATTTGGGCCGATCGGAACGTTTATTCCTTTCCTATTCTCCGTCCTGTACGAATCATATCGAGGGTATCCGATTTGGGCATATCTGGATCGTTGATTGAAAGTTGAACGGACAAGATTTAAAGTGTTTGGTGCTCGACATCGGGACAATCTGGATCATTGATTGAAAGTTGAACGGACAAGATTTAAAGTATCCCAACATGTTTGCTCTTTTAATAGTAGTATAGAAAAGAGCAAACATATGTTGTGATGTGTTGATACATTAAATTTAATCCGTTCAATATCTGATCAACGGACAAGATCCTTCCAATCCACTTTTTACCTTTTTACCCTCCCACCAAATCACCTATTACAAGCAAAATGCCACGGTACCCTTTCGTTTCTTTTATTTCTCTCCCTAACCGAACACCCGTCCGACAACCTTATCCGTCGCCGCCCTACCATCCCATGTGTCCGTCGCCCACCAGCTGTCGTGCCCATGACCAATCTAACACAGCCCCTGCCGCCACTGTTCTCCGCTGCCAGCGGCCCAGCCGCCTCCTCTCCACAACGCCACGCCGTGCCAGCTCCTTCCGTCCCAATCCTACTGCCCCGCAGAGCCAGCTAGGCTCGGATGCCATGGTAGCTGTACTGCTACTACTCTGCAGACGATGGGTGATTCCTGCAGAAGAGGCGGCATCGTCGAGCGTGCAGAAGAGGTGTCATCCTCGAGCGGAAAAGTGGAAAAAGCGAGCGATGGGGACCCAAGGAGAGAGAGACGACCTGATCTTGCAACAAACCAACGTCACGTCGTCCACAATGTCCAGCCAGCTCAAGCTTGGGGACCCCGTGAGGACGGGGAACCGGCCATGGCTGCCAGCGGAAGGTCAGGTCGCGGCCATGACGGACGACACGAGCTCGAAAATCCGTGGTAGCTCAGGCTCACAACCATGGCGGCCGAAATCCAGCCAGCAAGCTAGGCATCGGGAGTTCGAGTGAGCGATTTGAGGAAGCTACGGTCGTTTCCGTCCTTGAATCGATGGATGAACTAACCAGATGCGAAAGTGAGAGATGGGGAAAGTGGGCATGTGGGTGAGTGGGTCCCATGGGCTACTGATACCGTTGGCTGAAAATTGCACTATACTGAAATTTCGCCTCAAGGTCAAATTTGTGGATTTTCATGTACGAGGCTGTTTTTGTTATGAAGGAGATGAGTCACTGTTGCGGCTTCTTTTGCAGAGCTTAGCTGATTTGAAAGATAGAAGAAAATATTCATTGGTATTAACTGGTAGATAGATTAGCCTGTTGGGCTACTAAATATTACTCCTGCTATGTTTGTTGTTGTAAGTGTTTTGACAGACATATATAATATATAAAATTTCAACCATACTAATGAGAACATCGCATTTTAATTTATTTTATCCCGTCAATATTATGACTCATAACTTGGAAATATCAAACATTGGCACATGTTGACTATAAAATTGTGGCCGCGGTGGAAGAGATTGGCTCTCATACAAAATGTTGCACATACAAATGTTGCACCATTTAAATATCATTTGATATGATATCTTGCTTCCAAGACAATTGCCTGTCTCGCATTTAAATTTTATTCTAGATTTCGTGAAATTTCACTGACCATTGTGCTTGACTTTTATGTTCCAGAATAAGGGTTCTATATATTGCGACACTCCCGCACGTTATCAGGTTCGAGCAGCCAGCATTGGTGATGCAATATCAAGGAACAAGGTATATACGAAGATATTTTTTCTCCCGTTGCAACATGTGGACATGTTTGCTATCTTATAACAAATTATGAGACGTGCGATTGCACGTACACGTGTAGTAGTCTATACTACTATTAAAAGAGCAAACTTGTGTTGATACATTAAATCTGAGTCTTTCAATATTTAGCCAACGGTCCAGATCGCTCCAATGTTTAACAACTCAACACATCTTTTCATTTCATGATAATTACGGGATTTGCCACCGCTAAAAAACAAACGGTTCGCGAGCGCCGGCCACCATCGTCAGCCGAGCGCCACCGGCCAGCTCCGGCCTAGCCAATAGCCATGGTGACCGTGGGTAAAGGCGGCGGAGATACCTTGCTCCGCGCAGCTTCTCAGCCACGCGGCAGAGCTTCTCGGCCACAGCCGGGTGCGTCATGGCCATGGCGGCAGAGCTTCTCAGCCACGGCTGGGTGCGGCATGTCCATGGCATGGTGGCGGGGCTTCTTGGGCACGGTTAGGTGTGTCTTGGATGACGAAGCGGAGATCGGATCCAACACGAACTGCCTTCCTCCCCCAACACTGTCGTCTCGCCCCATCTTCTGCTCAAGCAAGCCTCCCCTACCGAATCAGGCAGGGAGGCACCCGATCCGGCGACGTACCCCTCCGGCCTTCAGTCCTTACTCCTCGCCACAAAAGGATCATATCCCGTCCTCGCGCCGCCATCCTTTACCCATACCCAGTCCCCTATACATACCGACGAGCAGCTCCACCACGATACCGCCGACAGTCCGTCCACCGTCTCGCCCAGATGGGGCTCCCATGCTCACACATACTTCAAAGCTTACCCCATGGCGTCCGTGCCAGTCCCGCCGAGCCGCCAATCCGCGTTGCGTTCGCGAGTCGCGCGACCTCCGTGACTGCCTCCGATCCGCGTGGGCGAGCGAACTCCGTTTCAATCCACGCGAGCCAGCATGCGGCCAGAGCCTGCACGAGGCGAGCAGCAGATGTTTTCAGAACGAGAGAGCCTGCACACGAGGCCAGCGAGCTCGACGCACCGAGCAAACTTTCTTCAGGTTCGCCGTCATCCTTTACCTCTTGATCTTAACTTCTTTAGGATGCTATACTGTGTTCCTGTCCCACGCCACAGCGAATACCGGCCGCTCCCCTCGACCGGGCGCGACGACGACCCCGCCGAACCACTCCCCGCGCGAACGCCATGGACTGGAGGCGGCGGCCGTCTCAGCAGCGACACGGATTTAGGTATTTCTGAAGTTCTTCATTCAAAATATGAAATTGTTGAATTTGTTAAAACTTGTCACGTTGATGTATGTATCTGAAAAGCTGATGCCATCTAGACTATTGCTATTACTGTGAGCTGCTTTCCCACTCCCTGCACAACCAAGCACAATTGTGAATGTGAGTACAGAAGCATTACTGAAGATGATCTGAGTACAGACAGTGTCTACTTACATCAGCTGCTCTTCAGAGTACTTTGTGTGGAGCTCGCAGCACCTGTTCCAGGACTTGAACCCGTTGATAGTGCACTGCGCAGTGTAGATGGCCGCTGCTGCCAGCATGGACGGCTGGAACTTGAGCATGCCGTAGTCGACGAGGCTAAGCTCAATTATGAAGTAAGACAGCAGCTCCAGGTGAAGATTCAGGACACGGACAAAAAGGACTCGAGTCAGACAGGCAATGCACATTCACTAATAAGCCTATTTTGCTAGCAGTGTGCAAGATCCCTGTATATACCGGAATAGTGTGAGCTCATTTCTTCCCTGGATAGCACAGAAACGCTTTCATTTTTGGTTTTCATTTCTGGGACAGAGAACCTTCCATTTTTGCCTCCAAGTGATTTGAAGATTCAATATAAGCAACATGCATATTAATATCCGATGCCTTTGGGTTTCATATTATTTTCTTTGTAGAGATACTACCTGTTATAAAGAAATATTGAATTCATAGGTACATTATTGTATATGCGCGCATATGTGTGACAACTTTTTTGCATAATAGTTGATTATCACTTTTAAATAACAGTTGATTTTCACTTCTTTTTATATAAAGGGAGGTTTATTATTTAAGAAGTTTTAAAAATTATACTCGGCCTCTGCATAGTTGATTTTCACTTGGATAATAATATCAAACTTCTTGGATGAATTTGTTGATATATGTACTAATGTTGCACGTTTACTTGACTTATAAGTATGGATGCACACACTATGCCCCTCTCGCAATCATTTCTCCTTTCACCTTTTGCCAAGCCAAGCATGAGACACATTTAAATGGCTCGGTAAAAAACTCGCTAAGAGAGAAATAAGATTCAAAACAAATGTTTTTAGATTATTTCTACGTGCGTGCACATGCACGTTTACTATGAATGTAAAAACTAAAAAATGCCATTCAACTTAATCATAAGATGTGCCTTGTAAAGTGACGTGCGTGTACGTGCAAGGCTACTAGTCTATACTACTATTAAAAGAGCAAACATGTTGCGGATACATTAAATTTGAGTCGTTTAATATCAGATCAACGGATCAGATTGTTCCAACAATGTTGAGCACCTCAACACACCTTTTCAGTTTGTATAATTACAAGAATTGCCACCGCAGAAAAAGAAACACATCTGCGCGATGGCCGGCAAGCTCGGCCGTAGTCCAATCCCCGACCTCCGCCGTCCCGTGAATTCTCTGGCGCATTGCTACTGGATTTCCCGAACGCCGCCATGGTCCTTCCCTCGCAAGCGGGACCGCCGCTCCGGCCCGCCTCCATCTCCTCCACCTCCAGCGCGGCACCGGCAGGCCACTGCGCCGCCCTCCACCTCCAGCTCTAGCGCCGCCTCCTGATTCCCGTCGCCGGCCGGATCCGCCGCGTCTCAAATCCACGCACGCCGGCAGCCAGAGCTCCGCGCGCCTCCTGCTTTCCGTTGCTGGCCGGAGCCGTATACGTACAGGGGAAAAGGAAAAAAGAAACGCAAGGACAAATTCTGTCGCCTGCCGGTCGGTGGTCGCCATTGCTGCTCTTCTTCTACACCCAGGGGATTTGCGACCTGGAGTCTGGAGCAAGCCGGCGGCCGCCGCTCCTCCGGTCAGTCCTCCTATCCCTCTCCCACGTTCTCCCTCTATCTCTTCCCTTCCCCTCCCTCCGCCGGCGCGAGCGGAAGTAGACGCCGTCCATCACCTCCACTGCCCCGCCCCAAACCCTAGATCAAACAGATGGGATGGGGAGCGGTGGCGGCAGGGGGAACGACGGCGGAGGGGAGTAGCGGCCACACCCTGGCCCTTCCCAAGGCGTCCACTCCCTGGCCCTGCCCAAGCCGGCCACCTCCCTTTCCATTGATTCCAAAAATCCAATACAGCTGCCTATTTGCCTTCAAATATTCATGTTGATGCATGATCAGGGAGCCTGGGGATTTGTAGTACGAGATGATCAGAGAGAATTTCTTGGTGCTGGTGCCGGGAAGATCCCTCATGTTCGTTCTGCTCTACACGCAGAAGTCATTTACCAATTTTTCTGATTGTTGGTTGGTCCTAGAATAATTTGTTACTTGAATCAATTGACAGAATAAATAGAAGTGTAGTACTAAACATTATTTAGAGTCATTTAACAGTATTTATGGATGTTGGTTGGTCCTAGAATAATTTGTTACTTGAATAAGTTGACAGGATAAATTGAAGTGTGGATGGGAGCTTGCTGATGCATGAAAATTATAAATATGAACTTGCAGACAATTGGGTCATATATGTACTCTGAAGAAGATGCATGTATCGATGTGTGTGGAGACCATGGGGCTTCAGTGCGTCATATACACCTACGTCCAGGTCCAGCAGCGTCAGGGGATACATGTGAGTGAGGTTAACACTTTACACTCAAGTATGTTTCTTTTATCTTTCAGACATATATTTCTATGATGAAGCCATTAGAACCTGAGATCTCAATAAGGATATTATTGCTCTGCTACAGTTTTTTAATCACTTTTTTCCGTGTCATTGTGCATAGAAGAAGATTTTATTTCATTTACTCATGATTGCTCAGTTTGGTTGTTTGTCTTGAAAGATTATGTGGTGCTAATGCTTCAAGACTACTTCCTGGCCACTCGCAATGCAGAGAGGTAAGGAGACATTATATTTCTAAAGGGATTGACAGCATTACTATATTTCATTGGTACAGAAAATAAACTTACTAGCATCGATAGTCTAAATTGTAACTACTTACACATCTGCATATATCCGTACATAAATGACCTATTAGGCATTTGCCTGCACATCTCAATTGCTATCTATATTCCAACGAACTAACTTGATATACAACAATGCTTTTCCTTTGTGTTGTACGATCAGTTTGTCGATTGTAGGGTTAATTGTTCCTGTACTTGATTATAGACTTTAGCTCTTTGGATAAAGAAACATTGGAGTGTCCAATTTTTTTGAAGATACGAGCTTTGCCAGTTCCCTCTGTTTTGTGAGATTTTGACTCGGTATGAATTTCTGATTAAAGCATGTCCATGATATTTCCTTCAGTATGAATTTCTGATTAAACATGATAGGACGCTTCAACCTTGGGTCTCTTAATTTTTTCACGATCAACTATTGGACAGGAAACTGATCTCCTATAGGTATTTGCGTTTGGACTCTTCCTGCTTCCATAATTGTGGTCGTCGTAGCTATACAGAGGAGCTCCTCCCATTACAATCATTTACCAAAAGAGGTTTTAAACCATAATCTTAAATGCTAGAAGTATTCTCTGATGTGCTATTACAATTTGCAGGAAGGCAGTATTGTTCACTAGACACGCTTATTATTTCTGAACAGACAAAGCAAATATCAGTATGTCATCTTCAAATATCGCTAGAGGTCTATTCCCAGTTTTATTCATTATTTTTGTTAGGTACTGAATTGCTGATCATATGGTTGACATTCATGTTGCCGGTTCTTCTTCGGGTCTTTTATCTTCGAGATATCCAGGTATCTTATTTTTGTTAAGCACAAACTGCAAAGTTGTTACCCACGATCAGGCTTATGAAATCCACAATATCCAGGTAGATGGCTATATCTGAAGGGATATTCAGAAGGAGAACACATCATGATTCAATGAGCCGTTGCTTTCCACCATGCCAAACTCGCTTAGATATTCAGCTTTTACCCTGACTAACATAATGGAGGTGCAGAGATGCCACGAGGTCCATAAGCACATAGTAGTACGATCAGTAACTACATGGAAATCATTTACCATGTCCGATCAAATCAGTCACCGTTAGACCCGAAGGCACCCTCACCACTGACGGTGGCGTCAAATTTGTCAACCTCGGCCACCTCCAGCGAGGTGACCAGCTGATGACCATCTGCGCGACGCGGTCCCCAGGCCACACGGCGTAGTTTGTCCTCTGAATAAATAAATGTAACTGTTTTTCTTAAGGCCATTTGGATTCAGATTTTAATCTGATCCAAGCATCCTTTTGATATCATGACATGCTCTCTAAATGCCTACATGTTGTGGTTGTTGGCTTGGGGTGAACACAAATTTCTCTCCTCTTCTACTTGATCACTTCGTTAGTTCATTTGCTCTACTGGGACAGGCTACAACACTGTGTTGTATCTATGCTGAACCTGTGTTAGCATTATTGGTGATCGTGTATGAAAATTCTCGAAGGGAAATTTCACATTTTATGTTCAAACGTGAGATATGTGTAATGATAGAAAAAACTTAAAAGACCGTGTCGACGCGCTTCTCACAAAAAAAATCTTTCCATTCTAATGAGCAATTGACCTAAACATATTCATGTCATATTTTTTCTTTTCATGTCGATTAGTATATGTAAACATTAAAAAACCTTGAAACCCATTCAAACTAAAAAAACAAGGATACATTTTAAAAATGGAGACGTGCGTTGCACGTGCACGTTCACTAGTACTATTAAAAGAGTAAACATGTGTTGTGTTGTGTTGATACATTAAATCTGATACGTTCATCTGTTAACGATTTACAAGATTGCCACAGCTAAAAAAGGAAACTGGTCGGTTCAGCGTCGAGGGAAAGCTCTGGCTCTCTCCGCGGCCTCGGCGACGGGCGCGGCCGGCCAGATGCGCGGCCTCGGCGACGGCGACGGGGACGGGCGCGACCGGCCGGGGAGGCGAGCGGTCGAGGGCACGGGCGAGCACCGGAGTGCGGCCTCGGCGTCGGCGACGGGCGCCGCCGACCAGGCAGGATCTGGCTGGATGTGCGGCCTCAGCGACGGAGATGGGGCGGGCGCGGCCGGCCGGGGAGACGAGCGTTCGAGGGCACGGGCGATCAGGCGGCCGGACAGGCAGGAGCTGGCTGGATGCGCGGACGGCGGCGCTGGGAGGAGCCACCGCGACAAGTCTGCGTTGGGCGGCGCCACAGGCCTGGACGCCAAGCTGCGCGGGAGGAACGCCCGCTGTCGAATCCAAGCGCGACCGCGCGACCTGGTAGCTCTGCGTCCACGGCTGGGGTGCTAGAGCAGTCGCGGGTCTCCGGCGCGGCCGCCTCTTGTCGCTGCTGCTCTTCCGCCGCATCCGCCTCCAGATCCGCGCCATCTCCTGAAACCATCTCTCCTCTCATGGACCCTGCTCCTGATTCCTTTTCTCGCTGTTTTTGTGTGGAGCCTCGCCCAGCTCTGCCGTGTTCGATTCATGGTGTCGCTCATTCCAATCAACGCCACACGGTGAGTGCCCAAGCTCTGCCCACGGTACGAGTCCTGGACGCCGTCCTCAACCACTTGCCGGGGGTGCGGTAGGCGCCGGATGTGCAGCGCAGGTGCACCTCTCTCTCCTCCTCTTTTGCTGTGATTCCAGTTCTCGGGCGGGCGGGAGAGCTCGCTTGATCAAGAGCTAGAATATAGAAAGGCTGGGGAGTGGTGCGAGGCGGAGGACTCATCGTCGATTTTCTTTTCTCCTGTTTGATTTGCTGATGCCTCTCCTGACGATCAATGCGCACCGGGGTATGTGAATAGTATCAAGGACTGAAGACTATAATATTTGTAGCAGCGGATCTTCAGTATTCAGTCTGCTCATAGCTAATTCAGGAGAAGGCACATATATCCATCTTTTTTTTTGAAGGGTAAAACTTTATTAGGTTAAATCACTCTTACATCATCAATTAACAGAGGTAAAATAAAGCTAGGCGGATCCTCAAACCAATGACTTGGCTGAGTACCACATTCCTGGGCTATAGTATGAGCAACTAAATTAGCAGTTCTAGGAATATGACAAAATTCTATTTTGGAGAACGAGGATGCCTGGATGCAAATGTCTTGAATAATAGGAGCTGCAGCCGTTGCTGAAAAACCACCATCATTCAGCATATTGATTACTTCAAGACAATCAGATTGCACCATCAGTTTATTGCAACCAAGTTGATTTGCCAAGTATATACCGTATCTGATCGCCAATGCCTCATTTGTCACTGCATCAATCGCAAAATCAATATTGTTATTGCTAGCAGCCAAGAAGTTGCCTTTGTCATCTCGGATTATGGCTCCCGCCGCTCCTCTTCTATAATCAGCAGCAAAACTGGCGTCAACATTAACAGTGACAAAACCTTCCTTTGCTTTGGCCCAGGTACTCTCCTTCTCTTTGTACTTCGGATCCATGGATCGTACAAATTTAGCTGTTAGAACTTGAATAGACATAATAGCTTGTGAAACACTTTGGACCTGTTCCCCAAAAACCTTCTGTCTTCGGATCCAACAAATATACCACGCAGTGGTTATAATTAATTCCCTCAGATTTGTTGGCATTATTTCATTCGGGCTCAAAAATCTTCCATGTATCAGAAAATCCAGCACTACACTTCCCGACCGATCCAACGAACATGCCTCCTCAATTATACTCCACAGCCCCATTTTCTTCTAGATTTCCTTAGCTCCTCCACATGAAAATAATGTATGTTTTATGTCTTCACTCTGTATGTTGCCATATATTACTAAGCTATTTCAACTTGTGTCTGCCAAAACATATTGTCTATGTTAGATTTGATTATTCCTCAAATTGTGATACACTGATAATCGTAGTGGACATGAGCTCTAATTAGAGTAGAATTGTAACAACATAAAAGGGGTTATAACTCTACTTCATTCAGTTTTGTGGTGAAAAATGCTGGTGTAAATAAGTCTCGGATGATAACTTAATTCTTCTCTTTATAAGAGCATATTCGGAATCTCAAGAGTGCAGTAAAGTGTTAATTTCTGTCTGCTCAAAACAAAAAAGAAATCAACCAGAAGGCATCAGGTCAAGGTTCATTTCTGCCTCTTTCAGAACTTCAGAGCCCAATCCATGCTACTGGACATACATTGGATCACCGGTCCAAATTCTAAATTGTTGCAGGGAATAGTCTCAGTTCCTCAGTGCTTAGGCTTGATCAACTAACTCTGAATTTTTTTATTTACTCAAGTGTTGAACTGAATATAAATACTTAGAGTGCACAATATTTAAACTCCGGTTGAGAAGCATGAACATTTGAGAACCTCAAGAAAAAAGTGCTAATTTTTTGTTCGTCATGATCCATATTTAAGTTAGCTACCAGCTGTTTTTATCATTGTCTTAGTGATGAGTTATGAATTTTCTTGCCCAGGCCATCTTTCAGGCATAGCAAAGAATAGATGATTTCTTTAGCTTCTCAGGTAATTTAAAACATTCCTTTATGTATATATTGTGAAAGGCTTTGTCTAGCAATCATCTGGTGTGTATAGATTTTCTCTGGTTTCAACTTAGTACCTTCTCATATTTTCACTTATTGAATAATGCTCCTCACCGACCAGATTTAAGTGAACAAATTTGCACGCCTGCACATGTTGTCTGATGGTAATCTGTTTATGTCTTAGGATATGGCAATTAGATATAGGAATATTTGTGTCAGCTCATCCTGCTGAAGAAACATTCTTACTAGCTCATTTTTCTTATTTCACATATAAACTTATATTATGCAGATAGTTGACACCAAGCAGACGTGGAGCTGAAGGTAGAGGGGGTAACACACATAGAGGGAGGAAAGTGGAGATGGAAGTGACATTCACTGTCATTTCCAGAGGTGAAGGGTTGACAAAAGTTAACTGAAATGTCATTTGCTACTATACATATATTTATTTGAATCATAGATAATGGTGAAGCGACAGTGGGGCTGTGCAATATTGAGCAAGTACAGCCAAGGGATGGTATATATTTATAGCCTAGACATTCATGTTATGTGGATTCTGATTTCTGAGGTCAAAATTTGCAGTTCATCGAACTGGTCATGACACTGAAATATGTTGTGTAAACTTCATGCATGTCTTCTAAACTTACAGATTCTTCTGTTGTGTATGACATTCCAATCTGTTTTGCTGACTTTGCAACATTGTAAAGAGAGATTTTATTCGGATTCTATATCATATGTTTCTGCTATACGTCATCTATCTCTTATCACTCTTACTAGCTTATCTTGTCATACTCACCGTGGTATTTGCAACACGATGATATTGTTAAGAACTATAAATGGGAGGATTCTTTAGATTATAGACTGGACAATCATGTGAATCTTCAAATGTGTCTTTTAATTTTTTTGTGAAATTATTATAAAGTTATAAAAGTATAGGCTTGAATCACAACTGAGATAGGAACTTGATCAAGAGAATTAAAGGAATAATACAAATATGTGATTGATAGCGTAAAAGACGGTAAAGATGATCTAAACATACTCAAGTTGTGACTGCATATGTTATCTAAGCAGCTATTTTCAATTTGAGGTAAATAAGAAATGGGGATGTAGGTGCGATCTATTTTGTTTCGTACGAATAAACGGCGCGGGGATAGGACAGGGCGACCCCAGCATGTGGCGAGTCAAGTCGGCTCGCAGGGTAAGCCTCGGGGAACCAAAGCGAAGAGGTGGCGCGGGTAAAGGCCTCCGGTTTCACGAGACAGGATGATTCGCGATGTAGGCCGAAATATCCCCAAGTGGGTGGCGCGGGGAAATTCGAGGTAGGGGAGGGGAGATCGGCACCTTAGAGCCAAAGGAAGTGGTGAGGAGGGTGGCACCGGCGAGTAGGACCATGGGATGGAGTCACGCGATGGTTGAAGGTTACGAAAGTTAGAGAAAGAAAACAGATCAATGTGCCATTCAACGGAATCAGAAGATGTGTAAGAAAGAAAACAGATCAATGTGTCATTCAACGGAATCAGAAGATGTGTCTTGTAGAGACGTGCGTGCATGCAAGGCTACTAGTATTAGCCGTTTAATTTGATCAACGTCCTAAATCACTTTAAACCTTTTCAGTTTCGTGATATTTACGAGATTGCCACCACTACAAAATAAACTGACAGGCACTCCTTGACGGTCGCCGACCAGGGCGTTGGGGACGGGCATGACCGGCCGGGACTGAGAAGGCGAGCGGTCGAGGGTACAGGCGAGCACGCGGCCGACCGGGCAGGAGAGCCCGGGTTCCCGCGCGTCGCCGCACCGTGTCTGGGCCTGCGCGAGGCCGTTGCCGTGCCCTCCTGCTCGAGGCTGCACGCGCGCCGGCGGACGACGGTGCCAAGGGCTCGCCGCCCGCGCCCTCTCAACCGGGGGAGGAGCAGCAGGTGCCGGGGGCCGACACGGCGGAGGCGTATTCGTCGGGCCCCCGACCGCTGAAAAAGAAACTAGCCGGCCGGGCTCGATCTGCTGCGGCCGTCCTGCTGCTCCTCTTCAGCGCCGAGATGTTGCTCGACTTGCTGCTCCCCTCCAGCGCTGACCTGCTGCTCCCCTCCTCCCCATCAGGCTTCATAAGTCGTTTCAATCGTTTCTCTTGCACGCATGTCGATCAAGGAGGTTAGCAGGAACGCTCACACCAACGCTCGCCGCCGCCGTCGTGGTGCGCGTGGACAAGATGGAGCCGCGGGTCTTCAAGGCGCTGCTCTACTTCATGTACACACGGACTCCCTGTCCCTGCCGGAGAAGACGACGAAGCAGGAGGAGGCCGCCCTAGCGCAAAGACCTGCTGGTGGCGGCGGAACTATGGAGAGGCTGAAGCTGCTCTGTGAGGATCGGCTGTGCGGGAGGCGGGAGCATCGACGTTGGCACGGCGGCGAACATCCTCGCGTTGGCTGAACCGCTTGGCTGCTGCGGGCTAAAGGACGCATGCTTTGATTTCTTCGTTCGCTCTCCGGCGAACCTGAAGGCGTTCATGGCAAGGGACGAATTCCAGCATCTGAGCGCGACCTGCCCAGGCGATGCCTACCGATCCGTTCTCATGAACGTCCAGCGTGAGGAAGGCAGCAACAGTGTTTACTGCAGAAACGTATTTGTATGTCTTGGAGCTTTAATATTGCTTCGAGAAGCTAATCCCAAGAAGATACAACAATTCATTATGCAATTTTTATAGATGGCTCATACAGTTTCGTTAAAAATCATTGACTGAAATTTTTCCTTTGTTGCCTTGTTTGCATATTATTCGTACAACTGTAGCAACCTCAACGCAATCATGTTTTGTAAGTAATTCCAATGTAATCATGTTTTTAAGTAATTCGAAATCAAATTCATTCTGGAGTGATTCAAAAACCAACACCCCATCTGTACTAGACTGCATGGTTCCTTAGGTTGTACTACTTGTGTGGAGTAGTGAGTAGCTGATAATAAGGTTCTCTTAGTTTCTAGGACAGCGTAGAGGCATGTACAAACTTTTTTGACCTTTATGTAAACATTCTGCAAGTTTATAATTGATGATTATCATCTCACAAGGATTCAAATGCTTTTGACACTTGTCGAAAAATAATTCCGGTTGTTTGTATTCTAAATGTACTGCTAAGAATCAGTTTTATGTGCCAGATTAAAGTCTTTATGCGTTTAATATATATTCCTGCTAATTAGCCTGATTTTTTGCTGTTTGAGTTACTAGCATTTTAATTTTGGTGAAGTCTGTTATGTGTGGACAGGACAGGACAGGACAGTGAAGCCAGTACTATTGCTTTCTCTACCAATTCGTTACAGTTAACAAATTGTCAATCTAGAGACTAATTGACATTATTATAAGGGTTTATGACTTACGACCAAGGTAAGCGCAGCATATATTGGAATTTATTTTGTATGTGGGGCAATAGTCCCGGTTTCATGCAGAGTGAACCAGTTTGACATTGCAAGGCTATGTTGAAAGAGCAGTAAATCAGACTGCTCTTCAATGAAGGTACATTCTGTTTGGGCCCCGTGTGCTCCATCTACTTCAGTTTACCATATTAATACAAGGCATAAATCGAGGCTTTTCAGGTTGATTTGATGCGGTTGCATCAAAACTTTTGCAAAAAATTTGGTATTTATACATTTTTCTTCAAACATTGGAGGGAGTGATGAGCTGTAGCATGTTGTTCCATAATGCTCAGATTTCCGGTGGGGGGGGGAGATTTGGTGCTCCCGAGCTCGAATGATCTCGCCTATTTCAAAGAAATAAAAATATATATAAAAAATTCAAACAAATCTGAAAAAATCATGCACGTACTCAATGATATATGCTACAAGCGTGCAAAATCTCAATACAAAATACTTTCCGTTTTAGCTCCACAAAAATGACAAATGTATAGATCCAAGTATAGTGAACAATATATATGTAGTTTCGTATTATTAACTTTTTTCTTTTTCTATCTAGCTTAGAGCGTATTGTATTTTGTATTGAGATTTTGCACGTTTGTAGGATATATCATTTGGAACATGTATGATTGTTTCAGATTTTTTAAAACTTTTAAATACATGTTTTAAATTTTGAAAATACGAGATCACTGGATCTCAGGAGCAAAAATGACTTTCCGCAATATTAGAGTACATGTAGCTTCAATATAGAAATGAGGAAATAGTGTTGTATATATTTGTAAAAGATGAGACGTGCGTTGCACGTGCACGTATAATAGTATAGCACAAAAGGTATAACTCTCTAGTAGCATCTCCACTTGCAGCGCCCAAATCGTGTCCGGCAGCCGCGCCGGTCGGACGCTATTGGCGCCGTCCGGACACGCCGCGGGCTATTGGGTGCGCCGCTCCCCACTAACGGCGTCGATATGTTTTTTGAATCTATATTTAAACTCAAAATATAACAAATTTATTCAAATTTTAGGAAATTTATAAATTTAACGAATTTAAATCTAATCCTACTCTACTACCCGCTGGGCTCTGGCTCGTCCTCGTCACTGGTGAGGTCGAAGAAGGGCGCCCCGGTCGCCTCGATGTGCTCCTTCAGCGACCACACCATGGCGTCGCGTTCTGACAGCAGCGGCACGTCGTTCATCGAGTCCTGGAGCACCGCGCTCAACCCGGGAGTGTCCTCGGAGTCGGTCTCTGGGTTTCGCATCGCCTCCTACAGGCGCATCATCCGATGCACCTTCGTCTGTTGCTTCTTCGCCGACGGAGATGGAGGTGTGCGCCCTCCTCCGATGACGATGTCGCTCGTGCACCGTCGTGGTAGCGTGCGTGACTCCTCTTTCACCTCCTTATTGGGGGCGCGTGGCCTCAATGATGACGCGCCCGCCGATGCCATCCTCCTCGACGCCCAGCGGCACGGTGGCGGAGGAACGAACACCGTAGAGGGGGTGGCCAGAGGTGCGCCGCGGGCGGCGATGTGCACCATCACGCCCTGGAGTTTGCGTCCCGGCACACCCCAGAAGGCCTCATGCTCCACCGCGTTCTTGTCACGCCGCGGCGCCCCCAGGCCGTCCCAGCGATTGTGTTCCTCGGCATATCTGGCTTCGTTGTCCTCCGGGTCCCACTAGGGATCGGCGCGCTACTCGGGGGTGAGCAGCTAGTAGTGCCGCACCACCGTCATCCCCCACTCGCAATTCGCCGGCGTCACCGCATTCGGCACCGGAATGCCACCCACGCTGAGCGACCACCTCTTCGGCGTCCACGTATCCGGCGGCGCGGGGTAGCCGTTGTCCCACAGCGTCTTCGGCTGCTCGACGAGGAAGGTGCGCGGCCTGAAGCCGCTGGCAGCTGCTCCACCGGCTGCTCGTTATGGCGGCTACGGCTAGGGTGTTTGAGGGATGAGGAGAGGAGGGGGAGGAGAGCGGTGGGCGGGGTGAGAACGAAGAAGCCACGCTGCTTTTAACAGTGAGGAGAGGCTCGCCGGGCACTAACGCCGCCGCCGCGTGCAAGCTCTCCTGGTGGGCGCTTCGGAACCGGCACCGCCATCAATGGGGCGACCAACCGTCTATCAGGCACGTGTCAATGACACGGTTGGCACCGAGAGCATGTCATGGCGCCGCGCGTAGTTTCGTTCGGCATGGTGCCGCACGTGGGCTAGGCTCGCCAGACGTAAGGCCTCTATTGCCGCCGTGAGTGGACGAGAATTTATGGCGGCACGCCCAATATAACTATTGACAGCCCTACTATTGCCCCAGAGTGGAGATGCACTAACATAAATCCATCTGGTTGCTAGTGTTTCTTGGTTAAAGACAACTAGAAAAATTCAGTATTCTATCTTTGTCAGTTCCCTCTTTTTTGACACCTCATTGCCTAGCTCTTCCCACGGCTGTCCTCTCTTGCCGCTCTCGTCTCTTCGTACTGGCCCCTACTCTTTCTTGTTCTCTTCCGCTGCCGCCAGTGATGCTTGCTGACAACTTTCGATGACCTACTCTTCCCTGTTACCTTTTGTTGCTTCCAGCGATGCGGCAATGTGAGCCACATTATGCCACCTCCTATGATGACTCGACACACCTTGCTCTTGCCTAGTTTTGAGAATGTAGAGATGTTGAGAGACGGGTTGGATGGTTTGAAATTTCAGTTTCGGAAATATTTCGTCGACAACCGAAAGAAGTGAAGTTCAATGGATTTCAGCACTTCAGTTTGCATTTCATTCAAAGTACAAAAGTTATATCTTAAAATTCAATCAATTATACAAAAATTGAAATCAATTTGCAGACTTATTTGAATGTGTATTACTGAAATGTCTGAAATATTTTGACTGAAAGTTGATAATTTCGGTGTCCACGAAAACACGTAAATTTAGTGAATTCCAATGAAATCTCATCGAAAGTGATTTCCATACTTAGGGAGTGAATTCCAATGAAATCTCATCGAAAGTGATTTCCATACTTAGGGAGACAATCAATTAGAGACGAGGAATCGAACAGTTCCACCAATTTGGCATTACAACATAGTTCCGCATGCATGTGGGAGGAATATTCCCTCAGGTGCAACCATGTAGCACTACACCACGGCATATATTTTGGGGCAATTTGGCTGGGGCACTTTTTAAAGTGCCTCAAACTTATTCCGCCAACCAAACACATACACATTTGATATAGGTTCGGTTCCAATTTGCTATATTCTGCTATCCAGGCATATCTATGGTAAACCTCTAAATCTGGAACTGTTTACTCAAACTTGTTCCGCCAACCAAACACATACACATTTGATGAATTCCACTCAACTAGGCTATTCTGTTTCACATTTTAGTCTTGAAGGGAACATAGTTCTTGAGGGATAGGGTGATCCCCTCAACGGACGCGACGGTCACGGCCACCGTCACCACAAAGCATATGAAGCTCAGACTCTGCAGCGCCACCCATTTCTTGGAGAACTTCTTCGTTTTGCTCTGCCGGATGTACATCTCCACCGGGAAGTAGACGGTGAGCGGCCAGAACCCGAGCGCGCCAAGGAGGCCGAGGATGTCGTTGAAGAACGGCAGCGAAATAGCCAGCACCGTGCTCACGATGACAAACGCCGTCCTCCACACCAGCCTGAACATGTTGAAGTTGAACCTGCCGCCGGCGACGGGATACTTGCGGACGACGAAGTCTGAGCCTGGCCATCTGCCCGCAGCCCAGTTCTCGACGGCAGCGTAGATGGGCTGGCAGTACACCTGGTAGGCACCGATGAGGTGTATGACGATGCAGGCGTTGGCGAAGTCGATGAGCCAGAAGGGCTCGTAGAAGCCGAACCCGGTGAGCATGTTCCCGGGCGCCGCGTTGCCGAAGGCGGTGTAGCCGAGGCAGCCGCAGAGCATGTAGAAGGCCGTGGTGGTGGAGTCGCCCATGAGGTTCGCCTTCCTCATCGTCTTGTTCTCGGCCGGAGGCGCCTTCACCGTGTCCTGCATTTCCAGAGAGGAGCCATATTGGTAATTTTGTAGCAGTAGCAGTTAAGAACGTGCTCTCATTATGAGTAATTTACAGTGAAAGATATGTGTCAATCTTTATGAGATGCATACCTGAATTTCTATAAGAACCATGGAGTATGAGTACGCAAAGGCGATGTTCCCGAGCGCTTGCAATGTCAGCCATGTCTTCTGGGCGGCCGAAGTAACGTCTACCCCAATTTGAGTGCCGCCCATGGTTGTCTTCCCAGTAGGACCTGCCAATTGGAACAAGTAATGATTAAACACAAGCGCCTAAACACAAAGCTGTAACTTGGGAATAAATATGAAATGCATTAATTCGTTGATCCCTTGGGAAGGTTCTTCGTTTACCTGATATGGTCTGGGCCAAGGAGAGGCCGACGCCGATAGTCGCGTAGGAGAATGACATGACCGCGGCGAGGATTGACAGCCACGCCATCTCATGGAGGTTGGGGAGCTGCGAGAAGAAAATCAGCGAGATACCGAAGACGACCATGTACATCGTTGTGTACACGCCGCAGTCGGCAGAGTGCCCGTTCTTGTGGAAACAATTTGCCTTGTACAAAGCCCTGTACCATCATCAGACCCAGAACAGTGAGATCGATCGATTAACCAAAGAATTAACTGAAAATTAAACGGTGATTCGTCAGACTTACGCGGCACTGATGGATGCTGTAATGGTGTATCCGATTGCAGTGCCAACAAGATTGACGTACTGACAGAGGCCACAGAACCATACTTGCCCGCTACCTACATGATCAAGGAGGTAAAGATAGTGTAAACAATGCCTGGATTTATAAGGAAATTGAGCAGGTAATGACTGTATAAACATTGCCTGAATTCATAGGGTAATTTACAGCTGTGTATTTGTGTTCACGCAGCAGGCAATTAATTTTCCCTCTGAATTGAGCACGAGTTGAACTTACCTAGGTAGGACTCGACGGCCTCCATGTACGTGTAGTTTCTCTTCCCTGTGACGGCATCGTCGCTCCGGTAGCAGTCTGTGAGGAGCACAGAGGTGTAGTAGGTGATGACGGCAAAGATGAACAGTGTCGCCGGCCCGGCGACCCAGCCGAGCTGCGCCGTCGACCACGGCAGCGACAGCACGCCGGAACCGATGACCGCCGTTATGATGTGCGCGCTCGCCGTCCACACCGTTCCTGTACGAGTTAGGCGAACCAAAATTACGATGGATATTCAATAAACCCATATCTAGTTCATATGTTTTTCTAAGAAAATGGTGAAGAACTCTCTGAACCCGAATATGCAGCAAAACCCAATTTCATAAGCATGTGCATTAGATTAATGATGATCTCCAGATTAATCTCGTCGCCAGAACTCGCGATGAGTGCGTGCGTGAGAACGATGCGAATTGCAGCAAGTCGAGATCACTACTTTGAAAGAAGAGATAGATCAGAGAGGTTGGATATGGTTTCTTGCCTGTTCTCTTGGGCTTGCCGTCGTCGTCGACGGAATCGTCGGCGATGATCCGCCGACGGTGTGCCGCCGCCGTCAGTCCCCTGAACTCGACGTCGACTTCTGCTCGGGCCATCTCGCTTCTAGACAGGTGCGGGAGAGCAGCGGTGCGGCGGACGATCTATTATGAGGGCCGTGGTAGTATTACTCCTTGCCTTCTTCGAATCGAGTTCCCTTAACCGAGTCGGATGATCTCGTCGATCGAACCTAGGCATAAACCGTGTACAACTTGGCTATGCCTTGTAGTTAAGCCTGTGCATCCACGGGTTTACGCGGTTTGCCAAACCGGCGATAAAGTCTACGGTTTCGATCGGTTTGGTCTGGTTTCGACATCGTGAGACCGGTGTACATACGCGGGTTGTGTCGGGCTGGTTTCACGGTTTGCACGGTTTGAACCCGGGAGGCAGCAGGAGTGCAGCGCGAAGAGCTATGTACGGCATCGACTCATATTTCAAGCAGTGATGTCATGATGGCGTAGGCATGACATATATGCATACCTATTCTTATACAAGCATGACCCCTGCAGCCAGTACACGCCCATGGGGTCGCCGTTGGGGTCGTCGAACCAGAAGTCGCCGGCGCGCCATGGACACCTGTCGCGTCCCCAGGAAGAAGTCGTTGCGCTGCTGCATGCGCGATGATGCCTGTGCCCGCGAAGTTGGCGGCGACCGGCGATGGAGTTCGAGAGGACCGCGTAGTAATCCTTGGCAAGCTCCACGCGGCCGCCGTGGTCGGCGCACAAGTACTCCAGGGTGTTGAAGACGTTCACCTTCACGCCGGTCACCCCGGCGCCGGCAAGGGACGAGTGCATGGCGTCGGAGAGCTTGCTCGCGTGGTGCGGCTGCATGAGCTCGATGCCGCCCTCGACGATGCGGTCCACGTCGAGGTCGCCCATGGTGTCGGCAAGGCCGGGGGAGAGGCGCGCTGGTTCGGCAACCGTGTCCAGGGACGTCACGCCCGGGCGCACGCCGCCCCATGCGCCGCACAGAGCCTGCCACACGAACACGTCGTTCAGCGCGGGGAGCCTCTTCCTCATGTCCTTGAGAAACGCTTTGAGCCCCACCTCGCCGCCATTGTCACCGCCACCGGCTTCGCGAAGACCGTCGAGGACGCGTGCACTCTTGGCGAGAAGCTCCTCTAGCTCTCCTCGCAGCTGTTTCAGCTTGGTTTGGAAGCTAGACAGATCAATGGCGCGGCCAACTTCCTTTCGACCTCGCAGGCCTTGCACACTATGGTCTTTGGCAGGTTCATGTCGTCGAAAACAGCCGGCGGCCGGCGGCGAGCGGAGCAGGTCGCCCTTCCTGTAGCTGCAGAAGCGCACTCGTCGAAGCGGTAGAGGCGCCCCGCCATCTGGTCAACGCCGAGGACGAGTCCCGGCGCGTCGGCGTGCGCACGAGGTGACTCGGGACGGTTTTTGGACGGTTTCGCTGGTTTCGCACCGTGTAAACCGAGTAGAGCCCTGCCATTTCACGGGTTGAATTTAGAAACCTGGAAAACCCGGGTGAAACCGTGGCTACGGTGCGGTGCGGTTTGGGTTCGCGGTTTAGGCGGTTTCGAACCAAATCGTGAACAGGCTTACTTGTAGTTTTCGAACCTAGAAGTAAATCGTGTATGCCCTACACGATATCTTTAGCTACTTTCAGTTTTTGAGAAAAAAAGTGTTGAACTCGCGAGGCGACTTCGCTGTTCCTGCCCTATCTGCCGCCGCTGCTGTTTGCCGCCATCGCAGGCCACCGGCGTAAAAGCTGGGCCCCTCTCCTTCCGCTTGCTGCTCCGGCGGTAGGAGGGAGGGGGACCCCGTTTTTGCATGGTAATTAGGGTTAGGAAGTTTCTGTCATGGTGCGCCGTTGGGGTGGTGGGAGCGGCGTCCGGACAAATAAATCTGCCTCAACTCTACTCCCACACCTGCGTTGTTCTTCATGGCGGCGTCTCGGAGTTGGTGGCACTGTGTGTTTGCCGATCTTTCAGATCGGTGGCTCTAGGGTTCATGGATGGTGTCGGCGAGGCGGCGGCGGCGACTCCATCCGATTGGGTTTTCCTCCTGCTCTGTCCCCGTTGCTGCGGCGTTGTCTCCGATGCCATGGTGGAACATAGAGGATTCGTCCAGGAGTACGTGCAGACGGTGGTCTGCACTGGTGACAGCTGGAAGATGGTGCACCTTGTGATGGGTTCGTGGTTGGAGGCTGACGGTTCTGGTTCCCTACTCCGGCGTCGTCGTGTGGGGGTGCCAGTGCTGAAGTTCGATGACGTGTCCGGGGTCGTGCTGCCCCGGTCTGATTCTTTCAACGGCAATGGTTTGTCCTACGGCAAACTACTTTGGAGGTCCGAAAAGCTGACGATCAGCGATGGAGCCGCGTCGAGCTCGGGTGAAGAGGTGATCTGTCTATTTTTTCTTTGGTGGCTGCTACGGTGGTGCCGAAGAAGATGGATAGGCGTTGGTTTGTCACATAGGTTTATCCTATCTTTGCAGATCTGTAAGATCGGTGTATACGTACTTTGTATCTCGTCTTTTATTTATCAATGAGAATCGTATTACCATGAAAAAAAAACGTGTTGATTTGGTGGTTACTTATGCGCGGCTAATTGTACCAGATTATTCTGATTTTGTATCGGATTCCGTTGTGAGTAGTAAGAGCCACGTCTCGGGTCACGCCGCCGTAGCCGTTGGAAGCTCAAGGAGAGAAAAAACGTGGCTCGATCTGGCCCAACGACTCTTTTGACTTGAAACAAGAAATCTTTAGGGTTCTCTTTCTGAACATAGAAATCGTAGGATATTGTTTTACTAGTTCAATTTTGCTGCCAAATCTGTTCTCAACGGATGATTCTGTATAACCGTTCTATTCATAAGCGAAATATAAATATGTTTTTCTGTAGCAATTGTCTGATTTTGTCGATAGAGTCAATCCTGAAATAAAAAACTAAACCAAACAAATCATGTCAAAGTCCTCTGAAGAAATCACGTACGACTGCGGTCTTTGCATATCGGATTTCCCCCAATACTTCAATTAGTAGCGAGGAAATTGCAAAACGCCAAAAACAAGCACAAGCTTGCATAACATGGAACGTTTCGGCGTCAAACGTCCATCCGGTCAGAAACATGACCCCTAAGAGCAGCTGGCGACAGACATGATCCTATTCCACACTCATTTTACACTACAAATATTTTTGATATTCTCAAGACTATCTGATTAATTGCTTCCGCAACACTTATTAATTGTCAAATTGTTTTGTGTGAGCGAAAGCTGGAGAATCATTTATATATTTGTAAAGTATTCATTTGGAGGATATTTTCAAGATTTCCTCATTGATTGTTGCATGACAAGTTGATAATTAAATATTTGTTAGATTGTGCACATATTTTTATTTATTTATTGAAACAACGAATAAATTAATGTGGATGAAACTTTTTTGGAATGTTGATATTTTGTTTGAAGACTTGTTCAAACAATGAATAAATGTAACATATTTGAATTGTTGATGTACTTTTTAGAGACTTGTTCAAACTTACAAAGTTTAACTTAGTACAAAGATAGAACTTCAAATAATTTGGAATAGATAGGGCAATGAATATGAGCCAACTCCTGGTCGAAACATGTCGATCGATATGGTTCCAAAAGGTGAGACGAGATTCAGCCAGGCCACTCATTTGCATCGTCGAGATGTTCACCAAGTCAACCCAATCCACTTACACGAATGTGACCATGTGGAATTTGTTAGGGTACATGTAGGCTATGTTATCACACAATAAAAAAAATCTACCGGCCCTGTTTGTTTGGGCTTCTGCTTCTGCTTTTGACCCCAAAAGCAGAAACCCAAACAAACAGCTCAAAATGGAAAAACGCTGCACAGAAGCGGCAGAAGGAAATGAACTACGCGAGCCTACGAGCGCGGAAGCAGCTCGGGAGGTGCTTTTGCCGCTTCCCGAAATACGGTGGACGAAAGTGCCCTGATGACTTCGGAAGAATAACAAAATAACTGCCACCCCCACCAACCACGGCGCCCCCAGCCCTTCTCTCCCTCGTATCCATCCCCATAACCGCCAGCTAGTTAGGTTCACCACCACCCTTCCCCACCGCCACCGCATCCCCCTCTCTTGTCCCCGTCGGCTGCACCAGCCCTGCTCCGGTGTTGTCCCCGCCGTCCTGCTCGCACCATCCCTGCTCCGGCGCCACCCCACCCTGCTCCGGCGCCGCCCCAGCCCTGCTCCGTCCTCCTTGCACCAGGCATGCTCCGGCGCCGCCCCAGGCCTGCTCCGTCCCCGCCCCAGCCCTGTTCGAGGCGCCGTGGATTTGGCCACCGCCAGCGATTCCGGCGACCATCGGTGTCCGTACGCCGCCCACTGGATCCCCGCAACGCCATCGTGTAGATCCGCCCTGTTCCAGCCCCGCGGCCGTGCTCCTCCGCTCCAGCGCGAGCTCGAGAGAGCCGGACGCGCCTGCCGTCGCGTCCGTCCCCTGCTGACATCAGCGCGGGCCCGCTGAGTTCTCACATTTTCTAAATGATTTCTGTAAATTCTAGAAAATGAATAAAACTTGTAAATTTGATAGAATATTAACTGTTTATCAGAAAAGTATGAGCTATATACAAAAGATCGTAATTATGAATAAGATAAGTAAAAAACAACTGTTTCGATTTAAATCAGCATTTATAACATCTTCATCACTCGGGGGCATTCCAGACATTTCACCCATAAAAGGAACAGCAACATCTGCCAACAGCACTCTTGGCAAACATCAAATGTCAGTTTTCAACGGCTGCTTCTCACAGCTGCTTTCTCACAGCCCACCAGCTACAACTGCTTTTTTAAAGCTGCAGCCCAAACAAACAGACCCGTAATCAACATCATGCTACTTGACACAAACCAATAGCGGTAGCAGAGTTTATGCAGATGTAGACATACTACTTATTCTCCTCACATAAATCTGTCGCACGGTTTGTCCAAGCGCCACAGCTGTAGCGTCTCTAAGATATCCACACGTTTAGGGCATTTTCAACGTCAAGATGTGGGACTGGTAGATCCAATCGCTAGACTTGGGTGTGCAGGCGACCGTGGCTAGGGTTTCCAAACCCTAATATTGAAAATTTTCTTATTAATAATTTTGTTCACGCCTGCAACTTATATAGGTGCCCCATGTGGGTCCATGACACTTGTGTCCTGATAGGACTCCAGACACATGCCCACTCGGATCCAATCTAAGTGGGTTTCTGATGACGTGGAACGCACGTTCGCTGGGAAACCTCAAGAGAAAGGTATGATGTAGTCAGCAACAAAGTTTTCCCTTGATTACAAAACCAAGGTTGTCAGATCTAATAGGAATTGGAAGAGCTTCAAAAAGGTGTCAGCGGCGCCGTTACCCGATCACTGACGTGGACCTGCACACACACAATCAAAGTACTTTGCCCCAACGAAACAGGAAGGTTGTCAATCTCCCCGGCTTGCTGAATACAAAGAATTAAACGTATGGTGTAGAATATGATGATGAACACAAAAGTAGCAGCAGGAAGTAACGTAGAGCGTGGTGAAAACGGTGTTTGTATCAGTGTGGAATAAAGGACCGGGGTCCACAGTTCACTAGTGGTGTCTCTCCATAATACAAATAAACATACATGTTGGGTGAACGAATTACAGCTGGGCAATTGACAAATTGCAAACGCATGACAATGCAATATATGACAAGCACATGTTCATTGTTATATCTATTGGGCATTACAACAATATACATAGACCGCTTACTAGCTGCATCTATGACTCATAATCCACTCACAAGATAGCTTACAGGTCTCCCATGAGTATTAAGTTGCAAGCAACAGATTATAGCATTAAGCAAAGTGTGTAATGTAAACAAACGCATTAGACTTAACAACAGTACCCTTAAGCTAAGCATCGGTTATTTTATCCCTAGTGGCAACAGCACATCTACAGACTTAGTTGTTTCTGTCCGATTCCGAGAATATTTCCAGAATAGATTTTCTGAATCAAAAAACAGCAGAAAACTGGAACTGACACTGTGGCATCTTGTTAATAGGTTAGTTCCAGAAAATGCATAAAAATGATATAAAGTGTAAGATAAACATGTGGTAATCAATATATAATAGGCATGGAACATCAAAAATTATAGATACGTTTTAGACGTATCAGTTTCATCATCCTTAAGTGTGCGTCCCTATAGGTTTATGATTAACTGGACACGAATTAAGCTTCGTCCAGGTTTCCACCAATGGATCTGATTACTTCAGAGAACCCATGGGTTTCTAGACTCAAGTTGATAGTTGTTAGCGGCTCCAACCATATAGTGCCAGCCCCCAAGTATCATAGTCCCTTTAAGAAACCTCACAATGTATCATATATATGAAACATCCATTTCGCCTCACAATGTTTGTTCTGGAGCTCGAAACGAGTACTTGTCAAACTTCTTGGTAGCTCGACATATGTTATCAAACTCGTGATACTGATTCTCGGGTTGGGTTAACTCTCAACCACGGAAGTAAAAAAATCTCAACCCAAGTCACATGATCATGCTTTTCAAATCTGATTACTTGAGAGCGCACATAACTATCTCTCCAAGACGAAGGAACAATTTTATCTTGATCAATCGTGCCTCACGGAATGCTTATCTCAAAGATGCATTTATAACTACCCGATTACGGAGTAGCGTTTAATATACCCTACATAAGTCTGTTCACATCTCAGGAACAGGAAAATACCTCAAGTCTAGGCCATGATATGCAGAATTTACTTGAGACTAACATATGGCAAACATCCCATTATACCTCAAAGTGGGCCTTCCCAACTTGATGATCTCCATCCATGAATTTATACTACCCGGTTGACATCACTATGCCCTTGAATTGTTGAACATAGTCATTGACTGAAGTGTATACTAGTCAAATGTGTCGGCATAACCTTATAGACTAGGTACCACTTGGAAAAATCATCATCCAATCTATAGTATCACAAACAAGTCAAGTACTCATTAAGTATATCAGTGTTAATGTTTAAGGAAAATATAAATAATTCATGAATACGTAGAGAAATATCATTACATGGTCATCTATAGGATATATTTTCAACAAAACTCTCGAGGGACGTATTGACAACCACACTTGAATCCTTTTGCACTATGCAAAGAAGAAGATAACAAGAGCATGAAAGGGAAAAAAGAATAGAGAATTAGATACCAAAACAAGTGCCTTCGAATTTGCATGGATCCACTTATCTGCAAATTGAGTGTATCAACAAGTGTAATCGTGGCAAAAAACAAGAGAAAATAAATATCTTTATGTTTTTTATTAAAATGCAAAATAAATTAAAGAATGAAATATGGAACGTTTTAGATATGACCACTTACACATAGCAATTATGTGCAACTTCAATGTATCAAAAGGTGGAGCTGTGAGAAGTAAACAATCAAACAACACATTCGAAGTAATCTATTAATAGGTTTAAATCTAGTAATGTTGTACTATGAAAATTATTTTGAGGCAGTTACAAAATAATCTATTAATAGGTGTTGCTCAGGTTGTTCACTAATAATTTATCTATCATTACAACATTCGAAGTACACAATCAAACAACAGATGTTACTTATGAAAGTCAAAAAGGTAGACCAGATAGTATATAACATGTAAATATACTAAACTATTTTGCTGTATTCAGCTCTGCATCCATTCCACTTTGCTATAATCTGCTATCAAAGCACATGTATCACCCCTAACTCTGAAAATGTTCTATCAAACTGATTCCGCCATTCGAACACATCTTTCGATGACTTTCCACTCAAGTAAGCTATTTTGTTTCACATTTTGGTCTTGAATGGCACATAGTCCTTGAGCGATTGGGTGCCCTCTATGGCGCCACTGTCACGGCCACGGTCACCACAAAGCACACGAAGTCCAGGCTATGCCGCGCCACCCATTCCTTAGAGAAGACGTTGATGATCGTGGTTCAGCTTGTGTAGGTTGTGTCCTAGTGGGTGAATCATGTCTGCTAGCATTTTAGTTTCCTCCAATTTCTCACCTCAACATTGTCGGTATGCTAGTACAACCAAAAATAACAGGGAGGGTAATAACAAGGCACAAAGATTGGTTCCTACCTAACTGGATTGGCATGCAATCATGTAGTAGACGAAACTAGACGGGGATATATATATAGAAGCTTTCGTCCCAGAAATAATGAATGAGATATGTCCTAGAGGCAAATAATAAATGTATTATTATCGTATCTCATATATATTCATAATTAGTTTTATACCATGCTATAACTGTATTAAGCGAAAACATTAATACATGTGTGGTATGTAAACAGCCAGGTCCCTAGTAGCCTCTATTTATCTAGTCCATTGGTCGATGGATGATCGAGGTTTCCCGATCATGTGACATTTATGTCAGTTGACAATGGAGCCATATCATTGGGAGAATGATGTGATGGACGTACCCAATTTAAGTATCATGACGTGATCAATGTTCAGCGTCGTGATAGTTAGAAACATAGTAACCTAATCCTTAGACCGTGAGATCATATTTAATCACTATCTCTGGAGACTACCTTGACTGCATCAAACGTCACACGTAACAGGGTGATCATAAAGGTGTCTCTATCAGGTTTCCGAAGGAATAGGTTGAGGCGTATGGATCAAGAGCGGGATTTGTGCATCCGAATATCGGAGAGATACTAGTTAGGGCCCACTCGGTGAGATCACATCAAAGTTTGCAAACATGTGACTAGGTCACGGGATGTGTGATCAGTGAACGAGTTAACAGTGTTTGTCGGTAACGAGATAGAACTAAGGTATCGGGATACCGATGATCATGTCTCGGACAAACTGAGTATCGAGGTGCAAAGGGAATAGGGTATGATGTTTAAGGTTCAAGTGAATTAATTCATGGACTGCACAGGGGCCATCATAGGTGTCCAGATCCCACTGTTGGTCATTGATCGGAGAGCTATCTCGATCATGTCTGGAGTGATCTCGAACCGTAAGGTGTCACACTTAAGGGTAGACGACGCGTAGGAGTAGTCTTAACACCGAAGAGAAATGAGAAACGAAATCCGGAATTGTTCTGGGGATTATCCGATGGTGATCGGATAAGTCTGAAAGGTGTTTGGGAATAAGAAAGAAATATCCGATGGAGATCGGAGGGCAACGAAAGGTGTTTAAGAACAAGAATAGATTAAATAATATGTATTTAATATTAATTAAAGTAATAAATGATTGAATATATTTTTATTTTTATTCGAATTTTAGGGGCAGCCCACCTAAAATGGGCCTCTCCCATGGGGAGAAGGCCCATAGAGGGGATATCCCCCTTTGAGGCGCACTAGGGCATGGTGCAGCCTAGGTGGGCCACATGGGGCCCACCTAGGGCTGGCGCACCATGGAGGGAGGCGGCCTGGTGTGGTGTTTAGTCCCACACCGCCCAGCCACGGAGATTGGCAGCCCCTCACCTCCTTTATGTAGGGGTGCCCCCCCCATAGCCTTTGAGGTACACCAATTTTCTCTCTCTCTCTCTCTCTCTCTTTCTCTCACCTCAACCGTGGTTCCGTTTCTGGAGCTGCGCACGGGTAGAGGATTTCTCCACCATATGCACACCGTCGTGCTGCTGGTACTTCGGTCCGAGCTACTCTTCTTCCGTTGCTTCGCTGGATCGGAGGTCGGAGGGACGTGTGTAATCCCTCGGAGATGCTGCCCTTGCAGCACTCAGAGCTTGTACGACTACACGACCTTGAGGTCGGCATCTTCATCATGTGTCGTCATCAAAATAGATCTTTTGATCGTCGACGCTTTCGGTCTACAAGGGTATGTATATCGATTCCCTCCGTTACTTTATATCTGCATAGTATTAGATATTGGTTTTATCGGGCATCGTTGTTAGGAATTTTTTTTGTTTTCTGCACCGTAACCCAACACATATAAGACAAATGCATGCATGATGAAATACAAGCTAGCTAGCTCTATGCGCCTAAAGCAGTCAAGACCATGTGTATATGGAATTGTGGTTACAAAGACTTTTTCGAGAAAAATATTAATTCAAAATTGTGAGATGGGAGGAAAACAGAACAAAACCAGAGCAGGACCAAAGTTTTCCATCCCCGCAATGTCGCTGTGCATGTGGGTGCTAGGCATTTACTGCTGCGACGGTGGTGGAAGGAATCCACTACATGATCGATGAAAGGGACTAGACGGACACGCGAGCTTCGCCTCGCCACGGAGTAGTGTTTGATATACCTGCATGAGTCTATTTCACAAAACCAAGAACATGAAAAGACCTCAAGTCTACGACATGAGATTCAAAATTTACTTGAGACAGACATATGACAAACATCTCATTGTAGCTCAAAGTGTGTCTTTTGCGACTCGGTGATCTCCATCCATGAATTTATACTACCGGGTTGACATCTCTATCCCGTGAATTGTTAAACATGGTTATTAACTCAATTGTATATATGCTAGTCAAATGTGTCCGCGTAACATTATAGACTAGTAACACATTAGAAAAATCATCATCCAATCTATAATTTCACGAACAAGATAAGTCTCATTGTGTATATCAGTGATAATGCTTGAGGACGATATAAATAATTCATGAATACATAGAGAAGTAACATTAATTACATGGTTGTCGATAGGATATATTTCGAATATAACTCTGAAGCCTTTTGCAATATGCAAAGGAAAAGATAACAATAGCACGGAAGAAAAAAGAATAGAGATCTAGAAACAATGTTGTTTGGTTAGACTTTTTCTTTGCTTTTGGCTTTGTCTTATAAGCCCCAAAAGTACCTAAATACTCCCTCTATCCCAAAATATAAGTCGCCCTTTCATTTTGTTGGTCAACTTCTTACAAGTTTGATCATGATTTGTACTAATAATATGTCCACAAAATTAGTATAAAAATACTCTCTACGATCCCAAAATATAAGGCGCGCTATTTTTGTGCTGGTATTTGATGCTCGACTTTGACCACTAATATATAATAAATATATTGATTGTGAATGTATAAATGATACCGTTGGATTCGTCTTGCAAAATTCTTACATTTTATATACTCCCTCCTTTCCAAAATATAAGGCGCCATTTAATTTCACTGGTCAACGTCCTACAACTATGACCATGATTTGTACATATAATATGTGCACAAAATCAGTATAAAGATATAGGTCAAAGTCGAGCATCAAAGATCAGCACAAAAATAGCGCGCCTTATATCTTTGGACTGAGGGAGTAGTTGCTTTTGGCTTTTGGCTTATACTTTTTGGGCTTATAAGCCAAAACCAAAAGCCAAGAAAAAAACCTAACCAACAGCCTAAAAATCAAGTCCTTTGAATTTGCATGGATCCACTCATATGCAAATTGAGTGTATCAACAAGTGCAGTCGTGCAGAAAAACAAGAGAAACGTAAATATCATTACGAATATTTGTATTAAAATTTAAAATAATTTTAAAAATGAAATTATGGCACGTTTTAGATACGGCCAGTTACACACACAAATTATGTGCAACTTCAATGTATCAAAAAGAGCAGCCGTGAAAAGTAAATAAGTTCTTTTCGATAACCCGCTGGAGAACTGTCCTTTTATTAACCTTAAAAGAGGAAACAATGCAACCGAGTGGCTACAACGCCTCACGGCTAACACCGCTAAACCAAAGATTAGTCACAACACACACTACCGCCACAAGTATATGGGCTCTCCATGCTCAACAAGAGCATTGAGGCGGCGTCTCGACAATCTCAAGACAATGTTTTTAGTTAAATTTAGATGCTTTAGTTCAAGTTTCAGTGTAATGTTTTATTTAGGAGATATGTAATATGAGAAGTCCGGCTGGGGCTGCCATGGGAGGAGTCTGTCCAGTTTTGTCTGGACATGAACATATAAATATATGGGGAAGTCAGGACACAAGTTGCGGCGGCCGCTGGAGAGGCTCTTAATCTCTTAACGCAAAATACAAACTGAAAATTACTAAGAAAAAATGCACAATTGTCTACTCTACCCTCTCCTCTATTTTTTGACTGAATTGTGAGTCCGCTTCGGCTAATAACTGACTAGTGAAACCTGAAAGTGCAATGTGCTCCCCAACCATCGCCAGTTTTTTTTAAACACCATACAACGCAGACGCTCACATACACGCGCATACACTCATCCATATGAACGCACAACTTACCCCAATGAGCACCTCCGAAAAACTGAACTGACATATCGGATATTGAAATTGACGAAGTCACCATAGTCGTCCCATTTTCGACGGGAACGTACGTTTCCCACTAAACAATATCTATTATCTATTATATACTAAAATCAATATACGGATATCTAATAGAGACACCACTTTAAGTCACATCATTTAAATTAATTCTGATAATTGTATCCAAAATATACTGTTAAAATTAATGAAAGATCGGCGTAACCTTTTAATTATCCTTGTCCACGATTTTTCTGTCACGTATTTAACGGCGCGTGCAATTAGAAGTCTAACCAAGTACATAGGTGACATATAAAAACAATTGCGTACACAACTACAGTACAATTTTTTTTTTTTTTGCGAGATAGTTCCAGTGATAACACCAGAAACTTACATAACAGCCCAAAGATCAAAGAAAATTACACAAAGGTCCTGCAAGTCCACGAGGACGCCGTGGTCGAAGAAGACGTACCGCGGCGCGCCGCCGCCACTCCTCCTCAGCAACCTTGGATCGGAAGGAGTCCCCAGGCGGACGGGAAGTCGACAGAACTCGGCTCGACAGAGCCTCCACCTCGCATCGTCGCCGTCGCCCTCAACCTGGTCGCCATCACCATCACCATCGAACCCAACAAGCCGAAGTCGCCGCTCCACGAACTCCGGTGCGGGGAAGAGGCACACCACAGCTCTACCGAGCTGCGAGCACCCCGGGGGAGGCAGATCCATGGCCGCGCTCCGCGGAGCACCACCACCGGAGAGGATCTCCGCCTCCACAAAAAGCCGGACCGACCGCGCCATCCTCTCCACGACGCCGCCGGCAGGCCACCCACTCAACCCTAGACTATATACGGGCGAGATCCGAGGTTTCCCCACCCTCCCGCCGCCGGAGCGGCCGGCGGAGGGAGGGGAAACTGGCAGATCGACGCCGACGAGCTGGATCGAACGGGAAGGTGAAAAAGTCTCCTCTCCTTACTGTAGCGGGGGAGAGAGCCGGGTCCAAGGTCCCAACTGTTTTAACTACAGTACAAGTTGTACGTGCATGCAAATCAACTCCGCGTTGTGTACGTGAGCTACGAGCTAGGAAAGATAAGCTAGCTGTTTGGATCCATCCCATCGTGCGTGTAGCTAGCTGACAGCAGATCGATCCACTTTTTTTAGAAATGGGGAGAAACTCTAGCCTCTGACACAGCCGTTTATTACAAAGTGTTACACATTTCAGCAGATCGATGATCCACTGAGGTGTCTGTCTGCTTGCTTAGCTGATTGCACGTTCGTGTTGCTGGAGTTGCTCGACGATTACGACGTAAAGATCTGGTCTGGGCTAACCATTTTCTACGATTCAGACTCGGTACATATATATAACTAGGCAACTTGACGCGGCAATGCCGCGCTTGTGTAGTAAATAAAATTTAAATTTGGTAACGTGCACATTTTTGAAATTGTGTAGGTTTGAAAATTAGTGAAATTTGGGAAAGTTTGCGTGTGAAAATTGTTTAGTTTTGGGGAATTGTTGAAGTTGGGGTGTTTTTAAGATTCGAATTTTTTTTATGTTTGTGAAATTAGTAGATTTTGAAGATATTTACAATTTTGGAATATGTAAATTTGAAATTTGATTATATGGCACAAATAATCAGCATTTATTTTCGTGAGGGTATTTATAGAAATATTTTCATGTTATAGAAATTGTTTTGAAGAGGAAGTGCATTGGGATTTTCTTCAAACATTCATCAGTATGAAATATTCAAACATATCACTCATTCGTATTTGAAATGCTAAAATATGCTGGAATTTGTTATGTGGAGTATCTTGAAATTGCCGTTTAGGGTAACTTCAAATTCTTAGCAAATTCGAATGTTTGATTATGTTTGTATGTTGGCATAAATATTTAATGTAGCTCCGTAGTCAGAGGATATACATTATATGAGCATTTATTAAATGCAACATGTAATTAGATAAACTGCATCTGAATTTCGTATTTAGAGGAAGTTAATTTAAATTAGCTTGAAATATTTGCCGAATTAAAATGTTTAATTTAAGTCTATAATTACAGGAAATGTATTGTGTGAGCATTTATTAATTTGAACTCCACATAATTAGAGAAGTGCATTTGGTTTATCTCTAAATGTTCACCAATTTGAAATATTCAAACATGTTTGTTTTTTGGGCAAAAATTATGTTTGTATTTTGCCATAAGTAGTTGGCGTTCATTTTTCTGAGCATGTTGATATATTTTGGAGTATATCTTTTTTTAACATTTCGAAATGTTCAAATATGTTTCTATATTTCATTAACATTTAATTTAAATCTGTAAGGAGTGGAAATGCGCATTTATTCAACTGAATTCATATTTAGAGGAAGTTCATTTAGATTGTAGCAAAATGTTTACGAAATTGGAATGTTAAATTTAAATGTATTATTAGAGGGAATGCATTATATGAGCATTTAGTAAATACAACTTTACATAATTACAGGTTGTGCATTTGGATTTTTCCCAAATATTCACCATTTCAAAATGTTTAAATATGTTTGTTTTTTGCTGTAAGTAGTTAGCATTTATTTTTTGTGGGCATGTTGATATATTTTAGAGTAACTCTAATTTTTAAGCAAGTTGGGATGTTAACAAATGTTTTTGTTTTTTTGTTAATTTGTAATTTAAGTTCATAATAAATGGGAGGAATCTCAGGTAGATTTTTTTTTTATCGGAGAGTTTGAGCTTTGCAATACATTTAGCTTTGTCATCAGCTGAATAATAGTGGACGCTAAAGCTGCAATATATATGTATATGTACATAAATGCATGAGAATATAGATACACAGATAATTAGGGTCTACATTAGTTGGGGTGCATCCGTTTTTTGGAAAGCGAAGATGCTTTGCTACCGTCATCACATAGCTGCACATACTGCTTTTACAAAATAGTGGGAAGTGAAACCATGCTGCTAATCTAATTAACATAACATAGGTGATGAGCAGTAGTTGTGACGGCATCGGCTTGATCAAAATGGTAGCCACACCGTTGTCCCAAAACTCGGCATGGATGACTTATATTCGCTTAATATGAGCTATCACCTGAGAAGATTCGTAAGGAGCTGCATCACATATTATAGAAAGTATGCATGAAAGCTGTATGAACTTTGTGGTTTAAAAAAATGTGCATACCTCTGCAGTTGCTGTCACTGTTTCTGGATATGTGGACAGTTAGCCGCTGTCTTGCTTGCGGTGTTGCCATAGTCGATTTCTATTGGTGGTGAAGTAGCAGTGTGGGAAATCGACGCAGGAAGGAGAAGACGAAAATGGCTGGCAAGTGGTTCGTTGGAGGTGATTTCGTTGGTAATGTGCCTCTCGTAGGGGATGGTAGCGCTCCTAGTAGTGCGTCACTGTCGAGGATAGTGAAGCTGTCATCTGCAGCATCGGCGGAGGATGGAACGGTAACATTCTATGAGCATGGACTCATGATAAACAATCAAATGGGTCACCATAAGGAAACCTCTATTTATGTTCGTAAATAATATGGGTAAGAATGGATCATAAATAGGAGTTGCAGGACACGGATAGCCTCACTGGAATGCTCAAAGCATATGATTTGAAGATGCGGGTTACAAATAGTAAAAGAAGATCAGATATCCAATCAAAATGTTAGCAACTGGTATAAGGAACCAGAATGGTACCTGGATGAAATAGTGACGTAACCATGAAACCACTTAGATAAGAAAAAGACCTACCTGCAGCAAAAAGTTTACCGAAATGAAGCAAAAAAAAAGCAATAATCCAAGTGAAATTACATCATGAAACTGATATAGACAAATAGTACAATAGTGATACAAAGAAACTGAGGTAAACAAAAAATTTCATATCAATTACAATATAGAGGCCCTAATACACATATATAGGGAGGAATAATACCAAAGCAAGCCTATCTTACCAAAATGATGAGTACCAGGTCTACGTCTTGATAGAATACGGCATGGCATACTCTCGAACAGCTCATGACCTTAACGGATATTGCTCCACTAAGAAAACACTGTCAAGATACGTGTCGCAATTAACTTATATGTCAATGAATTGCTGGTACAAAAACAACATATGTTGGGCGCCCTGCATGACAAATGAGAGGCGGTATGAATGGAGTGTGAGAGCACATACTTTGATCTGGCAAAATAGAAATTGGCAGTCATGTAGCCAATTATAGGGAGGGATAATACCACAGCAGCCATGGAATCAAGCTGAGAAATCCGAGGAGTAAACACGGTAGGGAGAAACAGACATCTGGCCAAGAGGAAGGCGACGAACCTTACCGGAAGCAGCAACCGACCACCACAAACACACGACGAATCTAGTAATACACATGCAAAAGAAATAACGGTGAGGGCTATGCATAACTGAATCCCTGAAAGCAGAGGTACTGACCACCACAAGTCAGTTACATCACAAAATCGAGAAATCTGGTAGAGCAAACTATCCATTTATGCAAATCAAGTAAAGAAAAAGATTCAGCTTCAAAGCACATGTTAAATAGACGCACTTCATCTTCACAATGGATTTAACCGGTGCTCAAATAATAACTCCATAGTAAGAGTTAGATAACCGTTGAATTTTATTTTCATAATCAGCATTGAAACTTCAGAAGTACTATTCTTCCATGCGGCTAGAATTACAATTATTAGTTTATTTGTAGAAAGGATACCTTCGACCTCTGAAAATGCTATTGTTTTCTCACAAATAATTCCACTGAAGAAATATATTTAAATAAAAGCACTTCATCTCCACAATGGCTATAACCGGTGCTCAAATAATAACCCACCACAGGAGTAAGATAACCATTGAATTCTATTTTCTCTCAAATGCTATTATTTTCTCAAAAATAAATCCACTGAAGAAATATATTTGCACTTTGGCTAGACTGTACAGAAAGAACATATTTGTGCACTCACATAAGCTGGGAGCAAGAGAGCAATGCCAGTCTGGTTGGCCCTCCCTCGGAAGAAGCTAAGCATCGCCGCCACAACTACTATGGGTACTGCACCTGAAAAATAGTGGCAAATGATTATAAGAAATTAATGAGCTCAGAAAGATATATCACATGCTATTGCAAGCAAATAGAAGTTGAATTCAAGAAGTAGCAGAAGTTAAATATTGAAGCAATTCGCTGATTACAGTAAGTAGTCAAACACAAATAGGTATAACAGTTAGAAAAGTAAAGTTGCGAACACCTTAGGGAAGGGATTTATTTACCTCGGTTTGAAGATCTAGTTAGCATCCATAGATTAAATTTATTAAACTTTCAAAGAAGATCCAAGCTATAGGGCTTTGTGAATATCATTATATACCATACAGGCAGACATGCATGAACTTTTAGCAAATACATTCCCCACTTTCATTAAATGCAAACGAAAATAAGCCTGCAGCCCTATAAGGGAAGAGAAGTTAGTGGCACTGAGATAACTCGTGTACCCAACATAAGAGATCAAGTCCATCATATAAAAAGCACGCACAGCCAGAAAACAAAGAAAACTGTGCTTGTAAACTTCTCATATTATTTACTGGCTACATATGCATACATCTTCCATACCATCATTCATCAGCTTATGAACAACTATGAACTCTAGCTTGCAATACTGTATTAGTAAGATAAAAGCAAGATAATGTATGCACTGTAGGCTTGGTTGATATACAACCTATGCATAGCGGCTGAGTATTTCAGCTAATGATTTGACCGAAAATGAAAACCCAACTAAATAATAAGCAACATGTATATTTAGTTAAGAGTTTTTTTTTTGCCATGTTCGTCAATTCAATTATGGGCCTTAATAATATGGTTCTGCTACAGCTACGTTCTTACTTCTTACAGGATCAATACATGTGCAGTCGCATAACAATTTCAGATAACTCTTGTGTAATTGTTCCGTCACATCTAATTACGACTGTATGGACCGAGCCATGGTAATCTTATTTATATGTAGGTGATGCCTAATGTCGCACCACTTTACAGTTTTTCTCCTTTGAATCATACATCTATTTAATCAGGAAGCATATTGTTATGCATAATCTGAACCATTCATTTACCCTTTATTGCTGCAATGAAGTATGAAATTTTAGATAAGTTCTACATAGATGACTTATTTACCCCGGGACAATTTCAGGATGACAATAACTATGCAGGATCTTTTCCTATAGATGATAATTACTTTTGGCATGAGACTATAGGGTAATAGATGATAATTACTTTCAGCATGAGAGTAACTATTAGTCTTTGCCCTTTCTTCTTGCATATTTTCTGACTATATATCTAATTATCATCACTGGCTACACATGGTGCTTATTTGCTTTTAAAAAATCATCCTTAATTATCGACAGAAATGAAGATCCAACAGTTAGGAAGGATGGAAGAAAGGCTGATTGTTTTTTTTACTCAACTACACAAACCGCTGGATAAACATTAGAGTTTAGGCAATGTGATTAAAGGAGTAGTAACAACCTTGATCAAGAAACAATCATTCTTATGCCTTTTTACTTTTGGACAAAACAGAATCTGACAATCCATGGCCTTCTACTGTAGTAGTAGTACATGTAGTAGCCTTAGGCTTAAGAAAAAATTACCTGAAAGAGCAGTACATCGTAGAGGTGAGTGCAGGGGAGGACGGTGTGTTCCAACTGCGATGCTGGGGCTAGATTGCAGGTGCAAGGCGTGTGGTAGGGCGAAGCGTGCGGACGGGCGGCGCTAGGGCGTAGGCGGCGTCGAGGCGCTGGGGCCGGCGGACGACGACGTGCGGACGGGCGTGGGCAGAGCCGAGGCGCTGGGGGCGACGGCCGGACAGCGACGTACAACTGAGCGGTGACGATGCGCTGGGCCGTCCGAACGGTCCGCCGGTCGGCAGCTCGGACTGCGGGGTGCGGAGGACAGGTACAGGCGAGGCACGGTCGCCGGCATCTCCAATCGCCAGCGGCGCGGCGGGAGCCGTCGGCCGGCGCTCTTCCTCTACCGCACAGCCCCTCCGCCTCCTCCTCCTTCGACGCGGCGGCCGCGCTGCTGCCGCCCCGTGACGCGGCGGTGCTGCTTCGGGGAAGGTCCACGGCGGCGAAGTCCGGAGGCAGGTCCGCGGCGGCGCGGAGGGAGAGGGCCGCGAGGGGCGTGGCTTGGTCGGCGCCTGGAGGAAGAAGGTCGCCGTCGTCGGGCGAACGGCGGCGGCGGGGAGGTCCGGACCGCGCGAGGTGAGAGAAGAGAGGAAAAGCGAGTTCTGCCGACGGTTTTTCAGGAAGATCCCTGGACTTTGCACAAATTCCATTTCAGTCCTTTGCGGACGGTTTTCTGCAAAACTGTTGCGCCAAAGACCGTGCGGGGCGACGTGTCGCGTTCCGATTGGAAGAAATCCCGTGCTACAGTAATAATGTACCAGCTAGACCCCCGCGCACATCTGGGCCGCCTATTTGCTCGATCAGACGGCAGGCGTCTATCCGATGACGTGGAGGCGCGACGTGAGGCGAATCAGACCTACTTTTATATATAGAGGCATGGTTGATGGTAATCAGCTAATTTTTTTAAATAATACACTAAATTAATTAAATTCCGGAAATAATACGCGATTTTATTTTTTTTCAAAACTAGGATCCAGTCGGTCTTGGCGAAGCCGACAGGACCTTGTCGTCCTTGCTAACGCCGACTAGTGGCGTGCACTCACACATACACGCCACTGGTACGCCGACTAGTGGCGTGCACTCACACATACACGCCACTGGTAAGCCGACAGGAGCTTACACGTGCCTCTCGTCCTCGGCAATGACGACTAGGTCCTGTCGGCTTCGCCAAAACCGACTGGATCCTAGTTTAAAAACAAAAAATCGCGTACTATTTCCGGAATTTAATTAATTTAGTGTATTATTTAAAAAAATTGGCCTTAATCGTGTCAATGAAAAATGGGGATGCAAGGAATAGAGTAAAAATACATATTAAAATAGTACTATATACCTAGTGTTAAAAGTAAATGGGTTTATAATATATGTGATATGGTATTTTTCTGAAATATCATAACAGGTACTCTCCATAAATCTCTACTATATAATATGGCTTCAGGTGATGGTTGGTACGTTTTTTACTTTCCGATTCTACCCTTGTATTGCTGGGTAATTACCCACCATGCCAAAAAATTGACTTTTTTATTTCCCTCTCCCCGAGCGATCCCCAATGGTTTCTTCCCCATCGGAAGAAACGCTTCTTCCAAGAGCTCGATGGCGGCGTCGACGGAGCTACACTTCTTGCTGGTGCCGCTGGTGGCGCAGGGCCACATCATCCCGATGGTGGACCTGGCGCGCATCCTCGCCTCGCGCGGGCCGCGGGTCACCCTCCTCACCACTCCCGTCAACGCCGCGCGCAACAGGGCCACCCTCGACGCCGCCAACAGGGCGGGAGTCGCCGTCGAGCTCGTCGAGCTCCCGTTCCCCGGCCCGCAGCTCGGCCTGCCGGAGGGGCTGGAGGCCATGGACCAGCTGGTCGAAAAGGACATGTACCTCAAGTTCTTCCACGCCATCTGGAAGATGGCCCAGCCGCTGGAGGCGTACGTCCGGGCGCTGCCGCGCCGGCCGGACTGCCTCGTCGCCGACGCGTGCATCCCGTGGACGGCTGGCGTGTGTGAACGTTTCGGCATCCCGAGGCTGGTGATGCACTGCCCGTCCGCCTACTTCCTCCTCGCCGTGCACAACCTGTCCGCGCACGGCGTGTACGACAGCGTCGGCGACGACGACATGGCGCCGTTCGAGGTGCCGGACTTCCCGGTGCGCGCCGTCGGGAACAAGGCCACGTTCCGGGGGTTCTTCCAGTACCCAGGAGTCGAGAAGGAGCAGCAGGACGTGGTCGACGCCGAGGCCACCGCCGATGGCCTGGTCATCAACACGTTCCATGGCGTCGAGGGTGTTTTCGTCGACGCGTACGCGGTGGCGCTCGGCCGTAGGACGTGGGCGATCGGGCCGACGTGCGCCTCCTCGAGCATGGACGCCGACGCCAAGGCCGCCCGCGGCAACCGCGCCGACGTCGACGGCAGCCATATCGTCTCGTGGCTCGACGCCCGGCCGCCGGCTTCCGTGCTGTACATAAGCTTCGGCAGCATCGCGGAGCTCCGGGCGAAGCAGTTCGCCGAGCTCGCGCGCGGCCTCGAGGCGTCGGGGCGTCCGTTCGTCTGGGCCATCAAGGAGGCCAAGGCGCTGCTCGAGGACGAAGGTTTCGAGGAACGCGTCAAGGACAGGGGCCTCCTGGTGCGCGGGTGGGCGCCGCAGGTGACCATCCTCTCGCACCAGGCGGTGGGCGGCTTCCTCACGCACTGCGGCTGGAACGCGACGCTGGAGACCATCTCCCACGGCGTGCCGGCACTGACGTGGCCCAGCTTCTCCGACCAGTTCTCTAGCGAGCGGCTGCTCGTGGACGTGCTCGGCGTCGGCGTCAGGTCCGGCGTCAAGGTGCCCGCCATGAACGTCCCCGAGGAGGCCGAGGGCATTCAGGTGCCCAGCGGCGACGTGGAGAAAGTGATCGCCGAGCTGATGGACGATGGGCCGGAGGGGGCGGCCAGGAGGTCCAGTGCGAAGGAGCTGGCCGCGGAGGCGAGGGCGGCAATGGAGGAAGGCGGGTCGTCCTACTCCGACCTGACGGACATGATATGCTACGTATCGGAGCTGTCGAGGAAGAGAAGCCACGAAAGGTCGACGGCCCTGAGCCCCTGACTATGCCTTTCGCAACAAAGGCCATAAGATCGAAGCCGAGGCTGCATTGACAGTAGAGTGCTAAGTTGCATAGCTAGCTACTGACAAATAAGGGCTTGTTCGATTGTACAGTAGTGGAATTTATCCACCCACTCCCAGGGATCCTATACCATCATATATACCATTCAGTTAATCCCTGCTACTGTTTATGTGATTCACAATACTGACATTATGATAGTAGTAATTTCTAAACTTACCAACCGGAGCAGCAATCCAAAATGATTAGTTTAAGATGCAAACTAAGTATACTGGGAGTATACACTGATTGGAGAAGAATAACAAAGCAAAAACATACAAAGATTTTTTTACCATACATTTTGCACAATTTAAAATGCTTTTTTATTGCACAATTCACATCACTCCTCCTTTTATTGCTTGACGTTTTTGTGCTTCTGTTTTCTTTCAATTATGGACTTCTGCAAAACATTTCGTTTGGTTACCCACTTTTTAATTGCCACAAATACATGATTTTTGTTGTAGTAGTTTTGAGTTTTGTTAAACTAATTGGTGATTTTTGTTACAAATGAATTTTCAGCATCAATACCCACTTTTTAATCGTCAAAACACATGGTTTTTTTTGTAATATTTTGTATTTTTGTTGAAATTGTTGACTTTTTTGTCTAAAGCTATCTGCAGCAAACAAAATGTTTGTTTAACCATGAAGTGCTGGTGCAGGAATTGCCGTGCAAGCAGCACCATCGAACCACGGACGAGCTAGCAGCAACATCACCAGGAAGAAAATCGGGCTTGCCTTTCGCCGAATACAGTGTAAGCTAGAGCACATAAAAAAATACAGACCAAACTTTCTAGCTAACGCATTTTTCAACTACTCAGCTTGATTCCCAAGATCACTGCTGTAGCACTGAATTAACACAACATGGATTAGGGGCCTGGGAGCTGTTTGGTTAATTCATTATTACTCATGTTTGTTCACAGCTCTATAATTTTGCTATTTTGGCTCCCGTTTGATGCACAATACTGTATGATATTTAGATTTTTCTTATCTTTGCAACTAATGGAAATAATGATCCAACAAGTTATTCATATGCTAAAATGTTTAATGAAAATCAAACCGTAGCAACGCACGGGCACGTTTGCTAGTTTAAATATTACACGTATTTGTGATTTTTCTACCATAATTTTAGAGAATCATGAGATGTTCTTATTCACATTTCAGACTTTTTTGGTATCTATCTATGAAAGCACAAATTTAGAACGTGAACATACACAATACGTTGAAGATGATGCCCTCGCATTTGCGAGGGCCACCTTGCTAGTTTTGTCCAAATAAGAAACACCAGTGTCAAAATTCAGCCGCGGATCGAAGCCATGTTCCAAAGCAACAAGTCTTGTACACACGCATGTGCGTGTGGGCAAAAAAGAACCTACTAGAGGGTACTACTGCAAGCTCGAGGGAACACCGACCGAGCGGCGCCTTGAGCCGCCCCTTCCTTGTCCCTAGGCTCACCAACCAGTTGGACCGAACGTGTGGAGCATCGCGACCTGTTTACGGAGGTGTGTACAATACTGGAGAATACGGCGATGGACTTTTTATCCCAACATAGATGGTAGCATAATTTGCGGATCGGCCATTTACCACCATAGTCGTTTTTACAATTTCTCATCATGATATGCATTTCGCCTTTTATTACTTTTCGTACTGCAAAACTTGTAACGGATGTGTGCATACTAACCATGCAGAGGCCGGATATAATGCTTAAAACTTTTTAAATAATAAAGCTCACGTTATCGGAAAAACTAATAGCATCTCCAACAGAGGCGCTTAATAAGCCGCGCATGGAAAAAACCGTCAGTATAGCGCGCGCGGCCGAAAGCGGCGCTCCAGCAGCTGCGCTAAACCCCCGCGCGCGGTAAAAAGAGGCCAGCGCGCTGGCAGAAGCGGGATCAAAAGCTGCGTATTTCGTGCGTCCACTCCAGCGCGCGGGACGAAAGAAAGTTGCGCGCGAATTGAGCAACCGCCAGATCTGAATCCTCCGGGCGCTCGCACTGCAGCCCGCACCTCTCCCGCATCTCCTCCGGCGACCCTGGGCGCTCAAATACCTGCCGTCGGCGCTTCGTCCGCTCCTCCCAGCGCGCCGCCGCTTTCCATGGACGTGGGCGAGTCGCCGCGGCGGTGAGCCCGCCGTCACCGACGCCGCCAGCGCTTCCCCCGCTCCTCCCCAGGGCCTCGCTGCTGCTTGCTCGACCTCCCTCTGTGCCGCCGCCCCTCCAGCGCACAGTTCCTCCGACGAACAACGCCCGGCGACCGTTTGCACCTCCGCGCCCACAAGGTATTTGACAAAACATTTGCAAGGTATATATTGCTTCTAAACTTTGTAGATGAATTATAAATTAATGTTTGTAGATAAGTTCGTCCTATGATTCTTCTGATGAAGAATTTGATCTTCAAGACGAGGAGAACGTCGCAATGATCCTAGCTATCCATGCCAGAAAAAAGCCGAAGCACGGCGATTCTGTTTTTGGTCGTCAGAAATTGTGGTGGGAAAGGATCGATGCTCAATATGGCATACGGTATTCCGGCGGATCTAGTTGATGACCACTTGGCAATGGGCGAGAGTCAAGCCATCATGTGTGTCAAGTGCTTTGCAGTTAGAATTGTGTAAGTGTTTGGTCTGGAATATTTGAGAGCTCCCAATGCTGCAGACACGGCTAGGCTTTTGGAGTTCAACGCCGCTCGGGGTTCCCAAGTATGCTTGGCTCTATTGATTGCATGCATTGGAGTTGGAAGAACTGTCCTGCGACATCCCGTGCGAGTTGATGGGACATCTCATGCGAGTGCGGAGGAGGGCTGAGAGGGTGGCGGTTTGCATCTTAGCATCTTCGACATAACGAAACGCATGATGAGTTTCAAAAGGATCTAATCGAAAAGTGGTAGACATGGAATGAGCAACAATGAGTTGAATTTGTTTGTTTGTTGTATTGTTGATGAACTATTTGTTGTATTATTCATGAACTATTTATTGTATTGAAGAAAAACTATTTGTTTGTGTTTTAATAATAATTAAAATATTTATTTTTGATTTATTTTGTGTGTGTTTGATCTTCTTGGTTCTATGTTTGGGTTGAAAATGTTGTTTGTACTGGACGCGCGCTGGAGTTTTAGCGTCCCTGCTGGAGCGCTACTTGCGGCACGCAAAAATATAACGCTTCTGCTAAAGTAAAACACCAGCCCAGCGCCGTAAAACGCTATTTCGACACTGCAAATAAATTTTAGCGCGCCCGCGCTGCCCAGCGTCTATTGAAGATGCTCTCAGTGTCAAAATTCAGGAACGAAACCTAATCTCAAAAAAAAAAGGAACGAAACCTGGGGAAGAGACGGGACACATGGAGCAGACGCACCTACTATAGCCTACTACTGCAAGCCCGAGGGAACAGGGACCAAGCGACGCCTTGAGCCCTCCCTTCGTTGGCCCGACGCTCACCACCCAGTTGGCCTCGATTCCGCGCCTGAATTCTCCATCTGAGCGCCGTCTCCCTCTGGATCCTACGAGAAGGCGAACACGACAATCGCGACCTCCAGCTCCATCATGAAACTACCGGAGAAACCCCATCCCAAAATTCTGCCATCGATCTCCCTATCGCTCCACAGTCCACATGAACATTCTGCGTCAGTCTCTGTCTGTGTTGTCGTCACCTCGAGCTATTTAAACACGGAATCGCCGTCCGTTTCCCTCCAAATTCATTCTTACCAAACACTGCAACAACACGACACTGCAATTGCTCTGTTCTGCTCAGTAACCCGCTAGTCAGTTAGCTTAGCTAGCTAGGCATGCCACCCACGGCCATGTCGCTGACAACGACGACGACGACCAGCCACCTGCCCATCTGCAAGGCGCAGGACGTCTCCAAGCAAGCGCCGCTGCCGAGGCGCAAGACCATGTCAACATCTTCGCCAGATGCCGCTGGGCTCGGCATCGGCAGGCGGAGGCTGCTCAAATCAGCCTGCCTCGGTCTCGGCCTTGGGCTCGCCGTGGCAAAGCCGGTACGGGCTGACTCGCCGCCGGCCCTGGCCCCGGAGGAGCTGACGTCGAGCCAGATGTCCTATTCCAGGTTCCTCAAGTACCTCGACGCCGGCGCGGTCAAGAAAGTGGACCTGTTCCAGAACGGCACGGTGGCCGTCGCCGAGGTGGACGACCCGGCGCTGGCGAGGGTGCACCGCGTCAAGGTGCAGCTCCCGGGGCTCCCCGCCGAGCTGCTCCGCAAGATGCGGGAGAAAGGCGTCGATTTCGCGGCTCAGCCGGCGGAGCCCAACTCCGGGCTGGATGTCCTTGGCCTCCTGCTCAACCTCGGCTTCCCTCTTCTCTTCCTCGCCTCGCTCTATCTGCGGTCGTCCGGAAACCCAGGAGGCGGGCCCAACCTGCCGTTCGGGCTCGGCCGCTCCAAGGCCAAGTTTCAGATGGAACCCAACACGGGCGTCACGTTCGACGACATCGCCGGCGTCGACGAGGCGAAGCAGGGCTTCCAGGAGATAGTGCAGTTTTTAAAGTTCCCCGACAAGTTCACGGCGGTGGGGGCGAAGATCCCCAAGGGGGTGCTGCTGGTCGGCCCGCCGGGTACGGGGAAGACGCTGCTGGCGAAGGCGATCGCCGGGGAGGCCGGCGTGCCCTTCTTCTCGCTGTCCGGGTCGGAGTTCATCGAGATGTTCGTCGGCGTGGGCGCGTCGCGGGTGCGGGACCTGTTCAGCAAGGCCAAGGAGAACGCGCCGTGCCTGGTGTTCATCGACGAGATCGACGCCGTCGGGCGGCAGCGCGGCACGGGCATCGGCGGTGGCAACGACGAGCGGGAGCAGACGCTGAACCAGCTGCTCACCGAGATGGACGGGTTCAGCGGCGACAGCGGCGTCATCGTGATCGCCGCCACGAACCGGCCGGAGATCCTCGACGCCGCGCTGCTCCGCCCGGGCCGCTTCGACCGGCAGGTGTCCGTCGGGCTGCCCGACGTGCGCGGCCGCGAGGAGATCCTCAGGGTGCACAGCGCCAACAAGAGGCTGGACCCCGACGTGTCGCTGAGCGTGGTTGCCATGCGCACGCCCGGGTTCAGCGGCGCCGACCTCGCGAACCTCATGAACGAGGCCGCCATCCTCGCCGGTCGTCGCGGCAAGGACCGCGTCTCCGTCAAGGAGATCGACGACTCCATCGACCGCATCGTCGCCGGGCTCGAGGGCACCAGCATGACCGACGGCAAGAGCAAGATGCTCGTCGCCTACCACGAGATCGGCCACGCCGTCTGCGCGTAAGCAACTAAGCACATCCCTCCTCTCGATTATTTCACGGTGAGTTCTTCGGGTTTGTACTGAAAAAGACTAAAATCGGTTCTTGCACACAGGACACTGACGCCGGGGCACGACACGGTGCAGAAGGTGACGCTGATCCCGCGGGGGCAGGCGCGGGGCCTGACGTGGTTCCTGCCCGGTAAGGACCCGACGCTGGTGTCTAAGCAGCAGATCTTCGCGAGGATCGTGGGCGGGCTCGGCGGGCGCGCCGCGGAGGAGCCGAGGAGGTGATCTTCGGCGAGCCGGAGGTGACGACGGGCGCGGCGGGGGACCTGCAGCAGGTGACCCAGGTGGCGCGGCAGATGGTGACCACGTACGGCATGTCGGATATTGGGCCGTGGGCGCTGACGGACCAGGCGGCGCAGAGCGGGGACGTGGTGCTGCGGATGCTGGCCAGGAACACCATGTCCGAGAAGCTCGCCGCCGACATCGACAGGACGGTGAAGGCCATCGTCGACGAGGCATATGAGATCGCCAAGGCGCACATCAGGAGGACCCGGCCAGCCATCGACCAGCTAGTGGACGTGCTCATGGAGAAGGAGACGCTCACCGGCGATGAGTTCAGGGCGGTTTTGTCGGAGCACGTCGACGTTGGCAAGGAGCAGCTTAACACGGCCGCACGGACAGACATGGTCATGGCTTGAAACTTCAGAAATCAGAACGGTAGAATTGTGTAGTGTCAGAACGAGTAGCATATATAGCGCTGTGTAAATATGAAATGTGCCTCACATGCTTGACGTTGACGGTACTAGTAAGTATATTTCCATATAAGCAAGTGTTTAGCTCAATAGTACGGAAAATAATACTATGAGACCTGGTCTACAAATTTACCCCGGTGGATCAACTCTAGCAATTGACACCTGTCCTGGAGAGAGAAAACGTACAAAATCCGACCCTTATCGACAGTTTTTTATCGGAGGAAGTATAATAATTTGTGTTCTCCCAGGAGTGCATAGTAGGAAGTGAGTAGGAGATAAGAGCATCTCCAGTTAGAATGGACAAATTCCGACCCCTATCTATCCGCGGACACATTCCCACGTGTCCGTAGCCCGGAAAACCCGGAAATGTGTGTCCTTCCAAACACACACCTCATATTGGAAACCTCAAATCTTTGCAAACCATGCACGTCCACCATACAATTATTCGAATAAACATAAAACATAGTCCACGAGATCGCTGAGTACATAAAAATTATTCAGGGTACATAAAAATTATTCTTAGTGCCGAATTCAAATTTAAATTCACTGATTTCCAGTGAAGATCCACATATGCTCCACAAGATCGGGACGTGCGCTTGTTTATCTCGAAGTTGTCGATGCATCTAAAGCAAGTTGAGAACATGTTGTAAATCTTGTTCCGGGAGGCGGACATGTTCTCTAGGCTTCTCACAATCATTCGTGTGGGATGCTCCTTCGTCGTCCTCGTGAATCTCGCAATCATCCTCATTCTCCATGAACTTGCTGTATATGCCCGTAATCGTAGTCATCATCAGACGAATCCATGGCCTAAATATTAGCTAAAAAAATCACAAACCAGCTCCGGCAATCTGACGAACAGTTGACGGACGAGGTGTATGTCCGGCGGTGTAAAACGTATAGTGGGTGCAGCGAACACGGAGGTTTTGGCTCCCTCCTCTGCAGGTTCGGACCGACGGTGGAGCTTGAATCGGAACGGGAGCGGCAGTAGGTAGGGGCAGCGCGGGCGAGGGAATGGGAGGACGGGGAAGCCGTCAAGGGTTTCCGTCCAATTTGTTGTGATTTAGGGTGGGTCCAGGCTGTCGGCTCCGCCGTGGCGGACGCGTCCCCCCCCACCCCACCACACACACACATGGGCTGGCTATGAGGGTTGCCGGACAGTCCGGACGTTTGGGCTGACTTTGGGGGGCGGTTGGGTGGGCGTTTCCTGTCTGAGTTGGAGCAGTGAGCACCGGAGGCGGACATGAATTGGTCTGACTGGTGGGACTCCCCGACCAGATCTGAGCCACAACGATGTCGGGTGCCTCGCACCCTTGCCTTTCTCCCTACTGTAGGCACCATGTGGCCATAACTCAAGAAGGAGCCGGAGAGACTTCACTCCCGTTCGATCGGCCACCGTCACGCTGGGCCCTTGTCCACGGTGTGTAGAGGCGGAGCTCGTGGGGTCTAGGAGCTGGACAAGGACAACGTGCTCGACGGTGCTGTCGATTTTTTCAGCGGAGCCTTGGCTTGTCGTATTCGTCTGAATTCGCGGCGTATCCCGCACTGATGCATGTTCGTGCGGCGCGGTGGAGTCCGGTTCCCTGTCCGACGGTGAGTCGTAGGGGAGAGACAATGAGGAGAGCGATTGGGGCAGTGGTATGGGACTGGGGGAGGCTAGGGTTTCGGTTTTTTCTCTACTGCTTTTAAATACACAGATGGAGTGCGGGTCAATACGCTTTGCGGAGGGTGAAACACAAATAAGCCGACTGGGTATACTTTTACCGAATCTCCAAGTTACCAACGGTTGTGATAGTGTCGGGGGGCAGCATACATGTGGGGAATCCGCGTTATGAAGAAGTCATGCGTAAGCCTCTTCGTCTTATCCTTGAGCTCAACACTTGGCTTTTGCTCTAGGAGCCTTATCTCTTACTCCACCATCACAATGCATCTTTGATGACTTTCCACTCAACTAAGCTATTTTGTTCTACATTTTGCTCTTGAATGACACGTACTTGTTAAGCGATTAGGTGATCCCTCCACTGAGGCGATGGTCATGGCCACTGTCACCAGAATCCATACGAAGCTCAGGCTCTGCACTGCGACCAATATCTAGGAATACTTATCCGTTTTGCTCTAGCGGATGTACCTCCACAGGGAAGTAGACAGTGAGCGACCACGACGAAATCGGTGTCGAGAACCTTTTGTTGGAGAAGACGATGATTGTCGTGGTTCACCTTCTACAGGTTGTGTGTTGATGGGGGAATCATGCCTACTAGCATTTTAGTTTCCTCCAATATCTCACTTAAACGTTGCATATATGCAGCTACAACCGAATAATAACATGGAGGGGAATAACAAGACACAAAGATAGGTTCCTACCCAACTAGCTTTGCATGCAATTAGGTTGCAAATGAAACTAGAAGGGATATAGAAGCTTTCATCCCACAAATAACGAATGCCAATACAAATAAATAACCTTGAGCATGCGGAAATTTGAGATACATAGAGCATGTGAAAAGTCTAAGTACACGGGTACATCACGAAATTGTTCTCCACAAAATCCATCATGATCAGTTCCAAGAAATTAGTCATCCTAACTTTGCTGTAGGCATGTCAGCCTCTCTTCTTTGCTTTCATCCAGTTCTTGTTTCAACATGAAAGAGGAGACACCATATAAGCATACCCAAATAGATGCCGAATGCATGACAAAAAATAACTGATCCTGTTCTACATTGGCCTTAACAAAGTGAAATTAAATGAATATTGTATGATACCAGTACCAGGTACGGTGAAGGGTGGATAAAAAGTGATGAATGATACAAATAAAAAGGAAAACTCTGTTGTGGTTGGAAGTTCTTGTAAATTCCATATAATATATATACATGGAGGATGAAATAATAACTAGTTAATTAGCTCTCTGCGCATAAAATAGTCAAGCTCATGGAGTATCTAGAAGTGTGTTTACAAAGATTTTCGCGAGAAAACTATTGATTAAAATTTAGAGATGGGACGAAACCAGAGCAGGATTTATGCTAGCATTCAGAATAATGTAAATATTCTCAGACAAACAACGTAAGTAATTATTTTGAAGAAACTACCCAAATCCAAAATGGAAGAAGACAAGTTAGTCTTAAGGCCGTTTAAAGTTGACTCTTCGAGTGTTCCTAATTAAGCATCATACACAGAGAGGATGGACCCCGACGTGTCCTAGAGTGTGGTTGCGCCCGGGTACACTGGCGCCGACCTCAACAATCTCATGAATGAGGTCGCCATCCTGGCCGGTCGTCGCGGCAAGGACCGCGTCTCCGTCAAGGAGATGGACGACTACATAGACTGCATCGTCGTCGGCCTCGAGGGCACCAGCATGACGAATGGCAAGAGCAAGATGCTCATGGCTTACCACGAGATCGGCATCGGCCACGCCGTCTGACCTTTACCTGAATTGATATTCTTCAAACTTATTTTTGCTTTTGTTCGGCCTTGGACTACTTACGGTCACCCTCTCTACTCTAGTTATCCACCTTAATTAGACACTAAATGAAAAGATAAGACTAACATGTATGCTAGCATAACGTTTAACCAAGATGTGAGGGTCCGGGGGCATACATTCTCACTTATTTATGAATTGCTTGACATGTTCATGCCATAAGTTGAATGTTTTGGTTAAAGTAAAAATTTCATCAAATTCCATCAGCTAATTAAGCAAGGGTTTCTTTTTTACATGGTGGATTATAGCAACTCCATGGTGGATTGTACACATAATGCAGTAATACTACGTAACATGAGAGATATTAGGGAAGCATGCATGCAATATTATTGCTTATTTAAGGGATATAAAACCAAATGATGATGGAGTAATATGAAATGAACTTCTGTGCAAATTTTTGAATGCAACTGCAGTGGGCTATGTTGAACCGGGCCTTTGCACACGTGCGAGTTCAAGAGATATGTGTCAATACACTTTCATGATTAGATGTGAAACAACACTTGAAAGTGGATTGTGTATCAAAACACTGTGTGTAGCAAACAAGTAGGAGTAACACAAAGTCACTTGAATTGCATGACTCATCTCCATGTTTATTGAATTGTGCAGCTGTAGCCCTACCAAAACCGAGCAAATCACAGCATTATGAAAAATAAATTATTTAACTAGTCGACCGTGGGCATTCATGCATAAATTAATCAAAATTTGAAAATAACAATCGTAACGGACAGCTATAAACAGTCAAAATAGTAAATTACAAACCATGCAAATATTTGTTTATTGATTTCAGCATGGTACAAACAGTATAGGAAAGTGATATGAAAGAAGAATCGAGACAGATACTCTTTTATTAGTACACTGCAAAATCTCTTTCTTTGTTCTAAGTACAAAATGCAACAGTTTCAATGTACCGCCTAGCGCCTAGCTCCAATCTCTGCATGACATGTCTAAATCTTCTTGGACTGAAAAAATCTCGTGGATAAGGGGATGTGAGGTATCCCCTGAGATAAAGACATACACCTTGTCATGCAGATCAATCCAGATGTACCCACATGCTTGTGAACACCTTGGCGTTCCATGTCCAAACCAGTCGAATTTTGAAACCGTATTTGTCCAGGCCTAAGAGTAATAAAGGTAATGTGCCTTGGCATAACCCTGGCACACCTCATTTCTTCGAACAGTTGCAAAGCTTTTGTAGCACGACCATGGTGTTCATAACCTGCTATCAGTGCATTCGAAGACACTAGATCTTTTTGCGTTTACATCTGCTTAAAGATTGATTCTACAGGTTATTGCCCCGCCTCTGTTATAAGGGCCTTGCTAGTTGCAGTATCTGGCAGAAACGACTTTTTAATAAGTTGGTGGAGCTGCCTCCAAGGCGCTACATAGGGAGCGACGCACATGCTAGTAGAACTAAGAGAAGGTGTGTCGATCAGGCATCCCACCAGCTTCTAGCATGTTTGAAAATAGCTCGACTGCACCATCATAGTCGCCATTTTGCTCGTAACCTGATATCATTGTATTTCAGGACATAGTTTCACGATCTGGAATTTCATCGGAAATCCCACGATGCAGGTGGTTCACCTTATGCAGATTGTGTCCTAGTGAGGGAATCCTGCCTGCTAGCATTTTAGTTTCCTCCAAATTCTCATCTAAACGTTGTATAGAATTGTTGTACTAGCCATCTAAATCAAAAGTCCGAACTGATGGAAAGGGGATAGGCAATATATTTAGGACGCGACTATGTGTAAGTCGGCTTATATTTGGCATAACCGTAAGGCGTTAGGACATTTTTTATTACTCACCGAACCCACACATGCATGCAACCAACACCTCTTGCATTCATCCGAAAACAAAATTGCTGATGTCATCCCGCATTAAATGCGAAACTCGAAAATTCAAAAAGATTTGTAGCCCAAACCGTTTATTCGATTTAAAATCCGTTTTTACCGTTGGACTAGTCGCGACGAGATCTTCGAAACTAAATCTCATGTCGATATGTTCCGACAACTTTTTTTTGACCAAAAAGTTACTCACCCCGTAACATATAAGTTACCCAGGCTTGAAATGTAAGTTACCCACCATATTAACGATTAGTTTTTTAGTTGAAATAGAACCATTTTTTTGTTGTTCTTTAAAAAAAATTGATTTTAAAGTTACCACACCTATTTTTTCATAAGTGAATATCACTTTGGGATTGTAAATGTATCGTGCACAAGTTCGTAACTATACGCTAAAAATACCCTACAATTTCATAAGTACTGGGTGGGTAACTCCATCAGTATTGGTTGGGTAACTTTCACCGAGAGAGTACGGTAACTATATTAATTCCGTGGTGGATAACTACACCATATGAAAACACATGGGTAACTTTATCAGTTGTGGGTTGGATAATCTATCAGTATTGAGTGGATAACTATTACCAATAGAGTAGAATAACTATAACATTTTTGTGATGGATAACTACACAAGAAAACAAATGGGTAACTTTATCAGTACTGGATGGGTAACTCCATCCATATTGGGTGGTAACTATAACCAAGAGAGTAGGGTAACTATAACGATTTCGTGGTGGATAACTACACATGAAAACACATGGGTAACTTTGTCAGTACTGAGTGGGTAACTCCATCAGTATTGGGTGGGTAACTAGTACCGAGAGTATGATAACTAAATTAATTTCATGGTGAATAACTACACCATAAAAACACATGAGTAACTTTATCAGTACTGTGAGGGTAACCCATCAGTATTGGGTGGTAAATATTGCCGAGAGTATGATAACTATAAAGATTTCGTGTTGGATAACTAACACATGAAAAACACACGAGTAACTTTATCAGTACTGAGTGGGTAACTCTATCAGTATTTGGTAGGTAACTATTATCAAGAAAGTATGCTAACTGTATTGATTTCGTGGTGGAAAACTACACCATAAAAACACGTGGATAACTTTATCATTACTATGAGGGTAACTTCATCAGTATTGGGTGAGTAACTATTATCGAGAGAGTATGGAAACTACATTAATTTCGTGGTGGATAACTACATCTGAAGACATGGGTAACTTTATCGGTACTAGGCGGGTAACTGCATCAGTATTTGGTGAGTAACTATGGTTAATTAGAATCATTTCATGGTGGATAGTTACATCGTGAACACATGGTAACTTAATCAGTACTGGGTGGTTAACTCCATCAGTATTGGGTGCGTAAGAGCATCTCCACCGGCGCGTCCAATAGCGCTCCCAATAGGGCTATTGGGCGTACCGGCAAGAAATCGACCCCGCCGGCGCCCCTATAGCCTAAAAGTTGTCGAACGGCCCCGATACAGCGTCCGACAATCCCGTTTCGCGCACTGTTCCTATGGAGGCAAGCTGGAATAACTATGCCTCGGGAACCGGCGTCGGCGTTAATGGCCCCTCTCGCGTTCCCGCGTCAGAAACCAGCCGTCGTTATAAGCGCGCGCGGCGCCCTCCTTGTTCCCGCGCTTCATATTTGACTAATTTAGTTGTTGCACTTTATCAAATAAATTTGGAGAATAAAGAACATCAATGAAAGTTCAGATTACATAGGCAGCATCAGCTAGGGTGTAACAATGAACCGTGGCTAAGCTTTTTATTTGAACCGTGGCTAAGCTTTTCACAAGACTAGCTAGATATCTCAAACTACAATAACGACCATTGTCACTGTAGATCGAGCAGATTGACAATCCATCTGGCCGTAGCTTCTAGCAACAACAGATCAAGCGCTTGAACGTACTCAGCTTGGTGACGCGCACGAACGGAGCAGGAAACAGAGGGGAAGTTGCCTTCCATGGCCATGGCGTCCTCCTCCTGCTGCAACTTCTCTCCCTCCTCTCATGGCCGCATCCATCGCCTCCACCCCACCTCCGAACCAGCTTAATTAGCTTGTTGCCTTGGTGACGCGCACGCAGGGGAACTGCTAGACACGAATCTGATGCAGGGCAAAGAAGGCTAAGAGGAGCAGGAAACAGGGGGAGAGCTACCTGGCCATGGCCGTGGCGTCCTCCACCTCCTGATGCTTCTCGCCCTCCTCCCATGGCTGCCTCCATCCCCTCCACACCCACCTCCCAACCACCACCAGTTGCCCCACGCACCTCCTCCTCCACCTCGTCTTTTGCCCCGCCCCATCCCTTCCTGAATCCGCTTCGGATCTCTTCACCGGTAGAGTCGTCGGCGGCGGCGCATCGAAGACATCGAAGACTGGGGCGAGCGGTACAGGTTCGAGATAGAGGTCAAACCCCCCACGACCCACACGTCCCGACATGTACGGCCAAGCGAGCTTTAGCGTGGGATAGGAGCGGGCCGCTGGATCTTTTTTTTTTCCTTTTTTAATCCGCATGAGCGGGGTCTCGAATTTGAGACCTCTTGGCTCTGATACCATATAGAATTGCTGCACTAGCTATCTAGACCAAAAATCCGAACTGGTGAAAAGGGGATAGGCAATATATTTATATTCAACACGTTGCACATATACTAATACAACTGAATAATCCTCCCTCCGTCCCAAAAATACATCCACTTTTAGACAAACTTGAGACACTTATTTTGGGACGGAGGGAGTAATATGGAGAGGTAACAAGGAACAAAGATTGGTTTCTACCTAACTAGCTTGGATGCAATTAGGTAGCAAATGAAACTGGACGGGGATATATATACTCCTACTAGAAGCTTTCGTCCCAGCAATAAATAATCTTGAGCATGCGGACGGGCATATATATACTCCATGCTGGTGGCGCGGCAGATGGTGACCACGTTCGGAATGTCGGCGAGCGGGGAAGTAGTGCTGCGGATGCTGGTCAGGAACTCCATGTCCGAGAAGCTCACTGCCGACATCGACAGGACGGTGAACGCCATTGTCGACGAGGTGTACGAGGTCGCCAAGTTGCACATCCAGCTTGTGGACGTGCTCATGGAGAAGGAGACGCTCACCGGCGATGAGGGGCGGTCTTGTCGGAGCACGTCAACATTGGGAAGGAGCGGGGGGCAGGGCCGCAAGGACAGACATGTTACTGCTTGAGAACAGTAGAATTGTGTAGTGTAGACTGTAGAACGATAGCATATACTGTATAACACATTGTAAATAGGAAAGGTGCCTCACATGCTTGACGGTACTAGTAAATATTCTCCATACAAGCAGGTGGTTAGCCCAATCAGAAAGTGACAAGTAGGAGATAGAGTGAGGCATGCTAGACTGCCATGATAAAACATGGAAGAAAGACACAGAGAATGTTTTATGCAATGCTATATGCGCTCTGCATCAGTAGTACTTGGATGCCTCCCCAGCTCCAAGAGCCAAGACCCGTCTCTTCTTGTAGCTAGCCTTGAAGCAGGCCTGCCTAAGCCTCTTCGTCTTCTCCTTGAGCTCAACACATGGCTTCTGCTCCAGGAGCCTCCTCTCCTGCTCCAGCATCTCGACCATAGCCCTCAGCTGCTCGTCGTCGTGTGCTTTTCCCGCCTCCTGCAGGACCTGCAACCGTGACCGATGACAACCCATATGATTAATTACACGATGAAACAAACAGATGTGACATGGTGGTCGATTCATAGTAAGAGAAAAGAGAACCAATATCGATAAACAGGGGACGGACCTCGACATTGTTGATGAGCGCCTGCAAGCTCTTCATCTTGCGATGCGGCCACCTGGGTATCCCAAGCTCTCTGCACCTCTTCTTCAGGATGGTGAGCCCGACGTTCAGCTCTCGAGCCGCCTGGGCGATTGGCATGTAGAAGTATTGTGATACAAGCTCGAACGTCAACACCTTTTCTGATCGAACACGATCTGTTGCCATGGTGTTGGATGCTGCAGCAGTCTCCTCACTGTAACACAGTAGTGGTATCCCCTTCGCGCTCCCTTCTCTGTTGTTACTAGATTGATCTGTATCATCCCAAAACCTCTGTACGTCATCCTCAAAGGTTGTATCAAGGTCGCCTGTGTCACAACTCACAAGGAACAAGGCAATGAGCTGAGATGTCTACAACTTCAGACAGTAGTGCTCAAATCAAAAGAAATAGTATAATCATACCTTGAGGAATGCTACTCTGCCCAACGGCGCAGCCATTAGAGCATAATGGTTGGCAACAGAAGCTCGGGAAAGGTAGACTGGAGAGGAGCGCTTCCTCTTCAAGCAGGTAACTATCAGGCCAATCACTTGGCCAATAAGGCCACAAGCTGGTGCATGGAAAATAAGATAAATCAACTTAGCAAGAACAACGGTACTACTTCCTGATATACGCTGTGCAATATCTTCTACTGTACCTCTGTTCTTCGTTGCAATCCATTCTCTCTAGAGGAATTAGAACCTGGGCAGCCAAATATGTATGGAGCTGATGAAGGCAAGACTAGCCCGTGGTTAGCAAAATATATATGGAGCCGATGAAAGGCAAAGCCAGCTCTTAAATGCTGGTACATGGAAACGGCTCATATTGAAAATCATGAATAATTAATTCAAAGAGTGGCAAATGGATCGGGAGTTACAGAAAAGGGAGTAATAGTGTGATTGGCTGCGTGGTAATAATTGCTTTTTTTGGTAGTGGCATAACATGCTTTGGGTTTCGTGCATTCAAGAGTATTAAACATGACTAATCAAAACTTTTCGGCTAGAGTCTGCATGTTTTGTTTTCCAGAGATACTATTTATAGTTCTTGGAACTATAAGGACTGATACATGATTAAGACTTATTGTGCACATATTTTCATCATCCATCCATGTCATCCTTTTGCAAGGCACATTACCTATTGATGAACCGAACTGATATTCTTAAAACTTGTTTTTGCTTCTGTTCAGTCTTGGACTACTACGGTTATCCTCTGTACTCCAGTTGTCCATCTTAACCAGTCACTAAATAAAAATATAAGATTAACATGTAAGATAGCATAACTGTTTAACCAAGATATGAGGTTTTGGGGAAGAGATGTACTCACCTAGACAATGTACATGGCATAGTTTTAAATTTTGTGGTTAAAGTAGAAATTTCATCAAATTCCATCAACTAATTAGGCAACGGTGTTTCTTTACATGGTGAATTATAGCAATAGTATAGTACTCCATGTTGGATTCTACATGGTGGAGTAATACATATGCCAGATGAGAGATATTACGGTAAATAGGTAAGCATGCATGCAATATTATTGCTCATTTTAGGGGTATAAAACCAAATGATAATACTAGGAAATGAACTTATGTGCAAATTTGTGAATGCAGCTGTAGTGGGTTCTGTTGAACCGGGCCTTGCACGTGCTTGTTCAAGAGAGAGATTATGTGTCAATACACGTTCATGATTAGAAGTGAAACAACACTTGGAAGTAGATTGTGATTCAAAACACGTGTGTAGCAAACAAGTAGGAGTAGCAAAAACTCACTTGAGCTGCCTAGCTCATCTCCATGTTTCTTGAATTGCAGAGCTGAAGCCCTACCAAAATCAAGAAAAACACAACACTGTGGAAAATAAATCATTTAGCTAGTCTACTGTGGGCATTCATGCATAAATACATCAAAATTTGAACAGAACAATCTTAACGGACGGCTATAAACACATAAATTAGTAAATTACAGAGCATGCAAATAGCTGCTTGTTGATTTCAGTAGGGTACAAACAGTGCATGAATGTGATATGTACAAGTCAAGATGAATCGAAGACAGGAACTCTTTGTTTCTACACTGCAAAATCTTTTTCTTTGTTCTAAGTAATAAATACAACAGTTTCACCGTACCGTCTAGCTCCAATCTCTGCATGACATGTCGAAACCTTGTAGGACTGAAAAAATCTCGTGGATAAGGGGATGCGAGGTATCCCCTGAGATGAAGACATGCACCTTTTCATGCAGATCAATCCAGCTGTACCCAGCATGCTTGTGAACACCTTGACGTTCCATCTCTTCCCTTACAACAGATGCACTTCCCCACCTCCCCTCATGAGCATGTAAGTTATGAATCAAAACATATGGAGCAGAACTCTCAGGGTCAATCTTGGATAATTCCTTTGCAGCCATGTGAGCCAGTTGTTCATTCTTCTTCGCCGTACAGGCTCCGAGGAAAGATCCCCACACAGATTGATCTGGAGCAATGGGCATGCTATTGATTACCTCTAATGCATCATCAAGCTCACCATGTCTACCTATGAGATTGACAAGTGCTGCATAGTGCTCAATCCTAGCAGCAATGCCATACTCATGAACCATGTTACGGAAAACCCTCCATCCTTCAGAGACAAGGCCGCCATTTCCACATGCACTCAAGAGAGAAATGAAGGTTATGTGCGTTGGCACAACCCTGGCACTCCTCATTTCTTCGAACAGTCGCAAAGCTTCTGTAGTACGACCATGGTGTTCATAACCTGCTATCAGTGCATTCCAAGACACTATATCTTTTTGTGTTTGCATCTGCTTGAAGATGGCTTCTGCATCGGTTAGTGCCCCACCTCTGGAGTACATTGTGATAAGGGCATTGCTAGTTGCAGTATCTGGCAGAAACGACTTCTCAATAAGTTGGTGGAGCTGAGCTCCAAGGCGCAACATAGGGAGCGACGCACATGCTGCTAGAACTGAAGAGAAGGTGTGCCGATCAGGCATCTCACCAACTTGTAGCATGTTTGAAAATAGCTCGACTGTGCTATCATAGTCCCCATTTTGCTCATAACCTGATATCATTGTATTCCAGGAGATGGTTCCACGTTCTGGCATTTTATCGAAAAATCCACGGGCATGATCAACCTCTCCAATCTGTGTGAATCCTTGTATTATTAAATTCCAAGACACTATATCGGGGTCAGGCATTTCCCAAAACAGCTTCTCTGCTTCCTGCATATCTGGCACCTTGGTATACCCAGCAATCATAGTGTTCCACGATACGAGGTCCTTAGCCGGCATCTCGTCAAACAGTGTCCTAGCTGAGCAAACATCTCCAGTTCTCGTATAGCACATCATCATTGAGTTCCATGACACAACATTCCTCTCAAACACCCTCTCGCTGCTCATCTTGCGTTGGTACTGACCTCTGGGTATCATATCAAATATTCTCCTGGCATCACTCACCCTCCCAACTTGCCCATAGGCTGCAATCAGCGTATTGTAAGCATCAGCAGCATTGTCCATGTCCGTTACCCTCAAGCGCTTTGTCAACAGCTCCTCCGCCTCATCCAACCGGCCGTTCCTCGTAAGCCCAGACACCAGAGTGCCCAGCGACGCCGAGTCCTTCACAGGCATCGCATCGAACATGTCAAGGGCCCTGTTCACCTGGCCAGCGGCAAAGAACCCGGTGACCATCGTGTTCCAAGAAGCGACGTTCCGCTGTGGCATCTCGCCGAACAGCTTCTCCGCGTCGCCCATGAGCCCGCGGCGCACGTAGGCACCGATGAGGGTGTTCCAGGTGACGGCGTCGCGGTGTGGCATTTCGTCGAACAGAAGGCGCGCGGTGGCGAGGTGGTCGGAGCTCGGCGAGCGGGAGTAGGCAGCGAGGAGCGTGTTCCACGACACGGCGTCGCGGACGGGCATGGAGGCGAAGAAGGCCCGCGCGGCGCTCACGTCGCGGCCGCGTGCTAGCGCCGCGAGGAACGTGTTCCAGGTCACGACGCAGCGGGCGGGGAGGGCGTCGAAGAGGCGCCTGGCTGCGTCGAAGCGGCCGCGCCGGAGGAGAGCGGCGAGAGAGCGGTTGTGTCGCCGGACTAGTTCGTTGGTGGGGGATGCAGCCGTAGCTGCAGCTGCGGCGGCCGCGGGGCCATGGGCGGTGCCTGGGATGGGAGGCGGCCATCGCCGCATCAGGATTCAGGAGTGAGAACTTCCGTATTTTTTTACTGGAGATTCGAGTTAAGTTGCATGAACGTCATTTTGAGCTTTGTTTCGACCATGTCATCTACAAAGTGTTCAAAATTCTAGACGTATTCAATGATTAATCCACATGTATGCAAAATCACAATTGGAAATATTTTATATTATGGGCTAGATAAATATGAAAAATCCGTACATTTGAAAATATGCACTGTTCACTATACTCAGATCCTTATATTTGTTATTTTTGGTTAGCTTAAAATACAAAGTATTTCAAATTGAGATTTTGCACGCTTGCGTGATATATTGTATTTGTCTATAATTATTTTAGAATTTTTATTAACCTATAAATGTGATTTTTGAATTTTTATAATTAAAGGGACGGGAGGCAGAAATCTTCGCCGATGTTCAGAGAGATGCTTAGGTCTATTGGGCAAATGAAAACGGGGCGGATTCAGACCAGAAACAAAAATAGTCGGATAAATATTCTCATGTAAGATAATTGTATTTCTAGCAAAACTTAATAGTGATTTAACCTTTTAGCCTCGTGAGAGTTAATTAGTTAAGAAAATAGAGACATGATATAGAATAAATCCGAAAACGGATGGATTCAGGCTAGAAACAAAAGTAGTAAAATAGAGACATGATTTAGAATAAAACCCAACATTGACGAGTCTGGTGGTAGAATTTAGACATGTTAACCAACTAAAATCCGAAACAATAACTACACATCACATCTGATTGACCTTGGCTTTTGAGCAAGAAATCCGATAATTTGGTTTTGAACATTGGAATATCCATACCTTACCCGCGTGTTGTTTTCTATATCATATCTTACACCATACCGGTTGCCACTTAAAAATCAAATATCCTTATTTGTCGATTTATTTAAAATCAGATGTGAATTCTTAAAATGGGATTCTGATGAGGGCATCCTAGGACCTTGTGATGACCCAAAGAAATAGGTTGCGAAGCTCAAATTTAGGACTCTACGGAAATAGAGGCGTGCCAAGGGGGTGGCCGACTTGAGTTGCACTTTCTATTTGTGTTTGTTATTGGACACTTAGGATTTTATTTTTGTATGTTTTGGTTTGGTCCTGGCGAACCGGCTAGTTTTTTTGGTTGTCTATATAAGGAGGCCGGTGACTAGGTTTAGAGAAGTCGAATGTTAGGCTAAACTTTGAGTTGTGTCGAGGTGTGATGCATACCTCCGGAGACGGTGTCGTGTATATCTAGTTTGAATAAAGTTGCATGAAGCTTGTTCTGCGAATCAAGAATTATCAGGCTGAGGTGTGAGGTATGTCGATCATCATGATGTTGCGTGCTGAATATATTTCTCATGGATCAAACTTGTGACTGAAAAAATTGCTATTTGGTCGACTCACCGTGAAAGACTGGACCAAAACATTATGACCCGACTTACGCGCAAAAATTATCATACCACTGGAACCAACACTTCAAAGTAAATAGGCATTTTGTTTCCCAAAAATATTTGTAGGACGGGACTTCGCGGAAACTGTCAAAAAATCAAAAATCATATTTATGAGTTTCAAAAAATTCTGAAAAAATATGGATGTAGCCAATGATATATACAACGAACGTGTAAGTTTGCAATTTGATATAACCTTATATTTTGGACTACACAAAAAAAACAAATCTGATAGAATTTAATGATCGAATACTTAGATCCACACTTTTGTGATTTTTGTGTAGCTCAAAATACAATGTATTTGAAGTTGATATCTTGCACGTTCATGGCATATATCATTGACTCTCTCCACATTTATTTTCAGAAATTTTTGAAACTTATAAATATGATTTTCGAATTTTTTATATAGGAGTGAGAACTGGACCCCGGGAGCCAAAAATCTTCACTCGAGACTTCGGCATAGGTTAGACAGATAACTCAAAGAGCAAGGCCGAGCCGGAATTGTCGCGAATATGGGCCAGCCAGAAGCCCAGAAGTGTTCAGCCGCTAAACAAGTGGGCTAGCCTTAAATGTCTGATTGCTTCAATCGGCCCGCTGTAGCGAAAAATCTAATGGGATGGCAATCAGCATGATACCTCATATGCTTGTAGACTCATCATGTGGCATCCCGATGCAAAATCTTATCCAACATTGTCCACTATAGTACTCCCTCTGTCCCAAATTACCCTGCGTTTTGGGTTTAGTCAAAGTCAAAATTTGTAAACTTTGACTAAATATATGTCAAAAAATATTAATATTTACAATACAAAATAAATATTATTGGAATCGCCATAAAATTTATAATCATATTATATCCATTACATATTATAGAAGTTGATATTTTTCTCTATATGTTTGGTCAAACTTTAAAAAGTTTGACTTTGGGACGGAGGGAGTACCACTATAGTAATATTTTTTTCTTCTAATTTTCCCTTCTCCTTGTGAACTTGCAGGGAGGCAGCATTTTTGTGTGCGATTGCAGTGAGACAACATCATGGTCATGCCCCTTTGCATGGACTTGCGGTCTCGTTCTTCTTCTCTCGATCCAGTAGCATGCATACGGTATGAAAAACACCCTAATCTTCACAGGACATCTGAAATCTACAATTTTTAACTGTTAATGCATTTCCGTATGTCCTGTGAAGATTAGGGTGTTTTTCATACCCTCGCAATAGGAATAGACATAATTCCTTGTGATACTGATAACATGATGAAAACGAGTAAGAAAGTGTTACATGGGTTCAGGGTTGGTCCTGAAATCTGACGGGGGCTTGTACAAGATAACACATACAATTTTGACTATATTTTTTATGTGAAACTTTGCCAAACATCAAATGGTTTGTCTTAGGACAAATGGTGTGAGTATATATGCTGTACTTGATTGAAATATTTTACCTTCAAGTGGAAAATGTGGGATTCCTAAAAACTATTGATTGATCACTGGAAAAGCCTAGGATGCCTGACGGAGCCCTCGGTCTTTGCAATTTGAAGTCAATGGAGCTGCTGATCTCTACGAGTAGTTAATACGGAACGATCCATTAGACACGTCTTCCGGTTATCTTCCCCACTAGATAAACCCATGTTTTAGCATTTTCAAGAGGAAGAGTTGACCATGATCCAGAACTTCACGATGTCACCACTATAAGACAGGCACCAAACGTGGCACATATTAAAAACTCTTGGGCTGGCTTATCGTGTAACTCGCCCTACTTATATATAAAATGATGAATTCTACTAGTGATAAAACTCTTGGTACTTCTAAAATTCAAATAAATAATTAAAAAGGTCCTAAATATATAAAATGATGAATTCTACTAGTGTGAAAAAAACCAGTGCGAAATATTTTGTATCTTGACTGTGTAAAAATGACAATTTTCTAGATCTCAAGTAGTGAATAGTGCAGATTTTGAAAACTTTCAGATTTGTCATTTTTGTTTAGGCCGGAACAAAAACCATTTCGTATTGAGATTTTACAGGACAATACTCTTGCCTGAGAAGGAGGGTGAGGAGGAGGTGTCTGATTTTAGACCCATTAGCCTTATTCATGCCATCGCGAAGATCATTTTGAAAATGCTTGCTCTCCGTCCTGGGCCAATTATGAACGAACTCGTCTCCAACGCCCAAAGCGCCTTTATCAAAATGCGTAGCATTCATGACAATTTCGTATATATTAAAAAACTCTCGGAAAGATTTCACAAAGGCATGATTCCAGCCCTTCTATTTAAGCTTGACATCTACAAAGCCTTTGATTCCATAAAGTGGAGTATATTCTTGACATTGCAAAGCTTCTAGTCAACTTCACGATGTCACCACTACATGATAGGGCACAAGACGTGCACACGTATTAAAAACTGTTGGGCTGGCTTCTCGTGTAACTCACCCTACTTGTATAAAGGGATCTTCGTTACAAGTGCACCAAGTGGTGTAGGTGTTCGGTTTGTAATGCTGGAGTTATCTTGGTACTCAGGTTATCTTGTAGGTTTTGGTAGGTTTGTGCCCTTGAGGAGGTAGGATGTGGCCTGGTAGTTGCTTAGAGGATTGATGTGGTGTTATGCAACGGCCTGTTGATACGTCACAAACGTATCTATAATTTTTGATGTTCCATGCTTGTTTTATACCAATTGCTACATGTTTTGCATCTACTTTATATCACTTTTATACATTTTTTGGGACTAACCTATTAACAAGATGCCGAAGTGCCAGTTCCTGTTTTCTGCTGTTTTTGTATTCCAGAAAAGCTAGTCTGGAAATATTCTCGGAATTGGACGAAACTACACGGGGGTCCCTATTTTTCCAGAACATGCCTGACGGACCGAAGGAGCAACAGAGGAGGGCCACCAGGTGGCCACACGCACCTAGGGCGCGGGCCCCCCTGCCGCGCCCTAGGGTGGTGTGGGCCCCTCGGGGTCTCCAGCCGCCGCCCTTTCGCCTACTTATTCCCCCCGACGCGAAAACCCTAAGTGCCTGAGCAAATATCCACGAAAAGTCCAGAGACGCCGCCGCCGTCAACCCTAGCTCGGGAGGGTTCAGAACCTCTTCCCGGCACCCTGCCGGAGAGGGGAATCGTCACCGGAGGCTTCTACATCGCCATGCCTGCCTCCGGAGTGATGCGTGAGTAGTTCATCCTTGGACTACGGGTCCATAGCAGTAGCTAGATGGTTGTCTCTCCACTTTGTGCCATCATGTTTAGATCTTGTGAGCTGCCCTACATGATCAAGATCATATTATTGTAATGCTACATGTTGTGTTTGCTGGGATCCGATGAATATTGAATACTATGTCAAGTTGATTATCAATCTATCTATATGTTATTTAAGATCTTGCATGCTTTCCGTTACTCGTAGATGCTTTGGCCAAGTAGATGCTTGTAACTCCAAGAGAGAGTATTTATGCTAGATAGTGGGTTCATGCCTCCGTTTAACCTGGGACAGTGACAGAAAGTTCTAAGGTTGTGGATGTGCTGTTGCCACTAGGGATAACCTAACGATGCTATGTCCACGGGCATATGTGTTTGTTTACATTACGCACTTTACTTAATGCAATTATCCGTTGCTTGCAACTTAATACCAACGGGGGACTCGGATGACAACCCGGCGGTGGATTATTAGTCATAGATGCTGTTGGATAACGGTCTATGTATTATGTCGTAATGCCCAATTAAATATCATAGTAGTCAACATGTCATGTATATGCATTGTCATGCGCTCACTATTTGTCAATTGCCCAGCTGTAATTTGTTCACCCAACATGTTAGTTATCTTTTATGGAGAGACACCACTAGTGAACTGTGGACCCCGGTCCATTCTTTTACACTGATTAAACAACCACAAACTGCAAACTGTTCCTTTTTCATTCTCTGCAATTTAATACTCATTTTCCACACCATACGTTTAATCCTTTGTTTTCAGCAAGCCGTGAGATTGACAACCTCACTGTTTCGTTGGGGCAAAGTAGTTTGATTGTGTTGTGTGCAGATTCCACGTTGGTGATCGTGTTGCGCCGTGCGGCCACCACAACCTTCTGAAGAGTTGCTGCTCCTACTGGTTCGATAACCTTGGTTTCTTTCTGAGGGAAAACTTGCTGCTGACTGCATCATACCTTCCTCTTGGGGTCTCCCAACGAACGTGTGTTTCACGTCATCAAGCTCTTTTTCTGGCGCCGTTGCCGGGGAGACAGCAGTCTTCTGCAAGGGGAGTTTCACGCTTCCAATCTCTTTACTTTGTTTTTGTCTTGCTTAGTTTATTTTATTTTATCTTGTTTGCTTTCAATTATCAAAAACACAAAAAAATTAGTTACTTGCATCTAGTTTATTTTCTGTTTGGTTTTTATTATTTCATCATGCTTCTCCCTAAGTATACTTTAAAAGAAATATCTGTGGGTAGTGGGTCTATCATTGGAAGAGATAACATTGAGGAATTCTTAATCATGTTAGTATGGTTAAAGATTTTGAAGATAGATCCTTGGTAGAACTTGCTCCAAATTATGAAATTGCTACAGCTTCTCTAGTTCACATGTTGGAAGCTCGGTTTGTCAATCTTAGTCCCATAATGCAGCACATGTTTCTAAAACTCATGATACGGAAGATGGTGAAAAGAAAGATTTTGTTTTAGAAACCCTACTTAAAGAATTTGGTGATGTTGCTAGGGAAGCTAGAAAAGTTTTTATTAAATACAAGATGCTTGGGTATTGTATTGACGTTGTTAATACACTTGAAAAACTTGAAAAAGAGAGGCTTAAGTACACTAAGAAACTAATGTGAGGGGGAAGTTAAAATACCAATACCTTTTAAGCTTATAGGAATGCAGGAGGCACTAGAAAAGAATTTTGATTGGATTGTTCCTGAAACCCATTTGATGAAATGATGAGCCTAGAGGTATTGAGAAAGGGAATTCCGAAACCTACATAGATAAGATAAATGCATTGTTGAGAAAACTTCCGACCTCTCTTTGATGCTTCTTCACTTGGTAATACTTGATGCATGCTTTGTGCCTAGCTAAAAGGCGTTAAAGAAAAGCGCTTATGGGAGGCAACCCATTATTTTTTTCTGCAATTTTTCTTTTATTGAGTCAAGGAGTGTTTACTTCTGTAGCAACTCCTTTGTATCTTTATTTTCTCGCATTGTTGTGCCAAGAGTAGCCTCTAATGTTAAGATGATGCTTAATTTTGATTGCTGCGCAGAAACAGATTTTTGCTGTTCACTGTACGAAATTCCTAAAATCACCAGATTGTTAATTAAATCTGAAATTTTTGTGCGTAATCTTTATGAATGTCTGAAACTTTCATTAGTTCAGAGTTTTCGATCTGAGCGTCGTAAGTGCCTCGAAAAAATTCGTCTTTGCGGACTGTTCTGTTTTAGACAGATTATGCCTTTTTATTTTGCATTCTCTCTTTTACTAGTGTTGAGTGAAATTCTTTTTTGGGTGGAAGAGCTTCACATAACATCAGTGGCTGTAGCTAATGTTTAAAGTAACAAATCATATTGCGTCTTATAGAACATGTGATTTTTGATTATGCACTAACCCTCTAATGAGATCTACTTTGAGTTTGGTGTGACGGAAGTTTTCAAGGGTCAAGAGAGAAGGATGATATAATAGGATCAAGAAGAGTGAAGAGCTTAAGCTTGGGGAGGCTCCCATGGATCTCCCCAGCATATTTCAAGAAGACTCAAGCGTCTAAGCTTGGGGATGCCCAAGGCATCCCCTTCTTCATCGTCAAAATTATCAGGTCATCTCTAGTGAAACTATATTTTAATTCTTTCACATCATATGTGCTTTTCTTGGAGCGTCTGTGTGCTTTTATTTTCAGTATTGCACTTTTATTTTCAATAAAGCTTGACTGGACCCTAGCATTCTTGATTGGGAGAGAGACACGCTCCGCTTTTTCATGAGAATACTCCTATTCTTCACTTATATTTGTTGAGTATTCATATCTAGCGCTGTTCAGCTTTTAGCTCTTGTTTTCATGTATCTCTTGTCAGAGCTATTAGCTTTCTTTTGTAGAAAGTACTCTCTTGCTTCACTTATATTTGTTTGGAGAGTTGATGAAATAAATTGATTGGTGTTTGGTTGGTTCAGAAAATGTTGCATGTGGTAATTGGTATAAGGAAAAACTTGCTTAATCTTGTAGATCACTAATGGATAACTTGATGCTTGTCAATTGTTTTGAGTTAACAAGTAGATCATGATTAAATTGTGCATCACATGAGTTAAGCCTATTAGTGAAGAACTACCGTAAAGCTTGTTGAAAATTTGGTTTGCATCGGTGGTATCTCTAAGGTCTAGATATTTTCTAATAACAGGGTTTGGTTAACAAGGAAGACGGTATGAAGTCTTATAACGTTTGCAATATGTTTGTCATATAAAACTTGGTGTACGGGTTGATATTCTTGTTTGCTTACATAACCTTGCTAGCCTAAACTCTGTACTGAGAGGGAATGCTTCTCGTGCATCCAAATCCTTGAGCCAAAATCCATGCCATTTGTGTCCACCATAACTACCTATATGTGGTATTTCCTTGCCACTCCAAGTAAATTTTTCATGTGCTACCTTTAAATTATTCAAAATGTTATTATTCCCTTTTTGTGTCAATGTTTACTAGCTCATGAGGAATTAGTGTGGTTATTCTTTATTCTATTTGTGAATGGACTTTTACACCTGGACTAGTGGCATATACATCCGCTTATCCAATAACTTGCAAAAAGAGCTGGCAACGGGGTGCCCAGTCCCAATTAATTACAACTTTAACCAATTAATTCTCTTCACACTTTTGCCCTGATTCATCAGTAAGCAATGACAAACAGTGAAATACCTGAATGTGTGTAAACCAAAGAGAAAGAGGGATGATCTGCCTTGCTGGTAGAAATAACGTCCTTCATGGGAGCCGCTCTTAAAAGTCCGTTCGACAGGTAGAATACTGTTCTCACCCGCTACCATTCGTTGACAATTAACAAACACCTCTCAAAAATAGATACTCCTCCATGGTATGTGATTGATGGAAGGCACCCGAGGATTCGGTTAGCCATGGCTTGTGTTAGCAAGGTTGGGAGGAGTATCAAATATTTTATGCAATCTCTATATGCTTTCAAAAACCTAAAAGCTCTAGCACATGATTTAATCCCTGCTTCCCTCTGCGAAGGGCCTTTCTTTTACTTTTATGTTGAGTCAGTTTTCCTATTCTTTCTGTCTTCCACAAGCAAACACTAGTGTCAACTTTGTTACAACATGCGTTATATGCAATGTATTGGACTTGTTATACTACTTTGTGTTGACAATATCCATGAGATAAATATGTTGAAAGTTGAAGCAAATGCTGAAACTAAATTCTTCCTTTGTGTTGATTAAATACCTTTTATTAGAAACTATTGCTTTATGAGTTAACACTTATGCAAAACTGTTTGATGCTTGTCTCGAAAGTACTATTCATGAAAACGTTTAGCTTGTGTGATTCATTGTTTACTCATTATCTATTTGGTAGCAAATTATAGACCATTGACTTGGATCACTTCATTCATTTACATGTGCCTTGCAATATTATATGATCAAGATTATGATGGTAGCATGTCACCTCAAAAATTTTTTTTTTATCGTTTACCTACTCGAGGACGAGTAGGAACTAAGCTTGGGGATGCTGATACGTCTCAAACGTATCTATAATTTTTGATGTTCCATGCTTGTTTTATACCAATTGCTACATGTTTTGCATCTACTTTATATCACTTTTATACATTTTTTGGGACTAACCTATTAACAAGATGCCGAAGTGCCAGTTCCTGTTTTCTGCTGTTTTTGTATTCCAGAAAAGCTAGTCTGGAAATATTCTCGGAATTGGACGAAACTACACGGGGGTCCCTATTTTTCCAGAACACCTGACGGACCAAGGAGCACAGAGGAGGGCCACCAGGGGCCACACGCACCTAGGGCGCGGGCCCCCCTCCGCGCCCTAGGGTGGTGTGGGCCCCTCGGGGGTCTCCAGCCGCCGCCCTTTCGCCTACTTATTCCCCCGACGCGAAAACCCTAAGTACCTGAGCAAATATCCACGAAAAGTTCCAGAGACGCCGCCGCCGTCAACCCTAGCTCGGGAGGGTTCAGAACCTCTTCCCGGCACCCTGCCGGAGAGGGGAATCGTCACCGGAGGCTTCTACATCGCCATGCCTGCCTCCGGAGTGATGCGTGAGTAGTTCATCCTTGGACTACGGGTCCATAGCAGTAGCTAGATGGTTGTCTCTCCACTTTGTGCCATCATGTTTAGATCTTGTGAGCTGCCCTACATGATCAAGATCATATTATTGTAATGCTACATGTTGTGTTTGCTGGGATCCGATGAATATTGAATATTATGTCAAGTTGATTATCAATCTATCTTATATGTTATTTAAGATCTTGCATGCTTTCCGTTACTCGTAGATGCTTTGGCCAAGTAGATGCTTGTAACTCCAAGAGAGAGTATTTATGCTAGATAGTGGGTTCATGCCTCCGTTTAACCTGGGACAGTGACAGAAAGTTCTAAGGTTGTGGATGTGCTGTTGCCACTAGGGATAACCTAACGATGCTATGTCCACGGGCATATGTGTTTGTTTACATTACGCACTTTACTTAATGCAATTATCCGTTGCTTGCAACTTAATACCAACGGGGGACTCGGATGACAACCCGGCGGTGGATTATTAGTCATAGATGCTGTTGGATAACGGTCTATGTATTATGTCGTAATGCCCAATTAAATATCATAGTAGTCAACATGTCATGTATATGCATTGTCATGCGCTCACTATTTGTCAATTGCCCAGCTGTAATTTGTTCACCCAACATGTTAGTTATCTTTTATGGAGAGACACCACTAGTGAACTGTGGACCCCGGTCCATTCTTTTACACTGATTAAACAACCACAAACTGCAAACTGTTCCTTTTTCATTCTCTGCAATTTAATACTCATTTTCCACACCATACGTTTAATCCTTTGTTTTCAGCAAGCCGGTGAGATTGACAACCTCACTGTTTCGTTGGGGCAAAGTAGTTTGATTGTGTTGTGTGCAGTTCCACGTTGGTGATCGTGTTGCGCCGTGCGGCCACCAACAACCTTCTGAAGAGTTGCTGCTCCTACTGGTTCGATAACCTTGGTTTCTTTCTGAGGGAAAACTTGCTGCTGAACTGCATCATACCTTCCTCTTGGGGTCTCCCAACGAGCGTGTGATTCACGCCATCACCTGTGTAATGTAATCTGTTTATCGGTTTCGTTGAATAAATGAAATCCGGGGTGATGGTGCTTCGATTCAAAAAAAATATTACAAGTGCAGCATTTTGGACGATGGGTTTCATGGAGCCTGTTTAAAAAAATCGAAAATTTAACTCTAATATTCATACAAATCATGATAACAGTCCTAAATATATAATGATGAATTCTACTCGTGTGCAAAAACCAGTGCGATCTTTTTTGAATTTTAACGGTGTAAAATGACAATTTTCTCGATTTATGAATGGTGCAAATCTTGTACACGTTTTGATTTGTCATTTCTGTTTAGGCCGGAATAAAAACCAGTCCGTATTGAGATTTTACAGGACAATAGAATCGGCCATTGTCAACATTTAGGATTTTCTCAGATTTTTTTGAAACTTCAAACTATCGACTCCAAAATTCCGTCCAATCGATAGTTTGAAGATTCCAATATCTTTTTGAAACTCTGCGAGCGGACAGGTGGGCAAATGATCCACTGGGTGGATTTTCTGTGGCAACACGCCGGTGTATGGATCTACTGAGTGGATGGAGTGGCATATAAAATCTAGTGAGTTGATCGAGTGGCCTGCCATACTGAAGCGATCCACTCTTGGGTTCCTCCGTGACTTCGCACATGCAGTATGCCATGTTTTTTCACCGGCTACTAAAATAAAATGTATAGAAGATCTGATAATTTGATCTGTTTGGGGGTCCCGGGATCGACTGGACAAGTGTCCGGCACCCCCAAAGCGGACACAATTTGGGAGGTGTCGGACAAATTTCCGGGGTGCCGGTTGAGACGCTGTAAGAACCGGCCCGGTAACTAGACCGGTGAGACTATCCGTTGGGGTTTTCACGGGTAGCAAGGTTCGCTCATCGGTTCGTTGGCGACAAAAAAAGGAATATTTAAACAAAATCAAAATCTTGACCTTAGATTTAATAAATACACATAATAGTTGATTAGATGTAATGCATTCCAAAATACAAAGTGTTATTAGCCCAACTAGTTGGTTTGCTGGTGTTTGTCATCTATTGGGACGAAATATATAAGATAAACTGTGAACATCGGATTAGTTGGTTCGGTGGTGCTAGCTGCCGGTGGAGATGAGGCCCCAGAAATTCCAGTTTCACCGTTCAAGGATAACGGCAGCCGATGCAGATGTTTTGAGAGGTGTCAGCAAAAGAAAACTTCACGACATGCGTAGGCTGGTGCACCTATAACACAAAGAAGAATGCACCACACCACAATCGAAAAGACTGTCTATATTTCACAAAAAAAAAAAAAAGATTGTGTCTAACACACCTTATCGGCTAATGATGTTCTTGCTATAGGAACACCTGGTACTCAATTAGTCGTGGGGCTCATGGAAAGCGCTACATGCATCCAGCCATCTTGCAGGGAGACTCAAGGTTACCTTCGTTCAGTATTCTCTCTTTCATTTCGTGCATATCTCCATGTCCTAATTTCAAACGGGGCCTCAGTAACCATGAATATTGTCGAATGGTATGATAGCATCTCCGACCGGACCCCATACTATCAATATATCAAAGTTCACCGTTTCAACCCCCCACCGAAACGGCCACGTCGCCCCGATTATTTTCGGCCGTCCGATCGGCGATCGGCGGCACACAATCAATAGTAGACGCACTTCTACAGTGTTCTGCGGAGGGGCTTTTTTGCAATTTCGGAAACTTCGAGGGTCTCTATGCGAAAAAAATCGAGGGGCCTCGGTGAAAAAGCTCCTTCTCCTCTCTCCCCGCACGGTCCGGACCTCGCCGCCGCCGGCGCCGGGCCGCGCCGCCGCACCGAGCCTCCCCGTCCAGACCGAGGCCCACCGCGAGGTGCGCCGCCGCCGGATCTCCCCCCTCGCCACAGATCGGCCGCCGGGACGGCGCGGCCGCGCCGGATTCGTCGCCGCCGTCGGTGCGGTCCTCTGCCGCATCTCGCCATCGCCGTGGCCGCTCCGGCGACCCAACGGGGGCGGCGCCGCCACCCCCAGGCCACCCGCGAACGCGCGCGTCGAGCACGCCCAGTCGCGCGTCCCGGAGTGCCGTGGTTCGCCGGCGGCGACCGCCGCGCCGCCGCGGCAGAGCTCGCCCGCGGTGACGTCGCCGCTGACGTCGCAACGGGCTGGGCCGAGGATCTGGGCCGCTACGTGGGCCGCCTACTCCGGGCCGCTGCCTTTTTTTTTCCCTTGCTCTTCCTTTTTTTTTTTTCTGTTTTCTGTTTGATTTTTCTGAATTCAAATAATACTCATAATTCAACGATTCAAAAAGGAAAAATTTGGAATTCATCAAACGGTACTTTACACCCCAGTATTTACGTAAACATAAACACAGAAAAAAAAATTACTAAATTTACACAAAACTATAACTTTTGAACTAAATAATAAATGCCCACAAAAAATGCAAATAATAATTCGAAAATTTCCGAGACTACGGAAAGTACTTCGATTTTAAAACAACTTTCAAAAAAATGAGCATTCAAATAGACCGTCAAAAAAATAGTTCACACATAAATATCTTCCCAATTTGACCACTTTAAAAATTCAAACAACTTTCCAACACAAACTTTTTTTTAACTTCATCAATTTACAAATTTAATCAACTTTCTAATGCATACAGTTCCAAAATTTAAATTTTCTACTACGCGGGTATTTTTCCTTCTAACCACACGTCCATGATATATATTTGTGGAAAGCATTTTCCAAATTAAAATCAGTAGGAAATGTGTTTGCTTAGCAAACACATGCTACATGTAGACAACAAAATCAACTTGGTATATACACAAACATAAGAACTATACCAAATAGAAAACACCACTATACTTACAAATGTGACAAATATATCAACATTACCACATACAAAAAATGCTTACTACTTATGGCATATGATATAAATTCAAATTTAAAAACTTCATAACTTTGAATGTCTCCTATTCTAAACTTATTTTCCAAAAATAAATAATTCAATCGAAATTAACTTCCAAAATAAATCAATATTAAAATCATTCGAAACACCTTATACCAACAAATCATTTCAGAAATAGTCATACTTAGAAATAACTAAAACACTTTGCAAATAATATTTTAGGGCTTCAGTACAAGCAACAATTAAAGATTTAAAATCAAACAATCGAAACGAAACATTTTATGAAAAAAAAAGGTATTCCAAAAACTGACCATTTAACAAACATAAACAGAATCCAAACATGATTATCTTCCCACTTTTTACGAACTATTATTCATTCGTGATGGAAAAAATATTCGATAAAAGTCCTACAAAACTTCAAGAAAAAATATTCCTTTTTGTGCAACATAATTGTTTTGCATTCTATAAATAATTTGCTTTCATGCTGCTTACATGATGTTAACCTACTCAGATCTTATGCTTCAGAGCTTTAATGCAATTTCCTTCTAACTGTAAATGTATAGATTTATTGAGATTTAATCCAATAATGTTCCAGAGGAAATTAATTCATTTTCCATTCTATAATTATTTTGTAAGATAGAAGATGCTAAAAAAAAAAAAAACCTTATTGGACACTAAAATTTTCTGTTCACACCTTATGCAAGCTGCTTATATCAAAGTTCGATATTGAAATATTTAAAAAAATACCTTATTGGACACTAAAATATTTCTGTTCACACCTTATGCAAGCTGCTTATATCAAAGTTCGATATTGAAATAACTTAAAATTAATAAATATTAATACAAATTTTAACCCTAAAATTTCTTTGCGTTCCAAAATATTTCAAATCTTCATAACTATTAAATATCGACAATTTCAAATTCAAATTACACCAAACACGCGCGGCATTTGTCGCGCTAATGTCCCTAGAATGCTAACTATTTATAGCAAAACACAAGCATATTTAACTATTCCAAATTGATAAAAAATTCGAGAAAAAAAATACAAATGTACTTCCTCCACTTATATGAACTTACATTTATTAAATGCTCCCCCACCTAACAAATTTTTTTTTTAAGATTCCCACAAATAACCACTGGAAAAATATATCAGAATGCTACTATTTTTTATTTACAAAATGCAATCATGTATGAATAATTCAAATTCGAATTAACCAACATTTGTACAATTTTATGTAAAAACACAACCACATACTTCATCCTTCCGACTCAAGTTTCGAATTTACATACTTCAAAATTTTAAAATGACTTCCAAACCACTTTCTAAATAAGATCATTTCCAAATTTTAATTTTACCACACGGGCGCGGCGGTGTCGCCGCGCAAATTTTCCTAGTCGTCCTAAATGTCCGGACAGAAAACACTCACCCAATCGGACCTGACCAAATCACACAAAATCGGCCCGACACTCTCGCGGATATGGATATTTCTCCACTTCCACCTTGCCTAGCTCCCCCCCCCCCCCCCCCCCCCCCCGTTGTCTGCACTTCCGTTGTGCTCCTTCCCCGTCCATATTTCGGCCGCACAAAAGCTCCACGGCGACCACATTTCGACCAACAATTTCTATCACCCTTGGGCCCTTCTGTAGCCCGCCGACAGACTCCCACGGCTTCCCCGAACATCCAGGTGTCCACTCTGTGAGTTTATTCGATACGGGGGGTCATCTCCGCTTCTACTCTCCCATCCGCACGCCGCCGTCCCGACCTCTCCTGCCTGCCGCCTGCCATGGTTTTCTGGGACACCAACGAGGATTCCGCCCCAGGAAACAGAAACACCTCCTCCGATTTCACTGTGATATGATGAGTTTTCTCAAATTTTGAGTTAAATTCCGGAAATTTGCAATAGGGTTTGATTTATGTTGCACATTGTGTAGGATTCGACACCATGTCATTGTAATGTCCGGGGTGTGATATCCAAGTTGAAAAATTGTCTCTGAGGCAAAATGCACATTTTAAATATTTGGAATCGATGATAAAAAGGAGAAGATCGAAGAAAAGTTTTAGCTAGCTCAAGAGACAAACCGGAAGATGGAGCAGGCAATGAAGAAGATTGAAGAAGAGAAGAATAAGATAGAAGAGGACAAGAAGATGATAGAAGAAGATACTTGAAAAAATTAATGTGAAAATGGACTTGCATCTTACGAATATCATGGATGAATACAAACTCAAGACAGATACAACTAGGTTGAATATGAAGAAATATGTCATCAAAAAGGAGATGCGTCTCCACTTTGCATTTGGGGGTAGTTTTGGTTGTAATCGTCATGTATGGATTATCTACGTGCACTATATAGAAATATGGTATGGTTAAATTTGCACAAAACCTTGATGCACTTAATTGCATGGACTGAAGAATTGTAGAATAGAGTTTGTGCTTGGAAGGGGCAATATTTGAGGGTTGTCCGGGTTTTGTCGGTGGACACATCTGGACGTATCCGTGGGATAGATAGATAGGAGGCAAAATTTGGCAATCTCGGTTGGAGATGCTTGACATAGATATCTCGTTTCAGAAAGAAAAGCTGAAGAAAAAGGGAAAGGGAAAAAATGATTGCTCGGGAGATGTAATCTTCTAGTCGGTTGGGTCAGCGAGAAAGGGACATGTGCCGACATGCGCATAGTTTCTCCAAATGCTATTATTTGTCAAGGGCGTGTTTGGTTACTCACGTCGTTTTTGGGCCTCACGTGTCCATGGCCCAACTAAGCCTGACCCTGGAAAAAAACATGGCCTGAGCCATGTTGTGCAACCCGTTTGGTTGCCTGCATATCGTTTTTCTTTTTTGCCTATTTATTTCGTATTTCCAGGGGCCTGGAGTACTAGGACGTACGTTCTAGAGCAGGCCGGCTTTGAAATGTTGGTATCTTTCACGCGGGTTCAAAGGTCAACTACGCCTTATTTCCCTATTTCGATCAGATCAATGCCATCATCGATGAGACACGACATGACGGCCATGCCATGCGAGTCGTTGTGAAAAAGGAAACCTCGGTTCCCTACGGCGCGTGTCCTTGGTCGTCGGAACAGTGCCCACACCCCTAAGCCAGTAAGTAGCCACTTAGCAGCGTGTAGGGTGCGCCCCCACCCCGAGCCACGACTCTCTCTCTCTCCAGAGCCGGCAGGCAAAATCCGAGGTACTTTGTGAAATTGGTCGTACTTCCTATTTTTCAAAACGGCGACCAACTCTACCGAACTACCGATTGGAGTGGGCGATTGACGATCGATCACAAAAGCGGAGGAAGTCATGAAGTACCAAAAAATGGAGTGTCGCTTGGCGGCATATCGCTCGACGGTTCTCGTCTTGGAGATCTCGTATGACTCCATGACCTCGTGTCCAGGCACCCAGCTGAGGGGTTCCGAACTTTCTGGTAACTGATATATATCCATTAATTTTGTTCCCTTCGAGAAATATCGGCAGCGTTAAAAAAAATCTAAATTTAATCATTTTTCAAATGGCTTATTGTAAATGACTTGGCCGTTTTCGCGGCACCAGATAAGCCAAAGTGACGACGCTTTCTGAGATTTTCATAAGGCCAAAGCAAAATGCCGTTTTTGGGTAGGGCCAGATGTCGCAGAAATATTTTGATGGGCCATGCTCAAAGTTTGTTTAAGTGCGGAGATTAAAAAAAAAAGGGCACCGCGCGCCCCCACGTGCCACGACCGCGACTCTCTCCATCTGCCCCCAAGTGCGGAAAAACAAGTCAAATCAAATAAGGGAAACCCCCCCGGCACGTCGCCTATTCGCCCGCTGACTCGAAGGCCGCAACTAGGCAGCCAACCTCCCTTGGCTTGGCTAGTTGACTTGACATCTCCCCTGAAAACTCCACAGCGGCATACTACTGCACCCTCCTCTTCGTCGTCGACCGTCGCTTGCTAGCTCTCTCGCTCGCTCCGGTGCCCGCGGGGGCCCAGCCAGCCGGAGCTGAGGCGGAATACGGTGATCTGCGCATTGCTCTGGAGCCGGCGGTGAGTGTCTCTCTTACTCTTTTGCCGCCAAAATGAACAAGTTGTCGGTGGGAGCTCCTGGTGGCTGTCGTTAGATTCCAGCTGGTGCATATCCCGTGTAATTTTCGCTGAATAAAAATGGATCATCTTTCTCTTTTTTTTTCCGGCGTAGCCTTTTGTGATCTTGTTATTTAAGTCACATTTGCAACATGGATGTGCATATACTCCCGAGCCTTATTGTAGCTGTGCTGGGTGGATGTTTTGGATGCAATCAGCACCTCACTGCGGTTGTTAAGCACCATCAATTTCTTCTTTTTTCAGGATAAAGTTGATTCTTCTTTGTTGTGCTTCCTTCTTCACCTTAGCAGGAGACACCAACCTACTTCAGTGTGGCTACAAAGCTTTCGTCCTAGCTCTGGGAACATTTGTGTGACCTTCAAGGCATTGATGAGTACCAGACCATGTTGGTACTTTAGCAGGAATTGACTTGACTGGCCGACTGGATGTTTAGTTCTGAATTGAGCGTATGGTGATGTGATAGGTACTCGGACGGTCGGACCAACTTATCATATCAATTTGGAGTGATGAAGAAATGGCACGGTGGTTCTATCATAATATCTTTGCTCGTAATCTTGATCTTGAGATATGTGATATTCGATAGCCAGCTCGCACAAAGATCTCTTCACTATGTCTTCCAGCAAAATAGCACGACACAGCTACACTGGCTAGATGTTCCAAATCCACCTGCGATTCATAATCAGCAGAACTTCTCTCGAGTAGTATCAACTGAAGTGTTAGCTTCCAGCCTTTCCATAACGAGAAATCTCTCTGATAAAGAAATACAGTCACTGCATTCTTGGAATCATCTGAGGGACCTGGTAAGTGATGCACACATCCTACCAGGTGGACTGGATGCAATCAAGGAAGCTGCAGTTGCATGGAGGAAACTAAATGCAGCCCTTGAACGTGAAGATTCAGATTTTTCCGCCAATGGCAGCACACAGCACAAGGACAAAGAGAAGCAATGCCCATACTCTATTCGAAGAATGAATGCTACAAGGTCAGGTGATAAATTTGTCTTGAAAATTCCCTGCGGGCTTATTCAGGGCTCTTCAATAACCATTATTGGTACTCCTGGTGGTCTTCTGGGTAACTTTACGATAGACTTGACTGGAGCTGCCGTCCCTGGTGAACCAGACCCCCCAATTGTGCTTCGATACAATGTCCGTCTTCTTGGCGATAAACTTACAGAAGATCCTGTAATTGTCCAAAATACATGGACTATAGCTGATGATTGGGGTTCTGAAGACCGTTGCCCATCTTCTGATTCAGATGCCAAGGAAAGTGCAAAAGGTACCTTTTCTTTCTTTGGTCCAACATTCTTTCTCGGGGGACATGGTGATATAGCATTGGATGGGAGTTGTTTCTTCTGAAATCTGGTTCGACAATAATTTTGTTGTTGTCCACCTTGTTGGAGTAGCGTTACCATCATTTACAAGTTCTGGCCGTCGGCTGCATCGCCGGGCCTCGTGATCTGGCCGCCGCTGGCCTCGCGTTCTGGCCGCTGCCGTTTCCTGCGTCAAAAGCCTTCCAATCGGGCTGGTTGCCGGCCTTCCGTTGCGCATGTCGTCGCTGCGGATCGACCGCATCGGGGCAAGTGGCTTTCAAGTCCACGTCTTGAGTATGGCGAGCGACCCAAACCGTGCGTGCATGTGATGTGAGGCTGCATCTGGATGCATGTTGCTCCACCTAGTCATGCACTCGCACATGGGTATTTTGGGCTTAGTGCATGCTCCACCTCCCTGGTCATGCCTTCAACTGGTATCGGTGTGGAGGCGCCGCCGCGGATGGCTGTGGGCAAGACCACACGAAGGCTCACTTTTCATCAAAACCATCGGCATGTCGACCACGACAACATCGCCTCGATTACGTTGGTGCTGGTGGAGTCAAATGATGGTAGAAGCAGGGAAAGCCCGATAGTGTGCTTTGCATCAGCATGGTTTTTTTGGTCGCATGGCGATGTCCACTCGTTGGGTGCGTGCGAGTAACTATCTCTGGGTAAACAATGGTTATGCACAACATCGGCCTGCGAATACGGTTTCGTTTGCGTGGCTATGTTCACGTCAAAACCGTGTCGCCGCGCTGTGAGCCTAGCGATCAGCGGTTTGTTGGTGTGGCAACGAAGGGTAACTTCGTTTTTTGTGGTGCTTCTCGAGTACCGAGTCCCGATATCCGGGGTGAAAACCCTAGCTAGGTTTAGCCTTTGGTGATCTACTTTGGTTTTGATAGGGAAATAACGGCCCTTGTGCACTGTTCCCTTCCTGATGACATTACTGGTGGTTTTTTGAGTAACATGTGAATCACTACTTGCTTTTGGCAGGTGACATTTTTTTTTTCTTTTTTTGGCTGTTTACATCATGAATATCTCGACTAGTTCTTGATATTTTGTTGTTGCAAAGGCTTGGTGTAATCGGTATCTTCTTTATATTAATATATTCCCTTCATTGAAAAAAAAATCTGAAATGCCCCTCTTGCTTGAAATTATACTTGTGTGAAGCTTATGGTGTCACTGTATCTACCTTGTTTTTTGCACGCGCTTGTATCCCTGAAGACTTATATTAGACCGATGGATTTGGGTCTTTATAAATAATATGTTTCTTTCTTTGTGTGCCAGGCTTGACATAAAGTTTTGTTTCTGTTGTTTTTCAGTGGATGATTTAGCACAATGTAGTAGCATGGTGGGCAATGAACAGAAACAAATCATGGCCTCAAAGTTACATTCCAATTCTTCAAGCATGCAACCTACGAGGAAAAAGATTGCAGAACCTAAAAAGTTTTATCCATTCAAGCAAGGATATCTTGCTATAGCAATTCTTCGCGTTGGAGCAGAGGGTATTCATATGACTGTAGATGGCAAACATGTCACTTCCTTTGCATTTCGAGAAGTAAGTTTTGTATAAGAAATTTGTGGTGCTGTTGCAGTTTGTGATACCTAAGTCTTGTATAAGAAATTCGTCGTGTTGTTGCAGTTTATGATATTCTCTAGGCCAAATGATTTTGCCAGGGTCACACAACATTTGTTTTGTCTTACGATGATCTGCAAAAGTTATTGTTCCATACCCTAATTATGTAACTAAATTATTTCTTTGCGTCAAAAATATTTTTGCATAGCTAATCATCACACAATGTACTTTACCAGGATTTGGAACCCGGGTTTGTTGGTGAAGTAAGAGTTGTAGGAGATATTAAATTGCTATCTGTGATAGCAAGTGGCTTGCCTACAACAGAGGACTTTGAGCATGTCACTGACTTGGAAATATTGAAGGCTCCACCTATCCCTATCGATAAATTTTTGATCTATATATTGGGATATTCTCTACAGCAAATAATTTCAAACGCAGGATGGCGGTTCGCAGATCTTGGATGCAATATGATGCTGTCCGATCAGGAAAAGTCGCCGTCCGGTTCTTTGTTGGCCTGGTAATATAAGGATGACGATATCATATTTTACAGTTATTTGTACCATGTAGTGTTGTAGCTATATATCTATAGTACGTGTGCGTTTGTCATATAATATGTGCATAACCTGCATATAAGTAGCACCATACCAAAGGCGTCCATTCATGTTATTCTTTTATAGTGTCATCCGCATGGAACCACCACCTTATTGAATAATTTTCTTCCTGGGTTTGGTTGTATTTGCTTTCACTATTACCTTCTTACAACTCATCACAAGACAACTCTCTTTGTTTGACATTACGTTCAAACACTTCTTGTGTTCTTTTGTTTACTAGTTTGAATTATATCTCTCCACTTCATAGTCTACTCATGTGCCCCTTTTCCTGCTTTTGTTAAAAGCATAAAAACGAGGTGGTGAATGAGGAACTCTGGAATGAAGCACGGACTTATGGAGACATTCAATTGATGCCGTTTGTTGATTATTACAGCTTGATTATATGGAAGACCATTGCCATTTGCATATATGGGGTATGTATCTGCATTGTCTGGAGATTTTTATTTAATATTGGGAAACACTGGGACTTCTTCCTGCATTCTGCATTTTCTGACATCACTTTTCTCATGCAGACAAATGTGCTTTCAGCCAAGTTTGTGATGAAAACAGATGATGATGCTTTTGTTCGTGTAGATGAAATAATTTCCTCCCTACATCAAGTAAATATCAGCCATGGACTGCTGTATGGTCGTATCAATAATGATTCCCAGCCTCATCGAGATCCATATGACAAGTGGTACATTACCCAGAGGTAACATGTTCTGAACTATATTTCTTAATATTACACGATCGTGCAAAAGTCGTTTTGGCACAGGGAATCTGTCTTTATTTTCGGGATAGAAACTTATCTTTAGTGTCATTTTCATTTGTCATGTAGTAGATGCTTAGGCAAATGCTTTTTCTGCTATCTATTCTCATTCATCTGACTTCCTATTTCTTTTCTTTGTGTAGGAATGGCCCGAGGAGAGTTATCCCGTATGGGCACATGGCCCAGGATACATTGTATCTCAGGATATAGCAAAAGAAGTTTACAGGAAACACAAGAGAGGGGAGCTAAAGGTACACACAGCCTTCTAAGATTTGTAAAAGAAGACTTGGGTCTCCAGTTGCCTCAGTCAGAAAGATATTCAAGGCAGCTTGGAATAAATAATACCATCTTTTGCAGCTGTGGTGCAGGATATTAACTGGGATTTTTGACTTGCAGATGTTCAAGCTGGAGGATGTGGCGATGGGAATATGGATCAATGAGATGAAGAAGGAAGGTTTGGATGTCAAGTACGAGAACAACGGAAGAATCTCTGTGCACGGGTGTGAGGATGGGTATGTACTTGCCCACTACCAGGAGCCAAGGCAGATGATGTGCCTCTGGGATAAAATCCAGAAAAGAAAGGGAGGAAACTGTTGCAATGAGTATCAAGTATAAACAGTCTTCTATATTCCGATGGCTGTTGCCTGCTTACACCAATGATGCTATGACAAGCTCGAGACTATCCATGGAAGAGGAGTCGGAGAGCTTCTCGCTGATTGCCTCTGATTACGGAACTGATAGGCGGCGATTTTTTGGACATCACCTATTCTGGAGTACTTTTAAGGTAACTACCACATTATTCTTTGTAGAAGATGTAGTAGGTCTCTTGAGTTTTGGCCACAGATAAGAAAGTGGGCTTCTTGTAATATATCTTACTGGAATGTAGGATTGCAAATTTAGGATAGAGGAAGAGCCAGCGTTATCATTCTTTTCCAGTGAAATGCATTTTGCATCTTGTAAACCTATTTGAGAACCTGAATAGCGTGGACTCTTCGCTTCACATCTCCCCTCCAAACTCCAAAGCTGCTTGCCTGCGGTCCCCCGCCCCCTCCCCCCTCACTCGTTTGCGCACTTCGCCGCCACCTTGTGATACTGATAAATCGATGAAAACGAGTAAGAAAGTGTTACATGGGTTCAGGGTTAGTCCTGAAATGTGAGGAGGTCATGTACAAGGTAACACATGTAATTTTGAATATCATTCTTTTGTGTAAACTTGGTCAAACTTCAAAAGGTTTGTCTTGGGACAAAAAATAATATGCTTTCTATATTGTAGAAAGGAGTGCGTATATATGCTGTACTTGGTTGGAATATTTTTCCTTCAAGTGGAACATAAAGGATTCCTAAAAAATATTGATAGATCTTACAGGAAAAGCCTAGGATGCCTGACAGAGCCCACACCCTTTCAGAATTTGAAGTCAATGGAGCTGTTGATCTCTACTAAGTTAATACGGAACAATCCACGAGACACGTGCCTTCCGATTATCGTCTCCACTAACCCCTGTTTTAGCATTTTCAAGACGGAGAGTTGACCATGATTCAGAACTTCACGATGTCACCACTACATGATAGGGCACAAGGACGTGGCACATATTAAAAACTGTTGGGCTGACTTCTGGCGTAACTCGTGCTACTTGTATAAAGGGGGTCTCGATTACCCAGTATCATAACAATTGCTAGTCTGTTTTGTCACCTGTCATGACTCATGAGAAGGACGTCTTGAGTGTGGTTGTATGATTGTATCTCCACTTCTCCAGCGAAACAAGAATCAAATCCTACATTTGATGTCTGTGTGGCACATTAAGATGTACTGTTATTTTCAGTGAGACGCGTGTGGTAATTTCTCGTCAGTTTCCGAAACTTCGCTAACCCAAGTCTTCAATAGACCATGTGTGTATTTGTGTCCAAGTTCCTATAATGACTCGTTTCTGAAAAAAAAATCATGGGGAAGGAAAATGACTCGGAGTGGAAAAGCCTACGGGCTCTCGAAACAAATTAATATCCAGGTGCAAATTTTTCTCCCAACATTCCATATATACTTCTAGAATGAGGTAGTATCACACTATCACCGATAGATTATCTTTACTATTAAATGGGAGTTGGTGATGGTGTAACCCATGGCAGAATTTTTCTGCCTCCCGATTCTGCCCTCCGCGGACCAATTGTGTGCCGGCCCAAATAAAACAAATCAATTACTTGCCAAATAACGCATCAATCAAGGAATAAACAAATCAATTACTTGCTCCTATACTGCTCCCTGCAATACTCCCGAAATAGCGCCTTCCTCTCGCGATCTCCCCCAGAAATCGTGCCTTTTCCTTCTCCCTGCCAATCCAATCAGGCTGCGTTTTCCTCTCGCGATCCCGACGACGGCTGGAGGGGAGCGGGCGGCGTGGTGAAGGAAATCGGTGGTGGGCATGATGATGCGCCCATGGTTGGTCGTGCTGGTGCAGGGCGACGGCGGCTGGTCGCCTGGCGCGGAGAGGAGGCCGGGGGCCGTGGTGGTGCAGACGGCGAGGAGTCACCGATGCCAGCGCTCCCGGAGGGTCGATTTGCCATTGGTGTCTCCCCTTCCAAGACGGCTCCTCCCGTGTAGTTCCACGCCGTCTCTCTCCAATCTCCATGGAATTTTTGAGAAACGTCATGACGTACCATTACAAGGGTTTGTGCTTCTACATCTCTTCTATCCAATAGATTTGCTTAATTGAGGCACATGAATGGGAACGATTAGGAGGTGAAGGCAAATGTCCTGGAGCTGCCCATATGGGATCTGGTCAAGTCGGCCACCGACTGTGCACTGGATTGAGATAATTCCTCTTCACAAAGGTAATAAAGCAATTCCTCTTCACAAATCCAGTCCCCGTACAGTTTCCTGCTTTAATGAATGTGGTTGGGTATCTGTCATTAATTTCACGATGTTAGCTCTATGCCCAATTGCCCATAAGGATGGATCTAAGCGTCTCACAAGATGTTTGAGAAAATGCCCCTAAGATATTATCAAAATAGGCCTCCTACACCACGATAAGATCAATTCGGAGACAAGTATTCTGTATGGTGAAGATGAATTGTTTTGAATAATGTTCATGAACAATGAAATGATAAATTGGCTGAGTCAATCTTTCTAGCACTTCTCTCAAGAGAGGAAGGGAAAGAGAATTGCTCAATGATGATTCAAACTGGAACGCGTCATTCTAGCAAAATTTTAGCACTGAATAAGATAAACACAATATCGTACTAATTGTGGGCATGCTTTTTCTTACCAACTCAACGTCCTGCAGATTCATGCTCCTTGTAGTATATAAGTGATTTGTTATACCTCCATTAGATTCATCATTGCAGGATCATATTCTATTATAGAGACTAGATTTTTCTTTGATTTAGCTGTTATGTAATATGAAGTATTGATCATGCAACCACTACCTAATGAAGATCGGTTGTACCTATCTTGGATCTGTCATGATTTTGGTTCAGTTAAGTTTGAGTTCCTCGTAGAAGCTTGGGCTCTGACTCATCTTGGCGAAATCCAAGAAATAATTTGGGGAACTTTTACTTTTGCAGCCATTAATCTCGCGCTGTAGCCAGCTTGGTTATTAGCTAAATCATCTTGGTTTGTGATTTCTTTGGCATCTTATTTGATGCTTAAAGTGTACATTCCTGCATTCCCCAAGCAAGAGAACATGAGATGTATTCACAGGAAGACATGAGAACAACATGATCAACGCTGAGACAATTCCGGGTGCGGGGCGCACATCTGTGTCACAATGATCTTCTGTAAATGCCACCTCATCCACTCCATATAGGTAAACTGTGAGCTATCAAATATCTCTTTTGACAGAAGTTTAATTCCAGCACGTAATTTTTCGAATCAAGATGGTGTATATGTGACTTCATTTAGCATCGCGGACAGGTGGTGCACTTCTGATATGGCTATATATATGAATAAGCTATAGTGTAGATTTATGAGTTTCCAATATTTTTCTAGCTGTGGTTTCGAACCTGTTATGCCTTTTGTTTAACAGTGCTATACACATCTAACAGCTTAAAGAATATATTAGATTCAACAATTGTATTAGTAGAAGAATTTTCTCATGTACAGAAATATTTCTACAATGATAAAAGTAGTATCCAGATCGACCTTTCAAATGTTGCTTTGCATAATATTAGATATCTGAAATTTGCGACCTAAAAATATTACGGGAAACTTGCAGGCTGAAAGAGAAACTGGTTGCTGGCGACTAAGAAGCCGAGCCAAGTTTTAATATGAGATCTACTACTGACCGAGCTTAATGAGCCAAGTTAATGAGTTACTCGTTTACCTTCTCAAGCTCGGCCAAATTCAGTGTCCTCCAATCTGGTCTATCTAGCCATGCAGTTATGTATTTTTGGTTGTCGTTGCACATTGGATATTGTGTCTGCGTGTGGGTGTTTGGTTCCCTCACGGAATCTGTTTGCTTTGTTTATTTCCGTTGCAGATTCTTGTAGGCATATATGTGGATTTTATGCTTATCCAAATGTATTCTTAGAGGATACTGGGCAGTGACTACTTTCACCAAGATATCCTGCATGATATTACTTCCAAATTACGATATGGAATTCTTGTTCTGTGAGGATGAGAATTGTGAAAAGTCTGGCTGGTGTACTATTTGTGTTTCAACTGAAAATACCAGTCACTAATTAATGCCTCAGAATATTCACTATCATGTGCCCTAGCGCGAGAGAAAAAATCTGGAGAAGAATTGGTTTTCAATACGTAACAAACATCCTCTTGAGTTTACATTGGATTTTTTCTAAATAAATAGACATGCTCCATGCATTATTGTTTCCTAGCTTCATCACTCACTCGAAGAAGAGAAGACAAAGAAATGCTCGGGACAAGCATACATTTCCCTCTTCTGATTACTGTAGCCTGGAGGGTTTGTTAGCCCATTTGAAGAGTAGCCATTGTGCTAATTAATTGGGAAGACCCACAAATTTAATGTATGCATACACTGATCTAACTATCTGCAAATTTCACGGATTGTTTTTGGAATTTTTGGCTACACAAAAATAACAAATTTGTGGTAGATCACGGATTGCCTTTATCCTCACTTGTCTTTTTTTTTGTAGATCACGTATATGAATAAATTTATGTGAAACTTTGTGTCACACATTCTAGAGGTGTTTATAAAATTCACATACCCTGCACAAAGATTATGTGTGACGAGAAAATTGAAAAAACATGAGGGATCCGTAGCAACGCACAGGCATTCATCTAGTGTCACCAAGATTGGTGTTTCTCATCTACAGGAAAGGAATATAAGATCCGCTATAAACATCAGATTAGTTGGTCTGCTGGTGCATGCTAGGCCGGTGGAGATGCGGCCCCAGAAAATTCCAGTTTCACCGTTCAAGGATAACGGCAGCTGATGCAGATGTTTTGAGAGGTGTCAGCATATGATGCATGCAGGTAAAACATTCCCCCACACCAGAAGAAAAGAAAACTTGACGGCATGCGCAGGATGGTGCACCTAACACAAATTAAGAAGAGTGCACCAGACCAGAATCGAGAGGATTGTCCCTATACAGCAAATCGGCTAATCATGTTCTTGGTGGAACACCTGATACTCAATTACTCGTGAGGTTCATGCATGGAAAGCGCTATATCCAGCCATCCTGTAGGGAGGCTGAATGTTAGTACCTTGGTTCAATTTTTTTCTCTCTTTCCTTTTGTGCATATATCTGTGTTCTAACTTCAAAACGGGACCTCAGTAACCATGAATACTAGAAGGTTGCCGCGCGCGTTGCAGCGGGAATCTTTTTAAAAACTCTTATGTAAATGAAAAGGTATAATACGACTTGTAACTTGGAGTTGTTTATAGGAATATGAAAGATTCAATCATTCAAAGTAGTCGAGAGGTTAAATTTAATCGACGTGACATAATTTTTTATTTAACAGCCTTTAATAGGTCAATAAAGTATTGTATAGTAAGACGGTGTGATTTGATCAACCATACAGGTTGCCAGAAATTCTATGAAGCAAACAATTGACTGTAGGTACAACTAAATACGTACAAACATGATACTTTGGGGCATAATCTAGAGGGTCAGAATTAAGAATTGTTCTCGCACAAAAAAAAAATAGTGTAGAAGACTTTTGCATATAATATGGTCAAAACATAAAGTTTCTGGCGTAATATATGCAAAGCTAACCTTGAATTTTATTTTTCAATAAGAACACATGTCAATGATTGAAATTTGGAAGCAATATATATTATTTTTGGAGCAATGTACTATATTGTTTCTATAATGATGGGAGAAGTCACCTGAATCTGGACAACTCACGCACATAATGGGAGTAATAGAGTTTGAATTAGTACACATCATGTAGTGACCATCCCCAAAAATTCACTATCTACTTCGTCTCCTTGTGTGTATAATTCGTAATGTATACCTTATAATTCAGTAAACACATATAACCAAACGATTTATAAGCACGAATGTACATTTGAGATGAACATGCAACTTAGTATCATTTGGCTTTTCCAGCAATTCAAAATCTCATATGCAGCGGGCCGATAAGTCCATATGATACAACACAATTCACTGTATATTTCCCATGTTTCCCTGTCTTCTAAACAATATAGTTCACCCGTACAAAAAATGCCTCTCTGAGTTCTCAATTGGTATGGGAAATCATCTACTCCTAAATATTGGTATCACAAATTCTGTTCTTAAATATCCCTCAAGCTTGTTTATATGAACACTGAAAAGAAACCATAACAGATATGGATACGTGAAATAGAAAGAGTTATAACAAAAATATGGTGCACAAAGTAATTTACTGTCGAATATAGAAAATTGGTGAGTTGTCGAATGAGGATCACTCACAAATTACTGAAAATGGGCAAGGAAAAACTTTAAAAAGCTAAAACAAATGAAGAAAATTGGTGAGGAAAGCCGGATTGGTTCCTAGCTTTACACTGCTGATGGTGAATGTGGACCATGCATACGTACCTGTATATATGATTTGCCTGCACAAATTACCACCTAGTCCATGCAGAAACCGAATAACGATGAATAACCTGATGGTGTATATATTATAGAAAATCAAGAAATCCTCTCTGTATCTCTGCCACTGTACTAATTCAAGTGATGGTTGCATGCAGACTGCTGCAGCAAAACCTGTACAGCAAAACCGATCCACTTGAGATTTTTTCTGACAACCACACAACAACGACATGGAGACAACGGCCTAGTCCAGATAAAAGGCGATACCAGCATACACGTAAGAACTGTGTAGCTCCAACCTCCAAGCACAAGAACCATTTGGGAGGATGTCAAAGGGGCACATGGCCATGGCACGGCAGCGATCCAAGACGGCGAAAGCGACTGCGGCGGCTTGGGAGAGAGGGAGGCAGACAGACGGGGTTGTACTACGAAGGGATTTCAATACAGCCAACAGCTAGCGTGCAGATAAACAGCAAAGCCATTGTTCCCAAGATTGAGGAGCGAAGAGGCACAGGGTCCACTGCTCACCATAATTATTACGGGAACGGGCGCGCTCGGGTCTGTTCTTTTTTACGGGAGATTATTTCAAAGGAGTCTATACGATGTACCGGATAAATTTGCGCGGACTGCAGCATCGACACGCTTGGGACAATAAAAATGGACGGATGAAGATGGAAATCACACGGCTATGATTAATTGGTGATGTGGACATACTGCACGTGGAGATAGAAAATTCATAAATGAACTTAGTGGGATTTTGCTATATAAGAGGTATAGATAGATGGATTGTCGAAATATGGGCATTCTTCTCTCGTTTCGAATTCCGAACTATCCTTTCTCGTTTCAGGGAACCTTTCAAAAAGAAAAGCTGAAGAGAAAGCGAAAATGGAGGGGGAGAGTTGCGTCCCCATCTAGCCAACCTTGAGAGTCGACTCTCGTCCTCCTCCGCCGCCCCTCGCCTCCCTTCTCTCCGGTGGCTATGCCGCCCGGCGTGAAGATGGTGTAGGAGGTCGGGCTCCCCTTGTACATAGTAGCTGTAGGATCCTTTTCGTGCTCGTAGTAGCTCTGCCCTATGTGGAGAAGTGGAGTAGGTCACCGGACCCCATCGGCTGGATCCGGTGCGCCCTCGCCCAGCTTCGCCTGCTTGCTACGCTTCGGCGGGCATGGCGGGTCGCGGAGTTCGGCCGAGGCATCTCCGTAATAAAAAGCCGTCCTCCCTCTTGTTGCCTGATGCAGTTGCTGGCGGGCGGCGACTGCGTCTTGGCGCGGCGGAGCAGCGAGCTCCAGTGGTGGGAGACGCGCCGGCGACACGACGCCGAGGGCAACCTCTTCAATAAGCTCGTTTTTTTTGTGCAGGTGGAGCGGTGTAGCTGGAGGACTGATCTTCTCTCTCTTTACTCGTCTCGGTGACGAGGAGGAAGAGAACTCTGTCGATCTGGTTTGCCGCTGCTTCGACATATGCGACAGAGCTTCGCTGGGGTGTTTCCTCACGACGACGCTTTCTTCGTCGTCGTCTTCAATGGTCGAATGGCGACCGCCCCCACCTCTGGCGTCGACTACGGTTCTCCGGTCGGCGTCCGATGGATTAAATCAACCTCCAGACCTTGGTGCCGTTGTGGAGGCCCGTCAAGTTGTGTGCAGCTTGCTCCCATCTCCTCCTCCCAAGTGGTTCGTCCCCGGCGAGGTTGAGATAGGTTGTGCGCAACTCCGAGTTCGTCGCGCTGGAGAAGGAGCTAGACCCAATTGCATTTCTTCTTTTTGCTTTGAGGTCCTTAGTGCAAAATGTTTGGGCTTGTGTGTAATTTCCAGCTTTTCTGTAGCCTTATCTGCAAATTGTATCTCCAGTGTTAAAAGATAATGAAGTTTCTCGGTCCTTCGGGACCGTGACCCTGTTCAAAAAAAAGAAGAGAAAGCGAAAGGGAATATGGCTTTGCTCGGGACTTGGAGCTCTGTCCTTCCTTTCCACAGTTTTTCTTGTACCAGCGAGTGGTAATTAAGCAAGTTTGACGAAGGACACGGACTTTACGCAAAGCATCGCGCCGGGTTTGGACCGGCATGGTACATGTATCTGACCAAATCTCACGCTAAGCACTACGTACGTTCGGGAGCAGGGCGGTACAAAGCATTTTTTTTTTCGCCAATGAAAGCCTCCTTTGATATGTTGGTATCTTTCACGCCGGCTCATAGCATCTCTAGTAGAACCAAGGAAAAACACATCCCGCAAAGCCAGTTTCGAGTGCCCCGTGCGGTAAATCAGTTTTCGGAGTTTTTGGCAAATTTATGTTTTTAACAACATAACCGTAATACCACAACAATATAAATCAAACTTATTTATGTTTTAGCATATACAAAAATCATCCCAAATAAAATAAATGTTCAAATCTGAATAATTAAAACACCTAGGAATGGTTCGGACTGGAAAGAATGGTAATCACACATCAATAAAAATAAAAAGAAAATCAAATGAATACAAATACGTAATCTTTCATAAGCATAGAACGGCTGAGAGCTCGGTTGCGCGGGATGCAAAGACATCCAACTTTTGATTATCGACGCTTTCTCTTCTTACCACTCTCTAGTTCTTGGACGAGATGCAACAAGACGAGCTAGTCCACATCGTTGCGAAAAGAAAACCCTCTGTGTCGGAATCATCTGACTCCTACAACAACAAACTCCAATCAGAATCCATCTAAGAAAATGAATCTGCAACTTATTCTACGTATTTGAAACTAAAATGACCGAAAAAAATACCTTTGACCGCAAGGACGGCGCCACTTCTTCCCCACCGACGACTGGTAGCAAATCCGCCGTCCGTACTTCCCCAAACCCCCAGCGCCGGCGGGCGCGGTGATGTCTACTACGCGCTTCTATTCTTGCAGACAGTGTTGGGCCTCCAAGTGCAGAGATTTGTAAGACAGCAACATTTTTCCCTTAAGTGAGTAACCCAAGGTTTATCTAACTCAGCGAGGTAGAGGTCAAAAATATCCCTCTCAAGCAACCCTGCAATTAAAATACAAGAAGTCTCTTGTGGCCCCAACACACCCAATACACTTGTCAGATGTATAGGTGCACTAGTTCGACGAATAGATGTTAAAATGCAAGTGATATGGATGGTAAAATATGATATTTGTAATCTGTAATAAAAATGGCAGCAAGTAAACATGTAACAAAAATGACTAAAAACAGTGTTCTGATGATTGGAAACAAGACCTCGGGATCATACTTTCACTAGTGGACTATCTCAACAACATTAACATAATTAAACATATGCATGATACTTCCTCTTCAACATGTAAATTAGATGCTACTCGGAACTGTTCTTCCACTGGATAAGAAACACCATGACCACCGTGTAGGGCTACAAAGCACACCTTAAAGTTCGAACACCACAATTACTGTGTAGGTTTGTCACACCTTAAAGTCCAAACACCACAATTTTATAGTGACATCTAATACCATAGAGTCACACACGCCACCCGCACTGTCACCATGGTTTTGTGTTGTCAACAGTGACATCTAATACCACAATTTTATAGTGACATCTAATACCACAATTTTAAAGTCCAAACACCACAATTTTATAGTGACATCTAATACCATAGAGTCACACACGCCACCCGCACTGTCACCATGGTTTTGTGTTGTCAACAGTGACTCCGGAAATTATACTAGATAAATAAACCGAGTATCATATCCATTACATAATGAAGGGGAAACAACATATACGAATTCAACTAGATTAACAATGCTCATGATCACACAAAGATCACACCATGGGAGAGAGAGATAACCAATAGATACAAGTAGAGACCTCAGCCCCGATGAAGAACTACTCCCGCTGTATCACGGGAGGCAGCAAGGTCGATGAAGATGGCTCCGGGGGCAATTCCCCGTCCCGGCAGAGTACCGGAACAGAGACTTCTGTCCCTCGAATTAGGGTTTTTGGTGGCGTCGGCTCTAGAGTTTTTCTGGAGAAATCCTTCGGGGCTCGTCGTTTTTAGGTCAGGAGGGTCTTTATAGGCGAAGAGGTGACGCGAGGAGGTGCACGAGGCCTCCAGACGCCCCCCCGGGCGCGGCCTATAATTTTCCTGAGCCCAGGCAACTTCTGGGGCCTGTGTGGGTCACGTCCGAACTCCGATTGGGACGAATTTTATGTCTAGATCGATTTGGCGGAAACTTCCCTGCAACTTTTGCGACTAGATGTTTTCCATTAGACGTCGTTTTCAGGTCGGTTCGGGGACATCTTTAAAAACTGTCTGGTGGGGATAAATTTCAGGAAATCAGAGTCCACCTCCAACAAGTCTCCTTTTGCGTTCTTGTCAATTTCCAAATAATTCGTACACAGCAAAGTGTAAAACAAGAACATTGTGCACTTTTGCAACTATTAATAGGTTAGTCCAATAAATATATAAAATGATATAAAACTATAATAGAAACATGTAGCATTTGATATAAAATAAGCATGAAACATCAAAAATTATAGATATGTTTGAGACGTATCACGCGGCGGCTACGAGTGCGAATCACGGCTCAATCACGCCCCGGACCAGACTCTTCCGACCGCAACGGGGCGTCACGCTGAGGTGCGCGACGGATCCATTGCAGTGGCGGCCATGCGCGTGGAAGGTAATGGCCAGGCCATTTTGCGGTACATTCGCGTGGGTCCATTTTTTACCGAAACTTTAAAAACGACGGTTATTATATGGAACGAGACATTTTTCGAAAAGATGCTCTCAGATCAAGTTCAGTAGTAGAGCCAATAATTGGCTATATAAAACTATCATGTCATCGTCATCAAAGCCGGTTTTTACAATAGAGTTGCCTATCCTTATTTCCCCGATTTTGATCAGACCAATGTCATAATCAAGGAGACATCCACGAAGAGAGCTCGACCATAGAGGTTGGCGGCGCGGTTCCAGTGTCCCATGTGTCCTCCAGTGTGGAGGCGGCGTCAGGTTGTGGGGACCCCGGACTAGCTGTCTGAAATACCCGATTATGCTTAACACAACGATCCCGTGATCAGTCTGTCGTTACACATAATCCGAATTGGATACCAAAGTTTACATCCATTACAATACCGAATTAAAAGTCTTACATAAATGGTCTTTTAGACCAAGTCTTACATAGGTGCCTTCATGAGTCAAACCAAAATATCAGCGGAAGCTACGGCGTAGTAGACATCAAATCCTAACGAAGACGACCCGACAGGCAGCTGACTTATGGAGATCCTTAGTTCGCATAGAAGTCGCCATACTCCTGCTCGGCGTAGTGCTCCTCCTCGTAGTCTGGCTAGGACAATAGCCAGGGACGAAACCAATATGAGTACATTTGATTGTACTCGCAAACTACTCCAACATGAGTATGCACTAGTTTTATTTTACTTTCAATTTTATTTATTTAAAACATCTCTATATATTTATTGAAAAAGGTAAGAAGAGTTTTATAACTATCTTTTAAAGAAATCACCATTTTAACTGTTTCTCCAAAACTCCTCCTTTTTCCGACCATAGCCCGTCATGGTCCACTTCCTCCAACAACCTCATACCGATCCGTTGGTATAGGTGTAAGGAACATTCTCCACTTCATTTTCTTTTTAAAACTCAAAGTCTTTCAAAATCTTGCACATGGTCCAAGTAGGGCCTCCCAATTGTCCATATCCGAGGACTCGGCTATTCGAATAGTTTTAACCCTCTGCAGAGGTAGCACGCTTTTAGCCCACACCCATCCGGTAACTCATCGTGTCAGCCACGTCCCGCCATACCAGGTGTATGCGAAGTTGAGCCACCGACCATAGCCTCTCATTTGCTCATGCTAGTATAGGATCCTTCCCATATGACACTTTCCATCGACACCCAGTCCAGTTTCCCGTCAGAAACCCTAAGTGTGAGGACTCATAGTTTTGTCTGGCGGTTTATGGTGGAACCTTCTATCCTCCCCACCAACTTGTGTGAGGACCCGGGTCAGGGGGTAGGTCCTCGGACCATCCCCTCATGCATAACGGAGTCATCTCCGTCGATGAGGTATCCCATACTAATAAGAGCAAACTACATGACTAAGCCCCGTTCCCATATGGGGGTAAATGTGGTCGCACAGGGTAAGATTGGTCGTCATAGTACTAGGACACTGTGCATTTTTCATAAACATCACCGTTTTCCATTTCTCCACTTCCACACCGACATCTCGGCGTTTCACATCCACGCAAGTATTTTCAAAGGAGTTTTGAATAAACAACATTGTTTCCCATCCTATAGTTTTATATAAACTATCTCATATTTCTACATAGGGTGGCAAAATAGTTTCCATATACTTTTTGGAAAAGGTTTTATAAATCTTTGCTTTAAAAGTAAAACATGTTATCAAAGTAGATGCATATATTTGGGGTGCAAGCTCAGAGAGTAGCTTGCCTTGCTCGGCAAAGTGACCTTGGTCTTGATCTTCAGATTCAACAAACTCTCCTTCTTCGATAAATCCGACAGCGTTCTCGTCTAATTAATAAACAAACAAATACAAACAATCACTAAACTATCCAAGCAATCATCACAATATAACAATCATAAGCATCACAAAGAGCTACTGCACACATCAAACAATACAATTTGGGTTCAATTTAATTGAATTAAACATTATTTGTTTATGTCTAAATTAAGGCAGAAACTTGTTAAACATGTTTAATTCCACAACTTGAGTTCTGTTGGTCACAAAAATACAAACTAAATTTCTATAGAAAGCTACTGATGTGTAGAAGACAACACAATTGGGTTTGGATTAATTGGAGTTACCAAACTCCCTACATAATTGTTTTAATCCAGTAAGTTATTAATCAAGTTTTTTGCTACAACTCAAGTTAATGTTATTCAAAAAGTAAATCCTTTTAGGGGTAACTAACCTTAACTAAATGTGACCTAACAAAATTGGTCCTAAATCATTTGGGTTAACCATTAAACATCTATAAATGTTTTAGTTCAGAAGGGTGTTCAAACTTCAACTTTATACTAAACAATTAACACTGCACAAATAATTCTACCAAAATTAGGGAAGCTAATACATGGCAGTACTAAGCTAGCAAAAATTGGTTTGGAATTATTAGGACTAACAGAGTATCAGAAACAAACAAGTTTAGAATTTAAACCTTCTGTAGTATTTTTAATAATACATTTTTCTTATTTATCTAAATGAAATTAATCCAATTGGGTTGGTTAAACATTTTCATAAGCTTTCCAGAACAATTGGATTTGATTTATTTGGATGTCTAGATCTCAAGTTATTGAATTTCTAAAATGGTTCCAGTACTGAATTTCCAGAGAGATTTAAATTCGAAAAATTGCTCTCTTCTGGATAATGTTCAAATTTCTGACATGGGGGGCCTACACGTCAGCGGCACAGGAGAAAATATCTTGCGCGCTGGAAATGTTTAAAACGCTGACAGTGGGGTCCGCCTGTCAGCGATACAACAAGCGAAGGGGTAAGTTGCCGTTGGATTTAGATCCAACGGCTCACGTTCGCCCATGTCGACGACAAACGCCGGCGACCTAAAACGAGCGGAGCCGTGGCTCCGGCGACGGCGAGGCGGTGGATTAGCTCACCTAGGGGGCTCGGGAGGAAGCGGCGATGATGCGAATCGACGGCGGAGACTCCGGGGAAGCTTCTGGCTGAGTTGCGCATCCTGGGAAGGTTCCTAGCTCCGGCGGCGACCGTCTCCTCCTCCGCGGCTGTGTACTGGCTCCGGCGAGCTTCCTGGGTCGCTCCTGGGCACGATACAGAGAGGAAAACGTCGCGGGTGAGTGCGGTGATAATGGAGACGCGAGGGAAGGCCAGGGAAGAGCAAGGGAGAGAGCGGCACGGCATGGCCGTGTCGTCGCCTACCTCGGGTGCGGCGAACTCAACCGTGCGCAACCACGGCAGAGCTTCGCTGCTACTGCGTGCCCGCTCTCCTAGCGGTGCACAGAGGTGGTGGAGTGAGTGGGAGAGGCCGGGGTGGAGTGTGGGCAGTGGATGGTGTGGGGTGGGTATTTATCGGCCGCGCTATGGCTCGCCATGGACGCGGTGCAGGGAGGTGCAGAGGGGTGGACAGGGCTCGCCGTAGGGGGCGCCTACGGTGATCGAGTGCGGAGAGACTAGCTCGGGTGCGGGGCGACGTGCTGTGCGTGCGCAAGGAACGAGACGGCCACGGGAACGTTTGGACGGTGAGCGGCGGGCGCGGCGTGCACGGACATGACGCGAGACAGCGATGGGGGGTCTCTTCTTGCTGGCTGTGGCGTTCGAGAGGAAGCAGAGGAGCAAGGGAGAGAGGGGGGCACGGTGCTGGGGTGCTGTGGTGTCGACAACACCGTTGCCACGGTGGCGACCATGGCGCACGGCGCTCGACGCACGGCGGCTGTCCCCTGGTCATGTCCACGGTACACGGCCTCCCTCGACGATTTCTTCTACTCCCACGGTGCGCTGAGAGGAGAGTGAGCAAATGGCGCCAGGGATTCGAAGAATTACTCCCGAATTCGATCAAATTGCTTCGGATTGAAATTGAATTGGAGATGAACACAGTGGTGTTCACCACGTGTTCGACAAAATGTGTGCACCATTTCTTAATTTGAATTTCTGAAATTTGATTTCATATTTTGCTTCACAAATGTGTATATGGATTTGTGGTGCTGTGTTGCATTTTATTTGTCAAGTGCAACATAGCACATTTTTGTGATTTGAATTTCATAAAGAAAGTAATAGAATTTAAATTTAGATTTTGAAATTAAATTTTTGAGAGGGAAAAGTTGTAGGAATAAAATGGGAGTGTTTATATAACCACTCCACTGAATTTTGGTTTGAAACTATTTTTAGTTTCTCACTTGGAGAATTTGTGTGACACACTTGTCACATTCATTTTTCTTGTTTCCACTTTTGCTTTTGGGTTTCAAGTTTTTAATTCAAGCAAACAAGCAACACAATAACAAGACCAACTAGCACAAGCAACAATTTACAATCAACACATAATAATCAACAAAAGTTTTTGTTGGCTCTCATTTTTGGAATAATAATACTGATTAATAATTTTGGGATGTTACAATCCTTCCCCCCTTAAAATAAATCTCGTCCCGAGATTTGCTAGGCCTGGGTATCAAAGAGGTTTGGGAATGATTGGTTTCAGACACATACTCCACTTCTACTTCTTTGTCGGTGGTAATGGATACAGCTCTTCTGGCGCAGTCTATTCGACCATGGTACTTGGCTAACCAATTCACACCGAGTATCACATCTATGCCTGGGGGGGTTCCCAGAATGATTAAGTCGACTGGAAACTGTTCTCCTTCGATCTCAAGGGGGTATGTCAGGGCAAAACAACTTGGTCTCTACGGTGGATTTTGGGATTTGGATGACCATGGGTTTGGGTAAGAGATTCCTGACTAAACCTCCCTAAGCAACAAATTCTTGGGTAACAAAGGAATGGGTAGCACCAGAATCAAACAGAACAGTTGCAGGTACTGAGTTGACAAGGAACGTACCCAGCACAACATCGGGCGCATCCTGGGCTTTTTCAGCATTGATGTGGTGCAGACGGCCCTTGGCAACAGCAACATTTCCGCGGGGTGCGACATTCTTGCCATTTCCATTACGGCCTTGACCATTGTTCGGTGCCGGCGCATTGGGGCGCTGAACATTCCTCTTAGGATTGGGGCACTCTCTGGAGTAGTGACCCTTATTGCCGCATTCAAAGCAGATAACATTGGCATTGCGGTTGAAGTTGTTGAAGTTTCCTCCGGACGGTTATTGTCATTGGGGCGGTTGAAGTTGTTTGGGCGGTTAGGGTAATTGGGGCGTGGAGCTTGTGGTGGTCGATATGCCGGCTCGGGGTTTTGCTGAAAGATACGAGGCTTCTGACTGCTCGAACCTTCCTGAGCATTCATCCTCCTCTTGCGACCTTCAAACATAGACTTGCGCTTGGTCTCCAGCTGGATGGCTTTGTCCACAAGTGACTCCAGATCATAGAAGTCATGGATAACCAGAGCACACTGCAGTTCATCATGAAGTCCACTCATGAAACGCTCCATCTTCTTCTTCTCAGTGTCGGTGTCATCAGGAGCATACCGAGATAAGTCGGTAAACTCATCCAGATAACCGACCACATCTCTACTTCCCTGTCTCAGCTTGCGGAATTCATCCTTCTTCCTATCAATGAGTCCGCCGGGAATGTGCTTCTTGCGGAACTTCTCCTGGAACTCAGCCCAGTTGATAACATGACCAGCTTGCTGGAGAGCCTTGGTAGTTTCCCACCAAGCTCGTGCAGGTCCAGCAAGATAGTGGGTTGCATACAGCACTTTCTCATTTTCTCCTACAGCAGCAACTTCCAGATTGTTGTCGATGGTGCGAAGCCAATCATCGGCCTCCAGTGGGTGAAGTCCCTTGGAATAGGTGGGTGGGTTGGTCTTCTGGAAATCGCTAAGTGGATCGCTGGTTCTCATCGCCATTGCCATTACCACCATTGTTGTTGTTGTTGTTATTGTTGTTGTTTTGGTTGAGATGGGCGGCAGCGATCTGCTGCAGGGCAGCGAGATGAGCTTGGCGCTCCTCCCGGGCATTTTCACGTTCCTCCATGATAAGCGCGAGAAGTTGGGCGGGGGTTGGGTCCGGTGGTGGTGGTGCTCCTTCCGCACGACGGGGCGGCATCCTGAAGCACACCGGGTATAAGGGGCAAGGCAAAAAGGTTCAACTAAGGGAAAGGCGATTTCGCGAAGTGGTTGATTAATTACTGCTTATGGAAAATATTTCACACAGATCAAACAAGACAAACATACTTATATTTCACAAACATCACATCAAGGAGTTCACAACATCGGGATTACAACATCGCCTTACATCTACTGCACCTAATACAGGGTTTCCAAAAGAACCACTACTTCGACTCGACTAGCGATAGGGGTCAACCTAATCCTGCGTAGTACTCAAGTCACTCGCCTACTGAGGTGGAACTTTGGGCTCCATGCCCACATCTTCCATCAGGGAATCGCCACAGGACAGGAATTCTTCAACCTCTTCGCGGAGATACTGGACCTTTCCTACGAGCTCCTTAACCTGAGACTCCTTCTGTTCCATCTTCTCCTGAAGGTCTCCCAGTTGCTCTCTGAGGTAATCATTCGAGAGCTGAATCCTTTTCTTTATCTTATTTAAACGGCTACGGGAGTTCTTTGATATCTTCAGCTTATCCTGGGATGCTTGTAGTTGGTTCTGAACAATCTGTAGCTCCTCCTGAGCATCAAATAGCTCCCCTTGATGTCAGCGATCTGCATGTCCTTGAGGTCACAATCCATACGTGCATGACAAAGCTTGTCCTGTGTCTGGTGGAGCAAGTGCTCCACGTCCTCCAGGTGTTGTCCGAAGTCGTGGTGCTGGCGAGTCGGAAGTGGATTTCCCATAGAGTCACGCCTCCCGTAGAACTGGAAACGGGAGTTTACCAACTCCTCCTTGTGCACTTCACAAAGTCGGGCCAATAACCTCTCCATGGCTTGACCCAGTCCGGCGTTCCAGCTAACGTCAATGATGGTGGTGATCATAGTCTCGGAATGGAGAGACTTGAGATTACCCCGAACAGACGACTCGATTAACCAACTCAGGTTTCCGTTGCCATTAATGTTAACCTGAGCTCCCTTAAACTCTGGAGCGGGGCGACCTAACAGCTTGCTCAACTCGAACAAGTCCTTCTCGAACATCAACTTGCCGTCCTTCTCAAGCTGAACGAACTCGGTCCAATGGATCGCCATCTAATTTTTAGCAAAATTTTAAGTTAGTGAGGTGACAAGTGTATCAAAATTTTAATGTAGTAAGGCAATATGTGAGCAAAATTTTAAGCTTAATGGGATAACAAGTGTGCAAAATTTTAAGGATACAAGGAAAATGTAATATTTAGTGAGAGTAAAATTTTGTATAAGTAAGAGGATTGGAGATAAGAAATTTTCGAAAATACTTCACTCCTTTATTTTTAGAAATTAACTTTTGTAACACTTATCTAGCGACCATGCTAATCTAAGGTCTCTTAAAGTCAGGATGGCTCTGATACCAAGTCTGTGGGGACCCCGGACTAGCTGTCCGAAATACCCGATTATGCTTAACACAACGATCCCGTGATCAGTCTGTCGTTGCACATAATCCGAATTGGATACCAAAGTTTACATCCATTACAATACCGAATTAAAAGTCTTACATAAATGGTCATTTAGACCAAGTCTTACATAGGTGCCTTCATGGGCCAAACCAAAATATCAGCGGAAGCTACGGCGTAGTAGACATCAAATCCTAACGAAGACGACCCGACAGGCAGCTGACTTATGGAGATCCTTAGTTCGCATAGAAGTCGCCATACTCCTGCTCGGCGTAGTGCTCCTCCTCGTAGTCTGGCTAGGACAATAGCCAGGGACGAAACCAATATGAGTACATTTGAATGTACTCGCAAACTACCCCAACATGAGTATGCACTAGTTTTATTTTACTTTCACTTTTATTTATTTAAAACATCTCTATATCTTTATTGAAAAAGGTAAGAAGAGTTTTATAACTATCTTTTAAAGAAATCACCATTTTATCTGTTTCTCCAAAACTCCTCCTTTTTCCGACCATAGCCCGTCATGGTCCACTTCCTCCAACAACCTCATACCGATCCGTTGGTATAGGTGTAAGGAACATTCTCCACTTCATTTTCTTTTTAAAACTCAAAGTCTTTCAAAACTTGCACATGGTCTTAGGGCCTCCCAACTGTCCATATCCGAGGACTCGGCTATTCGAATAGTTTTAACCCTCTGCAGAGGTAGCACGCTTTTAGCCCACACCCATCCGGTAACTCATCGTGTCAGCCACGTCCCGCCATACCAGGTGTATGCGAAGTTGAGCCACCGACCATAGCCTCTCATTTGCTCATGCTAGTATAGGATCCTTCCCATATGACACTTTCCATCGACACCCAGTCCAGTTTCCCGTCAGAAACCCTAAGTGTGAGGACTCATAGTTTTGTCCGGCGGTTTATGGTGGAACCTTCTATCCTCCCCACCAACTTGTGTGAGGACCCGGGTCAGGGGGTAGGTCCTCGGACCATCCCCTCATGCATAACGGAGTCATCTCCGTCGATGAGGTATCCCATACTAATAAGAGCAAACTACATGACTAAGCCCCGTTCCCATATGGGGGTAAATGTGGTCGCACAGGGTAAGATTGGTCGTCATAGTACTAGGACACTGTGCATTTTTCATAAACATCACCATTTCCATTTCTCCACTTCCACACCGACATCTCGGCGTTTCACATCCACGCAAGTATTTTCAAAGGAGTTTTGAATAAACAACATTGTTCCCATCCTATAGTTTTATATAAACTATCTCATATTTCTACATAGGGTGGCAAAATATTTCCATATACTTTTTGAAAAGGTTTTATAAATCTTTGCTTAAAGTAAAACATGTTATCAAAGTAGATGCATATATTTGGGTGCAAGCTCAGAGAGTAGCTTGCCTTGCTCGGCAAAGTGACCTTGGTCTTGATCTTCAGATTCAACAAACTCTCCTTCTCGATAAATCCGACAGCGTTCTCGTCTAATTAATAAACAAACAAATACAAACAATCACTAAACTACCAAGCAATCATCACAACATAACAATCATAAGCATCACAAATAGCTACTGCACACATCAAACAATACAATTTGGTTCAATTTAATTGAATTAAACATTATTTGTTTATGTCTAAATTATGGCAGAAACTTGTTAAACATGTTTAATTCCACAACTTGAGTTCTGTTGGTCACAAAAATACAAACTAAATTTCTATAGAAAGCTACTGATGTGTAGAAGACAACACAATTGGGTTTGGATTAATTGGAGTTACCAAACTCCCTACATAATTGTTTTAATCCAGTAAGTTATTAATCAAGTTTTTGCTACAACTCAAGTTAATGTTATTAAAAATTAAATCCTTTTAGGGGTAACTAACCTTAACTAAATGTGACCTAACAAAATTGGTCCTAAATCATTTGGGTTAACCATTAAACATCTATAAATGTTTTAGTTCAGAAGGGTGTTCAAACTTCAACTTTATACTAAACAATTAACACTGCACAAATAATTCTACCAAATTAGGGAAGCTAATACATGGTAGTACTAAGCTAGCAAAATTGGTTTGGAATTATTTGGACTAACAGAGTATCAGAAACAAACAAGTTTAGAATTTAAACCTTCTGTAGTATTTTTAATAATACATTTTTATTATTTATCTAAATGAAATGAATCCAATTGGGTTGGTTAAACATTTTCATAAGCTTTTCAGAACAATTGGATTTGATTTAGTTGGATGTCTAGATCTCAAGTTATTGAATTTCTAAAATGGTTCCAGTACTGAATTTCCAGAGAGATTTAAATTCGAAAAATTGCTCTCTTCTGGATAATGTTCAAATTTCTGACATGGGGGGCCTACACGTCAGCGGCACAGGAGAAAATATCTTGCGCGCTGGAAATGTTTAAAATGCTGACAGTGGGGTCCGCCTGTCAGCGATACAACAAGCGAAGGGATAAGTTGCCGTTGGATCTAAATCCAACGGCTCACGTTCGCCCATGTCGACGACAAACGCCGGCGACCTAAAACGAGCGGAGCCGTGGCTCCGGCGACGGCGAGGCGGTGGATTAGCTCACCTAGGGGGCTCGGGAGGAAGCGGCGATGATGCGAATCGACGGCGGAGACTCCGGGGAAGCTTCTGGCTGAGTTGCGCGTCCTGGGAAGGTTCCTAGCTCCGGCGGCGACCGTCTTCTCCTCCGCGGCCGTGTACTGGCTCCGGCGAGCTTCCTGGGTCGCTCCTGGGCACGATACAGAGAGGAAAACGTCGCGGGTGAGTGCGGTGATAATGGAGACGCGAGGGAAGGCCAGGGAAGAGCAAGGGAGAGAGCAGCACGGCCTGGCCGTGTCGTCGCCTACCTCGGGTGCGGCGAACTCAATCGTGCGCAACCACGGCAGAGCTTCGCTGCTACTGCGTGCCCGCTCTCCTAGCGGTGCACAGAGGTGGTGGAGTGAGTGGGAGAGGCCGGGGTGGAGTGTGGGCAGTGGATGGTGCGGGGTGGGTATTTATCGGCCGCGCTACGGCTCGCCATGGACGCGGTGCAGGGAGGTGCAGAGGGGTGGACAGGGCTCGCCGTAGGGGGCGGCTACGGTGATCGAGTGCGGAGAGACTAGCTCGGGTGCGTGGCGACGTGCTGTGCGTGCGCAAGGAACGGGACAGCCATGGGAACGTTTGGACGGTGAGCGGCGGGCGCGGCGTGCACGGACATGACGCGAGACAGCGATGGGGGGTCTCTTCTGGCTGGCTGCGGCGTTCGAGAGGAAGCAGAGGAGCAAGGGAGAGAGGGGGGGCACGGTGCTGGGGTGCTGTGGTGTCGACAACACCGTTGCCACGGTGGCGACCATGGCGCACGGCGCTCGACGCACGGCGGCTGTCCCCTGGTCGTGTCCACGGTACACGGCCTCCCTCGACGATTTCTTCTGCTCCCACGGTGCGCTGAGAGGAGAGCGAGCAAATGGCGCCAGGGATTCGAAGAATTACTCCCGAATTCGATCAAATTGCTTCGGATTGAAATTGAATTGGAGATGAACACAGTGGTGTTCACCACGTGTTCGACAAAATGTGTGCACCATTTCTTAATTTGAATTTCTGAAATTTGATTTCATATTTTGCTTCACAAATGTGTATATGGATTTGTGGTGCTGTGTTGCATTTTATTTGTCAAGTGCAACATAGCACATTTTTGTGATTTGAATTTAATAAAGAAAGTAATAGAATTTAAATTTAGATTTTGAAATTAAATTTTTGAGAGGGAAAAGTTGTAGGAATAAAATGGGAGTGTTTATATAACCACTCCACTGAATTTTGGTTTGAAACTATTTTTAGTTTCTCACTTGGAGAATTTGTGTGACACACTTGTCACATTCATTTTTCTTGTTTCCACTTTTGCTTTTGGGTTTCAAGTTTTTAATTCAAGCAAACAAGCAACACAGTAACAAGAACAACTAGCACAAGCAACAATTTACAATCAACACATAATAATCAACAAAAGTTTTTGTTGGCTCTCATTTTTGGAATAATAATACTGATTAATAATTTTGTGATGTTACAAAGGTGCTTCATGTGCTAGATCAGATCAAGGGTTTCAATCAAGCATGGTGGATCTGGTCAGGAGACCATGATTCTACCGAGACCGGGTATGGGGGAGGCTGCGGCCCGCCTTCGGCGCTAGGGTGCTCCGGTCTGCGCTGGTCAACGCCCTCTCTCCTCACCCTTGCTCTCTTTGTGAAGCTCCTTGTGGTCGGATCTGCGCTGCACGGGTCTTGGTCTGCCAGATCAGGGGATCTCGCTGGCCAACTCGTGCCTTTTTTGGTGCTGCAGGCGTGGCGTGCTGGACGGCTTCTGCTGCTCTACGCGGTCATGCTCTTCGTTTTGCTTGGGTGGTCAGGTCGGGGGAGTTTCGGATGCCGGAGCGACGGCTCTGGACGGTGGACACACGGTTGGCTCTTCGGCAAGCCCCGTGGCGGCAGTGTTGGTCGTGCTCTTTGGTCGTGAGGGCGGCATGAACGTCGACGTGTGGATTTCCTGGCGAGGTCCGGCGAGGGCGCCGTTCCTCGCCCAGATACAAATCTGGAGGCTTTGTTGCAGGCATGTGATCTCCTGCCCTTCATGGTGGGGGTTAGAGTTGGTAAATGGTAACCCTCGACGACGGGTAGGTGGGTGTTGGACCGAGCGAAAGCTCAAGCCATCGGTTGACGTTGCTGTCGGCGGCGCCCGTGGGCGCCGCTTTCCCTCTTGGGGGCGATGATGCGGTTCCACCCCACCTCTCTCGTGTATGCTCCGGGTGAAAACCTAGGTCTTTTGACCCGACTGTGACGGCACTACTTCGTCGTGACCTCCTTGGAAGCATCGTCTTGGAGCAGGGGCCTCCGTGCGTCGACATGGTTGTTTGAGTGCAAAGTTGGTGCCTTTTCGTAGCCGGCGATCTGAAGTGATGTTTGCCTTGTTCATGTGCTTTGGTGGAGGCACAACCTGCGGACACACTGGTCCGTTCCCGCCCCTCTGGTGGCTGGCCGTTTTACGCAAGGGTTTGGTGCTCGCCGCTGTCGATGGTGCAGTCTCCGCTCGGCGCTGTGATATTCGGCATCCCCTCCTTCGTGCTCGACGTCCGCTTGATTGCGTGGATCACACGTTCGTTGGGAGACCCCAAGAGGAAGGTATGATGTAGAGTAACAGCAGTTTTCCCTCAGTATGAAACCAAGGTTTAATCGAACCAGTAGGAGCAAGAAATCACTTCTGAAGGTTGTCAGTGGCGCGCTGACGTGGAACCTGCACACAACACAATCAAACTACTTTGTCCAACGAAACAGTGATGTTGTCAATCTCACCGGCTTGCTGAAAGCAAAAGATTAAACGTATGGTGTGGAAAACAGTAGTAAATTGCAGAGAATAAAAATGAACAATGTTTGCAGTTGGTTGTATTATCAGTGTAAAAGAATGGACCGGGGTCCATAGTTCACTAGTGGTGTCTCTCCGTAAAAGATAACTAACATGCTGGGTGAACAAATTACATCTGGGCAATTTACAAAATATTGAGCGCATAACAATGCATATATATGACATGATGATTACTATGATATTCATGTGGGCATTACGACAAAATACATAGACCGTTATCCAACAGCGTCTATGACTAATAATCCACCGCTAGGTTGTCATACCGAGTTCTCCGTTGGTATTAAGTTGCAAGCAACGGATAATTGTATTAAGTAATGTGCGTAAAGTAAACAAATGCATTAGACCTAACGGCGTACCCTTAAGTTAAGCATCGGTTATTTTATCCCTAGTGGCAACAGCACATCCACAATCTTAGAAGTTATTGTCACTCTCCCAGATTACCGGAGGCATGAACCCACTATCTAGCATAAATACTCACTCTTGGAGTTACAAGCATCTACTTGGACAAAGCATCTACTAGTAACGGAAAGCATGCAAGATCATAAATAATATATAAGATAGATTGATAATCAACTTGACATAGTATTCAATATTCATCGGATCCCAGCAAACACAACATGTAGCATTACAATAAGATGATCTTGATCATGATAGGCAGCTCACAAGATCTAAACATGATAGCTTAAAGTGGAGAGACAACCATCTAGCTACTGCCATGGACCCGTAGTCCAAGAATGAACTACTCACGCATCACTCCTGAGGCAGGCATGGTGATGTAGAACCCTCCGATGATGATTCCCCTCTCCGGCAGGGTGCCGGGAAGAGCTTCTGAACCCTCCCGAGATAGGGTTGACGGCGGCGGCGTTTCTGGAACTTTTCGTGGATAATGGCTCGGGTGTTTAGGGTTTTCGCGTCGGGAAGAATAAATAGGCGAAAGGGCGGCGGCTGCGGAGCCACGAGGGCCCCATACCACCCCACGGCGCGGCAGGGGGGGCCGCGCGGCCCCATGGTGTGGGTGCCACGTGGCGCTCCTCCGTCTCTCCTCTGGACTCCGTCTTCGTGTTGGAAAAATAGGAGGTTCTGTCTAAGTTTCATTCAATTCCGAGAATATTTCCAGACTAGATTTTCTGGAATACAAAAATAGCAGAAAACAGGAACTGGCACTGTGGCATCTTGTTAATAGGTTAGTCCCAGAAAATGCATAAAAATGCTATGAAGTGTATATAAAACATGTAACAATTGGTATAATATCAACATGGAATATCAGAAATTATAGATACGTTTGAGACGTATCACCGCTTAAGGCTCTGGCTTTCGTCTCCTGCTTTCCTCTCCAATGTCAAGCTCTGTGCCCGTTGTGGTGGCTTCTTCGCTGGTGGTCTGATCCTGCCTTTTGGTTGGCCGTTTTATGCAAGGATGTGGTGCTCGGCGTAGTGCAATCTCTTTTCTTTTAGCTTGACATTGTTCTGCTTTGTAAGAGGATCTTCTCAACACCTTGTATCGTGTGGCCGCCTGGCTTTATTAATTTAAAGCTGAGCTTTATAGCTTTTTTGTCTAAAAAAAAATCGAGGAGACATCGACACAACGCAATAGCCATGCCATGCCAATCACGGTGAAAAAAGGAAACCACGGTTCCCTACGAGCGAGTACAATAGTATAGCCGTCTGTTGGCTACAAGATAGTGTCATGTCTATACTTGCTCTACGAGAAGTACAATAATAGGCTTATAGCCCGCATACGTGACTTTTTGTCTATGTGGAGGATAGTGACAAGTAAAAAAAATAGATGGAGTAGGCTCTAATGTAAGAGCCAGCCTCTACGCGTGCTACTAAGCAAAAACATTAAATGCGAGGAGAGATAAAGACACAAAGTGAGAAAGTTACTAAACTCATAGCCAACCTTATAGCCAACTCGCTAACTATAATGCTAACTTTTGATGACATAGCAGTTTCATATATATAGACGGCTGTTGGCTCTGCTGTTTAACTTGCGCGTGTCCTTGGTGTTGGAACAGTACGCAAACCCCAAAGCCCAAAGCCAGTAGGCACCGAGCAGCGTGCGGCCCCACTCCCGAGCCACGACTCTCTCTCTCTCTGCCGCGGCAGAGAAAAAACTAGTCAAATCAAGGGCAGGTCGCCTATTCGCTCGCTGGGTTGTCGCTTCGGTTGGGTTCGTAGCGTGGACTCGAGGGCTGGCTGCAACCTCTCTGGGTCTTCCCCTCCCTTCGCTTGCTTCACATCTCCCCTCCACACCGGCCTACTGCGCCGCGGTTCCCCCCTCCGCGCCCTCCTCGTCGCTCGCTCGCACACTTCGCCGCCACCTTCCGCTCATCACGGAGGCTGTTCCGGGCATCTGCCCCGCGCCGCGACCTCTCTCGCTCGCTCCCGTGGCCCAGCCAGCCCGAGCCGAGGCGCCGGCCGTGGTCGCCTGCTGACCGGTCCACTAGCATTGCGTCCGCGCTTCCTTGATTCAGAACCGCGTCGTCACATCCGCGGGCAGCGCTCGGCCGGCGGCGGCTCGCTTCTGAATCGCCGTAGGATTCGGGCGCGCGTGGAGTTCCTGCCCCAGATTCGTCGCCGTTCCGGTGATCCGCGCATTGCTCTGGAGAGTTTCTATCCCGCGGCCGGTGAGTGTCTCTCTCTCTCTTGCTCATTTGCCGTCAAAAGGAATAAACTGTCGGTGGGAGCCTGTGGTGGTGGCGGTCGCGAGATTCCCGGTGCCTATCCCGTCTAAATTTTCGCTGAATAAAAATGGATGTTCTTCCTTTCTCTTTTTTTTGCCGCCGTAGCTTTTCATGATGCTGTTGGGTGACTTGTTTTTGGTTAATTTACGTGCAGGGGTTACTTAAGTTCCAACTTCGAACTGCCCCGTAGCTTTTCATGATTTTTTTCTCGCTGAATAAAAATGGATGTTTTTTTTTCTCGTCGGTGATCTCTCTAGTGCGCTGCCGGGGCTACTAGTTCGTCAAACTACTTTTTTTATATATCCTGTGTGCATACTTCGTAGTTGGATTTGGGACTGCCTGAATTTCCTGGTTGAAAGGTGGCAGTCTTGTTCGGAAATATGTTTTTGCTGCCATTTCGCACTTAAACTCCCCCTTCTAGGAGCGAATAATTTGGTTAGACCAGCTGGGAAATATTAATTTGACGATATGGGATATTTAAATTCGAGTTCGTTATCATATCATGGCGAGGGAACGTGCTAGTCTTGGTTGGTGCACTATGACACGAAGGCAAGCACATGAGTCTACACCCATAGTTTTTGAGATGCAACTCATAAGTACACGAGGCTAGTTTGTCATGTGAGATCCATTCTAAGATGCTACTTACAAATACGTGTTCGTAATTTTGCTATCTAAGCCATATTTGCAACATGGATGTGCATATATTCTAACCTTATGTAGCTGCGTTAAGTGGATGCTTTTGATGCTGTCAGCGTCTCATTGCGGTTGTTAAGCACCATCAATTTCTTCCTTTTTCAGGATAAAGTTCATTCTTCTTTGTAGTGCTTCTTCAGCTTAGCAGGAGACACCAACCTACCTCATTGTGCTTACAGAGCTTTCGTCGTACCTCTGGGAACATTTGTGTAGCCTTCAAGGCATTGATGAGTACCAGACCATGGTGGTAGTTCTGCAGGAACTGACTTGACTGGCTGACTGGATGTTTAGCTCTGAATTGAGCGTATGGTGATGTGATTACTATAGGCAGAAAATATATGAATGTGATCCCCAGACCAACTTGTCATATCGATTTTGAGTGATGAAGAAATGGCACGGGGGTTCTATCATAGTATCTTTGCTCGTAATCTTGATGCTAAGATATGTGATATTGGATAGCCCGCTTGCAGAAAGATCTCTTCAGTATGTCTTACAACAAAATACCACGACACGGCTACACTGGTTAGATGTTCCAAATCCACCTGCAGTTCATAATCCGCAGAACTTCTCTCGAGTAGTATCAACTGAAGTGTTAGCTTCCAGCCTTTCAATAACGAGAAATCTCTCTGATAAAGAAATACAGTCACTGCAATCTTGGAATCATCTGAGGGACCTGGTAAGTAATGCCCACATCCTACCAGATGGATTGGATGCAATCAAGGAAGCTGGAGTTGCATGGAGGAAACTAAATGCAGCTCTTGAACATGAGGATTCAGTTGTTTCAGCAAATGGCAGCACACAGCAGAAGGACAAAGAGAAGCAATGTCCATACTCTATTCGAAGAATGAATGCCACGTGTTCAGGTGATAGATTTGTCTTAAAGGTACCATGTGGACTTATTCAGGGCTCTTCGGTAACTATTATTGGTACTCCTGGTGGTTTTCTGGGTAATTTTAAGATTGACTTGACTGGGGCTGCGGTACCTGGTGAACCAGACCCTCCAATTGTGCTTCATTACAATGTTCGTCTTCTTGGTGATAAACTTACAGAAGATCCTGTAATTGTCCAAAATACATGGACTATAGCGGATGATTGGGGTTCTGAAGACCGTTGCCCATCTTCTGATTCAGATGCCAAGGACAGTGCAAAAGGTATGCTTTCTTTCTTTGCCCCACATCTTACATTCTTTCTCGGACATGATGATATCCATGGCAATGCATTTGAGTTATTCCTTCTAATGCTTTTGTTCTTCAATTAACAAATATTATCCACCTTGTTGGAGTATAGTTACCATCATTTACAATTGCAACTGTTATATAACACCATAAAAATGCACTATGTTGAGGAATTATATCTGAAATACGCCCCCTCCCCCCTACCCACCCTGTGCTTGAAATATTACTTGTATCAAGCTTCTGATATCACTGTATCTGCCTTCTTTTTGCGCTCTTATTTGTATCCCTTAAGACTTGTCAAACAAAATGGATTTGGGTCTTCGTAAACAATATGCTTCTTTTCTTATGCCAGGCTTGACGGACAAATTTTTTTCTGTTGTTTTTCAGTGGATGATTTAGAAAAATGTAGTAGCATGGTGGGCAGTGACCAGAAACAAATCTTGGCCTCAAAGTTACGTTCCAACTTTTCAAGCATGCAACATACCAGGAAAAAGATAGCAGAATCTAAAAAATATTATCCATTCAAACAAGGACATCTTGCTATAGCAATTCTTCGCATTGGAGCAGAGGGTATCCATATGACTGTAGATGGGAAACATGTCACTTCTTTTGCATTTCGAGAGGCAAGTCTTTTATAACTTCATCGTGCTGTTGCATTTTGTGATATTCTCTAGGAAAATTGATTTTTCCTGGGTAACAAAATATCTATTGTGTCATTTGATGGTCTGTAAAAGTTATTGTTCCATATTCTAATTGTGCAACTAAATTCTTTCCTTCTGTGAAAATATATTTGCATTGCTAATGATCACACATTTCCTTTACCAGGATTTGGAGCCTGGCTTTGTTGGTGAAGTAAGAATTACAGGAGATATTAAATTGCTGTCTGTGATAGCAAGTGGCTTGCCTACAACAGAGGACTTTGAGCATGTCACTGACTTGAAAATATTGAAGGCTCCACCTGTCGCAATGGATAAATTCGTTGATCTTTTTATTGGGATATTCTCCACAGCAAATAATTTTAAACGCAGGATGGCTGTTCGCAGAACTTGGATGCAGTATGACGCTGTCCGATCAGGAAAAGTCGTAGTCCGGTTCTTTGTTGGCCTGGTAAGGATGAATATATCATAATCTACAGTTTCACGTATGATTTAGTAGTTGTAGCTAAATATTTGTAATATGTGCGCATTTGCCAAATAATATGTGCGGTGCTGCATATGCGTAGCACCATACGACATGGCATCATTCATGTTATTCCTCATAAAAACATGTTGGGGTGCTCTCTTTGTTATGTTTGGTTTGGGGGTGGGGGGTTCCGCGTGCATCTACCACCTTATTGAACATTTATTTTTCTTCATGTCTTTGATTGCATCTGTGTTCACTATTACTTGCTTACAACTCATCACAATACACCACTGTTGGCTTCACATTATGTCCAATCCAAACTCTTCTTTTGTTCTTTCGTATACTAGTTTGAATTACAGCTCTCCACTCCATAGTCAATACTCATGTGCCCCTTTTTTCTGCCTTTGTTAAAAGCATAAAAATGAGGTGGTGAATGAGGAGCTCTGGAATGAAGCAAGGACATATGGAGACATTCAATTGATGCCGTTTGTTGATTATTACAGCTTGATTCTTTGGAAGACTATTGCCATTTGCATATACGGGGTATGTATCTGCTTTGTCCAGAGAATTTTATTTAGTTAACACTGGGACTTGTGCGGTTGTTCCTGCATCCTGCATCTTCTGACATCACTCCTCTTGTGCAGACAAATGTGCTTTCAGCCAAGTATGTGATGAAAACAGATGATGATGCTTTTGTTCGTGTAGATGAGATACTTTCCTCCCTAAATCAAGTAAATATCAGCCATGGACTGCTGTATGGTCGTGTCAATGCTGAGTCCCAGCCCCATCGAGATCCATATAGCAAGTGGTACATAACTCCAGAGGTAACATGTTTTAAACTATACCTTTTTTATTACACGATTGTGCAAAAATCATTTTGGCAGAGGGGTACGCTCTTTGTTTTCGTGACGAAAACTTGTCTTTAGTATCATTTTCATTTATACTGTAGTAGATGTTTAGTCAAACCCCCATTTCGAAAAGAAAAAAAGGCAAATGCTTTTGCTGCTATCTATTCTCAATCATCTGACTTCCCATTTCTTTTTTTTTTGTGTAGGAATGGCCTGAGGAGAGTTATCCCCCATGGGCACATGGCCCGGGATACATTGTATCTCAGGATATAGCTAAAGAAGTATACAGGAAACACAAGAGAGGGGAGCTAAAGGTACACACAGCCTTCTAAAATTTGTACAAGAAGACTTGTCTAAAAAAATGTTTTGCAGCTGTGGTGCAGGATATTAACTGGGATTTTGACTTGCAGATGTTCAAGCTGGAGGATGTGGCCATGGGAATATGGATCAATGAAATGAAGAAGGAAGGTTTGGATGTCAAGTACCAGAACGATGGAAGGATCTTGGTGGAAGGGTGCGAGGATGGGTATGTAGTTGCCCACTACCAGGAGCCAAGGCAGATGATGTGCCTCTGGGATAAAATCCAGAAAAAAACACGAGGAACCTGTTGCAATGAGTATCAGTAAACAGTCTTCTATATTCTGATGGCTGTTACCTGCTGACACCTAATGGGGCTATGACAAGCTCGAGACTATCCATGGGAGAGGAGTCAGAGAGCTTCTCGCTGATTGCTTATGATTACAGAATTGATAGGCCGACAATATTTTTTGACATCACCTATTCTGGACTACTTCTAAGGTACTACCACATATATTCTTTTTTGTAGAAGATGTAGTAGGTCTCTTCAGTTTTGGCTATAGATAGGAAGGTGTGGCTTCTTGCAATATATCTTGCTAGGATGTAGGATTACAATTTTAGGATAGAGCCATAGAGAGAGAGCCAGCGTTATCATTCTTTTCCAGTGAAATGCATTTTGCATTTGATGTAAAGCTATTTGAGAACCTGAATTTTGCAAGCTATAAAGCGTGCCACTATTTCGAAAGATCTTCAATATTTACGGCCATATTGCTGTGTGAGCAGGCTGGGAAACTGAAGTTCAGGAGACAACAGTCGCGGGGATCTCAGACGGAGAGCGTGGTGTCGACCCCGTCATTCCTCTCCACGGTTTCAGTGAGTTTCTGGAACATTCAAAGATGGTGGAGAGTCTCTGAAGAACGTCAGTATGACCAGTCTATCCATTGATGCACCATTCATGCAGAGACTGGAGGCTATGTCTTATGTTAAAAAATGTAATACACACGTGGGTCATCAAAATCTAGAGACATCATAGCAGCTTGTTTATACGTGGTTTCAAGGCTTAGGTTACGTACGCTGCCTCTAACTCATCCTTGCCTTTCAGCCCTCAATATTCAGATCATGGAGTTCTACTACTGCATCAACAACTACTACAACAATAACAAACAACAACATCCCTAAAGAGAAAAAAAATAACAACAATGAGAACACCTTTGGCCTATATTAATATTAATGTTCAAAATGCAAATGAACAATTTTATACATGCAGGGTAAGCTTAAATTAACGGAAGACCAAACCAGATATATATTAGATTTCTAAAATTGTACAAGCCAAGAAATAACTGAACACGTTACCAGGTTGTCGTGAAACTAAAATATTATGGCATTCATCAAATGCAAGCAACAAAATTCATCGAACATGTATAGTATAAACATGCATATTTGTATTAAGACCACATCGATGTCAACTGTAGATGCAACCATAACAATAGTAACAAAACAAACTTATCCACTCCCCATACACACTAATATAGCCTTATTGTCGTCCACAAGCTTACAATTTTTCGGAGGCTAATATCCCATATTCCTAAAGGGACTTCATTATTGAGTTTATTACAAAATTATATAGTTCCAGCCAGACTTAAAATCATATCACCTAGTACATGATATCCATATAACATTTTTGCAAGGTTAATTAATCTGATCCTTGATCACTGGTAGGAAAAAAGTTCTCTGGCCCCTCAATCGGAGCTGTGACCGGAACCATCATATGCTTCTCATTCCACATTGTCTGTCGATTCACTTCCATCGAGAGAGGAAACTCGAATGGGGCAATGTTGCTCAATGGAGTTTGCAGGACGAAGCTCGGGTTATCGTAGCCGGCATCAGCAAAGGCGGTTGCTTGCTGGGCACTGGAGTTATTCTTCATTTCCCACTGGTCGACATCAACAAGCTCTACATCATTGATGCTATAGCGTTGCTTTCCCAACCCTTTGCTCCCGAGCTTCTTGAAATACTTCTGTGCGTGGCTTGAAATCTGGACCGGTGTCCTGGTAGTGACGAAGTACTTGGAAATGCTCTTCCATTTGCCACGCCCGAAGGCGCACAACCCGCAGAGGAAGAGCCTAGAATAACGAGGTCCGAGATGAACACATTAGATTAATTATTGAATGCAAGATCTTTGGACTAGTTTTATTTCGTTAGTGAAGGAAACTAGTATCTTGGAGACATATTTCTAGATACATGCAAGCCAAGAAAGTCTCCTCCGCCCACCTATATTATTTTTGAAAAATTATAAATGGAATAGTTGGGTAACTAAAATTGAATAGAATATGAAAGTTAATATTAGCACCCATTAGAGTCATGTCAACGCCATATGCTTATTTTCTTTTATTCTTTAGTATAAGATATAATGGTAAATGATTGTAACGGGACAATATTTCTAAATTACCATGGTCATACGTGCTCCTTCTTAACCATACCATGCTCATTCTTGCACTCAGAACAAATTATTAACAATTTTCATCCATTTTAGTTGACATGACTACTTCTAATGCTAATCGGGCTGTTTGTGAAAGATTAAACCCTCTTATTAAACTAATCTCAGTACCTACTAAACTGAAAATACATGAAAAAAAGGATGAACGGAAGTTTACTATCATTCAAGATCATATATACCTATTGGACCTACTGCTCCCATAAATGTGAAAGAGAGGTCTCCATATATTTTGAAGTACAATGAACATAAAAGTCAACCTCCCTCTCATGAAAATCAATACTTACATAATTGTTAATTGGTGTACTTGATTTTAAAATGCACTTGCCATCTCCAAGAAAATAAAAAAAAATTGGAAAATTTAGGACAAAGTTGGAAGGATGGTAAATCACTAACCTATGTTCCTCTGCAGTCCAAAATCTTCTTGTGTGTGGTGCGTCCAGTGGTTGATGGAAGGGCATCTTATTCTCCAACATCCCCACCTCGTTCTGCTCCACCGCCGGCATCACCTCCGTATCCATGACATTCATAACGTCAAATGGATTGCCAAAAAAAATATCCATTCCATCCATGGAGGCCTCCTCTTGTACCCCAAAGTTGTCATTCACAAGGCCATCCACGGTGTTGATGATGCCATGTTGTCCGATGACACCATCGTATTCCTCCTCACACTGCACCGTAAGCATGTCCACAACAAGATCAACGTACAAGTCTTTTACCTGTTGCATGGTCTTCCAAGGGAACCATGAGTGGAGCTCTCCCATAATGTCGTGATTCTTCTTGTTGGCGTCATTTATGTCATTGGTGCTGCAGTCATTGCTCTTGAACCTAGTGATGATTGACCTTGCTTTCTCTCTTTCAGAGGAGGTCCACTCTTGGTTGACTGTTTGATTCATGGTGGTCTAAAGAGTTTGATACTTTTACACTCAAGGGGTATTGATTTTGAAGAGGGTTTGTATGGAGAGCTTGAGGAAAGGGCGATGTATTTATAGATTTAACATATGAGATCTAAATTTCCCGGTAAAGATGACTGGTTATATAACAATTTCTCATGTGCCCGGTCTACGACGATAAAGTCAAACATATCAATTCTCGCAATTCCGTATCTAGTAAACCAATAAACATTAATAATATGTCATTTATTAGTAAAATCATCCCAGATGTCACTGCTAACCCAGTATAGGACTTTAACTTCAAACCATACCAATATATATTCAAATTGAACGGTGCATGCATATCAACACATGGACAATAATTAAATATGATCCTTTGAAGAAATGTAGAATAAGGGGTTAATCTCATTTTTTTATTGTAATGCAAAATCCACCATCCCTGTTTATATAGTGCAATAATCGAGTAGTAGTTAACACCGACTTTCCTTAGAGCACAATATAAAAAATCCATCATGGATACGCCACCAATGCAGCTTTGGTGCAATATTAATGCCTCAGTCATTTATATAAAGAATATATTTCACCCAATTATATGCATGTCTAGCATAAATGATATATGAATTGCTATGAGACCGGAGAATATCTATATTTTTTTTGTCGGATCGCTCTTGCCCTTCTATTGTCTGCATTTATTTTAAAAATTTCCACAATTGATATAAAGTCTTCATCTTGTTATCTTCTCTCTTCTCCGGGATGTTTCTAGATAATTTATAAAATAAAAATGAACATTTATATTTTTTCTCAAGATTTTATTTGATATCTACACACTAACTTGACGTGCTACACAAATATTAGCATTAATTCATAAAGTTGACAAAGGGATGTGCATGCTGTAACAATTTTTTTTCATGATCAACCAAAGATCAACCACTCAACGATAGTCGGCATATAATTTTCTTTCGAGATTAAATATGGGGACATTCAAGTCGACACAAACACATTATATTTTGTTTGCTGCTATGTAAAACAAAATATTTTGTATAATCTTCTCTCGAATTTCTAAATATTTCTTGATTTTTGGAACAAATCAAAGGATGTGAATTGAAGGGATCAAGCTTGAGCTCACTGATCAGAGAACCAAACAACACCAAGCTGATGTTCAAGCAAAAAAAAAAAAGATCAGATATAGTTCATTCATGTAAATTTGTTATGTTTATTACGCTTATGGGCTGGGATGCGAGGGATCAATATCTTGAGGCAAGAAATTCGATAAAATTAGATTGTTATGGCTCACAAGAGACCGATATGAGTCATAAAGAATGCAAATTGATTTTAAATATGTTGTTAATGGTGAAGCTCTAGGATATTAAAGTTTGAGCTCACGAGTTCAGCCAGTGGTTTGAAAGTCTTGAATCTGAGAATTGAGGAGAACAATTCATTATAGATTTCTACGAACTGAGATCATGATGTAGAGTGAGTAATATGATATTTTCCCAGGATGAAGTCATGTATGGCCAACGTACAAACATGAATGATGTACCACATGGATCAAATAATCTAATTGTATGACAATCAGATGTAAACTTCACTTTGCGAATTAAATCATACATTACATGTTTTGTGTGTCTACGTCAGCTATTTTCCACTCATGCGATTGCACAGAAATAAGATTTCTTATGGCCATGTGATGTAAGTATGAAACACACCCTCAAGTTGCATATTTACCTTTTGAAAGAGCATGTTGCCCCATGTGTGGTTTTGATAACTAATGACAATCCTTATGGACTAATGTTTGCATTGAGATATCCTTATAGATCTTGTCCATGGGAAAAGATTGGATTTCATGTGTTGGACTCTAGAATCTTATATGATGACCAATGTTCTATCCAATGGTTTATAAGAACTAGATTTAGGGGTGCGCCTTGGCGCATGACTCCCTGAGCCCTGTTTTGACGACACGCCATACACGATGCTAACAATCAATGGGTAGAAATAATTATATCCATATGTAAACTCGAGGACCAAATTAGACAAATAATAAACAAAAGCATAAACAGACTTGAGAACAGAGATTTATTCCTCACGTTCGTTCCAGCCACAACATCGTTCCGACTAACCTCCATCACTCGCTTTTGTTTACAATGATAACACCCCGGAATACATTTGTTACGAAGGCCCCACTCTGGTCAAAACCCTAAACAGTTGACCGTACCACGGTGAACTTTTCTCTGCGAGACCAACAATGGAATGACGAAACTACACGACAGTAAGGATGTTTCTCCAGAACGTACAAGCCGCTTGTAAGCCGGCGGGCATGCGAACGCGGACGAACAGGACCGACACGACGCATCGTTGGTCAAATACAACATTTATTAATCGTGTACCAGCGAATCCAACTCGTCTGACTGATGGGATCACACACAGAGCATCGCCGCGCACGCCTCGGTAAAGAAGATCAAGAACACCGACACAACGCGTTAAGACGGCGAAGGCCACTCGAACCGTCGGACGCATCGCCTACCCACGCCCGCGCCTAATAAGTACCGCTCCCCATCCGCTCACACAGCCACACACCCGCCTCCAACACCTTTCTCTACCGCACACACAGTCACACACCCACTGCCGACAATAGAACAGCCAAGAGGAACCGGCGAAGCCATGGCAGATCAGTCGCAGGACAAGGATGCCGTCGTTGCGGGTCCGGCCACTAATGGCCACGCGAGCGCTACTCCGGCACAGCCGGAGGAGGACGTGGTCATGCCCGTGGCATATTTGGAGGACAACGATCCCGTCGCTGCCGTCGTCGACCACCTGCAGCAGTCGGACGAGATAGGCCCCCAGAATAACGGACCGTCTCACATAGATATGTCGGCGTTCGAGGAGGCTGACAACGGCGACGAAGAGGAGGTACGTTCTAAACGAATGAAGGAATAGTTCACGTACAACTTTGCATATTTACCTAAGGCAATCTCCTCCAGATTCAGAACTGTTTTAGATGCATCTAAATATACGAAATATATGGTACATACTCTATTCTTCCCACAATAGGGTACGCAACATTTTTTTACAAACCTTGCCGTAATGCTGTTGTCATCATAAACCATGAGGTTAATCTTGCAATAGTATACTTCCACCCGATTCATCTCAGTATCTGCTAGCAGTCGATTACATCAAGAAGGCTATGTAGGATTAACAAAAAAACAAACTCAAACTCAATTTATCCACCGTCGGCTCAGGTTCCACCATATGGATGGTCCCTCCGACTTGCTGAAACAGTGTTGAGGAACCATTTTGTATTCTGTATTTTATATTATTTCACCAACTATTGCTGTAATTGTTATGTTATTCCGATATGTAGGAAGAAGATTCTGATGACGTTGGGAGTGACAATGAATCGTTTGAAGCAAAACGCCAGCAAGTCCTGAACAAACTACAGAACGGAGAGATTAGGTACCTACGTGGTCCAGGCAGGTATCAGTGTCCATTCTGTGGAAGGCGAATTGCGGAAGATTTCAACAGCATGGCGAACCATGCCGTTGGCGTCGGTCAAGGCAACCATAAACGCAAGCCGCACATCAGAGCAAAACATGCAGCCTATGGCGAGTTCCTAAGGAATCTGTAAACAAAGATGTGAAGAAATTGTCCTGGTAGAGCATCTGTCTGTCTTCTATAATGCATATAGATGCTGGTACACGGACAATTGTACCTAAAAAACCCCACCTATGTGGCTACGTGCTATATGAGCACTGATCGATTTAGTTTTACCTTGCGTGTTGAACATGTCAGTAATACCAAGGCAAGCACTGGATCAACAACTACATGTATGTACCCCTCCTGTTAGATCTATGCATCCATAGGTCTTTGTTTCCTTGCCTCCTCTGCAAACCGAACGCACCCGAAAACCCTAGACATAGTGGCCGGCTGAACATGAGGGGGCCGCGTAAGTACAGTGGCCGGCTTAATAGGAGGGCGATGCATAGGACAGTGGCCGGCTTAATAAACTCCTCCTTGCATACTAATCGCCACGTTGGGATGAACTTGTGCTGCTTCTCCGTCTTAATGCACCGTCGGTCTTAAGGCAAAGGGTTCTCCGACCTACAAACAATCAAAAGTAGCAACGAAAAAACATGTAAGAAAAACGAGGAAAATAACCAATGACTAACACGAAATAAAACAACAGCTTGCTCTTGCGATGTTTTGGTGTGCTGTACAAGATACTTTTTTAGGTAAGAGTGTCTTGTACAGTGTGACCAGAATATCACAACAGTGCCGAGAACAAAAAGCAACATCCACAACCATCATATTCTCCGACTTGAGATCCGTCTGATGATGCCGGCTCCCTCGAGTCGGCACCGAAAACGATTTGATGTATTGCTGCACCTACGCTGGGGCGCACGTGTAATCAAGCTAGTGGTCGTGTTTTAATGTATGAGTAGTCTCATCTATATTGTTCTAGTCTACACTATCATACATAGAAATATAAATCTCTTCCAACAGTAGGCGGCACCGATGACACCTTCTACCCAACGTGCCGACTTAAAGAAGGACAAGACTAAACATGAAACCTCTGTACCAAGACACCACCTTCCAGATGACCCAACAAATATATCCATATGTAAGGGACTGCGGATTGTTCAAGTCCCGGGAGTCGGCAGGACTGACCTCCTCCATTTCACTGCTCGGCGATTCCGCTGACTCCAGGGAGTCGGCAGCACTGACCTTCTCCGTCTCACTCCTCGGCGACTGATACGTGCATTTTATATCATCATTTATACAACTTATATTATCATATTAGAACGTTATTGACATTGTTATATCATTGTTTTTACATGTTTTAGATGATTTATGGGACTTTCATACAAAGTCCCTATTTTTGGTATTTAATATCCGGGAGGCAGAAAACCTCCTTTTTCTTGTTTTTAATGTTTCAGAAGCTACAGGGACGCAAATGGAAAAAGGAAAATTGCACAGCTGGTTTTTCATCGGGAGAACAGCAGTGGGAAGAAGATCGAAGGGAGGAGAGCCACGAGGCCCAAAAGGGGGCCCACGCGGCCAGATTCTTTGGCCGCGTGGGGCCCACCATCTGGAGCCTCGGGCACTTCCTCGCCTGGGGCTTTTTAACGAGGTCTCCGTCTCGCCCGAAAAGTAACGCCCTAATTTTTACGAGACTATCCGAGGTCGCGGCGGCGGCGAAACTCCTGATTCCCTCCGAGGGGGATCAGATCCTGCTGCTCCGGAGCTCCGGAGAAGGGGGAAATCATCGTCATCGTCATCACCTCTCCTCCTTGGCGTGGGAGGAGGCCTCTACATCATCACCATCACCAAGACCAGCACCATCTCCATCATCATCTCCGTGATCCACTCCGTCCCCTCGTAGTTTGAGAGTTGCTATACCCTAGATACTTGTCTTGTGCTACTATTCATGTTTGTGATTGAGTACTTGTCATTATTTGGTGGTGAAGTTATATTTTCAGATTGTGTTGTACCACTTATGCCACTGAATATCACCATGTTTGCACGTTGTGAGTAGTTCCCGTATGTTCCTGAGGGCATAGGATGAATTGGCAATGATTTATATATGACATGTGTTGGTATTTTGTCTAGTGTTTATCTTTTTGTGTGATTCTATGATGGTGTTGTGCGAACGTCGACTGCACAACACTTCACCTATATGGGCTCATAGGAGAACACCGTAGTGTAATGGCGTGAGGGAGACTTGGGAGGACACGAAAGCCTGAGACCGAATCATTAAGTTACTTTACGGGGTATTAGTATCGGGGACCTAGAGTGTAATGCTATGGTGGGATTTTATATCTTAATAATTCTTGTGCTGTCATTTAATTGGCCACATGATCCATCATAAGGGGTTTAGTCTATTTATTTAGCTGTACCTAATAATAGCTCCGTCCGAAGAAGATTAAAACTAGACAAGATATTCAACGTGTTGTTTAATAAATCTATATGCCTAGCAATATCCATGCCGCCCTCGGGAACGTTTTCCACATATAAGTTACACATCACTTGAGCTTGTCCTCTTACACATAGAGGATTGGGCTTTCTCTCTCTTTGAGAGCTTTTACTTGTTACCATTTACCTGCTGCATTGTTACTGTCTTGCAATTATACAATCGAAAATACCAAAAACACTTGCATCTTTTATTGTCTATTTATCATTTCTAATAACCAATACCTTCAGCTCCTCGTGGGTTCGACAACCTTTTCTATTGAAAGGTACTACAATTGATCTCCTGCACTTGGGAGTCATCAAGATACTTTTCTGGCGCCGTTGCCGGGGAGCGTAGCGCTATTGGTAAGAAGTTTGGTAAGGAAACTTGAAAGGTGAATTTTATTTACTGTTTTATCTCATTGCTACTATGGCATTTATGAATCGTGCCTCGCTGCATCTTGCTTATATGAAAGTGCTTATGCTATGCTCCTAAAGTGGTTGAAACTACTGTGTCTGAGTACCTAAAGTGGGATATAAAATTCCCGTTGGTCATGTTAAAAGAGTTATGAAAAATCCATTTACAGGGATGGAACTAAATCTGCACGTGAACACATGGAAACAATTGAGGCTATATGTGGTTTATTTAGACTTCCTGGTATTTCTGAAGATCAGGTAAAAAGGAAGCTGTTATATCTGTCTTTATCTGGTAATGCTCGTATTTGGTTCAGGTCTTTAGATGAAGAAGTCACTATGGACTGGAGTATTTTGAGGAAGGTTTTCTTTCTTAAGTATTTTACTCCTAGAGAAGCTTATGAGAACCGCTGCTATATATTTAATTTCTGGCCACATCTGGGAGAAAGTATTACTCAAGCTTGGGGGAGGTTAAAGGAACTCCTCCGCAAGAATCCTTGTCATGATCTTACAAGGAAAATTATTCTGATAAACTTTTATGTGAGGCTACCAAGGCAACAAAAGGAATTTCTGGATAATTCATCTAGTGGAAGCTTTACAAATAATACTGAAGAAGAAGCATGGAATTTATTGGAGACTATTTCTGAGAATACTGGTCATTGGGATCTTGATAAAGGTAATGAGCCCTATCTGGACTATGAGTATTCATGTGTAGAGAATTTCTCTACTTCTACCTTGTTTAAAAATCTGAGTGATACTTTTAATCTTGATCCTTATGTTATAATTGAGGTAGCTAAATCTTTTGCTAATCATATTGGTATTCCTAAAACTGGGTTTGAAGCTTATGTTGAACCTGTTAAACAATCTATTGTTGTACCCAAAGTTATTAAACAGGTAGAACCAGTGTCATCCTTGACAATTGAGGAGTATGTTGAGGCACCACCATATCCAAACCAAGTCAAGGAAAATTTACTTATTGCTGTTTCTAACAAGAGTAAAAGAAGAAGATCTCAGCCTTATGAACAGATGGAAGTCAACAGTCAAATCTCTATTATCAAACAATTAAATGAAGAAGATCCTGTTGATGTTTATCTATGTGAAGATGCTACTAAAGTTGTTAAAGGCAATTCGGCCAAGGTTGGTAAGCCTGTTATATCATGCACTATTGGGACTTCTAGTTATCATGGCTTATGTGATATTGGAGCAAGCATTAGTGTCATTCCATATTCTCTGTATCTTGAAATCAAGCCTGATATTGATCCTATCAGTATGGAAGAGACAGGTATGACAATTCAACTTGCTAATAAAGATTATATTAATCCATTTGGAATTGTTAGAGATGTTGAAGTATTGGTTGGCAAAATAAAATATCCTGCTGATTTTATTGTGCTTGGTTGTCCTCAAGATTCATTTTGTCCTATCATTTTTGGTAGACCTTTCTTACATACTGTTGGTGCTGAAATTGATTTGCTTAAAGAGAAAGTGTTTATTAATGTGCTGGAGAAAAACTTGCATTCAACTTTTCTAAATTTTCTGATAAGCATTCAAAGAAAGAGCCATTTCTGAAGATGTAATTGAAACTCTTGCTCATGTAGCTGTAGCTTCAACAGACGTGGTGGAAAGATACATGCTTAATCAAGATGAACCATTTAATGAAGAAAAAGATGCTTTAGAACAAATACTTTCACAACACCACCACAATTACAATTGCATATCCCACCTGATAATTTAGGAGTGCTACCACCACCTAAAGGGGATCCTAGTTTTGAATTAAAACCTTTGCCTAAAATCTAAATATGCATATTGGATGAGAAGAGCATATATCCTGTCATTATTAGTGCTAACCTTTCAGCTGAAGAAGAAGAGAAATTACTTGATGTGCTTAAAGCTCACCGACCAGCCATTGGATACTCTCTTGATGATCTTAAAGGTATAAGCCCAGCTCTATGTATGCATAAAATTAATTTGGAAGAGGATGCAAAACCTGTTGTTGATTATCAACGCCGTCTCCATCCAAAAATGAAGGAAGTGGTAAGGAAAGAGGTAATAAGACTTATTGAAGCTGGTATCATTTATCCATAGCTGATAGTAAGTGGGTTAGTCCTGTTCATTGTGTCCTAAAAAGGGTGGAATGACTGTTGTTCCAAATGATGAGGATGAACTTGTAGCTCAACGCATGTTGTTGGTTATAGATGTGTATTGATTTCAGGAAGTTAAACAAAGCAACTCGTAAAGATCATTACCCATTGCCATTTATTGATCAAATGTTAGAAAGGTTATCTAAACACTCTCACTTTTGCTATTTAGATGGTTATTCAGGTTTCTCCAAATTCCTGTTCATAAGATGATCAAGAGAAAACCACTTTTACATGTCCATTTGGTACATTTGCTTATAGGAGAATGCCATTCGGTTTGTGCAATGCTCCTGCTACTTTTCAAAGATGCATGAATGCTATATTTGCTGATTATATTGAAAAGATAATGGAAGTCTTTATGGATGATTTTTCTGTGTATGGTACTTCCTTCGATAATTGCTTGTTCAACCTTAACAAAGTTTTGCAGCGTTGTGAAGACCAACACTTAGTTTTAAACTGGGAGAAGTGTCACTTCATGGTTACTGAAGGTATTGTTCTTGGGCATAAGATTTCTGGAAAGGAATAGAAGTTGACCCAGCAAAGATAGAAGCTATTGAAAAGCTCCATTCCCAAGGGATCTCAAAGGTATAAGAAGTTTTCTTGGGCATGCAGGTTTTTACCGTAGGTTTATTAAAGATTTCTCCAAAATATCAAAACCTCTAACCAATCTTTTGCAAAAGGATGTTCCTTTCTCTTTTAATGATGATTGTATTGAGTCCTTTAATATTTTGAAGAATGCTTTAATAAGTGCCCTATTATTCAACCTCCTGATTGGAATTGCCTTTTGAAATTATGTGTGATGCTAGTGATTATGCAGTTGGGGCTGTTTTGGGCCAACGTGTTGATAAGAAACTGAATGTCATTTATTATGCTAGTAGAACACTTGATGCTGCTCAAAGGAATTATGCCACAACTGAAAAAGAATTTTTAGCAGTGCTATTTGCTTGTGACAAGTTTAGACCTTATATTACTGATTCGAAAGTCACATTGCATACTGATCATTCTGCCATTAAATACTTAATGCATAAGAAAGATGCTAAGCCTAGATTAATAAGATGGGTACTTCTATTGCAAGAATTTGATTTACACATTGTTGATAGGAAAGGGGAAGATAATCAAGTAGCTGATCATCTTTCTAGAATGGAAAATATACCTGATGATCCTATTCCTATTAATGATAGTTTTGTTAATGAACAACTTGCAATTAATGTTTCTAGTGCTAAAGTTGCATCTCCATGGTTTGCCAATTATGCAAATTTTATTGTTGGTAAAGTTTTACCTCCACACTTCACTACTCAACAAAGAAAGAAATTCTTTTATGATCTTAGACATTATTTTGGGATGATCCTTTCTTTATAAGAAAGTGTGGATGGTATTATTAGACGTTGTGTACCTGAGTATGAACAACAGGCTATTATAAGAGATTGTCATGACAGTCCCTATGGAGGACATCATGCAGGAGATCGTACAGGTGCAAAGGTATTACAGTCTGGTTTTTATTGGCCTACTTTATTTAAGGATTGTGCTGAATATGTTAAATCTTGTGATAAATGTCAAAGAGTAGGAAATATTGGTAGGAGAAATGAAATGCCTATGAACTATTCCTTACCACTTGAACCATTTGATGTGTGGGGTTTTGACTTTATGGGACCTTTCCCGAATCAAAGACAAAGCATACTCATATTTTGGTTGCAGTGGATTATGTTACAAAGTGGGTGGAAGCAATTCCAACCAAAAGTGCAGATCATGCCACAGCAATGAAGATGCTTCAGGACATCATTTTCCCCAGGTTTGGTGTTCCTAGGTTTTTAATTACTGATGGTGGTTCTCATTTCTTACATGGTATTCTTAGGAAAACTTTGGCAAAATATGATGTTAACCATAGAATTGCATCACCTTATCATCCCCAAACTAGTGGACAAGTTGAATTAAGTAATAGGGAATTAACGATGCATTATGGGCTTATAGAACTGCTTTTAAAAACCCTATGGGAATGTCTCCTTATAAAATGGTTTATGGAAAAGCTTGTCATTTACCTGTTGAATTAGAACATAAAGCTAGATGGGCTATTAAACAATTGAACTTTGATTTTAAAACTGCTGGAGAGAAGAGAATTCTTGATTTAAACCTACTAGATGAATGGAGAAATGAAGCTTATGAAAGTGCCAGGATGTTTAAAGAAAAAGTTAAGATTTGGCATGACAAGAAAATTAAAAAGAAAGAATTCAAAGTAGGTGATCAAGTGCTATTATACAACTCTCGTTTCAAGTTTTCTGCAGGTAAGTTAGCTTCAAAGTGGCAGGGACCATTAGTGATACAGGAAGTATACCGTTCAGGAGCTATCCGTCTTCATGGTGATATGAAAGGTAAACCTCATGTGGTTAATGGACAACGCCTTAAACATTATATTGCACGAAAAAGCTTCATTGGAAAGGTGGAGGAATTCATTTTACAGACACCGGAGGAGGTAATTGCAAAGAAGTTTGTAGTTTCAGAAATCCAAAATCAATAAAAGGTAACTTTTCCCTGGAAAGTTTCTCGGAATTGCGTAATATTTTACGGACATCATTTTTTATGGAAATTAACGTGTGGGACAAGAAAATTGGAAGGAACGGAGACCCGAGGGAGAAAAGAGGGGGTCCCACGCGGTTAGATGCTTTGGCCGCGTGGGCCCACCCCTTTTGCCCCTCGGAGTCCCGTTTCGTCTCGTTTTCGACTCCGACGCTTCGTCCTGACCTAAAAACCGTCAATATATACCCCTTTTCGTTGATCTAATCTCGCACCGAGAGCTTTCGAGCGTTCTTTGCTTTTGATGTTTCAGTCTGTCAGGTTTTTAGCCATGTCTTCGGGAGATTCCTTCCAATGCTCCTCCATGGACAGAGATGATGACGAGCTCGAGGGCCTCAGCCCCACTTCCATGTGGAGGAGGAACAGGAAGAGGAAGGACTACTCAGATGATGAAGACTACGAGCCGGACGAGGAGAAGGTGGAAGAAGAAGAGGAAGAAATCGAGCCATGCCTCGACATCGCGCCTCTGGCTTCAGCACCACCTTCCCCTATCCCTGTTGCTGCTGTGAAGGTGAACATGTCTCTTGGAAACAAGAGGCAGACGGCGCGCATGAGCACAGGAGGGAAGGCCCCTAGACACGCACTTGCTAGCAGAAACGTTGCTTCTACTCTTATTGACAGGGAATTCAAGCGTGTCACTCAAGAGAACTATCCTGGTGAATGGGACCGTAAGATCCCGAATGTGAAAGTACCAAACCCGAAGTGGAAGCCTAACAAGAAGACGGTGGAGAAGAATCTCATGGAAAAACTGGGAGAAGCTGCAAGGGAGTTTGAGAAAGCCTACAACCTTATGATGAACATTGTTGGAAAACTTGAAGATAATTATTATGAAGACAAGAAGAAAGAGCAGAAGTGGTTCTAGCAAGACGTCAAGCTTGGGGGAGTTCCACCTAGTTTTTATCTTTACTAGTTTATCATATCTATCTAGTCATAGTGTGTTTTGCTTTTATCATTTAGCTATCAATCTCTTTTAGGCTTGTGTGAGCTCATGGAGCATTATCATGTATCCCTATCTTATGGCTTATCAATGAATATTAAAGTATGGTGTCATCCATGATTCTCTTGTTTGGAGATTTATGGGTAACACTCATGCAAATGAGCGTGGTTTATTTTAGAGGTTTCAGTCACATCTTGCCTTGAATTTAATTAACTTGAGTATGTTGGACAATTGTAGAATCTAGCTCAATATAAATAAGAAAAGAGTAAGTCATTATGACTTGAGAATTAATAAGTTTAAGGTTGAGATATAGTCTTGTAGCATAAAAAGTTGGGAATAGTTAATGAAAAGGATATGAAAACACTCTTGTTAGAATCTAGTATCTTTTGAGCAAATGAATGATCATGGATGTGTCAATACTTATGCTCTTGTAAAGTGTATGAAAGGAAGGCACCCGAGGATTCGGTTAGCCATGGAAAGTGTGAGATAAAGGTTGTTTGAGCATAAGAACTTGATTGAAACATCCATGACTAAAGTTTGCACTAGTTACTAGTGAAGCAAGGGTGCAAATAATTTTATATCTGTCTTTTCATTTGTATTCTTTAACTTATTATCCAATGAGAGTTTATCTTGTCTTTAAACTTCAGTAAAGTATTAAAACATTATGATGCTAGCCATAAGAGCAAAAGCATGTTAAAAAGAGTGTGATTCATTTGTCCAACATACAATGGTTATTTGCTTTCAAAGTGTAAGGGGTGATTGCTAGAGCTTCTACTTATGCTGCCCTCATATGTATGAGTTTTAGTTCATTAATCTTACATTGCAATTGAATATGATGATGATACAATGCTCGTATTTATTTATCAACCATAAGTCCATTGATACATGTAATGATCTATGTCCTTACTTACTTGAGGACGAGTAAAGGTTTAAGCTTGGGGGAGTTGATACGTGCATTTTATATCATCATTTATACAACTTATATTATCATATTAGAACGTTATTGGCATTGTTATATCATTGTTTTTACATGTTTTAGATGATTTATGGGACTTTCATACAAAGTCCCTATTTTTGGTATTTAATTTCCGGGAGGCAGAAAACCTCCTTTTTCTTGGTTTTAATGTTTCAGGAGCTACAGGGACCCAAATGGAAAAAGGAAAATTGCACAGCTGGTTTTTCATCGGGAGAACAGCAGTGGGAAGAAGATCGAAGAGAGGAGAGCCACGAGGCCCAAAAGTGGGGCCCACGCGGCCAGATTCTTTGGCCGCGTGGGGCCCACCATCTGGAGCCTCGGGCACTTCCTCGCCTGGGGCTTTTTAACGAGGTCTCCGTCTCGCCCGAAAAGTAACGCCCTAATTTTTACGAGACTATCTGAGGTCGCGGCGGCGGCGAAACTCCTGATTCCCTCCGAGGGGGATCAGATCCTGCTGCTCCGGAGCTCCGGAGAAGGGGGAAATCATCGTCATCACCTCTCCTCCTTGGCGTGGGAGGAGGCCTCTACATCATCACCATCTCCATCATCATCTCCGTGATCCACTCCGTCCCCCTCGTAGTTTGAGAGTTGCTATACCCTAGATACTTGTCTTGTGCTACTATTCATGTTTGTGATTGAGTACTTGTCATTATTTGGTGGTGAAGTTATATTTTCAGATTGTGGTGTACCACTTATGCCACTGAATATCACCATGTTTGCAAGTTGTGAGTAGTTCCCGTATGTTCCTGAGGGCATAGGATGAATTGGCAATGATTTATATATGACATGTGTTGGTATTTTGTCTAGTGTTTATCTTTTTGTGTGATTCTATGATGGTGTTGTGCGAACGTCGACTGCACAACACTTCATCTATATGGGCTCATAGGAGAACACCGTAGTGTAATGGCATGAGGGAGACTTGGGAGGACACAAAAGCCTGAGACCGAATCATTAAGTTACTTTACGGGGTATTAGTATCGGGGACCTAGGGTGTAATGCTATGGTGGGATTTTATATCTTAATAATTCTTGTGCTGTCATTTAATTGACCACATGATCCATCATAAGGGGTTTAGTCTATTTATTTAGCTGTACCTAATAATAGCTCCGTCCGAAGAAGATTAAAACTAGACAAGATATTCAACGTGTTGTTTAATAAATCTATATGCCTAGCAATATCCATGCCGCCCTCGGGAATGTTTTCCACATATAAGTTACACATCACTTGAGCTTGTCCTCTTACACATAGAGGATTGGGCTTTCTCTCTCTTTGAGAGCTTTTACTTGTTACCATTTACCTGCTGCATTGTTACTGTCTTGCAATTATACAATCGAAAATACCAAAAACACTTGCATCTTTTATTGTCTATTTATCATTTCTAATAACCAATACCTTCAGCTCCTCGTGGGTTCGACAACCTTTTCTATTCGAAAGGTACTACAATTGATCTCCTGCACTTGGGAGTCATCAGCGACCCCGCCGACTCCAGCGACACCGAGTTGGCAAGACAACCTGTGAGAAGCCAGCAGTAGCAATGGCTTCTACCTGGACACGACCTGGAAAAAAATCAAACAAAAACAGAAACAATTATCCGTCTTAATGCGCCGTCCGATCACGCCGACCACAGGGAGTCGGCGGGGTCGATGCAAAGTAAGACATAAATGGTCTGTCCTGTCCTAACCAACTTCGTTTCCGACCTGCCTCTCATTTATTGTTGACCTTTGCTCTCACCTACTCCAACTGAATCCTTGCCGACAGGCGGTCATTCCATAGTGTTATGATGACCCGTTAAGAGGACAGGTCACGTCTGCCGAGTTCAGCAGCTGAGGCGACCAGAAAACTCAGGGCCGACTCGAGGAGCCAGCGAGATCTGATCGTATGGAGGGGTGGAGCCGGCGAGATCCATTTCCAACTTACCTTCTCTACCTTAATCTACATCGTCAACTAAAGACTGGAACCAGCAAGACAGGACGTAGCCGTAAGAAAACAACGGTCCAAGATCCGCGACCAAAAGCACTCAGCCGACTTAATCGCATAAAGCTAAAGGGCAAAGAAACTCATATCCGAGTGGCAAAGAACTTAAACTCCAGGGAGCCGGCTGAATCAGTTACACGTCCCCGCGAGACTGTTCATAGGCGGTACACGTCCCTTCGACGTCACCTACTCATCCGGCTCCACATCTTTGGGCGTCCCTTGAGCAGTGAGACGGAGAAGGTCAGTCCAGCCGACTCCCAGGAATCGGCCAGTACCAACAGACACGCGACACCCCGAGCCCTGTTTTAACGACACACTACTAAGACGGAGAAGCCCATATGAGTCCAGCATATAGCAATCACGTGACAGCATAGATAGTTCGGCAACCAAGCTGAAATCAGCGTGACACAACCCAGGGCTCCCGACGGTGAAAAACGCATCAACCAAAAGGCATGCGTCTATAAGCATAAGTTCCATAGGGACAAGTGGAACTAAGCGGGGCTAAGCATATTAAGCTGGTAGCGAAGGAGCCGGCACACGGAAACCAACCAATATAAAGAAGTCACCGAAAGAAATAATAAAGAAGAGGCCGATAAAACGAAAAATATAACCCAAAGCTATAAACACGATAGCAAAAACGGAACGTAATTAAATATCTTTGTGTATAACAGAATAAAAGCCAAAAGATAATGATCTTTCTTAGCGGCTATATTTAATTTTCAAAAATCATCTTCTATCCAGCTCGCTGTCTTTACTGACCACTCCACCCCCCCTCATCATCTGGGTTCCCGTCTTAATGCACCACCCGACCCCGCCGACTCCAGGTTCCCGACTTAATGCACCACCCGACCCCGCCAACTCCAGGTTCCCGACTTAATGCACCGCCCGACCCCGCCGACTCCAGGTTCCGTCTTAATGCACAACCCGACCTCGCCGACTCCAGGTTCCTGTCATACCACACCACCCGACCCCGCCGACTCTAGGTTCCCGTCTTAGTGCACCACCCGACCCCGCCGACTCTAGGTTCCGTCTTAACGAACCACCCGACCCCGCCGACTCCAGGTTCCCGTCTTGAGGCACGGCCCGTTAAGAGGACAGGTCACGTCTGACGAGTTCAGCAGCTGAGGCGACCAGAAAACTCAGGGCCAACTCGAGGAGCCGGCGAGATCGGATCGTACGGATGGGTGGAGCCGGCGAGATCCATTTCCACCTTACCTTCGCTGCCTTAATCTACATCGTCAACTGAAGACTGGAACCAGCAAGACAGGACGCAGTCGTAAGAAAACAACGGTCCAAGATCCGCGACCAAAAGCACTCAGCCGACTTAATCGAATAAAGATAAAGGGCAAAGATACTCATATCCGAGTGGCAAAGAACTTATAAGATTATGTACAGACCCTCGCGACGGATACCTCGGGAAGGAACCAAGATCATCAGGAAAGGGCGGCCTCTCACAGACCGAGCACAGAGACCATAGCATTAAACAGAGCGCCAGCTAGCTCGCCAAACACTTCCAAGACAGACTGACCTTTGTCTTTATGTGTTGGTCGAGTCCCAGGAGTCGGCTGGACTCGCCTTTGTCTTTACGTGTTGGTCGAGTCCCGGGAGTCGGCTGGACTGACCTTTCTCTTTATGCGCTGGTCGATTCGCAGCAGTCGGCACCTATGACCTTCTCCGTCTCACTGCTCGGCTATCCTACCGACTCCCTTTTTTTGTGTACGTTCGGACGAGATAACTCCACTGCTCATCGCCGTCGACAGAGGACAAGCGAGAAAGGTTCTCCAAATGTTTAATATTTGTTTGGAACCACCTATAGATTTGGATGAGTTCGATCTATCCGCTGACTCAACCCGTTCGGTGGCCACAATACATGAGAAGAGGGGCGTCCCGCCGACTCCCTCTTTTTTGTGTACGTTCTTTTGGGCAAAGATTGGTTTGTTACCGTGTTTAGTCCATTCGTATGGGTGGAAAGTTGGGCTTTCGCCAGGTTCCAGGTTCCTTCTTAATGCATCAGCCCGACCTCGCCGACTCCAGGTTTCGTCTTGATGCACAACCTGATCGGGCCGACTTCAGGTTCCTTCTTAATGCATCAGCCCGACCTCGCCGACTCCAGGTTTCGTCTTGATGCATAACCCGACCCCGCCGACTCCAGGTTCCGTCTTAATGCACCCTTCGATTGTTAGCAACAGAGACTTCTCGAAGCTTACGGTTTTCCATAGAGTTATCTGTACACTAAAATTCATCTAGAAAATCAGTACCAATTTTAGTCATTTCAAGTGGAGCTCTAGCAGTGATCTTACCAATTTAGTCATTTCACCAATTTGATTTTCTTCCTCCTCTCTAGACCATCTACTATGCAAATAAACTAACATCTTTATATTGTTATGTAATCTAATCCGTATAGGCATCCAGGTTTCGGTATTCTCAACATGAAGAGACAATGTTCTTATTTTTATCACTTGGTCTTTTAATTTTTTTTAAACAGAGTACCAAGTTTGACCCATGACCGGCTCCCTGAAGTCGGTCTCAACTGGCATGCATTTACCTTCCCAACGCGTGGAGTAGGTGACGCCCAAGCGACACGCCCACAACCCATGAAGACAAAAGGATAAGACCAAGACAGAGTACCAAGTTTGACCATCGACGTTGGAACATATTTATGTTGTTATGCATTCTAATCCGTATAGGCATCAAAGGATAACGCCAACACCGAAATAAATAAAGAAAAGCCATATATATTTCCCTACCGTACCCCTAAATCGCAAGCAGCGGTCATTTAAGAAATGTGACACACACGGGCGCCACGCAAAGATAGGTCAGACACAACACTCATACGCACACAAATATAGGCAAACCCACCACACAAACAGGAAAAAAACAGAGCACAAACACATGACAAACACAAAATAAAAACAAAACAACCTAAGCAATGTAATGTAAAAACAAATTGAACTGGCATACCATGTGAACTGGCGGGTACCTCCGAGGCCAAATATCTCCAAGCAAATCCATGAAACGAAGATCCATCCAAAGAACCGACGACATACAAAGAAAATAGTCAGGCGATCCAAGAAAAAATTCCATTGTTTTTTCGTAACGGTTAAACCGTGGATCAACTAATTTGTTCATGTTCAGCGACACGTACTATCATGTCAGTTCTATTTTCCAATGAGTTGCCGGAAAAACGAATGTCACACCGACTCCAGTGAGTCGGCGGGGTAGATGCACAGCAAAACGGAGACGGCCAGTCCCGACGACTTCAGGGAGTCGACGGGGTCGATGCACAGTAAGCAGAGAAGGCCAGTCCCGCCGATTTTGGCTCGCCAGCTCAGTGACTGATACAGACAAGCATCACATGAACAAATAACCAACGGAAGGTAAAACACAATTGCACGGAATAAAACACAAGAAATAGAGAACCGAGAGAGGAACGCACATAGAAAGTTGACATAGAAACGCACGTACCTATACCGAAAAGGACCCGCAGCACGATATCATAAAAATAACCAAACACGTCCACAAATAACACACACATTCACCAACGAAAGGATTCCCAACAGGATGAACCAGATCAGAAACAAAAGAAAAAGAATGAATTTACAACCGGGATAAAGCCGGCACAGCCCAAACGACACGACTAAAAAAAATCGAGAAATAGAATAAACAGAAAAAAGGAAGCCGAAACACAACGAACGTAAAATCTACAACAAGAAACCGGCCTGCATAGAGGTAGTAAAAAACAAAATAAAAATCTCTAACAACACGACAGAAACACGGTCCAAAGCACTGATCGGAAACAACCAAGACCTCAACGCCCAAAACAGCACGGCCGCAAGAAAATCAAGAAATACAATAACACGAAAAAACAAAAGCAAATACGGCAAAACTAAATCTGCAGCAAGAAACCGGCCTGCATCAAAACGGTAGAACAAAAGAAAAAATGTTAGCCACACACGGCAGGAAGGCGGTACAAATAAACGATCCGTAGGAACAAAAGGATTCGCAACAGGATAAACACGATCCGAAAGAAAACAGAGAAATACCTGATATACAACCTGGGGCGAAGCCGGCGCGCAGACACGATCGATCTGGAGCAAGAAGTTGACCTGCATCAACATGGGAAAACAAAAAACAAAACACGTTAGAAACACGCCATGAAATAGTGAAGCAACCGATTGTAAATACAAAAGGGAACACGAAAAAACTAAACGACGAGAGGACCGTGGACAACAAAACTAATCAAACACCCAAAAATCACACAATAGCACAATCACAACAGCAAACAATAAAAGGAACAAATCGCACACAACAACAGTACAACGGAGCAAGAACAGAGAGGATGAAGAAAAGGGGGGAAATGAGAGCTACAGTAACCATCCGATCCAGAAAACACCCTATATACCCCGTTCCATGGCACTGTATTTAGGTCAGTAACCACTTGAAATCAATGGCGAGCCGCCAGCGTCACTCGAAATCGGGCCTTCTGATTACCATCACAGTGCACCGTACCCGCCGACGAATGGAAAGACGCCATGTAGGATGGTGAAATCGGGCCCGATTTTCAGCTGACATCACGAACAGTGCCGATCATGCGAAATACCGAACGTGCCATGTTGCACTGTAGAAAATACGCACTTTACTGTAGAAAATACGCATCGGCGACCCACGCAAGGGAAACATCGGCGACCCAACGTCCCGAGCAACCAACATGTGGGCCAAGGAGAGGGAGGGACCCGTGGTCAGCGAGGGAGAGGGGAGAGGAACCACGTAGCATGATCACACTCCGGACGGGCACGCAATGCAATCCCTAAAACGTAGAACGGTAAATGAACAAAATCAACCAATGGGCAGAACTCTCTCGGAATTTTTGGCACTATTGCCCGTCCGCCACACCAATTAAACACGAACCGTGAGGCTGACGAGCGGGCCCTCAGGCTACAGCGGTGATCCACGTCGGATGTCAGCGAGAGTGGGTGCAATAAGGCTGGTACGGTTAGCGACTTTGCAAATCCCTATTCATTCCGACTCCAGGAGCCGGCAGGGATCGGAAGAAGCGGAGGCACGGAGCGGGGAGGATCGGACGGCCAGAAAAGCCAAATCGCTGAGGAGCCTCCAAGGGGTCTCACAGTTTATATCTTTAGATGGTCATGTGTAGAGTTGAGCATATTGCAAGTATGTCTTGAAGGATAGTCATCTTCAAGACATCATCTTTGTGAAGAGAGAATGAAAGATAAAAGTTGATCAAGGCTAAGTGCAAAGAGTGGATTCAAGTTGACCAACACACAAAGCTATTTTATGTACCATGTGTGGGATCATTGGTCCAATGGTATGGTAAGAAAATTGCACTAGTACAGAACGACACATCGGATACCCCTCTATGGAAACGACACGAGTTAGGTGACGCAAGAAATGAGTTCCGCGTGCTTCCGCGAGAGTGCGCGCGCTAGTCGGTCGATGGGCCCGACACAATCTCCGTTGCTGATATTACCACAACAGATACGGATATCTGTAAATCTCCGTTTCCCATGTGGAGGCCCATTAAGCGGTGCCCGTATAAATATCCCCCACTCCTGTGTATCTCACTCTCACTCTCACTCTCACTCTCCCCAGCTCCTAACCCAAGCCGCACACTCTCTCCACGCACTTGACTCGATGGCGAACCCCACCGGCGCCGACGGAAGTCAGGATAGAGGATCTTCCTCCGCCAACCCTCTGAGGCGCCAACCAGAGCTGGATCTCCCCTCCGGATCCATGGTGGCGGCGGCTCTTGACGCCCGGATCTCGTACTCCTCGGACGAAGAGAGGACGAGGATCTGGAGGTCGGTCTCCTCCTCTCTCGTGCCTCCTTTGAGCACGAGCGCGCCGACGGTGTCATTGGGGCGTCCGCAATGCAGAGAGCAGTCTACATCTCTGCCGCCGAGCACGCGATAGAAGCCGCCAAGGAGGCGTTGTTCCAGACACAGCTCCGGGCTGCCATACACCAGTCTCTTCTTCATGGCCAGGGCCCTCGGCCAGAAGCGGCGGCGGCGGCCGTCGAGGAGGCAGAGGAGGACTCGCCGGTGTTCGAGGAGGATGAGGTCTCCTCTGACATGTCCTCTGACAGCGGCGGTAAGCGACCCCGCCTCGCCTAAAGTAAATACCGCTCTATTTACTCTGTATTTGCTCAGTATTTGTTCTATATTCTTAGTTATTTAGCTAGTTTGCTCTGTTGTTTAGATCTGTTTGCTCTGTTTACTCTGTATTTGATCTATATTCTTAGCTATTTAGCTCTGTGTTTGCTCTGTATTTGCTCTATATTATTAGCTATTTAGCTCATTTACTCTGTATTTGCTTTATATTCTTAGCTATTTTGCTCTGTGTTTACTGTGTATTTGCTCTATATTCTTAGCTACTTAGCTCGTTTACTCTGTATTTGCTCTATATTCCTAGCTAGTTTGGTGTGTTATTTGCTGTGTTATTTAGCTCTGTACTTGATCTGTATTCCTAGCTAGTTTGCTGTGTTATTTAGCTCTGAACTTGCTCTGTATTCATATCTAGTTTGCTGTGTTATTTAGCTCTGAACTTGCTATGTATTCCTAGCTACTTTGTTGTGTTATTTAGTGTTATTTAGCTCTGTACTTGCTCTGTATTCCTATCTAGTTTGCTGAGTTATTTAGCTCTGAACTTGCTCTGTATTCCTAGCTACTTTGATGTGTTATTTAGTGTTATTTAGCTCTGAACTTGCTCTGTATTCCTAGCTACTTTGAGTGTTATTTAGCTCTGTACTTGATCTATATTCATAGCTACTTTGATGTGTTATTTAGTGTTATTTACCTCTGTATTCTTAGCTCTGTTTGCCGTATTTTAACAATGATTATTCGTTGTGTGAAGGGCTTGGTGGATGCTTGGTGACGATGCTGCTGCCGTGAAGACCTAGGAGCGAGGCTCCGTACACGGGGCCGTCACCAGGAGCAGTACATTTTGTGCAGCACGACGAAGACAGTGGATGATCATCCGGCCGCCGTGAAGACATAGGAGCAGAGCTCCAGCCACGCGCACCGATGAACTTTTGTACAGCAGGGCCAACAGGAATACGGTGATGAAGGAGCGGCCGTCTATTCGCATGGAGCGGGGCCCCATCGACGGCGCAGCCCCATCACCAAGCTTTTTTTTGTTATCATGTAGCCCTTATTAGAAACGGTGATTTGTAAGACTCCGTGTCTAATGTGGAACATATCAGTAATGGTGTAATATAATTATTTTTGCCCATATTAGAGGCAACGGTGAATCAACTCCGTTGCCATTGAGCTCTTCACATCAGTATCGGAAGCGGGGACACGGACCGCGTCTCCGTTTCGGATGAGGGTTTTTGCCCGTTTCCGATGTGTCGTTCTGTACTAGTGTTGTCCATATAGCCTTGTGAACTAACCCATGATATGTGTGTAGAGTATCTTTGTGGGGTTAGGTATCTCTCCATGGAGTTGCATCAAATGAAATATTTTGTATAGCCCATGGAGGATGACATCAAGTAGTGGTAGTCATCAAGATAATGGTCAAGTGAAGATGTTCCTAAAAGTGTCTCTCCCATAGTGAAGTATGTGGGAGCAATTTGCAAGTTTTCACCAGGCGGAGCATGTGCTAGCAAGCACGATCAGGAAAGGTGTTCCAACTTGAGGGAGTCAAGATCGTCATCATCTAGCTCAAGTGGAATGCACAAGGCAAAGGTATGATCTTGATAGGTTTTCCATTTTACCGGTCTCATGCTTTTTGGATACCGGGTTATAGGATCGGTAGTCGTACTATCCAAGAGGGGCTCGCAAATGAGTAACTTGATAGCATCATTGTGGAGAGTTCAAACCTTTGCATACTTCGCATATCATCTTTCTTGGTTGTTATTTGGCTTTTATCCATGTGAGGATTTAGAGCTTGTTTTCATCTCCTTACCAAGCTCTAGTTCATTAAAAACGGTTTTCATATGAATATCTTGTTGTGTTTTTTATGTTGGGGGTTTTACCTGTTTGTATTTTCTAGAGAGGTCAAACTCTCTTATTGTGGTTTCCTCCTCACATGATGAACTATGATGTTTATATGCATGATCTTGTAGAGCTTATGATTATCTTCGAAACGAGACCTAGATCATCTAAAACGGAGTCCGGATGCAAAAGTTATTGCACTTTTCGTATTGCTATTTCAGTCCAAAAGCGGATAATCCGGGGGCAGATTATTTGAATAATCCGGCATGCCCCTTTCTGTTCCCGAGACAAATCGCCAGGTCATCAATCCATGTGACTATGAATCTCACCCACACATCCTTCCCACAATCAACGGGAGAGATGATAAGGAGTGATATGCATTTCCTTCCCAGCGCTACCTCTCTCTTTCCTCAAGCCAGCCTGTGTTACCTCTCTTCCCTCAAGCCAGACTCCTCTCTTCCCTACATCTAGCCTCTATAAATCTAAGCACAGGTCACAAGTCCGCGTGCGGGTTGCGCGTGACTTGGCGACTTGGGACTTGGCGCAGGTGACGTGACGGGAGCGGACAGTGGAGCTCGTCCTCGATTTGGTCGCCGGACGGCCGGTCAAATCGAGCTCTTATTCTCCGGCCGGGTCCGGCGGGTAACGTCTAACGTCCAACACTCCATGCCTTCTTCTCGCTAGATCGGCATCGGCCACGCCGTCTGGGCGTAAGCACATCCCTCGTCTCCATTAAATTACGGTGAGTGAGTTCTTCTCGTTTGTTGGTTCTGTGTGGCTAATGGATCGGGAGTTACAGAAAAGGGAGTAATAGTGAGTTCTTCTCGTTTGTTGGTTCTGTGTAGAATGCAACCTAGCATCGTCGAGTGAAGTTGTTGTCTTCTCTCTAGGCCGGACCGCCGTGTGATATTCACCATGCACCTTTGTCTTGTAGCTTGTAGGGAAGATCATGAAGGACTTCTTCGAAGTTTCTTCTGCTCCAGAGTGTATATTTGGATCCGAGTCATGTGAACGCCCTCAGGCTAGATCGTGCCCCAGCTCCTATTGTGAACCAAGCTTGCACAATGAGTTTTGATGTGTTATTTAGTGTTATTTAGCTCTGAACTTGCTCTGTATTTCTAGCTACTTTGAGTGTTATTTAGCTCTGTACTTGATCTGTATTTCTAGCTACTTTGCTGTGATCTGTATATGCCAGTCGAGGATTCGTGGAAGTGAAAGTTGTGAGCTGATTACTCTTGGGTCATTGGACCCTAGACGACTTTGTGGTGATCTTGGGAGCCTCCAATTCAAAAGCATATTACATCCTTACGTAGAGATGATGCAACACACCTTTCTAATACTCGCCCATATTCAAAAGCATATTACAAATTAAAATGAACGAAAACATAATCATAAACATGGAAATCGAATAATAACAACTTTATTGTTGCCTTTACAGCATATTTCCCGATATACTTTGTGTTTGCGGATTTCTCTATTATCTATGGTGCTCAAATGCTTCTTGAGAGAGTGCTTCGATTCCACTGTCATGGTGGTGTATGATGGTGAATGAGGGTATTGCGTGTGTACGACTCGACTGGCATATACGCCACCTTATATACATGGTTGGCATTGGAATTACAAGAGGTGATTCAGTTTACAAGTAGAAAAAATCTAGATCCAATGCAAATCAGTTACAGTGTCATCCCTGGGATTTCGAGGCAGCAGTCTTTACTTGCCTTGTACTCCAAATTTTGAGTCTTGTCATGACACCAACGCTAGACCCTAATTTCTTGTTGATCTCATAGAAGCTTGACTTAGTAGAATGCAACTTAGCATCGTCGAGTGAAGTTGTTGTCTTCTCTCTAGGCCGGACCGCCGTGTGATATTCACCATGCACCTTCGTCTTGTAGCTTGTAGGGAAGATCATGAAGTACTTCTTCGAAGTTTCTTCTGCTCCAGAGTGTATATTTGGATCCGAGTCACGTGAACGCCCTCAGGCTAGATCGTGCCCCAGCTCCTATTGTGTGAACCAAGGTTGCACAATGAGTTTTGAACCGAGGTGAGGTTTTTAACTAGTTGGTACCTCAGATTCATATTTGTCGAATGTAATCCCACATAATCAACACTTGATCCAATCCAAGGTTCGTTAATTTTTTTTTTTTTTTGAAGCTTGGAACTGTGGGAAAAAAATCCCACTGCAACTTTTTTATATATAAATGGGTTAATTACAGGGGAAGCAGGGGGTAGGAGAGAGAGTGCAAAAAAATAAAAATAAAAAGCTTCAAAAATTTCGCCTAAGGTTGTACTTGCAGACAGATTTTAAACCCATGAGCATATTTTGCTCTTATTCTGTATTTCAGCCAATTCAATTCACTCATATAGACTGCTTTTCCATTCATCGAAGCTAGGTGTTTTGCCTTCGAATATTTTATTATTTCTGACCGTCCAGATTCCCCAAGCAGCAAGAATGATTATTTCCATAAAGAAAGGTTTATGTAGTTTCCCTCTCATATCATCAAAAGCTTCTAACAAAGAGAGGTCTCAGAGGGCAAAGGAAATCCCAGCATTGTGCTGCAAAAGGGCAGGACCAGAAAAGATGAACCAGTGTTTCCTGTTGGCTACATTGAAGAGTTGCACAGTCATAAGTCTGTAGGTGAAAGTTAGTTTGTTAATTTCTAGAACGGAAGACTCGTCCAACGGGGAGACAACGGTCAAATCAGTGGATAATATGAAATGTCTTTCGGCTGGATCGACCTATTTTAAGTGCTAGATATAAACAGTTACCGTCGCACTCCTCCATTTCTGTAGAATCCCATTATCATCTCTGGAGCGCCATAGCCACCCTCATCAGTGGTATTATCACATCCTTGTTTTTTCTCCAAACTCGCCCCGCTTAGGTAGATCCGCCAGCCACCATCACTCAATGTCTTCCTTCGAGAGAACTGCATATAGAGGGAGGCGGCTCGAGCTGCAGTAGTGAGCGTGTGGAATCCCCTCTAGCGCGTATTGGACCCCCCAACTCACCGGTGGGTAAAATTCAAAATCAAGGAGGAGTGAATGTTGGTGGAGCGATTGGGAAGACGCATAGCCAAAGTTGTGGGCGTGTCTGCGGGGATAGAAATGACATGTTCCTGAGATCTTTTAGGAAAAAAGTAAAGGGTCCCTTGCCGTGGCATCAGTCACATATAGGATAAAGAAAGCAAAAAGGCCGAGGCCAAAGCTCTTTTTTTTTTTTGCATAGAAAGCACCAGGTAATATTTGGTCTAGCTAGATCGTTTAACAATGTGGTGATATTCCCTATTTAATCACACTTACTAAAATTGTTGTAACACTGCAAATTTTTGGATCAGCATCCTTTAATTTGATTTGTCGACTCTAGCTTGGCTAGGTGGCGGTGTTGTTGGTGTCGACGACGGTGATGTTGAGCCTCCTGAGCGTCTCGAGCGCGATGAGCTCGTTGGCCCTGTCGGTGGGGTGGTACTCGTCCCAGAACACGTACTTGCTGCGGTCCTTGCAGAGGGTGGAGAGCGGGGTGCAGGTGAGGGTGGGCCTGATCTTGCCCAGCGCGCAGCAGGGCGCGTGGGAGTTGTTGAAGCCGTGCATGTAGGGCCGGTCGATGATGTCCTGGAAGTAGTCGTAGACGTCGCCGAACTGGAACGTCGCATTGGGCAGCGACGCCGCCAGCCGCTCGATCACCGCCCCGGCCTGCTTGTTGAAGCTGAGGGCGAGCTTGTTGGTGGACTCCTGGCACGCCGTCGACGACCTCTGCAGGATCCGCTGCAGCGGGATGCAGCCCATGGGGCCCAGCCCGAAGAAAGTGAGCCGCCGGGCGCCCAGCTCATGGAGGAGCGTGAGCTGGGCTTTCAGGGTGGTGACCATGTAGCTGACGAAGCTGTCGCCGTTGTAGGACCAGGAGTCGGAGTAGACCGGGAGGAGGTAGTTGTTGATGAAGTCATTGGCGCCCATGGCCACCACGTAGTAGGCTTCGCCGAACAGCTTGTCAGCCGCAGCCTTCCCGATCTTCTCCCGCATGAACGCCTGCGTCCCCTGGAACAGCTCGATCTGCTTGTACAGCGAGAACCGCTGTATCTGCAACAATGTAGTCGCCACATAGCTCCCCAGTCAAATCACAGCATACATATGTGCTGATGATACCATGCTGCCTATGAGAAGTGAACTGATTGATGGATGTCTTACGAAGAGGGAGGAAGTCTCGTTGAGGATACCGCCGCCGCCGGACGCGTAGTTGAGGCCGCTCTGGGAGATGACGGTCTCGTCCACCGACGGGTCCAGGAACGCCGGCGGGCGCGGGAGGCCCATCTTGTCGCCAATGATGTCGGCGACGGTGCGGCCGTTGCAGAACCTGCCGTTGGGCATGCCGCTGCCGAAGTCGATGCCGTACCACGGCAGCGCCGCGCGGGCGAGGCTCTTGGTCAGGTAGTTGTTGTTGCCGACGTCCGACAGTGAGTCGCCGAAGATGAACTGCACCACGTCCCCATGGGCGAGGCCGAGGAGCAGGGCCAGTGCCAGCGCAACGGCTAGCGACATCCTCCCGGAACCCATCTCTCTGCAAACACGCACTTCAGGTTCCTTGGTGTTCTGTCTCGGGGAAGACGATCGTTCGATTACTACTTGTGGCGATTAAACTCTGAATGGACTTGATTTGGATATATAGATGGGGATGGACTGCAGTGCTGCTGTGTTCCGAAGGGGGGGGGTTGGGGATTGGATGCACCTACCAACCTGCGAAAGCGTGGTAAGGGAAACTTTGAGCGAGCTTCATTTGGTGCGTGAAGTGGAGGAGTTGGCCTAACATGGTCGTTTACTGATGTCGCCGATGTCAGCCGGCGGCAGGTTATCCTCCTTGCATACAAAATCAAGAGCCGTTTACTCTCACTGACGATCTTATTTTCATTCTGCCCATACGTCTCACGCTCGCTTCCATACACGTCGCTGCGCTCAAGGCCCCACCTGCAGGCTGAGCTATATGAAACGGTTGATTGCGTCTGATGAGAGAAAATTATCCACATCTATATTGTTACGATAATTACGCCATGCAAGATCATAGACGACACCGAGGCACGATGTTTGGTAACGCAGTTCGGCGAACTCGCCTATATCTGCGGGGCATGACTACGGGCGCTCCTCCCCAAGATACCGCAACGGCCGCCCTAGGCGCCGGCACAAGCCGCCGGCTCCCCTGCGTACCAATTGCTATCAAGTCGTCATGGGTTACAACGTGTGGTGCCCCCACATTATATGGGAGGCCCGGGCTACAAGAGTTCGACTCCAATACTACTCGTATCCTATCCACACCTATTACAATTCCAAGTCCTACCGCAACCCAACTCGTACATAATATTCGACACAAACACAACAAACTCCACCTTGGCGAATATTCTCCACCACCTTGAATTTTGCCAAGCGTCGAACTCCATGTACTCCGGACTTGAGTTGTCTTCTTTGTAGCTTACAAAACGCTACCCGACGAGTCTTCCTCAAACTCACCGCCTCCGAGGAACACAGCTGCTACTCCCGCACCCTCATCCTTCATGACTTCACCTACAACTAAGAGAACGTTGCCGTCCAAGTCACCACCATGAGCTGCAATATTAGCACTTGACCCACCATTGAGAACTGGACAGTCCCTTTTATAATGTCCCCACTGCTTACACTTGTAACATTGCACCTTCTTCTTTTTCTTCCCTGCCTCATGTCCTTTTCTGCCTAACTCACCCTTGACCAGCAAACCATCACCCTGAGCGACTTCCTCCGTGACCTTCTTCTTTCTCACATCATAGGATAATAAGGCCGTAGTGATATCCTCAAGCTCGACAGTCTCCTTGTCGTACGTCAAAGTAGTGATCAAATGCTCATAGGACGGTGGCAATGAACAAAGAAGAAGAATCGTCCTATCCTCATCGTCAACCTTCACACTCAGACGTGCTAGATCTGTGACAATCTGATTAAAGGCATTCATGTGCTCCACAATATCCGATCCCTCCAGCATTGACAGCATATATAACTTTTGCTTCAAATACACCTTGGTCGTCGTAGTCTTGGACATAAACTGACTCTCCAGATTCTCCCAAATCTTCTTCGGCACATTCTCGTCCATCACATGATACATGACCTGGTCCGACAGACACAACCGTATGGTCCCGGCTGCTTGCATCTGCAACTCCTCCCAGTCATCATTGTCCATCTTAGCTGGCTTGACATCCCCACTAGTGGGAAATACCCTATCAGTGGCGCACCAAATTATGATTCTGTGGCGCACCCCCAGAATTGCTGGATGTGCCACAGAATCGTCGCCACTAAATTTTTTATTTTTTTTGTGGCGCACCCCTAACCATGCGCCACAAAAATATTTCTGTGGCGCACCCCACAACCATGCGCCACAGAATATTTCAGTGGCGCACGCCACAACCATGCGCCACAGATAGTTATTTTCAGGTTTAAAAAAATACAAATACAACGTATACGAAGTCGTATACGTTGTACGCCGCCACCGTGGTCAGGGATGCCGCCGCCGTGCCGTCGCTGTCGTCGGAAGGCCCGGCTTGCTGTGCACTCGCCTGACGCGGTCGCCATCGACGAGCTCTGGAGTTCTCTGGAGTTTCCGGGCAGGAGGCGGCCGTGCCGCATGGAGCCGAGGAAGAGGAGGTCGCGCGGGGGCAGCTGCGGCCACGCGTGAGGCAAGGATGGGCTCGCGGGCAGGGGAGGACGACGTGGAGGCGTGGGTGGAGCTCGAGGTCGTGGGAGCCGACGGCGCCGGAGCCATGGCCGGCAACCGCGCCCTGCCCGCTGCGACGCGCTCCACCGCGCCCTGTCTCCGCATGCCCTGGCCGGCTCTCCGCGGCGCGTTGCGAGGAGAGAGAAAAGGGGCCGCAGGAGAGGGAGGAGACCAGGAGCTCGAGGCTGCGGAGGCCGGCCGCCGCCGCCTCCTGGATGGCGAGCTCGTTGACGCGTCGCGGGGCGTAGCAGCGCAGATCCTGGCTTGGTTGTCCTCTTGGTTGAGTTGGTGCGGGGATAAGGTAGGAAAAATAAAGAGAGGAGAGAGGTAGCTCTGTGCATGTGCGTGGGTCAGTGGGTGCATGTGCGTGGTGGGCCTGAGGATGGGTGCCCGGTACGGTGTGTGTGTGGAGGAGATCGATCGAATTCAAAATTTTCTGTGAATCTGTGGCGCATGCGCCACATAATCTGGCTTTTCTGTGGCGCATCTGGCCAAATGCGCCACAGAAATTTGGAATTCTGTGGCGCATGTGGCCACATGCGCCACAGAATTCCAAATTTCTGTGGCGCATGTGGCCAGATGCGCCACAGAATTCCAAATTTCTGTGGCGCATGTCCTGCATGCGCCACAGAAAGTTATATTTCCGTGGCGCATCTGGTTTTCGTGCGCCACAGAATTACAGATTTCTGTGGCGCATTCAAAACAATGCGCCACAGAAATTATTTCTGTGACGCACCAATTAGGGGTGCGCCACAGAATGTCAACCTATCTATATAGGGTTCCCTACTAGTGCCCGCAACGCCTTCAAACATCCTTGTTGCGCCAACAAATCCTTCACCCTTGTCTGCCATAGCGCGAAGTTTCCAGTCCCTTCGAACTTTTGCACTTCAAACTTGGTAGTCGGTGCCATGACCGCTGACTGGTGAAGAAAAACTTCTGCTCAACCTTCGATGTCTTGGCTCGCCTTGATCGCCAATGCCTCCTGATGAACTGCCACTGTATCGCTGATCGATTGTTCTCGCCAAAAAGATTTGACACGATATATCAAGAAACCTCAAACCCGCACCTATCCGCCCTTCAGAATCGATGTGGAACCCTGTCGTAACGCGCTGATCCTGCTCTACCTTTTCTTTTGAACTTGCAGATCGATTTTATGTGCGCTGCTTGCGTCCGTCGCCTAGCCTCTTATTTCGCTGGGCACCGGCCTATTCCTTTTCCTTGCCTGTCACGGAATCCAAATCTCAGGCTGTCACGTTTTCGTATTCTCCGATCGATTGAGTCCAGCTTGGACCCGTCATGCACACACACGTCCGCTCACGTGGTTGTCCCCTGGATCCAACTTGCACACGTAACTTTCCTTTTTCTTTTCTTTAATCCTTTCACGTGTAAGGTATTCCCTGGACTTCTACGCAGCATTTTTGTTACTGTTTCCTGACGTGTTTCATCACGGAGACCTACCGCTGTACGCCACCAAACGCCTACTCTTCTCGATTCCGTTCAGCTCGGAAAAATTTCGCCAATAATTCCGACGGAAACTCTCGTCTGTTTCTTGATTCTCGCCAGCAATCTGCCGCCTGCCCTGCCGCGCGTACTCCCGACGCCGACCCTGCCGCAGCAGTCGCCACCTCGCGCATTAGCCGTGCACGAGCCGTGTGCACCATGGCCACCCGCATCGTCGACACAACTCGTCCGCAGTGCCACGACGCCGCCCTTGTGCAACACCGAGCGCACCATCTTGATGCCCTCACACTCCGATCTATTCGGTCGTCCCCACATCTGGTCGCCAATCTGATCGCGAGCCGAAGCGCCGCCTCCACGATGTCTTCTCAGCCACTATGTCGGTCCGATTGCCACGTCTAGACAATCCCTACCGACTGCAGCCCATCGGACGGTCCAGGCCTCCTGCCCGAAGTGTCCGACTCCACCGACCGCATCCACGATCGCCGCCATGCTCCACCTTGTGGCACCCGCTCTGGCACATATTTCCAGAGAGGCGGTCGCCCGTGCGCCAGCCCAAGATATCTGGCCGCACGTTACGACAATGCAACATAGCGGAAATCATTACACAATCAGCCACAAAGTGCTACAAAAGGTTTACAAGGCCATCGAGGCATTACAAAATGTCTTGCCAAGCATGGCCCAACTCAGAGTTTTAACTGGCAGCGGAAGACATATGAGGCAACGGCTTGGAGCGGCTCCACTCCACAGGTATCTGGCTGGGCTACTGATCCTAGCACGCTTCTGCTCCTTGTCCTTGCTAAGGTGGAAGTTGAGTCCTCGCCAAAATCTGGCCACAATCACAAGGCCCGCGAGTACATTTGTATGCACTCAGCAAGAATCGCCACTCACTACAAACAATCCAACAATCATGCAGCAAGATATATATTGGAAATAAACTCCTACAACATGGCAAGTGTACTCTAGATACATGACATGAAAGTAGCATGGCATTGACAACCAAACATGTCGTAAGCAAACAACGGGGGTATCACCAGTACAGAGTCCAAGCCAGGTGGGGTTAGATCGTGTACCAACAATCATACAAAGGGCTTACCTGTGACGAGTAGCCGGGTGTACCAAGTGGTACCAAATAATACACAACAGCACCTGTGATCACTGTTAGGCCCACTGGCCTCATCTTTCCACTCTGGGCACGCACGGTTGATGTGGGCTCTGGCCGAACTATAGGCTCCCCAATGCATCCCACCGCCATCCCTAAACTTGGTTCACAATCACATCTCAAGGCAACATTCCCTGCATCACCTTATTGTTCATTTAGTGAAATCAGATCGTTCATCTTTCTTTCAAACAGAACTTATGTTTAACCTCCTGACTCGACAAAGACAATAGTGTCACTGACACTGAACTGTTGTTCCGTAACCTTGGAACGAGGCTAGACATCCAGATTTGACACTCTCGAGAGGTTGCAGTTTCCACCCATCTAGGTGCACCATATAGCCGGTACTTTAGGAACTCTTCCTTAAGACGAACATGACCGTTCACGCTACCAAGACACTCCCTGTATAGCTACCGACATAACTCTATGTCTTATGACGAAGTGAATCCGGCACGTCCCCAACCCATGAGCAACGCCTAGCTCCGGAACCTTCGCAAGACTAGCCCCGACCACAAAGGTAACCGACTAGTCTTGCCAAAATGGCAGCATCAAAGAAGGCCCAATAGGATACGTAGGTCAAGGCCCGCCCATATGAGCGACAGTGGTAGTGCTTTCGATGTTCAGATTAGTGGCACTATGGACTGACCCTATCGAAGTTTGGAGGGGTGTTTCATTTAATCAAATTTCATCATAACAAGTCCAAACATCAGAGGATTAGTCCAACACAACAATCACAATATCATAATAATATGTATCACCAAACATCAAGACAATAGCAACATCATATTTCAAGCAATGGTTACAAAACGTCAACCGGAAGACTACGGCGGTGATCCCGCCGACCAGCGCCTTCTCGTTCGACAAAAATAAAAGAAACGTCAACCGGATGACTGTGGCAGCGATTCCGCTGACAAGCGCCTTCTCGTTCGACAAAAATAAAAGAAATGTCAACCGGAAGACTATGACAGCGATTCCGCTGGCAAGCGCCTTCACAGATCAACTTACAAAGTTAGCACAGTTTATTGGCGTCGATCGGGTGACTGTGGCAGAGATACCTCCGACCAGCGCCATCACAGATCAACTACCAAAGTTGGTAGGGCATGTAGTCTCCAAAATGAACCGAAAATCACTCATAAGAAAGAAAGCATCCATTCCACTCAAGGATTAACCCGACGTGGTGTCAGCAATCTTGGCAAAAAGAACCAAATGGAAAGCAAATGTCCCAAGCGTCGCAGTCCAGGTGGGCTTACGCCAACCACGTTTGACGGAGGGAGAAGAAGCAAATAACTCTTTTGGCAAATGCCCCCAACTCTGAGGATCATAAGACGACATTCGTCCGCTCCTCACCTCGGCGAAGGAGAAGAAGCAAACACTCATAGGAACGCATGTTTTACAGTTGTTTAGTTAGAGGGTTCGACAAAGCCGCGCAAGTGCGAGGCGCACAATTAATTCACACGTCATTCTAATGCATACAAGGATGATGAATGAAACATGGCAGGAGCAGTATTTGAAGTAACATGTTGAACACAATAATAACAGACCGACATAACATATACCGAACGCAGACAAATATAAACACCCGGCATGGCAATAAGCAAATAACAAACAACATTGCGGGACGGCTCATAGCAAGGGGTTAGCTTGCCTCCGAAGATCGACACCGTTTGGCTTGAAGGGTCACGGACACGTCACGGGTTAGGGTCTCGGTTCGCCGGTACCGCGGGGTACACCTATACACGCATACAAGGGTACTGAGCATACAAGTATTTTACAAAAAGGTAAGACCTGTACCACTGGACAGATCCTCTCAAACTAAGAATTTACAAATTTGATTCGCTCCAAACGGAGCTACGGATCAAGAGATATTAACGAGCGACGGTTAGCTAACTGCTGCTCACCAGAAAAAAAAACATACCGCTCGGGAGAAAAAAACTGCATGGGCCGCATCTGCCTCGCGGCTGGGCTGCAAATGGGCCGAGAGTGCGCTGCGCGCTGCGCGCGCCAGCGCCAGCGCCTTGGCGGGCCGTTGCTGGGCCGCAGCTGGGCTGCTACTGCTAGGCTGCACTGGTTCGTGCTGGGCCGAAAAAAAACGACCGGATCGATCGATCCAGGGGCGTTGACCTCCTGTACGTCGTCTTCGTCTGCGCGAGGGAGCGCTTCCACGGCTCGGGCGGCTCGGACGGCGGCCACCGCCGATGGCTGGGAGGTGCAGGGCCGCGGCCAGCGGCGGGGAAGGAGCGGTGGCGGACGCCCGCGGCAAGGTGGAGGCGGCTCCGGCGACGGGGACAAGGTCGACGTCCTCCCCGCGCGAGCACGCACAGGAGAGCACGGGGAGGCGCCGCTGCCGGCGACGGGCGGTCCGGCGAGGCCATCCAGGGGCCGCGGCGAGGTCGCCGCCTCACCCCGCGCCCCGGGAAGGAGATGGGGCCGAGAGGGAGCGCCTCCGTGCGTCGCCTGCGAGCTCTAGCTCCATGGCCATGGCGGGAGGCTCAGGTGGTCGCGGCCTCGCTGTTCCTCTGCGGGGGAGAGCTCGACGGCTAGCGGAAGAAGTCCCTGGACCTCACCACGCTCGTCACGGAGCTCACCCTTGACAGGGGAGCTGCACAGGCACGGGACCGAGAGCTCCCGAGCTCGCCCTTGGAGCTATGGTTTCGGGTGCTGGTGGATTTTCGGACGATCCGAAGCTGGGGATGGGGTAGCTAGCAACGAGGGGAGAGAGGGAAGTGAGGTGAGCGAGTTGTGCTCCCAGGGAGGTCTCGGGGTCTGCTTAAAGGCAGGGGAGGGGAGGAACACGGGAAGCTCCCACATCCTCCATGCCACTGTATCGTCGGTGGAGAGGATAACGTCGGTGGAGAGGATAAGAGGAGGAGTTGGATCGGCAGTAGAGCACGAGGTTGCACTGCAGCCGGAGATTAGGCAGAGGTTTAGGGCTAAGCGAGGTTTAGGTCACGCCAAAGCGGGCGCACGCGACGTCCGGAGCGCGACACGGGCGGCATCTTGCGTTCCCGGTGACTCGGAGCACCAAACGCAAAGACGGAGGTATCCACGGGTTTCTAAGGACGAGGCCTACGCTACTACACAGTTTACACCCAAAAACTCCACACTTGGTAACACAAAGTTTTTCGAAACTCAAACGCACACAAGGAGTTCGATAAAAAGATAGAGGTCTTCCTCAACTCAGAAAAAATCCCGAAATTTCACCACTGCCTAGGTTTGGTACAAGGAGGGTGTCCAAGAAGTTTGGGCTCAATTGGATATCTAGAAATGGGGTTTTGCAAAAATCCGCTAAGCCGCGTACCGGCATCGATATTCGGCTTACAAAGAAAGTAGGCCAAAATTTGCTCAAATGGGTTTGGTTCCAACAGAAGAAGTGTAGGAAATACAAAAATATGCATCTCCCTAAATTATGAGAAATTTCCGAGACTCCTAGGTTGACTGAATAAATTTGGGATCGGAGCCGACATTTATCAGTTAACTCCGAAGTCGGAAATTTTGAATTGGAGTATGAAATTTTTTGGGCGGGTCTTCTGGAAACGGGTAGGGGAGTCCTCCGGAATTCCAAGAGAGAGCAAACTCTATGTAAAATCTCCTCGATAGATTTTAGGAAATCCTTATTAAAACTAGGAAAGTTTTTCCGGCGTCCAAAAATAATTTAAAACTCGGTCTGAATTTTCGGGGTGTTACAAACCTTCCCTCCTTAAAAAGAATCTCGTCCCGATATTCGGAGACTTATAGAGATTCCCGGAGTTATAACAAGATACTTCTTGTATGGTCTTAACATACCCCTATTTTTAAAACCATTTCAAAACTTTTTCTTCAAAATAGTAGAGTTTAAAACACTCGGGGGAAATCCACACACAACAGGGTTTTTTCTCAAAACCGGGCATTTTGCAAGCATGGCACTACTATTAGACAAGATGCACTCAAAAGAATGACATGGCAGGGGCTCACCGAATCACACAATATAGGATCTACCACCATGGGTATATAAATATAAACTAGGGTTTTTGCTTAAATGATCATACATGGCAAGGCACACATAAACAACACAACCATGGCAAAAGCAAACAAGCAAGTTTACAAACAAGCTAACACTCAACAGAACAAAGTTTGAACTTGGGTAAGCAGTTACCCAAAATTTTATAAACAAAAGGATTGGGATATGTTATCATATCCTCTCATCTAGGGTTTTATTTTGGAAAAGCTATATATACACTTTCATGCATACATAGGTTTTGAAAAATTTAAGGTTTCTTTTAGGAGAAGGATGTTTGTGCCACCCAAAATGGGCTCACAAGCACCTAGATTTTGAGGGGTAGGGCCACACCCCAAAATTTGTTTTTGCAAAGATTTTTCCCTATGGAATGCCATAGATACGAGGGAAGAACTTTCGGGGTATCTCCTTGCACTGAAGTAATTGTAGAGTTCTAGCTGGAGTAGAACTTACATCCTTCATTTCTGAAATTTTTCCACCGGCCATACTCCTTGTCTTGCAGCAAAGATAACATGGCTGGAATACAAGCATATAGACAGCAGAATTTCTATTCTGAGAAAAACATCATTTTAGAAAAATAGTCCTGCATTTTTATGGCCCAAACAAACAGTGCAGCAGTATGGCATAATCATTTCAACCATACCGTATAAGCAAACACACAACGGCTAACAAAACACTCCACAAAAATCCTTTTGTGCTCCAACGATGATGGGACACTCAACAAGCATACTAAAGCTTGTGATGGGGGTCATCGTGGAGGGCTTGGGCCCTTTCTTTAACATGAGTCCTCACAAGGTTCATATTGGGTGAGGAACCTTGCGTTGTTACATGTACGAGTTTTTCAAACCTATGCACGAGCCAACATTAAGTGAGCGGGACACCGTGGTTACAGTGTCTCATTAAATACTTCAACTTAATAGTTAAACTTGTGCAACACACACAAATAATTTTCATACTAGAAAATAATATCATTCAAAGTTTGCATTAATTTTGCAGGCGTGCATATGTGTCTGGGTTCACATATACCACTTCTGCTTTTATGTGATCTGTCATTTCTTCAAAACTTTTCAACTGAAGAAAAGGACATGGTATTCCGTCACATGTCAACCAAGTGGTTAACAAGGGAATCAGAACATCAAGTTTTACACAGGGCTAACCTAACCACAACTTAACCGCGGACAAAATAAACATGCAGCACAAGAAAACACAAGGGGTTACAAACAACCTCACAAACTCTCACCTACCAACTTAGGACTCCTCACTTGGTGAGGACTTGGTCTGGGCATCCACTTTGTTGCCTTCTGGATCTTGCGGTTTTGGTCCTACGCAAAGCTTGGTATCCACTGGGCTCTTGTCAGTGGGCTACGGAACTCGGGCAAGGGCTTGCCTATTGGAATGGCATTCCTCCAAGTGGTAGGCAAGAATGCTTTCCAAGGCGGTGGTGTAGGCTTCGAGGTGGGACAAGGTTGAGTTGAGCATCACTTCGATGCTTACCATGGGATTGCTGGGGCTTGCAAGGGATCTTGGCGGAAAGAAGCGAGGCGGGAGGTTCTGTCGCGGCTTCAAAGTACCGCAGACGAGCGAGACATTTCCAAGCTGCAACTTGGAGAGCCATCTCAGGGGAATCCACGAAGTGGCTTTGAATCACATATGGCGCCGCGCTTCCTAAGGCACTTGTGGCGACATACACATCGGCATGATACTCGCTCACACAGGAGGAGAGGTTAGACCGATATACATGGTACACCGGCCGAGAAACACAACCAAGAATGTCGCGAGCAGCTTCCCACAGCAGAGGTGGAAAACCGGGGCGAAACTCAGCGGTGGTCTCGAAAACAAGGGTAGGTTCCATCTACAACCTCAAGCTAAGGTACTTGGGAGAGAGGAGAGCGCAAGATTCCTGAGCGGGATCTGCTTCAAGAGAGTTGGGTTGTAAGGGATAGCAAGCGAGGGTGGGATTTTATAGGTAGCCAGGACTTGGGTCTCATACTAATGGGTAGTGTCGATTCCTTCTCATGGAAGAAACCGGCGAGCCTCACTCGGGGATTGGGACAAGTCCTACTGCACCATACTGTTGACCAACAATAGCCATGCCGGTTAGGCGGAGATGGGTCAAATCCATCGGGCTCCTTGTCGGGCAAAAGTAAGGCTGGGCTTTCCATGCTAGGGTAGTCTACAGCCAGCCTGGTGCTCTGATACCATGCTCTGTGGCACCCCGCTCTGGCACATATTTCCAGAGAGGCGGTCGCCCCGTGCGCCAGCCCAAGATATCTGGCCGCACGTTACGACAATGCAACATAGCGGAAATCATTACACAATCAGGCACAAAGTGCTACAAAAGGGTTTACAAGGCCATCGAGGCATTACAAAATATTGCCAAGCATGGCCCAACTCAGAGTTTTAACTGGCAGCGGAAGACATAAATGAGGCAACGGCTTGGAGCGGCTCCACTCCACAGGTATCTGGCTGGGCTACTGATCCTAGCACGCTTCTGCTCCTTGTCCTTGCTAAGGTGGAAGTTGAGTCCTCGCCAAAATCTGGCCACAATCACAAGGCCCGTGAGTACATTTGTATGCACTCAGCAAGAATCGCCACTCACTATAAACAATCCAACAATCATGCAGCAAGATATATATTGGAAATAAACTCCTACAACATGGCAAGTGTACTCTAGATACATGACATGAAAGTAGCATGGCATTGACAACCAAACATGTCGTAAGCAAACAACGGGGGTATCACCAGTACAGAGTCCAAGCCAGGTGGGGTTGGATCTTGTACCAACAATCATACAAAGGGCTTACCTGTGACGAGTAGCCGGTGTACCAAGTGGTACCAAATAATACACAACAGCACCTGTGATCACTGCTAGGCCCACTGGCCTCATCTTTCCACTCTGGGCACGCACGGTTGATGTGGGCTCTGGCCTAACTATAGGCTCCCCAACGCATCACACCGCCATCCCTAAACTTGGTTCACAATCACATCTCAAGGCAACATTCCCTGCATCATCTTATTGTTCATTTAGTGAAATCAGGTTGTTCATCTTTCTTTCAAACAGAACTTATGTTTAACCTCCTGACTCGACAAAGACAATAGTGTGACCGACACTGAACTGTTGTTCCATAACCTTGGAACGAGGCTAGACATCCAGATTTGACACTCTCGAGAGGTTGCAGTTTCCACCCATCTAGGTGCACCATATAGCCGGTACTTTAGGAACTCTTCCTTAAGACGAACATGACCGTTCACGCTACCAAGACACTCCCTGTATAGTTACCGACATAACTCTATGTCTTATGACGAAGTGAATCCGGCACGTCCCCAACCCATGAGCAACGCCTAGCTCCGGAACCTTCGCAAGACTAGCCCCGACCACAAAGGTAACCGACTAGTCTTGCCAAAATGGCAGCATCAAAGGAGGCTCAATAGGATACGTAGGTCAAGGCTCGCCCATATGAGCGACAGTGGTAGTGCTTTCGATGTTCAGATTAGTGGCACTATGGACTGACCCTATCGAAGTTTGGAGGGGTGTTTCATTTAATCAAGTTTCATCATAACAAGTCCAAACATCAGAGGATTAGTCCAACACAACAATCACAATATCATAATAATATATATCACCAAACATCAAGACAATAGCAACATCATATTTCAAGCAATGGTTACAAAAACGTCAACCGGAAGACTACGGCGGCGATCCCGCCGACCAGCGCCTTCTTGTTCGACAAAAATAAAAGAAACGTCAACCGGATGACTGTGGAAGCGATTCCGCTGGCAAGCGCCTTCTCGTTCGACAAAAATAAAAGAAATTTCAACCGGAAGACTATGGCAGCGATTCCGCTGGCAAACGCCTTCACAGATCAACTTACAAAGTTAGCACAGTTTATTGGCGTCGATCGGGTGACTGTGGCAGAGATACCTCCGACCAGCGCCATCACAGATCAACTACCAAAGTTGGTAGGGCATGTAGTCTCCAAAATGAACCGAAAATCACTCATAAGAAAGAAAGCATCCATTCCACTCAAGGATTAACCCGACGTGGTGTCAGCAATCTTGGCAAAAAGAACCAAATGGAAAGCAAATGTCCCAAGCGTCGCAGTCCAGGTGGGCTTACGCCAACCACGTTTGACGGAGGGAGAAGAAGCAAATAACTCTTTTGGCAAATGCCCCCAACTCCGAGGATCATAAGACGACATTCGTCCGCTCCTCACCTCGGCGAAGGAGAAGAAGCAAACACTCATAGGAACGCATGTTTTACAGTTGTTTAGTTAGAGGGTTCGACAAAGCCGCGCAAGTGCGAGGCGCACAATTAATTCACACGTCATTCTAATGCATACAAGGATGATGAATGAAACATGGCAGGAGCAGTATTTGAAGTAACATGTTGAACACAATAATAACAGACCGACATAACATATACCGAACGCAGACAAATATAAACACCCGGCATGGCAATAAGCAAATAACAAACAACATTGCGGGACGGCTCATAGCAAGGGGTTAGCTTGCCTCCGAAGATCGACACCGTTTGGCTTGGAGGGTCACGGACACGTCACGGGTCAGGGTCTCGGTTCGCCGGTACCGCGGGGTACACCTATACACGCATACAAGGGTACTGAGCATACAAGTATTTTACAAAAAAGGTAAGACCTGTACCACTGGACAGATCCTCTCAAACTAAGAATTTACAAATTTGATTCGCTCCAAACGGAGCTACGGATCAAGAGATATTAACGAGCGATGGTTAGCTAACTGCTGCTCACCAGAAAAAAAACAGACCGCTCGGGAGAAAAAAACTGCACGGGCTGCATCTGCCACGCGGCTGGGCCGCAAATGGGCCGAGAGTGCGCTGCGCGCCGTTGCTGGGCCGCAGCTGGGCTGCTACTGCTGGGTGCACTGGTTCGTGCTGGGCCGAAAAAAAACGACCGGATCGATCGATCCAGGGGCGTTGACCTCCTGTACGTCGTCTTCGTCCGCGCGAGGGAGCGCTTCCGCGGCTCGGACGGCGGCCACCGCCGGCGGCTGGGAGGTGCAGGGCCACGGCCAGCGGCGGGGAAGGAGCGGTGGCGGACGCCCGCGGCCAGGGGGAGGAGGCTCCGGCGACGGGGACAAGGTCGACGTCCTCCCGCGCGAGCACGCACGGGAGAGCACGGGGAGGCGCCGCTGCCGGCGACGGGCGGTCCGGCGAGGCCGTCCAGGGGCCGCAGCGAGGTCGCCGCCTCACCCCGCGCCCCGGGAAGGAGATGGGGCCGAGAGGGAGCGCCTCCGTGCGTCGCCTGCGAGCTCTAGCTCCATGGCCATGGCGGGAGGCTCGGGTGGTCGCCGGCCTCGCTGTTCCTCTGCAGGGGAGAGCTCGACGGCTAGCGGAAGAAGTCCCTGGACCTCACCACGCTCGTCACGGAGCTCACCCTTGACAGGGGAGCTGCACAGGCACGGGACCGAGAGCTCCCGAGCTCGCCCTTGGAGCTATGGTTTCGGGTGCTGGTGGATTTTCGGACGATCCGAAGCTGGGGATGGGGTAGCTAGCAACGAGGGGAGAGAGGGAAGTGAGGTGAGCGAGTTGTGCTCCCAGGGAGGTCTCGGGGTCTGCTTAAAGGCAGGGGAGGGGAGGAACACGGGAAGCTCCCACATCCTCCATGCCACTGTATCGTCGGTGGAGAGGATAACGTCGGTGGAGAGGATAAGAGGAGGAGTTGGATCGGCAGTAGAGCACGAGGTTGCACTGCAGCCGGAGATTAGGCAGAGGTTTAGGGCTAAGCGAGGTTTAGGTCACGCCAAAGCGGGCGCACGCGACGTCCGGAGCGCGACACGGGCGGCATCTTGCGTTCCCGGTGACTCGGAGCACCAAACGCAAAGACGGAGGTATCTACGGGTTTCTAAGGACGAGGCCTACGCTACTACACAGGTTACACGCAAAAACTCCACACTTGGTAACACAAAGTTTTTTGAAACTCAAACGCACACAAGGAGTTCGATAAAAAGATAGAGGTCTTCCTCAACCCAGAAAAAATCCCGAAATTTCACCACTGCCTAGGTTTGGTACAAGGAGGGTGTCCAAGAAGTTTGGGCTCAATTGGATATCTAGAAATGGGGTTTTGCAAAAATCCACTAAGCCGCGTACCGGCATCGATATTCGGCTTACAAAGAAAGTAGGCCAAAATTTGCTCAAATGGGTTTGGATCCAACAGAAGAAGTGTAGGAAATACAAAAATATGCATCTCCCTAAATTATGAGAATTTTCCGAGACTCCTAAGTTGACTGAATAAATTTGGGATCGGAGCCGACATTTATCAGTTAACTCCGAAGTCGGAAATTTTGAATTGGAGTATGAAATATTTTTGGGCGGGTCTTCTGGAAACGGGTAGGGGAGTCCTCCGGAATTCCAAGAGAGAGCAAACTCTATGTCAAATCTCCTCGATAGATTTTAGGAAATCCTTATTAAAACTAGAAAAAGTTTTTCCGGCGTCCAAAAATAATTTAAAACTCGGTCTGAATTTTCGGGGTGTTACACACCTTGCGCCTATCGCATGATCCTCGTACCTCCAGATGATCTTCCGCATAGGCTCGACCAGGCTCTGATACCACTTGTTACGATAATTACGCCAGGCAAGATCATAGACGACACCGAGGCACGATGTTTGGTAACGCAGTTCGGCGAACTCGCCTACATCTGCGGGGCATGACTACGGGCGCTCCTCCCAAGATACCGCAATGGCCGCCCTAGGCACCGGCACAAGCCGCCGGCTCCCCTGCGTACCAATTGCTATCAAGTCGTCATGGGTTACAACGTGTGGTGCCCCCACATTATATGGGAGGCCCGGGCTACAAGAGTTCGACTCCAATACTACTCGTATCCTATCCACACCTATTACAATTCCAAGTCCTACCGCAACCCAACTCGTACATAATATTCGACACAAACACAACAAACTCCACCTTGGCGAATATTCTCCACCACCTTGAATTTTGCCAAGCGTCGAACTCCATGTACTCCGGACTTGAGTTGTCTTCTTTGTAGCTTACAAAACGCAACCCGACGAGTCTTCCTCAAACTCACCGCCTCCGAGGAACACAGCTGCTACTCCCGCACCCTCATCCTTCATGATTTCACCTGCAACTAAGAGAACGTTGCCGTCCAAGTCACCACCATGAGCTGCAATATTAGCACTTGACCCACCATTGAGAACTGGACAGTCCCTTTTATAATGTCCCCACTGCTTACACTTGTAACATTGCACCTTCTTCTTTTTCTTCCCTGCCTCATGTCCTTTCCTGCCTAGCTCACCCTTGACCAGCAAACCATCACCCTGAGCGACTTCCTCCGTGACCTTCTTCTTTCTCCGTGAAAAAAATTACATAAACAACCTATTAATGAACTGATTGGTCTGAATATAGACTTATTACATGTTACTAAGTTTTGCACATTTCGGTTTTCCGACTTCCGTAGTGGCGTGATTAGGATTTGTAATTTTGAGAATTTCCGAATCGGTAAAGCTTGTCACTAATAGCGTGATTCCATGAAAACCGTGATGGCTTTGCGTACGGGGGATGGGAATCAAAAGGGGGTCGGCCGTAGGCATCACCGGCAAACTCAAGTGAGGGATAGTCGGCAACTGACAGATCAGCCAAACGATGGAGGTTGTGACGGGATCGCAAAGTCGGTCGGGGCCTTGGGATCCAAGTCTCGTGCGTGCCATGGAGAGAATCATCATACTGGCGTAGTGGTCGCTATCAATCCTGATCAGAAAGCGAAATCCTATTTGCCACCTTTAGCGGCACGGATATCTCGGGCCAAGCACTCCCGTCACTGTAGTGCGACGCGCCATTTTTGTGTTTAGATTTTCAATTTATTTCTATCTTTTTTCGTTTATGTTTTCTTCTCCTCTCCTTTTTCTTTTCTTTAGTTTTTCGTTTTACTTTATTTTTTAGGATTATGAAATATTCATATTTTGAAAAATTATTCAAATTTCAAATATTCATATTTTTAAAATGTACATATTTAAAAAATGTTCAGTATTTGAAAAGTAATTATATTTGAAAAAAATCAAATTAGAAAAAACATATTTGGAAATATTTCCGAATTTTAAAAATATTCAGATAAAACAGATTTTGAACAACGCAAAATGGAAGAAACAAACAAATAAAAAAGTGAAAAAAGCATCCCCCCCCCCCCCCCCCGCGCCTCTAGAGCATGCTTAAAGCGGCATGTAGGAGGTGTGCACACAGGCTGGGTCCACGTGAGCAGCACTGATCGTCGGATTTGCTCGGCAAAACCAATATATCGCCCGCACGCGACGCTAGAGCGTCGCTTGAAGGGAGGAGCGGGTGGGCCGGCCCATATGTTTTTTCTTTCTTTTTCTTCTCTGCTTTTTTTCATTTTCGTTCTCTGTTTTCCTTTTTTTCGTTTTTGTTTCATTTTCTACATTTTCTTTTTCTTTCAAAAAAAATCCAAATTTAAAAATTCATATTTGAAAATTGTTCAAATCCAAAATATGTTCAGCTTTTCGGAAATTCAGAAAATGACATTTTCGAATTCGAAAATCGTTCAAATCCAAAATTTGTTCATATTTCAAAAAAAACAAATACAAAAATTGTTCAAATCAAAAATTGTTCATATTCGAAAAATGTTCAAATCAAAAAATTGTTCATATTTCAAAATTATTCAAATTCAAAAATTGTTCCAATAATTTTTTTGTTCAGATTTAAAAATTGTTCATCTTTTTTTTTTGAAATTTTCGAATTCAAAAATCGTAAAATAAAAGAAAATCATATTTCAAAATTGTTCAAATTTGAAATTTTTTGAAATAAAAATTTGTTCAGATTTAAAAATTGTTCAAATTTGAATTTTTTCAATATCCCAAACTTTTTTCAAAATTTCAACAATTGTCAAATCCGAACAATTTTCAAAATCTGAAAGTTTTTTGACATTTGATTTTTTTTTTCAATTTTGAACAATTTTCATACTCAAATAATTTTCAAAATCTGAAACTTTTTTCGAAATCTGAATAGTTTTGATAAAATAAAAAATAAAGAAACATAAAATAAACTAAGAAAAAATGAAAATCGAAAAAAAAAACCGTAGAAACGGGCCGGCCGTCGCCTGCGGGCGATATACTTCCCCTCTCGATTTGCTCCCATAAGACTTAAGCCTATACGTACAGTACAAAGAAAATGGAATGGATTTCAAGGCCCAAACTTATGGGTCCCTAGGCCATCGCACAACTCACATGCCTCTATCGACGGGCTGTTCCTTTGCAACCTATCAGAATATCTCACTCGAGGAGGTTAGTGACCAGCTTAATGCCAATGATTTCTATGGTCTCTTCCATTTGACTTTGTCCATGATTGCATTTCAGCAATGTGATGAGATTTCTGTAATTCTTCGAGGCCGAGATAATACACAGGAAAAAGGTTCATGGCATTTCCGTGGAGATAAGTACTATTACTCTAGTAAAGAGTATATGATGTTTAATCACCTTATGAATTAGCTCCATTCGCGCGAGGTGGATTTGGAAATCTTGAGTTCTGTCAGAACATAATTTCTTTGGGACATATTAAATACCAAAGCCTAATAGACCAGTTTTTTTGTGTGGAAACCTCAAATTGTGTGCTTTCACTTCTTTGCACTCATGACATCCGTGAAACTCTGTTGCACCTTTTCTTTACGTGTTACTTCAGTAAGACTTTTTGGTGGAGACTCGATTTTTTTATAACAAACAAGCTTTGAACATTTGTAGATAGGCTGGTTTAGGCAACGCCTAAGCACATGTGCTCCACAGATCTCTTTGTATGTGGTAAACCTGCAATGATGAAGCAGATGTAGCTTCAAACAAACCTGGCCAATGACGCTCTTGCATTCCAATGAAGCAGTGGATGATCATCCGCGTTGCTGGCGTTTTCGCGAGGATTTGGTTGTCTGCTAGGAAGGTTGGTATGTCGAAGCAAAAGATTTGTGCAATTGTTGCTGCCAGGAGAAGAGCCAGTGCCTCTACTTGGAAAATTGTAGAATCAAGTGCCTATATCATGATGCGTCACCCCCAAACATGGTCATCTCGGATTAAGATTCCAATTCCTCTCTCTTCCTTCCAGTTCTGGGACTTTCCTACAGTTCTAAGACACATCTGCAAACAATACACTTCCTTCAAAAGATCTAACAGATGTGATTGTGGAGCCATGTGTTGGAGCTGTCATAGGGACCGTTGCCATCTGCATCTGCTTATTTTTGTTCACCTACACATAAAGAGAAGTGGTATCACATAATTCAAGGTTGTTCTTTTATGGGTTAAGCATTTATATTGAGTTGATAGGGCTCTCAACATCTTCTTTGAAAAAGTATGTCATACCTGGACTTCCAGATACACCACGTAAACGTAAGAATATTTGACATAGATGCATAAGGATAATTCATATTAAGTAATGTTAGAATTATTTTAGTTAATGTGGTGTAGTTCTCGATAATGTATTTCGTTCGTATGTACCAGGGATCAATAAAAAAAGTAGATTTTACGAAGGGGGCATGCAAAAAATGGTGCACCTCATATTCTTGCATCCAACACGTGCAAAAAACGTTGTCAGTATGTTTTAAAAAATACCCTACTCTTACTCATGTTGGTAATGCCTTCGAAGAAAGCACCAGACAAAAATTAACTTTGACTCTTGGGATAATCTCTTTGGTTTTCCATACCTAGTTGAGGAGCTAAATTTTATCTGGAGGGGGTGGCGTAGGATGCTCTTCTTGTCTTTCCTCATAAAGTACCTGTAGAGAAGCTTTATATGCATATTTGGCTTTGCACTAGCCATTTTGTGTTAGTTTCAATCAAAGGAGGTTATGGTCATCAACATTAATAATTCAGGTTTGCTTAATGGTGAGCGACCATAGTCGGAGTGAACAAAAAGTTTATGATATTGCCCTGGGTGAGTTGGAAGGATACATGGGCTTTCAGGGTGGGTTGGATTTTGAGGATGGAAGCCCAAAAGGTAGATTTTGGAACATTTGGATTGGGTCACGAAATAGAGCGTGAGAAGTATTTGGCCTGTAAAATTAGGTGGATATGATCATGAGGGTTTTGGGGCAATACGTCAAGCTGGCATCAGAATTAGACTTTGGTTCACAACTTGCAAGTTCCTGATACCCAAGCCACCCTCCTTTTTTCAGCACAAATGTCCTTCCAGGCTATGAGACAAAGTCAACGAGTGGTGGATTCCTCTCTCACTCCAATCCACCAAAAAGTTCTGGTTACGGTCGTGATCTTGGCAATGAACTTCTGCGAGAAAAGAATGTTTGACATGTAATAAACATGAATGGATGGGAAAACCTATTTTATTAGCTCCAACTGTGTAGCACAAGAAAGCTTATCTGCTTTGTAAGTACTGAGGTTTGACTTGAATTTTTCCAAGACAAAATTGTATGTCGAGGCTCTATCCTTTGCCACGAGAATGAGCTGATGCCCAAGGTTGATGAAAGAAGCATCCACTTCTTGGAAAGGGAAAAATGCATTAGATGAGACTTAGTTTGGATTGGATAACTGATCTGGAGCTTCTGAAGATGCTAATTGATGGAAGGCAAGGTATAAGATGAGTTGCTTTAAAATAAAATGCAGACTGTGGGAGCATTTGTTATCACAACATAATTATTTTTTATGAACGATGAACAAAATGTGTACCAACAACATTGTCTTAGGTTTTTTCAGGGAAACTTTGCCCTTGTTATGCAGAGAAAAAAAACCTAGTCTCAAGGAAGGCACGACTCAATGCATTGGCACCTTGTAATTTTTTTGTTCCGAACTTGGCTCCATCGTACATATCACCCATTTACAAATTGAAATGTATGTTGAGTGTTACCCTTTTTTGTGAGAATAGCTCGCCACCATTGCTACACATTAGAGCCTTTAAATATCTAGAAACTTATTAAAATCTGGAAATCAGTATATTCACAAAAGTACATGACCTACTTCATTTTATACATTCTTTTACTAGATGACCTTGAAACACGGGTTAGTCACCAGATGTGTTTTTGAGTGATTTCTCCTTGTAGACCATGACAAACCGTGTTTGCATAGCGCATCATCTAACATTTTGCAAGTTAACAATATACATTTGTAAATATTATTGGGTTTACGCAATATACCAAATTAATGTGTGCGTTCAAAATCTTGAATGTAAATGATCAATATACTTTCTCACATTTATAGATTGTTATTTAAAAGATCATCTAGAAGATAGAAAGAAACAAAAAGATTCGTTGTCGACGATTGATCTATCCAACTGTCACACAAGAAGTCAAAATAGCGTGTGCAATCCCGTGATGAAACTAAGATATGGTTCGGTTCTGATAACAATTAATTGATCGATTACAGTGATAAGTGTGCATTTGAGCAAGATATATCATACATACAAAGCTGCATTGATGGGCCACTCGCAACCAAACCCGCTTATACTTGATATAATCATGTGTGCCATAATTAGGGATGGTTGTGGTGAAAACGATTGAGTATTTGCACTATCAAAACACATAGGTTTAGGTATCGTCGCCAGAAAAATTATGATGCAATCTTAATAGTCTTTACATGTATTTGGAATGATCATGTGTATATATTATGTGTTGATAAATTGATATGCACACTATGTTATACTTGAACCTGTATAGTATGGATATACCGTGAATGTAGAGGTTATTGATATATTTAAGTAACGAAGTCGAAATGCCAATTATGTTCATAATGACATTTCTAGATGTTATAGCATGGCACCGTACGAATATATATGGGTGGAAAACTAATTAATTTCACAAAAGAAGTTTTTATAGGATATTAAGTTTCAAGTCTCGATTGGTCAAATATATTTGTGTAGATCGATACTATATCCCTATCAATTATGGTAATTAATTAACTATATCAAGACAGTTGGATATGCATCATTTATGTGCTATAAATACGTTGCCCTCACCCTCATCCTCTTTGTACATCAAAGCTCATACTTCTTCTAGCTTGTAGCATCAAACTGTCGCTAGGATACCATGAATTTTATGGTCAAGAAGGAATGGACCTCCTCTGGGATAGATGGGGGAAGTTCAATCATCACTGTTTTCAGTGGATTCAGCTACAACTACAATGGTGCAAACCTCAACGGTAACAACAAGCAAGACATCATGGCTGAGCCCCGCTCATGGTTCCCTTTAAAGACCATGCATGAGGTAATAGACTTATACTGGTTGATCTCCTAGTGTAGATTGCTATGACAAGATATCAGGAGAGTGAGTATTGTGATACCATAATTAGCACATGGGACACATGTACTGTAGATGTGGCCGTGTGAATCGGAACTTGGGGGTATCATAGGAGTAGGAGATCTTTACAATGTTAATGATCTTGTCCATTGTAGGGTACGCGTGCCATAAAGGTGGAGGAAGGGTTGGAAGTGTTGGAGAAGAACAAGGTGGAGGTGTTGAACAAGATGTCCATCCATCAACCGGTAGTTGCACCACGCCCAAGAATGTTTTGGACCGAGGATGAACATAGGTTATTGATTTATCATCATTCCTAATTTGTTGAAGATTTATTATATATGTTTGGTTTACACTTTCCTTTTGACATATTAGGCGTATTTAAAAACACGGTATAATAATTAATCATTAGGTGGGAATTAGTTTTCATGAGTCGTGAAGGTTAATTTAGCCTTTATTGACACTATATTTTACCAGTATATAAATGGAATTCAGTTCACACTTACTGTTAAAATAATAATCCCTAAAAGTCGAGTCCATTGTTGTTTTGTGTATTCTCACCTTTAATGGTAAGGGCATTAATTTGGCATCACCATATAATCTTCCACTAAATAGCCGTAAAAATTGTTGCATGTGCCTTGCAAAGTTAATACCAGTGTCACTTGTCCACATACCTTAAATGGTTAACATGAAAATGTCATAATCACCTTAAGATCATAAGTGCAATTATGCTATGGTTAATTATCAAATATCCGTATGAACATAGTATTATTGAATGTTTATGGATGTTTTCTCCATTGCTGCCTGGGCAAATTGGAAAGAGAGAAACAACTTGTGTTTCAATGTTTATTCACATATACTGTCATTTGATAACATATCTTGTGCACTAGAATCAACAAAAGGACACACATGTTGCTAAAGTTACTTGGAATTTCAATTAAGTTTCTAAATGTTCTATATAATTTTCAAGCCTTAGACAATTCCATTTAGTAGTTTCAAAAAAATTATAGGGAAACATAATTTCTTCCATATGCAAGAGAAACTTATCAAATAACCATTCAATAGTTTTTCAAATACAATTAACCTAACTAGTTTATCTTGAACCTGCTTATTCTAGGCTCTTTCTTCGCGGGTTGAGTATTTGTGGCCGTGGGAAATGGAAGAGCATATCCAAGTACTTTGTCACCACTAGGACTCCATCACAAGTTTCAAGCCACGCACAAAAGTACTTCAAGAGGATCGAAGTCAAAGGGCCGAGAAGGCAACGCTATAGCATCAATGATTTAAAGCTTGACAATGCCACCTCATGTACAATGGAGAATAGCTCAAGTTCCTGGCAAGATGTCATCTTCAGGGGTGCTAATAACCGCAAGCCAAGCTTCCTGTAAAATCCGTCGGACCCGTTCGTCAACATGAACCACATTTCTCAATTTTAGTTTCCTTTCTCATGAACCTCTATCTCCAAATAAATCTTTATTGTTGCATGGACATTACAATAAAATATATGTGATCTCAGTACCAATATAAATCCATGTATGAGTATGATACATCTTCAAGTATTTCACTACTTTCTACTTACATTACAACCACAATGACCCACCTTGATTTAGTAGCAGAAGATTTTATTGACCAGCAAGGCCATCACCGTAACGTTTTCATTGTCATCCATGGTGGTGAAGCAAACGTGGTTGTACACCGGCGTAGAGAAAGTACGTGGTCGAACAAAATAGATTGTCCCTCTGCGTATATCCCTCGCCAATGCAAAACATTTCTTGTACTGGCGAGGGATATGCGCACATTGTCTCGTGGATGAATTTCTACTCACCAACACAATGTTTCTTGTATCTAAAAAAATGCACATACATGTAACATGAACATGGAAATAAAAGGGACGAGAAGAAGAAAGAAACGCGAACTGAGCCTAGCTCAGCTGGCTTGGTTCCTTGTGGTGGAACCGGCCCACCCAGGTTCAAATCCCAGACTTGGCATGGGTGATCGCATTTTCCTGGATTTTCCAGGATTTAACCGGCGCTATGCTTTCAGTGGTAGGTGACGTGCCCGTCAACAGCGAGGCGCCCGTGGTGACTTCGTCAACCTCAAGATCTGCCGGACCAGTCACTCGGAGGTGCTCATAGGGGTAGGGTTTGCGTGCGTGCGTTCATAGGGGTGTCTGTACGTGCGTGTTTGTGAGCGTCTGCGTCTGTACTGTGTTTCTCAAAAAAAGAGAAGAAGAAAGAAACATAAAAAAACTGTGGAAAAGAAGAAAAAAGGTACAGAAAAAAACCATGGGCCTTACTGAAGCCTGGCCCACCATCGAGGCACTTTAAGCGGATGTTGTGCTTGTAAACCGAAAACTTGTCGGGCTAATCTGATGCTGGGAACTCCATCACGCGGTGGGTTTGCGGTGGAGAGCGCGCATGCACAAACCAACGAAACAAACGATACAGCCAAGCTCCAGACGCAGGCACTACAATCATCCAACAGTTCAGCACCGCTCCGTTCTCAGTTCTCACGTGCATTTTGCAGCCTTGGATCGGATGGCATGGCTCGGTTCCTTCCCAGACACTACACGGCCTTCCAGCAGCTGCCAAACGGACGGACGCTTCTTCACTGACAACTGGTCCCCGGGCCGAAACCCACCACGCCAGCCCAGGGCCGTTCGTACGTATCCCCTCGTGCCGCCTTCGTCGTCGTCCTCTCCGCCACCCCACCATTTCGTCGCGGCCATTTCCTCGAACCAATTTACCCACACACACACACTCCGCTCCGCTCCACTGCTGTGCTACCACTGCGACGGCGCTCTCTGGCTGAGCCTAACCCGCGCGCGCATCCCTCCGATCCTGCTGCCCGCCATGTCGTCGGCGGTCACCTCCCCCGCCTCCTTCCTCGCGCTCGCGTCCGCGTCCTCGGGCAGACGCAGGCGGGCCAGGGCGGGCGCCGCCCCGCCACTCCTCCACGCCAACCGGTGGCTGGCGCTGCGCTGCCCTCCGTCGACGCAGCGCACGGCGCGGGACGGGGCGGTCGCGGTGCGCGCGGAGGCCGGAAAGAAGGGCGCGAGGGGCGAGGACGCCGCGCCCCGCGCGGGACGCGGCGGCGGCGCGGGCAAGGTAGTTACGAGCTCTTGCATACGATCCGTTGCGCGCACGCCTCGAGATCGTCGTCGCCTTCCGTAGGTTCCGCTTTGGTCCATGTTTACGAATTACAACCATGCGCCCGTGCGTGCTTGTGCTGTGCAGGTTGCCAAACGGAGGGATCCCGCCGTCCTGACGGTCGATCGCTACGGCTCCGCCGACGCCGCGGCGAAAGGTGGCGCCGACTCCCCGTCCGCACCACCGAGGCCGCTGGACGCGCCGAACCAGCCGAACGGCGTGCTGGTGAACGGTGAAAACAAATCTAGTGTCACCGCGCCACCCCGTATGCCGAGCCAGGCCACCAGGATCAAGGCGCCGGAGCCCGTCGTCCCAGCCGAGAACACGCCGCCGCCGTCATCCGACCGAAATTCCGTGCCATCGCCTCCTGCTCCCGCAAGGCCGTCCAACACCTTCAGGTTCAGCGATGTGGAATCTGCAGAGAACACGGGCGCAGGCATCCGCAGTTCAAAGCCAAACACTCTCTCACCCCCAGCTGCCCCCGCCGTAGAAGATCTATGGGATTTCAAGAAATACATCGGTTTCGAGGAGCTGGCGGAGGTGAAGGACGACGGCTGGGCTGTCGCGGACGGTGCAGGCTCCTCTGAAGATCACCAGAAGCACGATGCCGGGCCGTTGGCTGGGGAGAATGTCATGAACGTCATCGTGGTGTCTGCTGAATGTTCTCCCTGGTGCAAAACAGGCATGTGCATTATATATAACTCTCTTCAGTCTCTGCTTTTGTTTGTACATGTTTTCTTGAATTACTCGTAAGAACATCCATTAATTGTGTCGCATAGGTGGTCTTGGAGATGTTGCTGGTGCTTTGCCCAAGGCTTTGGCAAAGAGAGGGCATCGTGTTATGGTACTACTCACTCTTTTTTTTTTTGTAGAGTCCATACGTTTGGTTATACTATGTATTCGGATGAAATTCAAGATAGAAAGGTTTGGTGCATAAATATGTTGGTCTTAACAAATGCTCGTACTAGTATTCTAATTAGTAGGTGAAGTAGACATGGAACTAGTACTAATATGGGAATTTCTTCCTCTAATGAAAGAGGTAAATTACTTCGTTAGACCACATATATTATTCAGAATCTACAATCAGAGACTCTTAGCTAAAATTTGTTAACCTGGAGTCTTAAGCTTGCTGATAATTTACAAATGCTCCTTTCTATATCGTAGGTTGTCGTACCAAGGTATGGTGACTATGCGGAAGCCTATGATCTCGGGATCCGAAAATACTACAAGGCTGCTGGACAGGTATGCATATAGCCAAATACTCCACAGGGAGCTGAAATTTGAATGCTTAATGTCATAATAAAATCTATCTTAAGTGGTTTTTGTTTTGGCCTGCAGGATTTGGAAGTGAATTATTTCCATGCATATATCGACGGAGTCGATTTCGTGTTTATTGACGCTCCTCTCTTCCGACACCGTCAGGATGACATATATGGGGGCAGCAGACAGGTGAATATTCTGTTATTGGTGTTCGATTACATTGATAAACTAAGAACAGGATAAGGCCTACTGACAGACATATCCTTTACATATTTTCTTTCAGGAAATTATGAAGCGCATGATTTTGTTCTGCAAGGTTGCTGTCGAGGTATCTCCAATTCCATTGACAACCAATTATCACTGTGCATTTACGTGTATGGTATTTCACACAGATTCATTATATCTTGTGAACTCCATACAAATGAAATCTGGATACGCTGAATGCACTTTCGGTCAGAGTTTGTGCTTTAACTTTGGAGCTAATCTGTTGCACTAATGAACAATGCTGATAATCCTGGTTACTACATGCTTCGTTAGAAGTTCCCTTTCCACCTTGATATTGTTCTGTTAGATAGGTTACTGTTCACTATGATACTGAAAATAGCTACTCCACTTCCACTTGCCATACGACAATATTTAATTATTTACTCCTAATTTAATCCAATGTAGAAATTTCGCATTTGGCATATCATACTTAAGAATACTAGACCATCTTTTCTATTCAACCATGAATTACAGGTTCCTTGGCATGTTCCATGCGGCGGTGCCCCTTATGGCGATGGAAATCTGGTGTTCATTGCAAATGATTGGCACACGGCACTCCTGCCTGTCTATCTGAAGGCATATTACAGGGACCATGGCTTGATGCAGTACGCTCGCTCCGTTCTGGTGATACATAACATCGCTCACCAGGTTCTTTTCTCCTCGTATTTGTTTTTCTCTACTATTACATTGTTCTATAAACTAAATTTGTTGTGTAATTACATATGGTTCTCATTTTGACTGAAATTGCAACGAAATTTCTGAAAATCCCGTCATTTCACTAGATACTGAAATAATTGTCTTTTGGTCAAAATGTTTCAGCCATTATAGTAGTACACACTACACACAAACTGAAACAGATTTTTAAAAAATTGCCTCGATGCTGGTTTCATTATTGAAACAACTGGCAGTCTGGGACACTGTGCTCCTTTCATCGAATTTTTTTGTCAAATTTGAAATATTTGGCTGGGTTTCTATCTAATTAATGTAAACATTTCTGTCCTCTGGCTGAAAACAAAACCAAAATCACTGAAATTAAAACCAAGTGAAATTCAGTGATTTCGTCTATGACCGAAATACTTCTGAAACCAAAATTCAAAACCATATAGAATGTGGCTTATGAACGTTATGCAGCAATTGGGATGCTAAATTCTGTACTCCCGTTAATTCTGGCTTTCCTTCATACTTATTTCATAACTCCGGGCTAATTTTGGTTTCTTGATGCTGTATGTAGGGCCGTGGACCTGTAGCTGAATTCCCGTACACCGACTTGCCTGAGCACTACCTGGAACACTTCAAACTGTACGACCCCGTCGGTGGTGAACACGCCAACTACTTCGCCGCCGGCGTGAAGATGGCAGACCAGGTTGTCGCTGTCAGCCGCGGATACCTGTGGGAGCTGAAGACCGTGGAGGGTGGCTGGGGGCTTCATGACATCATACGGCAGAATGACCCAAAGATACACGGCATCGTGAACGGCATCGACAACAAGGAGTGGAACCCCGAGGTGGACGTGCACCTGCAGTCGGACGGCTACACCAACTACTCCCTGAGGACGCTGGACGCCGGCAAGCGGCAGTGCAAGGAGGCCCTGCAGCGTCAGCTGGGCCTGGAGGTCCGCAGCGACGTGCCGCTCATCGGGTTCATCGGGCGGCTGGACGGGCAGAAGGGCGTGGAGATCATCGCGGACGCGATGCCGTGGATCGTGAGCCAGGACGTGCAGCTGGTGATGCTGGGCACCGGGCGCGACGACCTGGAGCGCATGCTGCGCCACTTCGAGTGGCAGCACAACGACAAGGTGCGTGGGTGGGTCGGGTTCTCCGTGCCGCTGGCGCACCGGATCACGGCGGGCGCGGACGTGCTCGTCATGCCCTCCCGGTTCGAGCCGTGCGGCCTCAACCAGCTCTACGCCATGGCCTACGGCACCATCCCCGTCGTGCACGCCGTCGGCGGGCTGAGGGACACCGTGTCGCCATTCGACCCCTTCGGCGACTCCGGCCTCGGGTGGACCTTCGACCGTGCCGAGGCGCAGAAGCTCATCGAGGCGCTCGGCCACTGCCTCCGCACGTACCGGAACTACAGGGACAGCTGGAGGGGTCTCCAGGAGCGTGGCATGTCGCAGGACTTCAGCTGGGAACACGCCGCCAAGCTCTATGAGGACGTCCTCGTCAAGGCCAAGTACCAGTGGTGAAGATCGTGCCATCCTTGACGATGGAAGCGCTGGCATCCGGGAGGTGTGGTGACCTGACGTGTGTGGTTGAGACGCTAATCCCGATTTGGTTCCTAGCAGAGTAGAGTGGAGGTAGATAAGCGTTCATTGATGCAGCTGGTATATGGGATGTCAACTTGATATTGTAGTTTGCTATGTTGTGTGTGCATTGTTACAATGTTGTTCTTGTTTGTTACAATGAGTGAAGGTATGAGAATCAAAACACCAATGCTCGTAATGTTCTGTTCCAAGAGAACAGGAACCAAGTAACTGATTTAGACAGCATTTTCGTTGCCTGTGGTGATGGAATGTTGATAATTTCATCTTCAACTAGCAAAGGCCATGGGAAGTTGCCACTCTCATTGTGGGCGCAGCTGTTAATGTAGTGGTTTCTTTGTTATAGGGCTATTGTGGAGATGTTATAAGGTGATCCTAGTGGCAGCCAAATTGAATGCGGTGGTATGCTAAAAACCAATGTATGTATCTAAGTATCGGATGCGTTTTCTTACGGTTGTCATCCAGGTTGAGCGTTGGTTCCCAAGTTATGGAGCCACTGGGAAACTTGATGTTTCTTGGTTTCAGGTTAGAGACAGTCCTCTTGATAATAGGAAGTGCCTACTTCTTCCTTTGTAGGTGGTAGGGTAGACATGACTATCTATTGACAGGCCCGGTCTGAACAATGTGGATTATGTGTGCATCCAAGATATATATTTAGTTCCTCCACTTGTTGCAAAAAATATTTTAAAAGATATTATTTTAAAAAAATGCTCTAGTACTGTATCACTAGTGGAAAACGGGCCTTTAGTCCCGGTTCTAGAGGGACTTAAGTCCCGGTTTGCCAATCGGGACTAAAGGCCATCCCCTTTTAGTCCCGGTTGGCCACGAACCGGGACTAAAGGCCCCCACGTGGGCGGAGCCGTGCACGGGCACCAACCGGGACTAAAGGTACCAGAATTTTTTTTAATTTTATTTTCAATTCTATTCTCAATTCTATTCTTAATTATTCTCAATTCTATTCTGAAATTTCTCACTTAGCCACACACTTAATAACTAGTTATACACTTAATCTCAGGTCAAAATACTTATCCTGGTCAAACTTCCCATTCGGTCACCCATCCTCCAGCCCGAGCACGTTTAACTTTTGATTTCCTTACAAATTAGCTGCCAAATAATAAGTTAGAACTTACTGATAATAGTATCCTATCAATCACATTAACCCCTGAATCATGATGTTACACTTTTTTATTGTTTAAATTTTCAAAATTTATTTGAATAAATACAATGATTATGTAATATATTTTTTGAATAAATAACAATGATTATGTAATAATATTTTTGAATAAATAACCGCGATTATGTAATAATATTTAATATGGAATAATTCATATCTTTAAATCTGTAAATCAAAATTTGACAAATAAAATGTCTAAACTGATTAGAAAAATGAAAGGAATTCAAATATGCCATCCTATCAATCATATCTTTTGCATCACAGAAACATCGATAAACTTGCTATGAAAAAAAAAACTCTATCATGGAGCCAAATGATCAAGTTATGACAATTCCCACGACATAATTTGTGATAAAGTTCTCATATTCGACAAATAGGTGTGTCTTGGTATAGGAAGCAATGTTTCTAAAGGAATTTTACAAATTATTTTTATAAATATCATTTTCCTTTTCTAAGTGCAAAAATTGACGTTTTTTTGTGAACAAAGTACAAAAAATATGGTGCAAAATGGCACCCATCTAAATATCACAAAGAGTAGTCCACATTTGATGGATAATCCCCAAGTATTAGGAATTTTCTTGATTTCTATCTAATTTCGCCTAGTTAAATGATTTTATGCGGATTTTCCGAAATTAATCCAAATTTGAACTACAAGTGTTTGATAGTTTGGTCTGAAATTCTAAAAAAAATCATTTTAAGGTACACAACCAGTGGTTATATCATAGAAATATCAATAGTTTTAGAGAATTTCACCTCTTTCGATAAATAGTCCTGGTGGCCATTTCGATCGTTTTTCGAAAAAAATCCAATAAAGTGAAAAAACCTCAAAAAAAGATATCCTCTGGCATTGAGTCCTTTTATGTGTACTAGTTGCTATGGAAAATTATAAACTTAATTGTGGACAAATTGTTCAAAAAAATTCTTCACAAAAAGATCTATCATGTATAAACATCTATAAGTTTCAAACCAAATGACCAAGTTATGTCAATTCCCACGGCATAGTTTGTGATAAAGTTGTCATATTCGACAAATATGTGTGTCTTGCTATAGGAAGCAATGTTTCTGAAGGGATTTTACAAATTATTATTATAAATATCATTTTCCTTTTTCTAAGTGCAAAAATTGACGTTTTTTGTGAACCAAGTACAAAAAATATGGTGCAAAATGACACCCATCTAAATATCACAAAGAGTAGTCCACATTTGATGGATAATCCCCAAATATTAGGAATTTTCTTGATTTCTATCTAATTTCGCCTAGTTAAATGAGTTTATGCTGATTTTCCGAAATTAATCCAAATTTGAACTACAAGTGTTTGATAGTTTGGTATGAAATTTTAAAAAAAATCATTTTAAGGTACACAAACAGTGGTTATATCATAGAAATATCAATAGTTTTAGAGAATTTGACCTCTTTCGATGAATAGTCCTGGTCGTCATTTCGACCGTTTTTCAAAAACAATCCAATAAAGTGAAAAAACCTCAAAAAAAGATATCCTCTGGCATTGAGTCCTTTTATGTGTACTAGTTGCTATGGAAAATGATAAACTTAATTTTGGACAAATTGTTCAAAAAAATCTTCACAAAAAGATCTATCATGTATAAACATTTATAAGTTTCAAGCCAAATGACCAAGTTATGGCAAATCCCGCGGCATAGTTTGTGATAAAGTTATCATATTCGATAAATATGTGTGTCTTGGTATAGGAAGCAATGTTTCTGAAGGGATTTTACAAATTATTTTTATAAATATCATTTTCCTTTTTCTAAGTGCAAAAATTGACTTTTTTGTGAACCAAGTACAAAAAATATGGTGCAAAATGGCACTCATCTAAATATCACAAAAGAGTAGTCCACATTTGACGGATAATCCCCAAGTATTAGGAATTTTCTTGATTTTTATCTAATTTCGCCTAGTTAAATGAGTTTATGCTGATTTTCCGAAATTAATCCAAATTTGAACTACAAGTGTTTGATAGTTTGGTCTGAAATTTAAAAAAAAAATCATTTTAAGGTACACAACCAGTGGATATATCACAGAAATATCAATAGTTTTAGAGAATTTGACCTCTTTCGATGAATAGTCCTAGTGGCCATTTCGACCGTTTTTCGAAAAAAATCCAATAAAGTGAAAAAACCTCAAAAAAAGATATCCTCTGGCATTGAGTCTTTTTATGTGTACTAGTTGCTATGGAAAATGATAAACTTAATTTTGGACAAATTGTTCAAAAAAAATCTTCACAAAAAGGTCTATCATGTATAAACATCTATAAGTTTCAAGGCAAATGACCAAGTTATGGCAATTCCCACGGCATAGTTTATGACAAAGTTCTCATATTCGACAAATAAGTGTGTCTTGGTATAGGAAGCAGTGTTTCTGAAGGGATTTTACAAATTATTTTTATAAATACCATTTTCCTTTTCTAAGTGAAAAAATTGACGTTTTTTGTGAACCAAGTACAAAAAATATGGTGCAAAATGGCACCCATCTAAATATCACAAAGAGTAGTCCACATTTGATGGATAATCTCCAAGTATTAGGAATTTTCTTGATTTCTATCTAATTTCGCCTAGTTAAATGATTTTATGCTGATTTTCCGAAATTAATCCAAATTTGAACTACAAGTATTTGATAGTTTGGTCTGAAATTCTAAAAAAATCATTTTAAGGTACACAACCAGTGGTTATATCACAGAAATATCAATAGTTTTAGAGAATTTGACCTCTTTCGATGAATAGTCTTAGTGGCCATTTCGACCGTTTTTCGAAAAAAAATCCAATAAAGCGAAAAAAACCTGAAAAAAAGATATCCTCTGTCATTGAGTCCTTTGATGTGTACTAGTTGTTATGGAAAATGATAAACTTAATTTTGGACAAATTGTTCAAAAAGTTTCTTCATAAAAAGTTCTATCATGTATAAACATCTATAAGTTTCAAGCCAAATGACCAAGTTATGGCAATTCCCACGGCATAGTCTATGATAAAGTTCTCATATTCGATAAATAGGTGTGTCTTGGTATAGGAAGCAATGGTTGCGAAGGGATTTTTCAAATTATTTTTATAAATGTCATTTTCCTTTTTCTAAGTGGCAAAAATGACTTTTTTTTATGAACCAAGTACAGAATATAAGTTGAAAAATGGCACCCATCTAATTCTCACAAAGAGTAGTCCACATTTGATGGATAATACCCAAGTATTAAGAATTTTGTTGATTTCTATTTAATTTCGCTTAGTTAAATGAGTTTATGCTGATTTTCTGAAAGTAATCCAAATTTGAACTACAAGTGTTTGATAGTTTGGTCTGATTTTTTAAAAAATCATTTTAAGATAAACAACTAGTGGTTATATACTTATATCACAGAAACATCGATCGTTTTAAAAAAAATTGACCTCTTCTGAGGAGGGTCATGGTGACCATTTTGACCTTTTTTCAAAAAAATCAAATAGAGTAAAAAAAAACCTCCAAAACAGATATTGTGCAAAATGGCACCATCTAATTTCACAAAGAGTAATCCACATTTATGAATAATCCCAAGTATTAGGAATTTTCTTGATTTCTACCTAATTTCGCCTAGTTAAATGAGTTTATGTTGATTTTTCAAAAGTAATTTCGCCTAGTTAAATGCGTTTTTGTGATCCAAAAGATGATATAGTTGTCATATTTGGATTCCTCCCATTTTCTAATTGATTTAGACATTTTATTTGTTAAATTTCGATTTACAGATTTAAAGATATGAATTATTTCATATTAAATGAAAAATGCGGAACCTTTAGTCCAGGTTGGTATCACGAACCGGTACTAAAGATGGAACCGGTTCGTGATACGAACCGGGACTAAAGGATCTCGCGCTGAGCCCCATGTCAATGGCTGCCTGTCGCAACCCTTTAGTCCCGGTTGGTAGGTTCCCTACGAATCGGGACTAAAACTGGTCAGCGCCCTGGCCATTTGAATCGGGACTAATGGTCCATTTAGTCCCGGTTCTAATAATGATCGGGACAAAAGGATCGAATCCCGGAAGGCTCTTTTTTACTAGTATATGTACCTGAGAGAGTGGGAGATTGATAGAGAGCTAGCTTTGCCTGTCCAATAGTGCAACACGAGCCACACGCCGGGAAGTATCCAACTGAGAAGCTCCCGTGGTCGCCACCAGACACAAACGGCGACAAATCAACCGCCGACCACGACTCCCTCGACGTCCACGCCCACCTCGTTTTGTCCTCCTTCCCTCGGCCACGAGTGCGACCTCTGACTTTGCACAGGCCACGGCGCACGCGCGTCCGGGTATCAGAATGACGGCTGGGCTCCCCATAGATTTAGAACCCACCGTCAGCCGCCGTGTCTACTTGGTGCCATAGTGCGGCGGATGTCTCTCACTGACTACCGAACCGGGAGAGCGAGGACCCAACATGTCATGGTGATAGACTGGGATGCCCCACGTAACGTACCGGGACGGGAGCCTCCTCTCCGTCCTCGGGAACTCCACTCGTCCTATAGGCGAGGGCGAAAGCGCCGGCCCCGAGCCGACGCGCACAGAAAGCCAAAAAGGCACGCGGCACAGGGAAAAGCCGAGGCGCCAGTCAGTGCCTCAGTGGGCATGGCCGGTGCGGCGGGGCCCGCCTCCGCAGCGGCGGAGTGGCTCGACGGGTCTCTTCTGCTGCTGCTGCGCCGGTGGCGCGCCGGCGGCGAGGCGCTGGGGAGCGCGTGGGACTGGGACGCGGTGCGCGCGGGGGCCGTGGCGCCGGCGCTCGCGGCGGCGTCGGGCGCGTGCGTCGCCATGTCGGCCATGCTGCTCGCCGAGGCCGTGTTCATGGCCGCCGCCAGCCTCGCCGCGCGCCGCCCCGAGCGGCGGTACCGGGCGGACCCATTCGGCGCCGAGGACGAGGACGAGGAGCGCGGCCTCCTCCTCGGCGGCTACCCCATGGTGGTCGTCCAAATCCCCATGTACAACGAGCGGGAGGTACGCGCGTATTCTCAGTAACATGTACGGAGTAGCTGTTGGTGTAGGTGTATAGTGGTAGTATACGTAGCGTTATACCTCGATTCGTCTCGTTGTGGTGCAGGTGTACAAGCTCTCGATTGGGGCAGCGTGCGGGCTGTCCTGGCCGTCGGATAGGCTCATCGTACAGGTTCTAGACGATTCCACGGATCCAACGGTCAAGGTAACTTCTAAATTGGCCATCTCGCTTAGCGCTGTACATGTCAGACACCCGGAAAGGCTGATACTTTTGGCATTAACACATCACAAAGTTGCATCATTTGTGATTACCTGTTTTTCCTCCCTAACACTATTTAGTAAAATCTGTCCACTAAATGCTAGAAATATTAAGTATTTGCTCAAGTTGTTCAGGGGTGTCGTTTGTAACTTCTGAAAAGAATTAAGGGTTTGGCAATTAGCATTGCAGAATTAAGGGTTTGGCAATTAGCATTGCAGATGATACTAGTATAGTACTATAGTTTGTAACTTCTGAAAAGAATTAATGATTTTGATTTCGTTTTCTGTCTTGTTGCCCCCGTAAAGATAAATCATTCATGTGCTGTGTCTGAGTAGGATCTGGTGGAGCTCGAATGCACGTGTTGGGCTAAGAAAGGCAAGAACGTGAAATATGAGGTGAGGAACACTCGCAAAGGATACAAGGCTGGTGCACTGAAAGAGGGGATGCTGCATGATTATGTCCAACAGTGTGATTTCCTTGCTGTATTCGACGCTGATTTCCAACCAGAACCGGACTTCCCCATGAGAACCATCCCATATCTTGCGCGTAATCCACAAATTGCTCTTGTTCAAGCACGCTGGGAATTCGGTAAGCCTAAAAAGCAGTCAGGTTTACCCTCTTTATGAGTTTATCTCCTTAGTCTATTATTTCTCTGAGATGCTACTAGCAAATTTGTTAGCTGCCTACTTGTTGTACTTGACATAGCACCAATCTTATGTTATGACAGAAGATTTAGAGCAGATGAGTGAACACCACGACCAAATGCACATGTCATGTAAGATCTATAATAAGAACCGACAAACTGGAGGAAATTATATGTTCTCTTCTTCTTGGAAGGGAACTATAACAATTCGTTCAATTAAGTCTGCTTATGGTGCGCAGCAAGTCTGCCAATGCATCAACTTAATAGGGTTTATCGGTCTGATGCATTTCCTGTTCGAATTGACAGGAACTTGCTGACTGGCATTTCGGGACGATTTTGCAGTTAATCCCAATGAATGCCTGATGACAAGGATACAGAAGATGACACTAGATTACCACTTTAAAGTAGAGCAGGAAGCTGGTTCATCCGCCTTTGCATTCTTTGGTTTTAATGGTATAACAGACCCATCTCCATTAAGAATTGACCCATTCACAACACTGTAGGATTGACCTATTTAACTTCTGGAATTGCTTGTTTCAAAACTTCAGGAACTGCTGGGGTCTGGAGAATTTCTGCCATCAAGGAAGCTGGGGGCTGGGATGATCGAACCACAGTTGAAGACATGGATTTGGCAGTCAGAGCAGGCCTGAAAGGATGGAAATTTGTCTATGTTGGCGATGTTAAGGTGGGGTGGTAATGGCACTAACATACTCTTGGATTCAGTTATTCTGTTCAAACTTCAAATACATTGTGTTTACATATCTACATTAATCTAAAAGAGAAACCTTACAAGAAGCATAGTTGTTTCCTGAATGGGATTCATGTGAAGAAAATGCAGAAAATATAGTTTGATGGTCAACCAACCTTGATTGACAGTCATATTTTTACATGTGATGTAACTCCCAAGGAACTTATTGCTGGAACCATAGGTAAAAAGTGAACTACCAAGCAGTCTGAAGGCATATCGTCGTCAACAACACCGTTGGACATGTGGGGCAGCAAATTTATTCCGGAAGACGGGAACAGAAATATTGCTTAATAAGGTAACTCTGCTTATTTCAATCTAGTAGTCTTTGCATGAAAGAAAAATCTAGTGGTGCGATGTGTTTGACGGTCGGTGATTTTTTTGCTCTCGTATGCATGCCCATCAGTTTTATTTCTTCAAATGATCATACTCTGTTTTGTGTCCATAATGTGGCATCTAACTACATCATTACTGTTTGTTTCTTTTGCGATGATTATCTGACAACCTCTAAATCCTGGGACAGGAGGTGTCATTTTGGAGGAAGCTTTATTTGCTATACAGCTTCTTCTTTGTGAGGAAGGTTGTTGCTCATGTGGTACCTTTCATGCTCTACTGTGTAGTGATCCCACTGTCGGTGCTAATTCCCGAGGTCACAATTCCTTCATGGGGGGTGGTCTATATTCCAACAACAATAACTGTTCTATACACCATTAGAAATCCAAGGTCTGATTCTTGCAGAAAGAGCTTATTAATTAGCATAACTACGTTTGTGCAAGATGTGATCTGCTGGTTCCTCACTACTGCTGTCCTTTGCAGCTCTATCCACTTCATACCATTCTGGATCCTCTTTGAGAATGTCATGTCATTTCACCGAACAAAGGCAACGTTTATTGGCTTGTTGGAGTTCGGAAGCGTAAACGAATGGGTGGTCACGGAGAAGCTTGGCAGCTCAAGCAACACAAAGCCCGTACCTCAGATACTCGAACGGCCTCGCTGCAGGTTTTGGGACAGGTAAAAGATGACTGCCTCTATGTGACTCCCAAGGGTCATAGTGTCAACAAAGTTAAGTTAAACTGAACCCAGAAGTTCTAGAATGATAACCATTTCCATGCTATTGTAGATGGACCATGTCGGAAATTGTGTTCGCCGTGTTTCTGTTCGCTTGTGCAACCTACAGCTTGGCGGGCGGATCTGACTTCTACTTCATCTACATATATCTACAGGCTATCACATTTCTCATTGTTGGCACTGGTTTCTGTGGAACCTCCAACTCTTAGCCATAGCAACTGATCCAACAAAAAGAACCATTCACTATACACAGGATGTAACAACATTATTTTTGAGCAATTTCTTTTTTGATGTGATAACCTCATTTCCTTGCCAGGAACACTGTCAAGGCAAAAGGTGCCTGCCTTTTTAGTAGCAGGTTCTACAATGTAGTTTCCAAGTAACAAGGTTGTATTGTTGAATTATTATTCTACATTAATTGGGATTGTGCTACCAGGTTTTGGAATACAATCATAGTGTAATATCGAACAAGTTATTGGACTGACCATGATTCTGCCTTTGGAATGTTGTGATCTTTGTGCGTATATGTGCTTCTCTGTCAGAACCTTGTATCTCTTGTAGATGCTTATTCGTGATAACATAGATTTGAGAGGTTGCTTGGTTGACACCAGTTGATTGTACTCCACCGTGTCACAAATAGTTGAAGTTTTTCACGTCCCTTCAATAAAATTATAAACATTTAATCACGGATATCATTTAATTATTTTGACTGGAAATTCTAAACTCCAGAATTGTGCCAATGAAAAAACATAAAGTTTGGGTAATACGGATGAAGTTTTGTGGACCTTCTTGCTGAGAGCTTATTTTGGTTCACTGTCCTGCATCTCATCAAAAATTTTATCTACCTTCCAAATCCACACATGACACATGACACATGTCACTATATTTTTTATTTTTTTGAGATTTACTATCTATATATTTCAGTTCCTTGTAAATTCCTCATAAACTCAGGAGAAAAGTCCATTTCTTATTGACCCCTCAAGTGTAAAATCATCAATGAAGTGGTGACAGTTACGCGCATATAATAGCCTAACCAACAAAGGTATTTAAAAAATACTAAAGTGAACATATTAAAAAAATTACTTTTTTCCAAAATTAGGAAATTTAAGGAAAATAAGGCTGAGAGGGTTTCTTTCTTTAGAAAATTATGTAATTTTTAAGTTAAATTTTAAAGTGATAGGCAAGCAAAACTAACAAACAAAATTTGGCCTTCCCTACTGTTTTTGTGTCAAAAAAATATACGCAAGGTTACTAAAAATCCAAGAATTTTGAAATGAATCAAATAAACATATGGTATAAATAATGAAACATTTGAACTTTCTTTAAATCCATGTTTTTCCATATATGTATGAATGTTAGGCTTTTTTAGTTGAAAAAATCTTTATTGATTGTTTTAGGATAATTATGATCCTCTGAAATTCCTAATTCCCAAGGATTTAAGAAGTATCATAAATTTTAGAATTATTTGTTTTGATTGGTTTCCACGTGTTCAAATTCGCTACCCAGCAGCATAAAGTGCTTTAAGAGAGCAATGTAGATGGCTTGACACTTGCGAGAAAAGAGTATCCCTCACTGATTTAGGATCTCAAATTTAAACCGGTTATAGCCAATGGATGAAAGTATTCAAGAGAAACAGAAATAATGAAAGGAATCAAGTGCATACGAGGTCGGTTACAAAGCGTTGTTTCAGCATAGGAAAAACCTTGATAGGAAAAAAATAATGAAACTCCTTAAACCCGGTGGGAAAACTAGGAGTAAATGATACAACATACAATGATTATTGTCTCATTGACAACTCATATGAGAAAAACCTTGATAGGAAAAAAAATCTCATTAGTGAGTTTAGAGATCCATAAATATGCCTTATATACTTTACTTATAAACCCCGTGGGGAAAATAGAAAATATGGCATATGATAAATGAGAAGATGTTGGCTCATTTAGCATGTTATCTTATATGAGAACCTTGAGAGTAACTCATAAAGTGAAAAAGAGTACAATATGATGTACCACGGAAAACTTCTCTAAAACCTAGTGGAAAAAATATAAGGATAGAAGCAAAATGGCATATCCGAAAACTTGTATTTATATTGTCTCATTAAAACCTTTTATGAGAAACCATTACGAAAAAATGATCAAGGAAAAAGGAGTACAATATATATGATCGGACGATCATCGACATGTTATGATATGGGAGTTTACTCCCCATGAACTTTTCAAATCTCAACAATTTTCTTTGCAATATTGTATTACATATAACCCATATGCATTTGAGCAATACAAGTGGTATTATCTTGATAGATAGCGATAGATGATTCTATCGAATCTTAACCACATAATTTTGAATGTGGTATCGTTATGTGAAGCCATATACATTTTATGATGCTTCATATAAATTGACTATTTCAGAATGATTAGTGATAGTAAACATTAGAGTCTATTTGAAGACTTCCCTTAACAGGATCTTCCACTGAATTCAGTCATTGATATGGCATTTTTGGGATCAGAGCCCATATATGTATATCACACAATGGCCAATTCTTGATGTTACTAATGGATTTAGTCAAAATATTTTGTGCCTTGAAGATGTCGAAGGACATTACTTACACCAACCATTTAGTTGGGCTTAGCACTTTTAATAAATCGACAACAAAATACTGTCACACCTGATGTAGTTTGCAACGATGGTATTGAGATATGGAACTAGAGGCCCCGATACCACTTCATCATCGATATTGAGTACAAAATAAGTTTGCATCCTTGTTAGGGATAGTATGACCATATGTGTATTTGATATGATTTATTCACATTTAGTTTCTACCATGTTTCATGGATATGTGAAAAGTGATAGATATGTATTCCTGATGAAATATTCTCGAGTTGCAAACTCAAAATCTCCGTCATAAGATGATTGCAAGTACCTTCCATTTATTGCATATAATTTGACGATAAAATTATCGATATATACAAAGGTCATGTACAATTCAATAAGGGATTTTGCTTATAACTACTGTACATGTAAGCAATCATTATCCGAGTAATCCTTTCAAAGAAAGAACTCTCATACTCGATTGTACCACATAATGTTTTCGACTATTTTAAATCATGGAGTGACTTTTGATGTTTTACACAATGTATATGTTGGTGAGCTTTGCTTTGTGTTCCAAGTTGCAACTACACGGTTCAACTTTTGTGTAGTTGCCTGTCCACACTACTACTAATAGCAGCCCGGAATTAGGGGGGCTTGAGCTTCAACCCATGCCGCATGTCCAGTCCGATGGCGCCCCGCAGAGATCGAGACGAGGCCAGCCATGGCCGCTCCACGTACTGCACCCCCTCCGCCCCACACCGCCTGCCTTCTACACATCCCCTTCTCCCTCTCCACTCCCCCGCTTTTGCACCACCTCTTCCTCCCCCCGCTTTGGTTTCGCGCGCGGCCACGACGACGACGACGGCTCACGGAGCAAGAGGACGAGCGCGGGGGAGAGGGATATGAGCTCATCTGCCCCGCGGCTCACAGCGTCCAACTGATCATCCCAACGAAATACTCATCCTCCAAAGCCCGGCGAAATGGTAATTTCGCCTTCTCGTGTTTGCGGTGTTCCGATAGGGTCCCCATTCTTTTTTCTCTTGGGTCTGAATCATGGTGTTAAGTTGCACATTTTTTACCCGGGGATCCGGTAAAATTATGTCTGGCATTGCATTGTATATTCCAGCTTCCTGATTGGAATAAAAAAATTGAGGGATGATTGGAATAATTTTGCCATTGGCGAAATGCCGAATCCAATTTTTATTATCATTCCTCCACGCATCAAAGTTGCAATCTTTCGGCAGTGGCGAAATGCAAATGTATTTTCGTAGTGATGCTTCCGTGGATGATAGCAGGCATGATTGAGACAAGTACATTTCTGTTTCAGGGGACGAAAGTTAATATTATAGTAGGCTCACACGTGTGGGCCGAAGACGCCGAGATTGCTTGGGTTGATGGAGAAGTCGTTAAGATCAATGGCGAAGAGGCCGATATCCAAGCAACCAATGGGAAAAAGGTATGCAGCATTGGATAATTCTGCTACTTATAGGCATTCGTTTTGATATAATACTGCAAGCTACTGATGTTATCTGTCACGATCTTTAGATCGTTGTGAATTTGTCGAAATTGTATCCCAAAGATATGGAAGCAGCTGCCGGTGGAGTCGACGACATGACGAAGCTATCCTATCTCCACGAGCCAGGAGTTCTGCAGAATTTGGCCATCAGATATGAACTTAATGAGATCTACGTATGTTTTATTTCTTACTGTTTGCTGTTTCAGGAACTTGCTGTACAATCTGTACGTATGCCGTTATGTCAGCTGTACTGCCTGGGTTTAAAGTTTGAAACTCTATCAATGTTTTATGTTGCTGATATATCTTCGTTTGGGCAGACATACACTGGAAATATTCTCATTGCTGTCAATCCTTTCCAAAGGTTGCCACATCTATATGACCCACATATGATGCAACAGTACAAGGGAGCACCCTTTGGAGAGTTAAGTCCTCATGTTTTCGCTGTCGCGGATGTTGCATACCGGTAAGTAAGCATAACCAAAATTGTGTCAGTATTTCCGCAGAAGACAATCGGGTTGATCTCACTGTTGTATTTCACGTGAAATAGCGCTATGATCCATGAAGGAAAGAGCAACTCTATTCTTGTGAGTGGTGAGAGTGGTGCCGGTAAAACAGAAACGACAAAAATGCTTATGAGGTATCTTGCCTATCTGGGTGGCCGTGCTGCGACAGAAGGAAGAACAGTAGAGCAACAAGTTCTTGAAGTAAGACAGACAGTTACTTAGACTGGCAAGAAAATTGTAGTGAGAAGTTATCTATACTTAAATTGAACTTATATTTCACGTTCTTATATCTGCAGTCAAATCCTGTTCTTGAAGCTTTTGGCAATGCAAAGACTCTCAGAAATAACAATTCTAGGTACGAGATATAAAAAACTATATATCTCATCATAAGATTACTTGCATTATAAAAAAAACTATATATCTCATTATTTTCATGATGCTTGGTGCAGTCGGTTTGGTAAGTTTGTTGAGATTCAATTTGATAAGCAAGGGAGAATCTCAGGTGCTGCTGTCAGAACTTACTTGCTAGAAAGGTCGCGGGTATGCCAAATTTCTGATCCTGAACGCAACTACCACTGCTTTTATCTTCTTTGTGCGGCCCCACAGGAGGTAATGATCTGTATTCTCCTTTGACACTTCTTATGTGCCTCGATGGACACATCATTGTTCTTTACACTTCAGATTCGGTGCCTAATACACACAATCTGATTTGGTGCATTGCATTTTCAGGATATTGAAAAGTACAAATTAGGAAATCCAAAGAATTTTAATTATCTTAATAAATCAAATTGCTACGAGTTAGTTGGGGTTAGCGATGCTCATGAGTATTTAGCTACCAGAAGAGCAATGGATATTGTTGGCATCAGTACTCAGGAACAGGTAGCTCAAACTGTTTCCATATGTACTTTGCTATGATCAATGGGAATTGAGCTCATTTTTCTTCTCACCTATTTGCACTTAAACTTGTTTCCAGGATGCTATTTTCAGGGTTGTTGCAGCTATCCTTCATATTGGCAACATTGAATTTGCCAAGGGGAAAGAAGTTGATTCCTCAGTTTTGAAAGATGACAAATCTAAGTTCCATCTTGACACAGCTGCTGAACTTCTTATGTAACTACCTTCATTTGGTTATGTTCTCTAATTGCTGGTATTCCTATGTGCTTGCTCCAATGATTGTTGACATGTAATCTATGTCAGGTGTGATCCTGGAGCCTTGACAGATGCTCTTTGTAAGCGTGTCATGGTAACACCAGAGGAGGTTATAAAAAGGAGTCTTGATCCTTACAGTGCAACTATCAGCAGGGATGGTCTAGCAAAGACGATATACTCTCGTTTGTTTGATTGGTAAGATAATAATGTCTTTTGTACTTCATTATGTATATATTCTTCATGTCCAATCAGATGCAGTGCAGAAGAGAAAAAGATTGCATTCATCGTTGGAACCCGTCATTATCTTGCAGGCTTGTTGATAAAATCAATAGTTCCATTGGGCAAGATGCTAACTCAAATGTCTTATTGGTGTCCTGGACATCTACGGTTTTGAGAGTTTCAAATTAAACAGGTAATCTTTACTGCTGTCCAGTCTTGTAAGAATTCACTGGGTTATTTTCACAAATTGACAAATACTTTTCTGCAGTTTTGAACAATTCTGTATTAATTATACAAATGAGAAATTGCAACAACATTTCAATCAGGTAATACTTGTTCACAAATAATAGTTCATGTACACCAAACCCCCATAACCATTTGGTAAACAAAAGGGCCTATATTTATGTGAAAGGTGCTTGTGTGATCTTTTTCAGCACGTTTTCAAGATGGAGCAAGAGGAGTACACCAAAGAACAAATTGATTGGAGCTATATTGAGTTTGTTGATAATCAAGATGTTCTTGACCTTATTGAGAAGGTATGTGTAAAGTTTTTAATTTCATGTGGTGCCTTGATGGGGAAATCTAAAGTGCTGTAATGGGGCATTTTTATCATTTTATTTTGCTTGTCATCAATCATTCCGATAAGGTCATGTTACTGTAGAATACAATCAAATACTTTTTCAATTAGTGTGTACTTGAACAAAGTTAAGCCTCAGTTATGGCCCACAAGCTTAAAACAAGGCGGAGCATTGATTCAACATGTGTTTATACTTCTTTAAAAAGGTCACATGGCCAGAGAAGCACCTATTTCTTCAAGCAAATACACTGCATTCTTTTCTTGTACTTGCTTTAGAATTAGACCAATGATCATTTTTATCTTTAAGTTCTGCAATGGATTCTCACTCATTTCTTTTCCATGTACTACTGCATTGTCACTTTGCAGAAACCTGGTGGTGTTATTGCACTTCTTGACGAGGCGTGGTATGTTTATCATATACTTTCTTTGATCTTCATATTTAATCCATTTCTGTTTTACTGTGTGAATTAATGTTTTAGTTATTGAGCATGGATTAGATGTGAACCATGTTATAATTGTATTCTGTTTACTGTTCTCAATTCAGTATGTTTCCGAAGTCAACACATGAGACCTTTTCCCAGAAGCTGTACCAGACTTTTCAAAAGCATAAACGGTTTGTCAAACCCAAGCTATCTCGCACAGATTTTGCAATCACTCACTACGCTGGAGAGGTTAGGATTTATTCATCAAACCCAATCGTTCCAGGATACTGTAGAGTTTTATCTAATGTTAAAATACTTATGCTTGTGGTATGCAGGTGGTGTATCAGTCTGACCAATTTCTTGACAAAAATAAAGACTATGTTGTGGCAGAGCACCAGGAGTTACTGAGTGCTTCTAGGTGCTCCTTTATCTCTGGATTATTTCCTCCTCTGCCAGAGGAAACATCAAAATCCTCAAAGTTCGCTTCCATTGGAGCACGTTTCAAGGTTTCCCTTCTTTGCTTCTGCATTCTTATTCTTCAGACTTTACTGCCGGTTCTATATCCACGTGTCCCATTTCCATTTTGTGTCCATATATTATCATGCATGACTAATTTGACTGACCTCTGACTTTTTTGTGGCAGCTACAACTTACATCTCTTATGGAAACATTAAATTCTACTGAACCTCATTATATCAGATGTGTTAAACCAAATAATGTGCTGAAACCGGCAATTTTCGAGAATGTCAATGTCATGCAACAGTTGCGTTGTGGTGTAAGTGCCTTGCCTCAGACTTAACTGCAGCCGGATGTAGGCTTTGGGTTAGTCTATATTACAATGTTGTTCCATTAAATTGCATCCCATCTATCATCAGGGTGTACTCGAGGCAATCAGGATCAGTTGTGCCGGGTATCCTACACGTCGCACATTTTATGAGTTTTTGCATCGTTTTGGAATACTTGCTCCGGATGCCCTTGAAGGAAAGTAAGTTCTTATTTAAGTTATGTTGATTCGTAGTTTAACATCTCAGACTCACTAGAGTTTTCTGGTGCATCTAAAAGTGAAAGTAGCTAAGATTTTTTCTTTTTCACATCTCATTAGCTGTGATGAAAAGGTTGCATGCAAGAGGATTCTGGAAAAGAAGGGTCTTTTAGGCTTTCAGGTAACTAGCCTTAACTCTAGCTAATCTCTGCCTGTCACATGTTTTTTATTCGAAGTTCAATCTTTTATGAATACCTAGCCTTTGGGTACATATTTCGTTTCCCTTACTCTAACAATTGCTTGCATTTGTCAGATAGGTAAAACAAAAGTTTTCCTGAGAGCCGGCCAGATGGCCGAATTAGATGCTAGAAGAACTGAAGTTCTCAGTATTGCTGCAAAAACAATTCAAGGGAAGATGCGAACACATATAATGCGGAAGAAGTTTGTTTCTTTGAGGAAGGCATCTGTATGTTTTCAGGCAGTATGGAGAGGTCTGTTTTGCTTGCACTTAACTTTAGACAATGTGATTTTCATTTTACTAATAATGCTAAAACTCATACTTTGTGTTTTAGGAACATTGGCTTGTAAACTATATGATCGATGCGAAAGGAATCAGCTTCCGTCAAAATTCAGAAAAATCAACGTAGGCATCAAGCAAGGAGGTCTTACAAACTCTTAAATGCTTCAGTTCTGTAATCCAAACGGCATTGCGGGCGATGGCAGCAAGGAATGAGTTTAGATATAAGAAGCGATCTAAGGCAGCTGTTACAATTCAGGTTGGTATTCAGTTCCTCCTAAATAATATGACAACTCAACTATGCATCTCGTGTTTTTTGGGTTTGAGGAAACCGCAGGAGCTCTGGTTTGCAGCTCATTACTGGCTCAACACATGATATATTCCTAATGCCCTGATTCTCTACTACAGGCTCGTTATAGGTGCCATAGAGCTCATTCATACCATAAGAAGTTAAAGGGTGCAGCAATTGTTGCACAGTGCAGATGGAGGGGAAAGATTGCAAGGAAAGAACTCAAGAAACTTAAAATGGTATGTTTATTATCACAGTAAATGCACTATTTTGACGGCTCATATGCTTGCCATGATACAACACGAATGCCGGTATTATTAATTTAACAGTAAATGCACTAATTTTTAAGGTGTCAGTAATTATTACTCCAACTTGTGAGTTTCTTTTTTTTTCCTTCTGTTGTATGCCGCTGTCCCTTTGCTTTTCGATATACTCCATTTAACGTGTTGTTTTATTTTCTAGTACTTAGGCTTGCGATTTACTGATCTCAGTTTCAATTCTCCCTTAATAAATGACATGCAAATTTTAGTAAAAATAAAATGACATATAACTTTTTTTACAATTTTTTGAGAAAAAACTCCAGACTGCAAATTCAAACTAAACCTAAATCCGATGCAAGATATTTGCATAGCGTTTGATGCCATTATAAAATGATAAACATTCCTTCTTAGCCCCAAACATTCCATACTATTAAAATTGAGCTGCATGGCCGAAGAGAGAGAATGATCCCATGAATTATCTACCATTACGATGATAAATCAAATAATAACATAGCAACATCAGAGAGCACAAAACCATTTCTAATGCATCATTATTGACTTCTTGGAGAGCAAGAGTTATCATTAAGTTTATGAAGTCAGTAATAAGGCAGCAGCATAAGAGAGCACAAATTATCATTTCTAATGCATTTCTATTATCTTCTCTCAGGAAGCAAGAGAAACGGGTGCGCTTAAAGAAGCAAAGGATAAACTTGAAAAGACAGTGGAAGAGCTTACATGGCGTGTGCAGTTAGAGAAGAGAATGAGGGTACAAATGTTGGACTTATTGTGTTTTTATATCTTCTGCTTTATAACACCTTCTATGTAGTAAAATGTGTTACATCATGGCTTGCTTTTCTGTAATTTTAATATGTTGCACCATAGAATTACTTTTGCTATGTGTATTTCAATCATTTCACACAAATCCACATACATACAGACAGATTTGGAGGAGGCAAAAACCCAGGAGTTGTCAAAACTGCAGAGCTCCATGGATGCCCTGCAAGCTAAATTGGACGAGACAAATGCAATGCTTGTAAAGGAACGAGAAGCTGCTAAAAAGGCTATCGAGGAAGCACCTCCTGTAGTACAGCAAACTGAGGTTCTAGTTCAAGACACTGAAAAAGTTGCTTCCTTGGAAGCAGAGGTAGATGAACTTAAGGTACGTAATCTACTAGACTAGCACTATTGTTGTTGTAGACCATAATTTTCTAATGTTTTTCCATCCAGTAATTTTGCACAAAAATATACTGTCAGATAACTAAGCACTTCCATATTATGATTCAACTAATTTTGTGATGCTCAATCTCATTTGCTGTAGACCTCACTTCAATCAGAAAAACAAAGAGCAGATGAATTAGAAAAGAAACGCTCTGAAGAAGCACAAGCAAACGAAGAAAAGCAAAAGAAGCTAGAAGAGACAGAAGTAAAAATACGTCAATTTCAGGATTATCTGAGAAGGTTAATCTTTTCACATGTTTCTTGTTATGCTCTGATCACCGATGTTTCATTTTTTTTTCTAGTTGTGCATGACGCAGGTGCTCCATTTGATTTCATTATCAGACTACACCCATGTAGTAAAACACGTTATAATCATATGCTCTATCATTTGTCCACACACGTCTAGAACAGTGGGCTTGACTCAGTTAATGTTTTTTGGGAGTTTGATAAAAAAAATGAATACAAACATACATGCTCTCATTCCTTTTTCTTTTCTGTCTCTAGTGAACTTCCGAATTATGGTCATGTTGATATCTAAATGCATTGTCATCATGTTATGCAACATTGAATCTTCATCTTATAGTTCTTGTGATCTGCATGTTCTCCTTTAGGCTAGAGGAGAAGCTATCTAATGTAGAATCTGAAAATAAAGTCCTCCGTCAGCAAGCTGTTTCAATGGCTCCAAGTAAAATTTTGTCAGGACGCTCCAAGTCGAATTTACAGGTGAACAGTTCGTGCAGTTATGGTTTACATTTTGTTTCATCTTCTAGAATGCTTTGATAATTTATATTGATTGTTTATTTCACAGAGGAATACTGAAAGCGGCCATGTATCAGTCAGCGATTCAAAAATAACTCCTGTGAGTGCGCACACTATAAATTTCGTTAACTCCTATATACTTCAGTTCCTGGACAATCATCAAAATAACATCTATCTTTCGGTGCTTCAGGACTCCACTAACGTGGCCTCTCCTAAAAAGGAATATGACATTGATGATAAGCCACAGAAATCTCTAAATGAAAAGCAGCAGGTGTAGCCTGTTTTCTAACTCGTGTTTTTTTAGGACCACTGTATAGGTACGTCACATCTATGTGGTTCTCCGAATCTGATATGTTAGTATCTGGCAGGAAAATCAAGATCTACTAATTAGGTGCATAGCACAACACTTAGGCTTTGCTGGGAACCGGCCAGTCGCTGCTTGTATTATATACAAGTGCCTTCTTCATTGGAGATCGTTTGAAGTAGAGCGGACAAGTGTTTTTGATCGCATTATTCAGACCATTGGACATGCAATTGAGGTTATAACCTTGAAATTCAACTTGATTATCATTATCTACACTGATGCTAAATTACCATTTTCTTTGTTCTATAGACACAGGACAATAATGAAGTTTTAGCATATTGGCTCTCAAATGCTTCAACACTGTTGCTTTTGCTTCAACGGACGCTGAAAGCGAGTGGATCAACGGGAATGGCTCCACAGCGTCGACGATCGTCTTCTGCTACTCTTTTTGGAAGGATGACCCAGGTGCGTAATTTATCTTCTTTACCAGAAGCTTCATAAATAGTTACTGAGTGATTCTGTTATTCATTTTCTGTTTCCAGAGCTTCAGAGGGAGTCCACAAGGTGTAAATCTTGCTCTATTAAATGGAAGCATGGTTAGTGGAGTAGAGACACTGAGACAAGTCGAAGCCAAGTATCCTGCTTTACTCTTTAAACAGCAACTTACGGCATATGTGGAGAAGATATACGGTATGATCCGGGATAATTTGAAGAAAGAGATCTCTCCTTTGCTCGGACTGTGCATTCAGGTGCATATGCTTTCTAAGTTCAGAGAATGATAGTCACTTTATTAGCTTGACTTTTATTTGTGCAATACAAATATGGTACATTATATATGTCTAATTGGCATTGTATTTGCAATTCTCGCTATCAATTCAGGCCCCAAGAACATCAAGAGCAAGCTTGATGAAAGGATCTTCTCGTTCAAACACAAATACAGCCGCACAGCAAGCTTTGATTGCTCACTGGCAAGGGATTGTGAAAAGTCTTGGAAATTTCTTGAACATACTTAAAGTGAACAATGTTAGTTTGTTGAAACACACTCTCCTTTTTGTTCATGTAATAATTAGGACAATTTCTTCAGCAATTGTAACTTGTAACCTCTAATACCATCACACGTTGTTATGTATATGGTTATTTAACATGGTCGCTGTATCTAACAAAATCCTGCTATCTTTGTCACTGCTCCAGGTTCCTCCATTCTTGGTGCGGAAAGTATTCACTCAGATATTCTCATTCATCAACGTACAGCTATTTAACAGGTAAAATATATCCATGCATAGATGAAAACAACTACGTGATTGCCTGCAAACACCAGAAATGCTTGACAGAGCTTCGTTTAATTCTTATCAATGTGCAGCCTTCTGTTGCGAAGGGAGTGCTGCTCATTCAGCAATGGCGAGTACGTAAAAGCAGGATTAGCTGAGCTTGAACACTGGTGCTATAGAGCTACCGATGAGGTAAATATAGCTATTTTCTATCACGTACCTGAAAATTCTGATAGATAAGAGGCAGTAGAGTTATAGTAGCATACTAATTTTTTTGTAGGGCTTTAGTAGCATTCCCGTTTGATGTTTAGCTTCTTCATATTGATTTTTTCTAGATCATATGGTTGTGTCTATAACCTGTCATTTATGATCAATAGGAAAAGGAAGTACACATAAGATTGTTATTTTCATGTTCATTACCCAAGCAGTTTCCAAACTACTTAATGTTGTAATAAGCTTTATGCATGGTTGCGCTCATAGATATTGATTTCTCATCTAGTGTTTTTTCTACTTGCAGTATGCAGGTTCAGCCTGGGATGAGCTGAAACATATTCGACAAGCTATTGGTTTCCTGGTATAATTTTGTTCAATTACTTTTAGAAAATGACTTGCACATATTTTTTGCTACTAGAATCAAGTATCTAGGTTATCAACCGCTAAAAGGAACTATACATTGAAATATGAGATGATAATTGCAACATGACCCTGGAGGAGCACCTTTTTAATTATCAGTTTTCCTTTAGAAGTTTGTCTACTCAAAGTATCCACAAGTCAGAATTTCTACTTTGGGCACGTAATCCCGATCTCAACACTTGAGATACAAGAATTTATATGAAGTGTAGATTGCAGCACTGCAGTGTAGATTGCAGTACTGCACATCGGCAAGTTAAATGCAGAAATCTCTGACATATATTATTTTTCCAGGTGATTCATCAAAAGCCGAAGAAAACGTTGGATGAAATAAGTCATGACCTGTGTCCGGTAAGTGAAGAAAAGGACAAACTCTTCCGTTATGTCGAACATTTAGATTTCCCTGGAACTTTATAACAATCCAAAAACACCCTGTTCAGGTACTTAGCATACAACAGCTATACAGGATCAGTACTATGTACTGGGATGACAAGTATGGAACACATAGCGTATCACCAGAGGTACGTTTTGCACAGTATCACACACTTGCGTTTCCATTAAACATGATAAGAAGTGATCACGTTATGATTTCTAAAATTAGGTTATATCAAACATGAGAGTATTAATGACAGAGGACTCCAACAATCCTGTAAGCAATTCATTCCTGCTGGACGACGACTCGAGGTAGCTATCCCTATGCTCCTGTCAATTGCACATAATGTAACAATTAATCTCAAGTGTGTCCTAATTAAACGTCTGCACTTTGAAAATGCAGCATACCGTTCTCCGTCGACGACATATCCAAATCGATGCAGCAGATTGACATCTCTGACATTGAACCACCCCCACTCATCCGGGAGAACTCAGGCTTTGTATTCTTGTTGCCACCCCCTGAATAAAGCACGTGGTGGCCTGCGCAAAACTTAGGCGTGGAATGCACCCGGGACAGATGACTGGGAGGCCTATGCAGATTGAACAATGAGATGCAGCGCACGGCTTCCTTGTCTGAACATTGGTGTTTTCTGCGGTAGGATCTAGGAAGCCATGGATCCTGACTCCATGGCGTGCATTTGCCTGGGCTCACCTCAGAAGTAGTTTCGCCTCAGCGCTATGTTTTTTCCTCTATTCATGTTCTTTCATTTATTCTTCTTAAGCTCAGAGTGGTTAAACTAGTTTAATCCAGCTAGTCAGGAATTGTTTTTAGCAGGATCAGCTGAGATTCATTTCGTCGCGTAGAATTTATGTGTAGCTTTAGAGCACTTTTGAGGTGAGCTTGCGAGAGCAGTGTAATAGGAAACATATTCCCTTACTATTCAGTCATATGGATATTGTGGCTACCCTACTTTCGTAGCACTGATCCTGTGGATTTGTACCAGTCTACAATATTGATATGCAGCTAATTAATGATTCTTTGCCGTATGAAGTTTTTGGCTGCCTTACTTTGTAGTTTGTACTAATGACTCGTTGACAGACATTTTTTTTAGCATAATCAGTGGGAAACACTCCCACTGCATTTTTTATTATTAATATAGTTACAAATGTACAGGAGTTATTTACAAAGGGTTTGAAAAAAGCTTCATGAACTGACAGATTTCTTGCTCTCTGAGGACACACAAAGTCCCAACAGTTTTGAGCAAAAGGACATGTCCAAAAAAGATGATGAATGGTTTCCTCTTGGGCACATTGTAGGTGATAGAAATTCATCTTCAGATTGGTTTACCGTTGCCGCTTTTCTTGTTTGGATCTTGGTGTTATGTGTTTAGTTGAAATGAGAGTTTGATTACAAATATATATCAAGAGCTTCAGCTAAGGGCAACTCAAATGTGCCGACCTATTTGGTTCGTTTTTGTCCGTTTGGGCGAAACCCACAGTCCAACGCGCGGACGCGGACGGACCGATGCCCGTTTTTGTTCGCGCAGACCCATTTCCGGCACAAATTTGAGTTAGGTTTGCGTCGCTCCGGACACGCGCGGACGACTGCGGTGTCCTCCCCTGACCCGTCAATCAGCGACACAAAATTGCCACTCTAACCCTTTCCTCTACCGCGGCCTGCCATAGTGAAAACCCCATGGCCAGCGCACCACCTGCAATCGCCGCCGCCACTGACGAAATCACCCTCGTCCCGTCGTGGCCACCATGGACCCAGCCACCCCGTCCTCGCCGTGATGAGCCCAAAAAAGAGCTCACCTGGGAGCAGAGAGCGGTCGAGACATTGAAGCGGAACAACCAAAGGAAGAAGGTGAAAAGTAAGGCCAAAGAGATAGCCGCCGCGGCCACCAAAGCCGAAAACGGATGCCATCGCTACCAAGGCCACCAATGCCGCCCTCCTCATGCTAGGGTTCGTCCAGGAGCCGTCAGTGGTCTGGACCATCAAAGATTGTCGTCGACCATGATGCCCGAAGCGAGAAGAGGCCGAGGGGGAGGACCAACACCAAGATAGAGGCAAAGCATGATGCTTCGACAATTGCCTTGCAAGAAACCTGGAAGGGGTCCATATCCCAAAAGGATAAGGCTAGTGAGAAGAAGGAAGAGAGGGAAGAGAAGAAGCGCTAAGAGAGAGAGAGTGGAGAACACAAAGAACTATTTCGAAATACAAAAGAAGAAGCTCGAGATCGAGAAGACCAATGCCCGGTCTAGGGCCAAGGAAGTGGAGCACGCGCTACTCACCGAGGAGGCCCGGTCATGGCGATCGACTTGAGCACCTTGACCCATAAAAAAAGGCTTGGTTTGAGAAGAAGTAAAAATTATACATGGACCGAGACGATTGATCAACTCAATTGTGTGTTGTGCATGAACAGTGGCCGATGCAATTGGGGGTTTCAGGCGATTCTTTTGGGTACAATGTTGTATGCCGGCTGATGACTCCCAAGTGCAGGAGATCAATTGTAGTACCTTTTGAATAGAAAAGGTTGTCGAACCCACGAGGAGCTGAAGGTATTGGTTATTAGAAATGATAAATAGACAATAAAAGATGCAAGTGTTTTTGGTATTTTCGATTGTATAATTGCAAGACAGTGACAATGCAGCAAATAAATGGTAACAAGTAAAAGCTCTCAAAGAGAGAGAAAGCCCAATCCTCTATGTGTAAGAGGACAAGCTCAAGTGATGTGTAACTTATATGTGGAAAACGTTCCCGAGGACGGCATGGATATTGCTAGGCATATAGATTTATTAAACAACACGTTGAATATCTTGTCTAGTTTTAATCTTCTTCGGACGGAGCTATTATTAGGTACAGCTAAATAAATAGACTAAACCCCTTATGATGGATCATGTGGCCAATTAAATGACAGCACAAGAATTATTAAGATATAAAATCCCACCATAGCATTACGCTCTAGGTCCCTGATACTAATACCCCGTAAAGTAACTTAATGATTCGGTCTCAGGCTTTCGTGTCCTCCCAAGTCTCCTTCACGCCATTACACTACGGTGTTATCCTATGAGCCCATATAGGTGAAGTGTTGTGCAGTCGATGTTCGCACACCACCATCATAGAATCACACAAAAAGATAAACACTAGACAAAATACCAACACATGTCATATATAAATCATTGCCAATTCATCCTATGCCCTCAGGAACATACGGGAACTACTCACAACGTGCAAACATGGTGATATTCAGTGGCATAAGTGGTACAACACAATATGAAAATATAACTTCACCACCAAATAATGACAAGTACTCAATCACAAACATGAATAGTAGCACAAGACAAGTATCTAGGGTATAGCAACTCTCAAACTACGAGGGGGACGGAGTGGATCACGGAGATGATGATGGAGATGGTGCTGGTCTTGGTGACGGTGATGATGTAGAGGCCTCCTCCCACGCCAAGGAGGAGAGGTGATGACGATGACGATGATTTCCCCTTCTCCGGAGCTCCGGAGCAGCAGGATCTGATCCCCCTCGGAGGGAATCAGGAGTTTCGCCGCCGCCGCGACCTCGGATAGTCTCGTAAAAATTAGGGCGTTCCTTTTCGGGCGAGACGGAGACCTCGTTAAAAAGCCCCAGGCGAGGAAGTGCCCGAGGCTCCATTTGGTGGGTCCCAAGCGGTCAGGGAATCTGGCCGCGTGGGCCCACCCATTTTGGGCCTCGTGGCCTTCCTCGCTTGCTTCTTCTTCCCTCTGGTGTTCTCCCGAAGAAAAACCAGCTGTGCAATTTTCTTTTTATTAATTGGGCCTTCGTAGCTCCTGAAACAATAAAAACACGAAAAAGGAGGTTTTCTGCCTCCCAGAAATTAAATACTAAAAATAGGGACTTTGTAGGAAAGTCCCCTAAATCATCTAAAACATGTAAAAACAATGATATAGTAATGCAAATAACATCCTAATATGGTGGTATAAGTGGTATAGATGATGATATAAAATGCACGTATCACCGGCACATTTTGTGTCCTTTTGGCTCGGCTCATTGGAGTTGCCCTAACACACAGGTTGGAGCTGAGGTCTGGACTCTGCATCACACCACAACATGACAACACCTTCCAGCTTCCTGCCTTGCTGACCTAAAGCCACACAACACCATTGCTGTTTGCGAGGACGCGCCTCTGGCGCGATGGTTGGCAGTGCCGTTGTGCACTCCACCCGCCCGGGTTCGACTCCAGCAGGGAGCGAATTTCCGGGTGCCTCACCAGCGCGGCACTGTTCACGTGAACAGTGTCCAGCGCGGCACTGTTCACGTGAACAGTGTCCTGCGCTGTAGCAAATTTGTGGAGGGCCTTTGGGACTGCGTTTACGCAGAAGACTAAGCCCTTAATCAGTCTGCCCCAGTTCCAGCTTCTGGGCCGATTCCACCGTGGTTCAGTTAGTGGTATTGTGGTGTGCCCACCACCGCAGGGGTTTCCCAGTAGGTCTAGGCTCACGGAGGATCAGAAGCTTAGTATAGTCTGGTTAGGTCTAGCTTGCGCACAGGTGGCGTGCGTGTGGTGTTGAGTGTGTGTGGAGTGAGTTGTGCGTGAGTTCAGATACTGCAGCTGTACTGTAAAAGACCAGGAATTCTCAAAAAAAAAAAAAAACACCATTGCTGTTTGCTCTAAAAAAAACACCATTGCTGTTTTTCTATTGGCGCTAGAGAAAAGAAGAGCACTGATCCGGCCTTGTTACACAACGAAAGCTCAGCCCAGCCCATTAACCATTCCAGCCTTGCCCTTTATATTCCCCACCTGACCGTCTCAAACCCTAACCCGTCGTCAGCTTCTCACTCTTCTCACCGAATCGCCGGCTCTCCTCCAATACCAATTTGACACCCCAGATCCAGACGCTATCAGCACGGTGAAATCTCCCTCTAGCGGGATCTCTGGTGCTAATCCCAGTTCGTTCGTTCTGCTCGCTCTTCTGTTTTTTTTTTTTTTTTGCATCGGTCGTCGTTTACCTTATCCGCCACGCGAGCGAAATTAGCGCATGACGATAAGCAAGACAGGGACTCTGCAGCGCTCCCTGTCCAAATCGGGGGCGCGAATGATGCATTCGTCTATGGGAATCTCTGATGCTAATCTCTAAGCTCGTTTCTTTTTTTGTCCTTTGCGCAGTGTGTCTTTTCTTTTTCTTGCGCGTTTCAAGATCTTCATTTTTAATGTTTGTTCGGTTTGAAAATTAGCATGCATGGCTAGTGTGTCTCGGTGTGTTTTGCCGGTGAACGAAATCAGCAGATGACGATAAGCAAGACAGGGACTCTGCAGCGCTTCCCCATTCAAAATGGGGATCGTAGATGATGCACACGTCTTAGGGAAATCTCTGATGCTAATCTAAGTTTCGTTTACTCTTTTAATCTGGACTCGAATCTGACTTTGTCTTTGCGTTTGAACAAATCCGCATGAGCTTAGCGCTAGCATATGACGACAAGCAAGACAGGGACTCTGCAGCGCTCCCGATTGGGGGCGCGAATGATGCATTCCGTCTATGGGAATCTCTGATGCTAATCTCGTCTTTCCATTTCGTTTTTTCTGCATTTCTTTTTCTCTTTTCTTGTGCTATTTGTTTTTACGTGCTCTGTAGCTTTGTTCAACACGGTTTCAGCTTTTTGGCGATGAGAAGTGCGAGGCAAATTTATTGTTGAGTCAGTGGGTGCACTGAACTGCCAGCCTGATGATTAGCATCAAGAACGGAGATCTGAATCCACTTCTCCGTTGGAGCCCGCTTGGCCGCTTTGCTGGATGTCTTTCTTCCTTCTTGGCTGGGTTTCTCTCAGGAGCAAATTACAAAACCCCCAACATGCACGCACACACACATGTACGCACACTTGCGGATGGATTTTGCACAAGGCAGGCTGAATGGGCTCCGGAGATGGATGTGTAGAAGCAAAAGTTATGAAGGCCTTGGTGGTTCGGATGAATGCCCCCACTAATTCGTAGTGCTTGTTTAATGAGTGTTTTATATTAGTTTAGGTTCTTTAACATTCCGGTTAATTTTATTTCACCGATAGCATACAACTTCTTTGTAAATCGAAGTACTTATATTTGGACATGAGCAAGATAGCATATACTGAACGAAGTCAAGAATATAAATGGCGCTGTTTATAAAATAAACCAGCATTGTGTGCTTGGCCAGCCTTATGATTATCAGCCCACATAATTGAGATCTGAATACGATTCTCTGCTCTGTTGAAGCTTGCTTGGCTGCTGTGGTGGATCCATCTCCCTCTGTTTCTAAATATGCACTTGCAATTTTCTCTTGGGAGTAAATTGGATCATGCATGCACATACATATATATCTTTCTTCTTCCACCAACCTTGCTAGGCCTAGTTGGGCTCTGGGCAGAGTGTTTGATGATACAGAAAGTATGAAGTCTTTGGTCAATGCACACAATCTTAGTTCGAAGAAGTTGTTTGTAGACTCATGTATCACCTATCTCTGATGCATATATCTTGGAAATAGTTGTGATGTTTTCAGTTGATCTTGAGATTTGTAGTTTTTTTTCTTCATTGGGATATTCTGATCTAGCTGCCTGATGATTATTAAGAAGAATGGAGATCTGAATGCACTTCCCTGTTGAAGCCTGCTTGGCCACTCTAGTGGATTGAATAGTACTCCCTCCATTGTTTGAGCTTGCTGCTACTACTACTACTACTACTACTACTACTACTGCCACGTCACCACTGCTCCCTGCATGCCTGGACAACCAGAACCTTCTGAAGTCCTGGTTTTTGGGGATATCTGCTAGAGATGCTCTTGTTTCTTTCTGCCGAGTTGGCCAAGTGTGCTCCAGGGAACGAATTTGTTGATGCAAAAAGTATGAAGGCTTTGCAGATTGAAAGAATGCTCCCAACTTATGTTAACCCAAGTTTTTATACCTTTCTTTGTGCGTCCTTGGCTTCTGAACTGTCATGAGTCGTTGTTCCTGGAAAATGCTATGTCACCCCCATTGTTGTTGCCTTGCCCAAGTTTTTTCACCAATTTATCTGCTATTTCATATGAATTGGTCGATAAACTTTGAGTTTCAGTGGTCTGAATAAGCATTCTATTATGTTAGTCCCAAAATGGAACTCACTATTTCTCTTACTCACCTTTTTTTTGTGTAAACCTCTGTTTAGTATTTGTGATACTGTTTTTTTCTACGTTTTGTAGACAGAATGATGCTGTCTAGGTCATCTCCGATGCTAACCATATCTTAACATTTTAATTTTTTCTTCATTTTTCTTTCTCTGTTTTTGTGCTGTTTTGGTTTAGATCATCAGGTGCTCTGTAACTTTGTTCAATACAGGTATAACATTTCTCAATGAGAAGTGCTTAGTCTGTGGCACTTTATTGTCTGGTTAGAGGGATGCACCTAACTGCCAGCCTGATGATTAGTGGACCATCTTCTTTGTAAATCGAAGTACTTATCTTTGGACATGAGCAAGATGTCAGATACTAGAACGAAATCAAGAAATACAAATAGCGCTGTTTATAAAATAAACCAGCATTGTGTGCTTGGCCAGCCTTATGATTATCAGCCCACATAATTGAGATCTGAATACGATTCTCTGCTCCGTTGAAGCTTGCTTGGCTGCTGTGGTGGATCCAACTCCCTCTGTTTCTAAATATAAATTTGCAATTTTCTCTTAGGAGTAAATTGGATCATGCATGCACATACATATATATCTTTCTTCTTCCACCAACCTTGGTAGGCCTAGTTGGGCTCCGGGCAGAGTGTTTGATGACACAGAAAGTATGAAGGCTTTGGTCAATGCACACAATCTTAGTTTGGGGAAGTTGTTTGTAGGCTCATGTATCACCTATCTCTTATACATATATCTTGGAAATACTTGTGATGTTTTCAGTTGATCTTGAGATTTGTAGTTGATTTTTTTCATTAGGATATTCTGACCTACTGCCTGATGATTATTAAGAAGAATGGAGATCTGAATGCACTTCCCTGTTGAAGCCCGCTTGGCCACTCTGGTGGATTGAATAGTACTCCCTCCATTCCAAATATAAGATGTTTCGGCAATCTATTTTAGCTTGGTGCTACTACTACTACTGCCACCACACCACCAGTGCTCCCTGCTTGCTTGGACTACCAGATCTCTGTTAGAGATGCTCTTATTTCCTTCTACCGAGTTCGCCCAGTGGTCTCCAGGGAACTAATATGTTGATGCAAAATGTATGAAGGCTTTGCAGATTGAAAGAATGCTCCCAACTTATGTTAACCCAAGTTTTTATACCTTTTTTTGTGCATCCTTGGCTTCTGAACTGTCATTAGTAGTTGTTCCTGGAAAATGCTATGTCACCCCCATTGTTGCTGCCTTGCCCAAGTTTTTTGACCAATTTATCTGCGATTTTATGTGATCTGACAGATAAAGTTAAGTTTCAGTGCTCTGAATAAGTATTATATTATGCTAGTCCCAAATGGAACTCACTGTTTCTCTTATCTCTTTTTTTTTGTGTAAACCTCAGTTTAGTTTTTGTGATACTGTTTTTTAAAGGTTTTGTAGACGGAATGATGCTAACTTGGGCAAATCTCATATATATTCTATTTTATGAGATGCACAAAAAGTATGAAGGCTTTGGCGAATGCACAAAATGCTCAGTTTGAGAAAGTTGTTTGGAGACTTTTTTATGGCCAATCTCAGAATTGTTGTGATGTTTTCTTTTCATGTTGAGATATGTAGTTGATTTTTTTGGCTTTGTCATTGGGTTATTCTGAATTAGCTGCCTAATGATTATTAAGAAATACTAATGGAGATTTGAATGTACTGCCACGACACCACCACTGCTCCCTGCATGCATGGACTACCAGATCCCTCTGAAGTCCTGGGTTTTGGTAGCTGCTAGAGTTGCTACTCCCCTCCGTTCCAATGAATAAAGCTTATATATTTTTGAAAAAGTCAAGCTAAGTAAACTTTGACCAAACTTTTTGAAAAAATTATCAACAACTATAATATTATATGGATATCATGTGAAAATATATTTCATGATGCATCTAACCATGTTTATTCTGTATTGTACATGACTCTTTCTTCAGCGTGATACTTTTGTGACCTTGATCTGCTGAATTTTCATTGGTCTTTCTGCTATGTTCTGTTATTTTTGTGAACTTGATTATCGTATCTTCCATCTGCATTGCTGTGTACATTTTGAGGTTGCTCGTTTCTTGGTTGATTCAACTGGAGCTGCTAAAACTGTAGTACTTTGCAGAATTTGAATTGATGTTGTATCTGTGTTTGGCATCTGGCAGTTTCATCGCGCACACATGAGATTTAATACCTGTCTGACTTGAAGTGATCTGTCTGAGATTCACAAACCGAAGTTTTGTTTTGTGATACCAAATAAGTGTACTTTACTCTCAAGTAAAACTTGCAGCTCCTGGGATTTAATAATACATTTGGCTTAGTTACATATGGATTTTGATGCATAATTCCTATTTCAACTGACACAGAAAATGCTATGTCCATTGTTGCTGCCTTGCCCCAGCCTGTGTGAATAAAGGTCTTCACCAACGGTCTACGATTTCATGTGAACTGATCAATACGCAAAGTTGTAAGTTTCAGTGCACTGCATAATTATTTTAATATGTTAGCACCAAAATGGAATTGACTATCTATCTCATCTAATCTTTTTGTGTATAAATCTCACTTTAGTTTTTGTGATGATGTTGCTATCTTTTTTACGTTTTTATATTTTTTTTACTCCCTTCGATCCTATTAAAGTGTTGTGATCAGTTAACAAATTTGTGCGTAGACAGTTCAGTTTCCGTGTCACTCTTTCCGGATCGGAGGGAGTATCACTGATAGGATATAACTTCTGTGTAAATGGAAGTACTTATCAAATAAAGATCACATATATGGGAATGAAGTCAAGGATATAAATAGTGCTCTTTACCAAATAAATGAACATTGTGTGCATGGCTGGCCTTATGATTAACAGCACACAGAATTGAGATCTTAACACAATTCTCTGCTCTGCTGAAGCTTGCTTGGCTTTTGTGGTGGATCCAACTTCCTCTGTTTCTAATAAATAAGCTTGCAATTTTGTATTAGCAGTAAATTGGATAATGGATGCATATACATATATCTTCTTCCACCAATCTTGCTAGGCCTATGTGGGCTCCGGGCAGAGTGTCTGATGATACAAAAAAGTATGAAGGCTTTGGTCGATACATAAAATCTAGTTTGAGGAATTTGTTTGTAGACTCATGTATTACCTATCTTTGATGCATAGTTTCTTGGAAATAGTTGTGATGTTTTCATTTGATCTTGAATTTGGTAGTTGATTTTTTATGGTTTTTCATTGGGATATTCTGATCGAGCTGCCTGATGATTATTAAGAAGTAAGAATGGAGATCTGAATTCAGTTCCCTGTTGAAGCCCACTTGGCCACTCTGGTGGATTGAATAGTACTCCCTCCGTTCCAAATATAAGATGTTTTGGCAATCTGTTTTAGCTTGCTGCTACTACTACTGCCACGACACCACCACTGCTCCCTGCATGCCTGGACTACCAGATCCTTCTGAAGTCCTGGTTTTTGGGGATATCTGCTAGAGATGCTCTTGTTTTCTTCTGCCGAGTTGGCTAAGTGTGCTCCAGGGAACGAATATGTTGATGCAAAAAGTATGAAGGCTTTGCAGATCGAAAGAATGCTTGCAACTTATGTTAAGCCAAGTTTGTATACTACATCTTTTTTTTTTGCATCCGTGGCTGCTGAACTGTCTTCGTTTTTTCTGCTATGTGATCCTCTTGCAACCTTGATTTGCTGAATTGCCATGGAACTTCTGCCGTGTGATCTTTTTGCAAACTTGATTACTGGATTGTCATGGCGTCTTGCATCTGCATCCGTGTTGTTGTGTACACGCTGAGATATCCGTTTGTATCTTTGCTGTACGTGGTAGCTCATTTCTTGGTTAATTCCCTTTGCATTCTGCAGAATCTGAATTGATGTTGTGTCTGCAGTGTAGCGTAGCATCTGGTGGTTTCATCATGCATGCGCGACAGCTTCTGACTCTGTGACTTGGAAGAAGTGAGGTGGTCTGAGATTCACAACCGGAAGTTCTTGTTTTGTGATACCAAATAAGTGTGTTTTACCTGCCAGTGAACTTGTAGCTCATGAGATATAACAATATATCTGATTATATGTAAAACTGATGTGCAGTGTGGGCTTATAACATATGGATTTTGATACGTAGTTCCTATTTTCAATTGACATGGAATATGCTATGTCACATCAATTGTTGCTGCCTTTGCCATAACCTGTCTGAATAAAGGTTTTCACCAATGATCTAAGAATTCATATGAACTGATTGATACACATAAGTTGTAAGTTTCATTGCACTGAATAAGTATTTTAGTATTATGTTAGTCCCAAAATCGAATTCACTAATTCTCATCTCATTTTTTGTACATAAATCTCTCTGTAGTTTTTGTCGGGATATTTTTTTTAATGTTTTGTTTCGTAGAGACTCTGGAGCCTAAATCTTTCGCAATCAGTTCTAGTCAAACCTGTTCACAAGTTTGTCCTGGCTAAATATGAATTTGAACGCAACTTACAGTGGAAATTCATGTTCGATCCATCACAACAAACCGCTGAACTGGGATGCGTGTGTGGAAATAAAATAACCATGGATTATATCTGTTACCTAGAGGGGTAACCATGGATTTCTTTAGCTGACGTCAGTAGAGGGGTATCCATACTTGACCTTGTGCTTCGCATTGTCGCAGTCGTCGGCACCCTCGCGAGCGCCATCGCCATGGGCACCACCACCCAGACGCTTCCTTTCTTCACGCAGTTCATCCGGTTCAAGGCGTGCTACAACGATTTCCTGGCTCTCACGTACGTGCAGAACAGAAGTATCTACAGTGCCTGTTCAGATTTAAAAAAAGAGAGTTATGGTCTGATGCTCCAACGGTTTGAATTTTATGTTGACAGGTTCTTTGTGGTGGCTAATTCTATTGTCAGCGCCTATCTCATCCTTTCGCTCCCGCTGTCGATTGTGCACATCATTAGTAGCAGAACTAAGCGTAGCAGGTTGATCTTGATCTTCCATGATGCGGTAAGACTACATCTGCTTAAAGCGTATGATGAGCGTTGAATACTTAAACTAATATCATATTTACATGAAATTGTGCATTTTTTGATGATCAACTATACATGATCAGTTACCTAGTATTAAAGAAAGAGAATCATGTATCAACAGCTGCATCAGCTACTAACTTGGTTTCCTTATGACTCTTGTGAGGGCAATGCTAGCTCTGATGACTGCAGGGGCATCTGCAGCAGCAGCTATTGTTTACTTAGAGCATCTCCAAAGGCGCCCTATTTGGACCGCGCGCTGCAAATAACGACTTTTTAGCGCGCGCGGAGCGAAATCCAGCGCTCCAGCGGCAGCGGCAAAAACCCGCGCGCGCTAAAAAACGTCCAGCGCGCGGTGCCAAGCGGTAGATTTGGCCCCAAATTTGGGGCGGCGACTACAGCGCGCGGGACGGCAGCAAATCTGGCGCGAGCTACCAACCGCCAATCTGAACCCTCCCGCGCTCGCGCCCCCTCGTCCCGCCCGCCCCTCTCCCGCGCCGCCGCCGGCCAAAATCCGGCGATGGACGGTCGCTCGGACATTCCACCGACCCCTCCCTACAGCCGCGACGCCTCGACCGTCGGCGCCGCCGCAAACCCTAGCACTGGATTGACCTCGTCCGCCGGCGGCGCCGCACCAACTCCGGCCGTCGGAATCGCGCGCGGGCTCTTCATGCCACCACGGTCGAACCCCGTCGGCGCTCCGCCGGCTGCGAAGCCGCGCAAAGCCCTCGCCAAGCGACCTCCGCCCAAGGGGAGGACGGCGGCTGCGCCCAAGCGCGCGAAGCAATCGACGGCCGTGCCGCAAGCTGCGCCTGCTCCTCCGCCTCCTCCTCCTCCGCCGCCACCGTTCGATGCCCCGGCCGCAGATGGTCACACGGCGTTCTCTGCCGATGCGGGCGTCGATGCCACCGACGTGTTCGACGAAATTCCCGGGTATGATTTTCTTTTCTTTTTTGTTGTTCATTGTAAACAAATGTGCAAAAATGTGTAGTTAAATAGTTCTCATTCCTTTGTAGTTACAACAATGATGATTTTTTGTCACAAATGGGTGTTGGTTCTCAAAGTTCTCATTGGTCCGAAACCAATGAAGTACATGAGAACGATCATGAGTATGAAGACATGGATGCCGAAGGTGAGGGTTTGATGGAGCTGCCAAAAGGAAGGATGGCTAACTACACCGTCCAAGATGATGTTTTGCTATGCAACACATGGTTGAATGTGTCTTTGGATGCCGCCGTTGCGACGGCCCAAACAATGAACACATATTGGGATAGGATGATGATGTACTACAACACACACAACAAGAGCGGAGTTGAGCGTAGCAATAGGTCTCTTCGGTCTCGGTGGTCTATGATAAACTCGGAATGTCAAAGGTGGACGGCGGCAATGACGGCGGTGGATGCCCTAAACCCAAGTGGAACAAATGAGGTTGATAGGGTAAGCGGCATTTCCTTGGGTGAACTTGTTTTGCTAACTTGAAGTGTTGAAGGATGAAGAGAAATGGTGAAGGAAAGGGAAACCATTTGTTTTGACTCATTGCTATGAAGTGTTGAAGGATGAAGAGAAATGGAAGAGGCGTGACCGCTTGGATGGGATTAACTTTCCAACCGTAGATGGGGTGTTGCTTGGTGATGAAGATGGATCTAGCGACGACGCCCACCCAAAGAGAAGCCCGACCCCAAACTCGGTTCCCTATGGCAATCCAAGAAGGCCAACGGGAGGTAAAGCGGCAAAAGAGGCCAAGAAGAAAGGAGGAGAAGATGAGCTATCGAAGCATATGGGAGAAATGGTGAAGGCAAGAAAGGATGCGGCGGAGGATAGGAAGTTGGCACGGCTCAAGCATGAGGAGACCGAGGCTAGAAGGGTGGCGGCGGAGGAGAGGAAGTTAGCATTGGAGGAGAAGAACATTGAAATGGAGGAACAAGCTAGACTCATGGAACATGAGAAGTATCTCTTCTTTATGGACACATCTCGTCTAGATGAGAAGCAAAAGGAGTATGTCAACCTTTGCCGTGATCAACTATTGATGAAAAAGAAAATGATTGGCATTGGAGGAGGAATGGGAGGCATGATGGGAGGCATGGGAGGAGGCATTGGAGGAGGCTATGGAGGGGTTGGTGCTCCCATGGGAGGCATGGGAGGGGTTGGTGCTTCCATGGGAGGCATGGGAGGAGGCTATGGAGGTGTTGGTACATCCATGGGAGGCATGGGAGGAGGCATGGGAGGATATGGTGCTTCCATGGGAGGCTTTGCTCCTTCTATGGGAGGCATGGGAGGAGGCATGACTTTTGGTTCTCTCTTGGGAGGCATGGGAGGAGGTGTTGGTGCTACCATGGGAGGCATGGGAGGAGGCATGGGAGCATATGGAGGCATTGGTGCCATGAGTGCACCACCGGTTGGCATGGGAGCATATGGAGGCATTGGTGCCATGAGTGCACCACCGGTTGGCATGGGAGCATATGGAGGCATTGGTGCCATGAGTGCACCACCGGTTGGCATGGGAGGCAATGGTTCCGTTGTGCCTTCCGTTTCTTCGGAAGGTGCTCTTGGAGATAGTGGGAACACCGTCCGAGTCGATGATGGAATCGATGGAGCTCTAGAAGATCTTGATGAAAAGGAAGAGGAAGAGGAAGAGAAAGAGGAGGAGGAACAAAATTAAGCATGATGTTTCATTTGATGTTTGTGTGAACTATTTTGTGATGATGAACTTGGTTGTAAATTGATGAAGTTGAACTTGGTTGTGGTAATTTGAAGTATGCTATTTTGTTCAATATTGTTTCATTTCATATCTCATATCATATTGTTGGATATTTGTCTCATATTCATATTTCATATCTAATATCATATTTGTCTCGCGCGCTGCTTTCTAGCGCGCCTGGTGAAGCGCGGCAACGGCGCCCTAAACTATAGCGCGCCTGCTAAAGCGAAACCTGCGCGCGGCGCGCCAAACGTATATTTCGGCGCTGCAAAAAATTTATACAGCGCCGGCGCGTTGGGCGCCTGTTGGAGATGCTCTTAGCACACAAGGGTAATGCCAGGGCAAACTGGTCTGCTGTATGCCAGCAGTTTGATTCTTTCTGCCAGCGCACCTCTGGCTCCCTGATTGGCTCGTTTGCAGCGATGCTTCTGCTGATACTGCTCATACTAATCTCCGCCATTGCCCTGGCCAAGCGCTAGGCAAAACTGTGCATCATTTGCTCCCTGCAGTATTAAGTGTGCTACGGTGTGGTTCTTGCACTTGCTTGCCTAATGTAATAATCGGTGTGCCTACTTGCCTCTTGCTATCACCCTCTCCTATATCATGCACCGCTTGATATGTACTACTTCTATTTTGTTGGCTTATGTACTCCAGTGAAGTTGTTACAGCAATAAATAAAGACGCACTGTCATGGACTGAGTAATGTGTTTTTTATAGCAGTTCCCGGTAAATTGCTGTCTAACTACATGAAAAACTTACCTGCTAATTGCACCGACGCTGCCAACTCCAAGTGAAACCACCACCATGTGGCAGTTTTGGATATGATTGACTGACCAGGCCTCCTGGGTCCTGGTATCTCCCTACCAGAGTCCTACTTCCTCTCCTACTCTTCGGCGATCGAGCATAATATAAAATCTAAGCATGTGCTTAGGCCACTTCATCTAAAATATCATTGCAGACTATGCAAAGCTTCACAAGGAAGATAAGCCATTTCTTAGTCAACCTGGGCATAACCAGCAACCTTTCTTACCCTCCTTTCATCCATTGATCCCCGCACTGTCTCCACCCCAAACCATTCACCACACGACGCGTGAATGCCAGAGAGCATCACATAGTCTCCGCTCGCATCTTCATTCATATTCAGAAGCCTCTCCCTGGCAAGCTTGCCCAGGGCTGCATTCCCATGGATCCTGCAGGCACCAAGCAGAGTCCTCCATATGACTGCGCTTGGTTCACACCTCATGCTGCTCAGAATTGCAAATGCTTCATCCAGTAAGCCTGCACGGCCAAGCATATCCACTATGCAACTGTAGTGCCTTGCATTAGGCTCAATCTTGTACCTATCTTTCATCAGAGAGAAATATCTCTGTCCGTCTTCAACCAATTCGGCATGACTGCATGCACCGAGAACACAGAGGAAAGAAACCGCATTTGGGCATGTTCCCGCTTCAAGCATTTTCTTGAAGAACTGGATGGACTGTTCCGCCTGCCCATGGAAGGCCAGCCCTCCGATGATCGAGTTCCATGTCCAGACATCCCTCTCCTTCATCCTGCTAAAGACTTCCATTGCAGCTTGCACATCTCCACACTTTGCGTACATTGATACCAATGCATTTCCAAGAACAATACTTATACATGGCCAACCTTCCAAGTGCAAAGAATGTACCATCCTCCCTGCCTCAAGTGACCCTAAGTTCGCACAGCACGAAAGCAAGCTAACGATGGTGGCCTCATCAGGCATCCATCCCACAAGCTTCATCTCATCAAGTACCACTAATGCTTCCTTCAGCATCCCCTTCATCGTGTACCCTGTGATAATCGTATTCCACGAAACCACATCCGTCTCCGGCGCACGGTCAATCAGCTCTCTCGCCTTCTCCATCTCCCCATGCTTAGCATACGCGGCCACCATGACGTTCCAACACACCAAATCTTTGTCCCGACAATCATCAAACATCTGTCTTGCAATGTCCAACTCACCTCTTGCGGCGTGCCCCGCTATGACAGCCGACCACGCCACGACATCCCCCTCACCAGCCTCGTCAAGAAGCATGCCGGCAACACGCAAATCTCCGCACTTGGCATGCATGTTGATAAGCGCGTTCCTGACAAATGCATCCTTCAACAGGCCGAGCTTCAGGACAACACCATGGACCTGGTACCCGGCGCGAGAGCCCGGCAAGCCAGCGCAGGCCCGGAGGAGGTAGCAGAACGTGAAGCCGTCGGGCCTCAGGCGCGCCGCCTCGAGGCGTCGGTACATGGCGAAGGCCTCGGCGGGAACACTACCGTGCGCGTAGCCGCGCACCATGACGTTGTGCATGAAGATGTCAGGGTGGGGATTCCGTCGAACACCTTGCGGGCGTAGTCCATGCCGCCGCCACGGGAGAAGGATACGCAATCGAGCAGAAGGTCCCGCAGAGGCTGGAGGCGGGAGGTGATGCCGTTGACGACGAGGTTTCCATGGATTTGCTTCAGGGCGCGCGGGCTGAGACGCGCCGGCCCCTTCCGGATCATGCGCTGGTGGGGTTTATGGTGTGTCACGTGTCAGGGTCGGTGCTCTTCAGGGTCTTGGGTCCAGGCGGTCATTTTATTGAAGGAGGTCTGGAGGCGACTGAGGACGGCGTCGGAGAAGAACGACCCCGGACCCGGAGTACCGTCCGGTGATGGCCGGAGGCCCGGAGCGGTAGCGCAGCGGGCAATGTAGCTGGAATGCATATACAGCTCTGTTGAAAGAAAAAAGAGGAAAACGGGACGGTGTTTTGTTCAGTAGGTCTACATGCACAAAGTATTTTAAAATATCAAAATAGATAAAAGAAAATGTCGGATAAACATACATACTCCCTCCGTTCTAAAAAGGATGACTTCCAACACATGTCTAGATACATCCGCATTTAGACAAATGGAAGTCATCCTTTTTGGAACGGAGGGAGTACATTTTATGTTCGTCCACAAAACTTCGCGAAATAAGACATTATTTTGTGGCATGTGTAAAAACGATAAAAAAATATCTCGTGCAGATTCATTTTGAACACTGGATTTGTCTTTTTTACACAGTTACAAAAGAAACTTCATATGCGAACATAGAATGTCTAGATATATAGCCAATATTTTTATTTAGAATTTTTTAACTTTGAAATACGGATTTTTCATAGTGGCAGCATATGCTGCTATGACCCAAAAGGCATTTTCGAGAAAAATGCCACTTGAGTAGTACATGAAATTGCCACGGATAAGGAATGTGTGTTTACTCAAAAGCGGGCCAGCAACTTGCCCCCCGCGAGCGTTTTGATCACTCCGGCAATTGTTAGTTTGTTGACTGACGTGGATGCATGTTTATTTGCGAATACCCCTAAAATTTGGTTTCTTCTTTTCATCCATTAGTGTTAGACATTTCATCAAACATGTGTTGTTCATCACCGGAAGAGAAGGAGACCCCAAGAAGTGGGAGCTGTCGCTGCATGTGGCGGACGAAGAGAGCTGTTGTGGCTCTCGCGAGGTCGATTTCGTTGTCTCCATGGCCTGTGGAGACAGAAATGCATATTATTTTTCAATCAGATTGAAAGGTTAATCCGCTTACGCATTACTCTTCCAGTTTCAACGAGTTCAAAATGCACATTTTCTAGTGTGAAGATCATTAAAACAAAGTCGCGGAATAAGATGGAAGGTGGCTACGAAGATGTCATTGAAGAGTGGGTGAACTCCTGTAGAATTAAAGCTACGAAGATGTCATTGAAGATTTCAGAATAAAAAGGTCGGAAGGCTCCTTTCTTAAAAAAGTCCGAAGGCTCCTTTATAATGTAACGTCATTCCTTATGATCAAACTGAACATTGTTGTGCTTTATTGTGTTTTGGAGTAATTCTTGTATATAAAATATCATATATGTATGATCGACTGAGTCAAAGATATTTAGACTAAGGCCTAGTTGCCTATTGAAGTATCTGGTTTGAAATCTACAAATTTTTGTGCTCTCATTCACCTTGGCCCGCCCAAGATTTTTTGAGTGGCTCCGGGAAGTGGGTTTTTACACCTGTTTAGACGGTCTCAAAGATTTCAAATAACCATCTCCTCACAGCCACATGAGGAGTATACTCAACAGTAAATGTAGTTCCAACCGCAAGATTTGATGATTCTTTTTAGAGAAAAATTCATCTACGACCACTGAACTCGACGCGTGGTTTCACTTTGGTCACTGACCTTCAGAATACCCAAAATATGGTCACTGAAGTTGCTTAAGTGGCTCAATACAGCCACTGGAACAATTTGGCATACGTATTTTGCTTAGCTGGCATACGGTTGACAGACTTGACCGCCACATGGCATGAATTAACTTACATACATGGCGAAGTATGTATCTAATTACTCTGATCCCACCTGTTGACCGATTTTGTGTCACCACCAGAAAAAAAATTCTCATCATATTTATTTGTTCCTCCAAGGCTCCAACTGACAGGTGGGACCAGAATACTTAGTCAAATACTCTGCCGCGTAGGTTACATTATTTAGTGCCATGGTGATGGTCATATCGGTCAACCGTATGCCAACTAAGTAAAATACGTGTGCCAAATCGTATCAATGACCATATTGAGCCACTTAATCAACTTAAGTGACCGTATTTTCGGTATTCTGAAGATAAGTGACCAAATTGAAACCACGCGTCAAATTCAATGACCATCCATGAATTTTTGTCTTCTTTTTAACAGCAAACATATACTCCCTCCGTTTTTTAATATAAGATGTTTTAGCATTTGTCTACATGCACATGTATACAAATGTATGTAGACATGTGTTAATGTGTATGTCCACTCACTTTAGTATGTATCTAAACAACATGTACAACACGTAAAACATCTTATATTAAAGAACGGAGAGAGCATGTCCCAACAGCTTTCCATATGAACCGCCGCCGCGCCGATGGAGAATAGATAATGTTTCTGAAGACGGCGACAAGGAAGCTTCGGTAGGCGCACACGTCACCGATCCCCCCCCCAAACCAGAGAAGCTTCTTTTCGACCCATACACAGGATCGAGACGATCGATCAACCTCGCGGCGAGGTCGTGTAATCTCTGCTTCCTCCACGTAGGTCTCGCGAGCTACAGGGCCCCGCTTGTGAAAACAAGCTCACGTGTCTCTATGCCTGAACAGATGGTCAGGTGTGTGTACGGTAACCCCACGCTCCTTATCACGTCCTAGCCACCAGTCGCGTCACCCTGCCTCGGCCTCTCAGACATCGGCGGTGGCGCGGTTCACAATGACAACCACCGTGTCCTACGTAGCTCCAGTAGCTAGCTATAACACACACGGCTAGCCCTCCCGTTTCCGCCACGCCATTGCTAGCCAGCTCTTTGTTTAAGCGACCGGAGCTAGCTGCACTGCATGCCATCAATCGATTCAATGGCGGCGTCGGAGATGCACTTCTTGCTGGTGCCGCTGGTGGCGCAGGGCCACATCATCCCGATGGTGGACCTGGCGCGCCTCATCGCCGCCCGCGGCCCGCGCGTCACCGTCGTCACCACGCCCCTCAACGCCGCGCGCAACAGGACCGCCGTCGACGCCGCCGCGAGGGCCGGCCTCGCCGTCGAGCTCGTCGAGCTCCCGTTCCCCGGCCCGCGGCTCGGCCTGCCCGAGGGGCTGGAGAACGCCGACCAGATGCTCGACCGGACCATGTACTACAACTTCTTCCACGCCATCTGGAAGATGGCCGAGCCGCTCGAGGCCTACGTGCGGGCGCTGCCGCGCCGCCCGGACTGCCTCGTCGCCGACTCCTGCAACCCGTGGACGGCCGGCGTGTGCGACGCCCTCGGCATCCCCAGGCTGGTGCTGCACTGCCCCTCCGCGTTCTTCCTCCTCGCGGTGCACAACCTGTCCACCCAAGGCGTGTACGACCGCGTCGGGGACGACGAGGCGGCGGAGTTCGAGGTGCCGGAATTCCCCGTGCGCGCCGTGGGGAACAAGGCCACGTTCCGGGCATTCTTCCAGTGGCCCGGCCTCGAGAAGGAGCACCACGACGTGCTACACGCTGAGGCCACCGCCGACGGCCTGCTCATCAACACGTTCCGCGGCATCGAGGGCGCCTTCGTCGACGCCTACGCCGCGGCGCTCGGCCGGAGGACGTGGGCCGTCGGGCCGACCTGCGCCGCCATGGGAAACGACGCCCACGCCAAGGCGGGCCGCGGCAACCGCGCCGACGTCGACGCCGGCCTCATCGTCTCGTGGCTCGACGCCCGGCCGCCGGCGTCCGTGCTGTACGTCAGCTTCGGCAGCATCGCGCAGCTGCAGGCCAAGCAGGTCCACGAGCTCGCGCGCGGCCTCGAGGCGTCGGGGCGGCCGTTCGTGTGGGCCATCAAGGAGGCCAAGGCCGACGCCGCCGTGAGGGCGCTGCTCGACGACGAGGGGTTCGAGAAGCGCGTCCAGGACAGGGGCCTCCTCGTCCGAGGGTGGGCGCCGCAGGTGACCATCCTGTCGCACACGGCGGTGGGCGGGTTCCTGACGCACTGCGGCTGGAACGCGACGCTGGAGGCCATCTCCCACGGCGTGCCGGCGCTGACGTGGCCAAACTTCGCCGACCAGTTCTGCAGCGAGCGGCTGCTCGTGGACGTGCTCGGCGTCGGAGTCCGGTCCGGGGTCAAGGTGCCCGCCATGAGCAGCACCGGGGTGGACGTGGGCGTGCAGGTGACGAGTGTGGACGTGGAGAGGGCGGTGGCGGAGCTGATGGACGGTGGGGAGGAGGGGGCGGCGAGGAGGTCCAGGGCCAAGGAGCTCGCTGCGGAGGCGAGGGCGGCCATGGAGGAAGGCGGGTCGTCTTACACCGACCTGGATGACATGATCCGCTACGTCTCGGAGCTGTCCGGAGAGAGGAGCCACGAATACGGGTGGGACGCGCGGTCGACGATGTCCATGCCTTCCGCCTTGTCGGGAGCAGAGCTCGGGAGCAAGAACGTCGAGAAGATCGAAGCTGATGCTGTCTTGTCAGTGCAGTCATCATCCCAGTTAAGCAGCATCACGCCAGGCATTATCAACTTAGGATGTTGCACTCCATAGTCCGTACAAAATTCAACGTAGTCTCAAACTCTCAATACCTAGGGTTGTACTCCCTCCGTTCCATTTTAATTGACTCACATATATGTAAATATGGATGTATCTTCACTAGATACATCCATATTTACATATATGTGAGTCAATTAAAATGGAACGGAGGGAGTACGTCGTAATCAAACAAATGCGTTCATGTACTACTCCGAATGAATCAAAATTGTTTATACAACTTCACAGTACAAGTAACGTGCACGCGCAACACAGGACCCTACAATTGATCAATATAAGTAAAATTAAAAAATAGAATATTTGCATTTGCAAAATATTACAATTCAACCTCCCTTTGAAACTAAGCTCAGAGCAATAGTATCCACTTTCAATTCTAATTCATTTTACTCCGTAGCTAAAGTTGGATTGAACACCACGTTGCATCGATCCATCTGTCTCATTTTTCATTCCCTTCTATTCTGGGAAATCATCTTTGGCTCGTAGGTGTAGATGCACACTATCGAAAATGACATTTCAAAATGTCAAAAAAGTTCAAAAAACAATATCGGATGTACATCGGATATTCTATGTTCACAAAAAAAATCGCGAAACGGACCACAATTTTTTTTTTCAACAAAATTTTGTGTGCGAATATAGAATGTTTGGGTGTAGACCCGACATTTTTATTTGAATTTTAAAAAAATACCTAAACATTATTTTCATAATGCGTACATCTACACCCACGAGTCAAAACATCTTGTCCTTCTTCTCTTTCCTTATCTGATTATCTCTCACGTCTCTTATGGTTTTTCAACTAAAAGTTTGCAAGAGTAACCTCACCAACAGTGGCGGACCTTGACCAACATTGTTGGAGGGGCCAAAAGACACTACATCGCAGTTGAGGGGGCCAATTTGAATTATTTTTGTGTTTTGTATGGTCAAAAATTGTAAGTACTAAGTAGTATTATGCAAATTTTAGTTGAGTTGGGGGGGGGGGGGGGGGGGGGGGGGGCATGGCCCTTTTGGCCTCCACAAAGGTCCGCCACTGCTCACCAAGCAACGCAAAGTGGTTGAAAGAGAACTCGAACAAGCAAAAATGCAACACTGATATGTGAGCAATACAACAACTATCAGCGATGTATACCAACCTACTATATGCACAAAGAGAGAATGTAGCATCATTGCATCAGACATGTATCTCTGATCTCCGTATTATTTGAAAAGCTGAAAATATTGAGTTGAGTCCTTGTGTGTTATTGAAAATATTATCAGGCACAATAACCCAATACTTTTCTAGATACCTCCCACGCAAAAGTACTGAACTACAGTACGAAACATTTTCCAAATCTTGAAAAACAACATCCATACATGAATAGGTGTGCATAGTTAGTGTCCACGTGCAATGCGCTTCTAGATTAACTAATGCAAATCGCTAATCGCATTATATATTATCATAAGTGTTTGGTTGCATCTTCATTCATCATTCCATACTCTTCTCTTAGTATTGTCTTTGCTATGATCTATTTCAAAACTACACTATCAATCACATCTTTCTATTATTCCTTTCTTTCTCTCGATCAAGTTCACATCTCTGTTGTGATTCAAACCTATATATTTACAACTGTACAAAAATTTCACTAAAATTTAAAAGACACATTTCAAGATTCACTTGATTGTACAATTTATATTGTACATAGTCCTCCCATATTAAGTTGTTAACAATATCATCCTATTACAAATATCACGTTGAGTATGACAAGATACGCTAGTAAGAGTGATAAGAGATTGATGACGTATAGAAACTTCGACTAACATGTAGATCACGTAGAGTAGATGACTAAATAAGAGTAATCGATCCTCAATAGTAAGAGCAACTATTAGGAGGCAAATCATACCTACAAAGAGAAGGCTGGAAATCTTATGAGGTTGTCATATCGACAGATCTAAATCGAATGGAAAGCATGCCACATCTTGATTATAGATTTACTAGTCGTTAACCCGTGCACCTGCACGGGCTAGTATTTAACACACATATTAATATTCAATATTATATAGTAACTTTTTATTTTCAAAAAATATACTCATGGTTGGTAGAGTAAACTACTCAATCACGTATATAAGAACGTTGCTACATGATATTTTATTCTAAACTTACTTATACGATACATCAAGTTTATAAATAGCTAATAGCAGTAATGAAGAGAAAGTTGTCAAAAGTCACCAAATTGTCTATTGTTTGATGTGTTTTTGTGCTAAAATATATAGCGATCAATTGCTAAATATATACATGTTAAACATATCCAAGTGCGTAGACTTCAAAATGCCTCTGTGATCAGCTTGGAGCTGTCATGCATGAGTGCATCGTATGTGTGGTGCTGTATGGCATAATGCTGGATGTTAATCAGGTCATCAGATTAATTATGCCCATGTGTTTTCGTTATATGGGCTAGCCGTGATTCTCTTTCCCATACGTGATCAGCTGATGGCCTTTTTCCAAGGCCCGCTGATGTACACAGGCAAAGGATAAACGTGATCATCAGGAGATTGACTTGGATACGTAAGACATACGTGCAGTGCACGACAGATCGACCGGATCCTAACTGATCAATACTCGTTGGCGGCGCCGAAACGTGCGGCAGCCCAACTTCACCAACCGACCTAGCTAGGTTTCGCTGCCTATATAAACAGGGCATCGACCCACGCGAGAGGAGAGACACACCCAGCCGGAAGAATACGCACATACCATACGCGAAGCAACGCAAGCGACCTGAGTTCCAATCTCAGGTTACGATCGTCTTCCTCTCGTGCAGGCGGCCGAGGGGAGAAGGCGATCTGGTGTGCGCCGTGAGGAGCACGGGCGCATCGCAGGCTAGCCAGCTTGTTGTGCACGACAACGAGATCATGGCAGTCATCTTCTCCGATGGTGAGGAACTCTACTAATCTATGTTGTTCTTATCTTTGCATCTAGCGTTGCATGGTATCGGTGTTGGAGCTGCTGGCGTATGATCGCCGGCGTCTCCACCTCCACGTTTTCGGACTGCCGGAGATCAGCCGGCGTCATCTTCCTCCATGGTGTCTCCGCGTGGTGACTATCTTCACCTCGACGCCGAGCTGCTGGCGTGCATCTCGGCGTAGTCTCCAAGTCCGCGACGGCGTCATCGTGGCTGCTGGCGTGCAGCCCGGCACCGCCTTCACTCCATCTATGCTGCGTCGTGGTTGCCGGCGGATGGATCGCTGTCTTCTTCATCTTCACGGCGACGTTCCCGGCGGCTCGGCGTGATGGCGCCGGGGCGGCCGGCATGCAGACCATCGTCGTCTGCGCCACCGTGGCTTACCACCGGCCCGATCTCATGGATGCTGTCTTTGGCTTTGATGCCGGGACGTCGTGCTGGCCGTGAACAGCCATGCCACGGAGCATGATCGAGTGCCCGCGCTGGGGCATACCTCTGCACGGCTGTAGGCGTATCTCGTACGCCCGCTTGCACGCGGCCTTCGTCGGCCGGACGCGTCGTCTACCATGGCCGGCATCATTTGTCTTCCGCAAAGCTGGGTTGTCCCGGCGGCATACATCGGCCGTAGTCTCGGTGCTCGTACTACGCTACGCGTGCATGCGTGTGTGTATGTGCTAGCGAGCGCCAAATCCTGGACGTGAGCATGCGTTGCATGGCTGCTCTTCAAAGTCTTACATGCATGAGCCTGCATGGGCTAGCTACGTGAGCTAGCTGCTGTATGTGCCCAGCTCTTGTGCTATTTTGCATGAACAGGAAGGTCGGCGCGTACGAGGCATCGGCTTGCTGCCATGACGTTTAGCTTCTCGGCCCTCACGGGTCCGATGCCCGTCTACACGCGTGAGACTGCCGTCACCATTGGCGGTGAACTCGGCGATACTTTCCGGATGTACACCCTCGGCGGTGCATGTCCTTCTTCTCATATGTCTCTACACACTATGTCTACTTCCGCGGGGAATACCCCCGCACTTCCGGCGAATCAACAAGATCATCGTAACGTCTACGCCAAGCACAACCCATGCACTCCGCTACTACTTCAACATCCACGCCGTCAAGACCGATGAGGCAAGACGGCGAGGCGGGCATGGCCGATATAAAGGCCATGCTATCCACGGCGCGTGTACCGATGAGGACACGGCTCTGCCGACGCCAACATACATCACCACCCTCATGCATGGAGAACGCGAAGTGAAGACCAAGACGATGACCAAGCAGCTTAATCGGAGGTGTCTCGCGGTACAATCCGCGGGAGTAATTAACCGGGAGCTTTCCGAGGCCCCGGGAACCAAGAGACCACAATCGCCTTGTCACGTTGGCCGCGTCAGTAGGCCACACGGAGCGCACACTTGGGATTAGTCTATTAGTCATCATGATTAATGTGTATCTTTTCCCTTCTTTTATTTTGTGTACTTAGTACACTGGCACGCCCGCACTATGTATTGTCCCCGGTGTATGAGATACGCTTTTGCCATGTAAAAAGCGTTTTCCCGTGTCAAACAAAATGGCACGCCCGGTGGGACCTGGTTCTCCTCCCATCTTTGCTGCGCAACAATGGTCGTCGCTTTCGTCTTCATACTCATTTTCGACATACAATACGGTGGCATTGGGGCATCTCCTATCGAGGGAGGTGCCATCTATGCACCAAGGCGAGCTTCACCATCCTTGAATAGAAGCTCAATATTCTGGGGGCATCCCAAGGCCAGGGATGAAGTCGAGCTTATTCAACCTCGACCATGAGCCTCACTTCACCATGTGCCCCAAACATTGGGGGCATACATTCCGACCATCTTGTGAAGTATGGTGCAATGACGGTCTGGGCGTGGCTACCGGAAATGCCATTGTCAGTCTATGACGTCTTCGACCACCTGTGCCTATGCTTGGCACCGCCTCGACCACGCCGCCAGCTTGTCACGCTCGCCACCGTGGGCGACCACCGCTGTCGTACGCCACCGGCTCATCACGCTCGGCACTGAGGGCAACTGCCACGACCATGGTCTCCGTTTATCGCCGGGGGCAACCAACGCGGTCATGGCGTCAGCTCATCACGCTCACCACCGGAGGCAACCTCCAGTGTCACACCACCAGATCGTCACGCTCGCTGACGCAGATAGTCGGGGCTGCCGGCATGTAGCCCGGTGGCGTACCTCATCCAACTCTGGGATGATGTCACATAGGTTGTGGGTGTACAACCTGACGCCATCTACACCATCACCCCGCCGGGGGCTGCCCGACGCTACATTCACTTCCATGAACCATGCAATAGGATATGGCTAAGGGGTGTCGGCATTTAGCCCGACGCCACCTCCACGTTCACCAATTAACCAAAGGCGGCGGCCATTGGGGGGCCGTCGTACAACCCGGCACCACCTCCACTTCAATCAACCGTGCCGAAGATGGCATTCGGTGCTGCCCACTGCCGGCGCTGCAGCCCGGCGCAATCTCCGCTTCCGCAAACCATGCCATCCAAAGATGTCATCGGGGTTGCCGGCGTGCAGTCCCACGCAAAGTGCGGGCGAGCATGCCACTGCCGTCTGGGGGCATCCAGCTGCCTTGGTAACCCAACCGTGCCGAAGATGATGACGCCAACACTGACAGCGTGCAGGCCGTCGTTGTCTTCACCGTCATGATGTTGTCGTGTCTTCACCAGCATGAAGACGCCACTACCGGAGTTGCCAATGTGCAGCCTTTTTCTTGGCGAGACCCTGTCGTTGCCATTGACAGCAGTGCACGTTGCATGGTACGTGATACGGCTGTGGGCGTGTCTCGTACTCTCGTACGCGCACCTGCAAGCGGTCTCCACCGGCGAGTCGTGCGACTTAGCCGTCTGCCATGACCGGTACCACCTCGACTCCTGGGCCCCTGGCCATATGTCCAGGCGCTTCGGCCACGGCAAGGAAGCAGCACCAGGCCATGGATGCACCCGTCACTAGTGGTACGTGGGTGTGCATGCATGTGTGCGCTCTTGGGAGCCCTGTACGTACCTATGCACGCATACACATGTATACTTGTACCCAGGAGAACTCGCGTATGTGGGAGATCACCTCATGTGTGTCGGAGGACACTCCTGCATGCCAGGAGCTCGACCAGATCACATCTGGCAAATAACTCACGTACGCGAGGGCACACGCGAATCGTGAGCCAGCTGAACAAACGCAGATCGACGGCTCCACGCTCGGTGCCTCGGCCACCATGATGAGGCCTACCGCAGCAGGCCGGGCCCAGACGAGGCCTCTTCGGCTTCCTCCCTCTCCACCTTGCCGCCGGAGTAGACGGCAGCATGCCGGGCCACGACGAGGCCCTCTTCCTCCATGCTTGACGCCGGAGTAGATGCCGCGGGCTCGGCCACGAGGAGGGCCTCTTCCTCCACGCTCGACGCTAGAGTAGAAGCATCAGGCTCGGCCATGATGATGGCCGGCTCTCCATGGTTGCCACCGGAATGGACAACATCGAGCTCAGCTATGCATGACAAGACCGGCTGGCCGCACCAAGTGGCGACAACGGCAGCCCGGCCACAACGAGGGCCAAACTTGTACGGGCTACAACACAGGCCTGGGGCTTTCTAGCCACGCCTCAGCTACGCGGAGTCCGCGTCACTCCGTGGTGCTGGTCGGTGGCATCGCTCCAATATATGAGGACGACACTCGGTGGACGCCGGCATTTCGTCTCCCGTCCGGCTGCTCACATGTCGTCGCCATTGACGACGGTGCGCCGGAGGCTTTCCGGTCGTTCCTTGATCTGGTATCGGCATCGTGGCTCAACGAGCCCTGACGTACCGCAGACGGGTGCACATGCTATGGATACGAGCATCCATGGACGTGCATGTTTTATGCATGGACACTATTAAGCCTACTATACCCACATGAACGTGGTGTGGATGACTATGACTTTCAGGAAGCATGTACTTGCTCCACGTGAACAGGCGTTCAGCAGGCGGCGGCTCTAACATGCCGTGACACGTGCGTATCGTCCACACTCGTTGTCTAGTGCATCTTCAATGCCCGAGATACCGAGTTCTCCGCTGCTGCCAACGGCATCACATTTGGTGGTGTTTGGATGTGCACATACAAAATGATGCGCGTTCATTCCCTGCTTTCCTCCTACACCAATTCCAGAAGCACCATTATAAGCAACCTGCTACATACCAGCTGGTCGATCCTCAAGGAGCCCGGCCAATGCCTGCAACTGCAATCAACGGAAGATTACTAAAAAAGTACTTCGTCTAATTTTTTTCTTTCTCTCTTCTTTCTTGGTTTTTCACTTTGTTTCGTCACTTCGCAAGAAGGGGATTTTTCGGTTGCCTATCAAGTTCTACAGTGCACCTTCCATTGCATAATGTAGACTACTTTGATCTTTTTTCTCCCCTTTTATGGACTGCGAAGTCCTACACAAAAATGGCTTTTCCCAATCGCACAAAGCTCGTGACGGAAGATTGGGCTGCCTTATGACTTGTCCAGCGGAAGCACGGTGTATCACGTGGTAAGTGGAGCGGCACCTACACCCACAACACACAACATGCACCGCATTACATGCTCCGAGAGGCGACGGAGAGGACTACTTGGGTGACTTCTAAGCAATGAGGTCCCACACCCCCATGCTTCCCGATGTGTCTCAAGTTCACGAAGACACCACGCTCCAGGGAAGACCCTAGGAAAAGATCATAAAAGGGCGGCTCAACCCGACGAAAGTCGGACTTGATGCGTAGCCACTTGACAACCCTGGGGCGTGCCACCAAAAGCCCCACATAATATGCCTGAGGGTTTTAGGACCACGGTGGATGGCTATCTTCCAAGTTCTCAAGGTGGTTCCCTAAGGAAACATCATTTCTTCAAGCAGTCAAACATGAACTGAGGAAGTAAGAGAGGTTGACAACTCCGCTAGCCTATGAACGATCTACTCAGAGTTTATTCTCAGATTTCGGCTATGAGTTGATTAAACATCTGTAACAGAAATGTTATGATGGGTAAAAGTATCAACTTTCTCATGGGTTTGCGCTTATCTACGCGAAGATGGATACTCAAGAAATCCACACAAGGCGAAATGTTCATCGGTTTCGGAAGCAAGTCCAGCAGTTCTAAGCAGTAAGGGAACCACTGGAACGAAGGCGGTTGGTAGTCATTCACCACCCCTCCATAAGGCATGACAAAAATTTCCAAGCCGTTGTCCCAAAAACATTACCCTGATTCCTCCTCACCCATGTTTTGGGTCCTTGAGGCATGGAAGGACGAGTGGTGGAGCTATGGGATACTCATTGCTCTGATGGGCTAGGGTACGATTCTTTGTTGCCTCTCGGGATCTCTAAACACATCACCCACATACACACACATATGAATGGATAGGTTGTTGGATTGCAATCGTCATGGTTTTCGACGGTTCCCAGTGACTTAGTCCTTCGGCAGCCTTTTCCGATGTCACACTCGTAGCTAGTGCCTACCGGAAAAGCCAACATTTTCAAAACAAAAACACCAACCATTTGTTTTTCTTGCTCCTTCGACATATTTTATTTGCCTCTTCTTGTTGCAATGGTGTTCTAACTTTGTGCAGCCATCATCAAGAAGGAAGCAAGTCAATGGACTCTCACGTGTCCATGCATCTACGTGGGCGTTCGTCGCCCATCATCGGTTCCGAGGAGCACCGTTGACCTTCCTCGACATGGCGTCCACAATTTGGCGCCTTCTCTTCGAATGGCAGAGGGGGCTGGCGTCCTCTCTTGGCAAAGGAGGCGGGGGCAACATACGCATTGCCATCGTTACCGCGCCACCTCTGCAACGACAACACAAGGGGCACCGTTACCGGCCCCCAAAACATCCATAACGGTGAAGGCATTCCACCGCACGACCATCCTCCTTACCCGGTTGACATTAGCTCGGGATGGCATGATGCACAAACAAGTTGAGTTATCGATGGGTGTTCCGATATCTCATCTCTTTTGGCTCCACCAAGCCTCATAGTGGGAACAGTGTAGTGCGCCAGTGCGGCTAGCACGAAGCTGTGAAACCCTTCGATCTTGTCGGTCGGTACCGCAGCAGTTAAGCGGTCACGACTTGATCGATAAACGCCTTCAAGGAGCGGCATGGTGTTCGTCGCTAATTGAGGATGACATGTGGATACTTGGTTGTTAGTCGTCGTCGTGACTATACGGCCCAACGAAGTATCTGATACTCTCTTGGCTTCAGCATGCTAATTCGCTAAGTTCAAGAGAATGTTATTCCGCACACATTACACGCGTGAACCTTTAGTTAAGGGTTCATGCTTGGAGGCTGCAATAAAAATATTGCGCCGCCACCTCGATGCTTGCTTCTTCTCTCATCAAGTCAAGCCCGATGTGGGGGCATTCGTTTGTTACATACAATTTTTCTTTTGTGATATCTTAGTAAGTATGCATGGAGCATTTGGTTGCCCGCGAGCATATAAGCACGAAATACATTAAAAAAAAAAAAACGCATGCATGACCCATGCAAGGGGTACGTCCCTGGCTAGCACTTGCTGCTGGGGGCAACTCTGGATACAAGAAGCAGCGCGCTAGTATATATGAGCCAGCTGCTGCACTTCAGTTGAAATTTGCACCAACGATGAGCGCGTCTCGTTGATCCTATCTCGTCTAAAGGATCAGCACGAATGCGTTTCGTTGGTCAGCTGAAGTTGGAAAATTTCAGCAAATCAAATCCGAAACCGTGTGTAAAGGCAGTCTCTTTTGCGCCTTGGTGTTGCCGAGGCCTTAACCCAAAAGTCGACCGCTGTGTCGGCCTTGATGTCAGCCGATCGTCGGAGATCGCTGGCCGGAGCGCGCGCGGCGCCGACGGCCGGATGTAAACAACAAGTATAAACACGGTGCAAGTGAAAGAAAATACGCTGCCCTTTATTCATTTATTAAAAGAGATAACAGACTGATAAACGAGTTGGTATTGCAACTGACTCGATCAAACACAAATTCTGGACTCGATGGAAATAACGGTGCACTGAAGGTGCCTACTAAACCTAAAAATATCTTTCTGTTCACACTTCTAGCTTTTGTCTAAATGAGGCTAATATAAAGCACGGACGCGGCTGTAGATCAGGTTAACTCTGGAGGGTCGCAAATGTAACTCAGGATGAGAGCTGCTTCGGGTGGTTCCTCGGCTTTAGCTTTTTTCTTCTCCTCGTTGAAAAGCTTCAAGAATTGAGTAACCTTGGTCTCACGTAGCTTCAGCTCCTTATTCTGCGTACGGAAGGTACTGATTGCGATCTTGAGGCATTCACGTCTTGCAGCGCGGTTCTTTGCTGGTTCCGAAACTCTTTCGCTTTCTTCCTTGCTTCCGCTACTTGGCGTTCAAGTTCTTCCGCCCGCTGCTCCTGCTCGTCCTCAAGGGCCTTCATTGCTAGTAGATCCTTGTCCAGACTGGGCACCTCTTCGTCAAGGAGCCTTACTTCCTCGGTGATAGACGTAACTGCAACTTTAAGTTTCTCCAGCAAGGGGCGAGCCTCTTTGTTCGCCAAGGTAGCGGTCTCTTCGCCAAAGAGGCTAGGAGGTGTCTTCCCTTCAAGACGCATTCCCAAGGTCTCAAAGAGAGAGATGAGGTATTTTACGACATCCGGGACTGATCCCCCATACTGTGTAGTCCATGCAGAAGTGGAAGCCTCCATCGCCTCTAGGAGACCAGCTTTATTGAGTGGTTTCTGTTGGAGGAGCTTCTGAACTTCTTCAAGACCCATACGCACACACCCGGCTTGGAGTCGTGCTGCAAGATTAGCCTCAGGGAGGTCAAGGCGGCGCGGCCCTTGGACGTTTGATGCTGGAAGAAGGGCAGTGGGAAGCTCCGGTCCTTCGTATTTGAGTGTTTGAAGGCAATCCTCTACCATACCCTTGACCCTCTTTGCACGAGGAGAAAGGAATTTGTTGATCATCTCATCATTCAAATCTGAAAAGTGTGCAAGAAAATTGCGCCTTGATTACATGATGCCATTAAAATTTTCTTTGGAACAAAAATAAAAAAAAAGAGATGTTCCTATAATTACCAGAAGGTTGTGGCGACTGTTGTTGCTGAACTTCATTGGGTGATTCCGACCTTTTCTTTGTATTGCCAAGTATGGCTGGAGGCGTTGCAGAGGCCTCCCGGACAGGTGGAATCTGCGATGGTGGGCACGAAGAGTCAAAGAAAAACTCAGCCTCAAAGTCTGCCCATTCCGATTCAGTTAAGAAATTGGCAACAAAGGACCAGTCTTCCTATACAAGTAGGGGACAAATTGGAACACAATATGCACACACAAAAAAAAAAAAAGAGCAAAGCGAATTGAAGAGTTAGCAACAGTGCCATACCTTGTCGAGATCTGAGAGGGTAACCTCCTCAGCGTCTTCTGAGCCACCATTGTGGCTGGCTGAAGGAATGTCTTCGCTGAACGGCTTGACAGATTGGACTGGGTTTGCGCCCGTCTTGCTCTTAGCTATGACAGGCAGAGCCAACACAGCGTCCTCTGGCCGATCAGATCGCTCGCTCCTGTTGCCCCGAGGAGGTGACGGTGACGGGGTTGGCGACGCTGCAACATAACGCCTTGGAATCACATTGCCTGTCAAAGGCGGTGCAGGCGGCAGAACTTCCTTGCCATGGGGGCGCTCGCGATTCCCGCCCGATGGTTCACCTTTGGAGGCTGTCGAGAGGCGTCGCTCTAAGCGGTGCTTCTCCTCCTCGCTGATTGCCTTCTTCTTGGAGCAACCTTCGCGACCCATGGCCTTCCTGCAGTTCCAACGGAGCAAGCTTGAGTGTTCATACTGAACAAAAGAAGGCAACAATAATATATAGTACTACATGCAGTTAGACGCATGGCCTGCTAAGATGGAAAAGGCAGCAATGTATGGTACAGACTGGTAGTGCCTGCTTGCGCCAATAGCGGATGATTCCGACGGCCGCCGGCCGGCGTCGAAGTTAAGATGTATAAACACAAGCAAAACTTGGACGAATAGATATACAAGTACAAAGTAATGATGAGGAGGGAGAGCGTTACTGTGGTCTTTTCCCTGGAGCTTTGCTTTCAATGGTCGGCGAGTTGTTCGATCGATTTCCTGATGCTGCTCGGCAATGATCGACGACTTGTGATCACGAAAGCCTTGGTGGTGTGGAGGTCTATACGGGGCTGCATATTTATTGGCCCCGGATATGGAAGTCTGGTCTTGTACGACACCGGCTCGTGCAAAACAATGAGACAGAAGTTCAGCTAGCCTTGGAAAAGGACTCCGTTCCTACTGACTGAATCCGGTACGGCTTGTCTTTAAAATATATCTCTCTTTTCTTTTAAAAAAAAAAGGACAGCATACCTTTGCGTCTGATATTCCTGAGAAAATTTCTACACCAAGTCAAATTCGATTCGCTTCGCATTCGAACCTGACTTGGTGTGGGGCATTTGTTTGATGTGTTTTTGTGCTAAAATATATGGCGATCAATTGCTAAATATATACATGTTAAGCATATCCAAGTGTAGGTTTCAAAATGCCTCTTTGATCAGCTTGGAGCCGTCATGCATGAATGCATCGTATGTGTGGAGCGGTACGGCCTAATTGCCGGATGTTAATCAGTCCATCAGATTAATGATGCTCATGTGCTTTTGTTATATGGGCTAAGCCCGTGATTCTCTTTCCCATAACGTGATTAGCTGATGGCCTTTTTCCAAGGCCCGCTGATGTACGCAGGCAAAGGATAAACGGATCATGAGGAGATTGACTTGGATACGTAAGATATACGTGCAGTACACGAAGATCGATCGGATCCTAACTGATCAATACTTGTTGGCGGCGCCGAAACGTGCGGCAGCCCAACTTCACCAACCGACCTAGCTAGGTTTCGCTGCCTATATAAACAGGGCATCGACCCACGCGAGAGGAGAGACACCCAGCCGGAAGAATACGCACATACCATACGCGAAGCAACGCAAGCGACCTGAGATCCAATCTCAGGTTACGATCGTCTTCCTCTCGTGCAGGCGGCCGAGGGGAGAAGGCGATCTGGTGTGCGCCGTGAGGAGCACGGGCGCATCGCAGGCTAGCCAGCTTGTTGTGCACGACAACGAGATCATGGCAGTCATCTTCTCCGATGGTGAGGAACTCTACTAATCTATGTTGTTCTTATCTTTGCATCTAGCGTTGCATGGTATCGGTGTTGGAGCTGCTGGCGTATGATCGCCGGCGTCTCCACCTCCACGTTTTCGGACTGCCGGAGATCAGCCGGCGTCATCTTCCTCCATGGTGTCTCCGCGTGGTGACTATCTTCACCTCGACGCCGAGCTGCTGGCGTGCATCTCGGCGTAGTCTCCAAGTCCGCGACGGCGTCATCGTGGCTGCTGGCGTGCAGCCCGGCACCGCCTTCACTCCATCTATGCTGCGTCGTGGTTGCCGGCGGATGGATCGCTGTCTTCTTCATCTTCACGGCGACGTTCCCGGCGGCTCGGCGTGATGGCGCCGGGGCGGCCGGCATGCAGACCATCGTCGTCTGCGCCACCGTGGCTTACCACCGGCCCGATCTCATGGATGCTGTCTTTGGCTTTGATGCCGGGACGTCGTGCTGGCCGTGAACAGCCATGCCACGGAGCATGATCGAGTGCCCGCGCTGGGGCATACCTCTGCACGGCTGTAGGCGTATCTCATACGCCCGCTTGCACGCGGCCTTCGTCGGCCGGACGCGTCGTCTACCATGGCCGGCATCATTTGTCTTCCGCAAAGCTGGGTTGTCCCGGCGGCATACATCGGCCGTAGTCTCGGTGCTCGTACTACGCTACGCGTGCATGCGTGTGTGTATGTGCTAGCGAGCGCCAAATCCTGGACGTGAGCATGCGTTGCATGGCTGCTCTTCAAAGTCTTACATGCATGAGCCTGCATGGGCTAGCTACGTGAGCTAGCTGCTGTATGTGCCCAGCTCTTGTGCTATTTTGCATGAACAGGAAGGTCGGCGCGTACGAGGCATCGGCTTGCTGCCATGACGTTTAGCTTCTCGGCCCTCACGGGTCCGATGCCCGTCTACACGCGTGAGACTGCCGTCACCATTGGCGGTGAACTCGGCGATACTTTCCGGATGTACACCCTCGGCGGTGCATGTCCTTCTTCTCATATGTCTCTACACACTATGTCTACTTCCGCGGGGAATACCCCCGCACTTCCGGCGAATCAACAAGATCATCGTAACGTCTACGCCAAGCACAACCCATGCACTCCGCTACTACTTCAACATCCACGCCGTCAAGACCGATGAGGCAAGACGGCGAGGCGGGCATGGCCGATATAAAGGCCATGCTATCCACGGCGCGTGTACCGATGGGGACACGGCTCTGCCGACACCAACATACATCACCACCCTCATGCATGGAGAACGCGAAGTGAAGACCAAGACGACGACCAAGCAGCTTAATCGGAGGTGTCTCGCGGTACAATCCGCGGGAGTAATTAACCGGGAGCTTTCCGAGGCCCCGGGAACCAAGAGACCACAATCGCCTTGTCACGTTGGCCGCGTCAGTAGGCCACACGGAGCGCACACTTGGGATTAGTCTATTAGTCATCATGATTAATGTGTATCTTTTCCCTTCTTTTATTTTGTGTACTTAGTACACTGGCACGCCCGCACTATGTATTGTCCCCGGTGTATGAGATACGCTTTTGCCATGTAAAAAGCGTTTTCCCGTGTCAAACATCTATATATCTTCTACTGCAGAGGGTTTATTATGTTTTCTCTCATCGAAGTCAATAAGAGTCCTCCATGACGTTTTTTTAGGTCCTCCGTGACGACTAAGAGTTTGCTTGCATCTTTTGATGCAGATGCCCTAGCTTTAGGTATAACTGGTGAGTTAATTCTTACAAAAGTAACTTGGATGCACGCAAACTATCTTAATGGTACTTTCTACTGTTTGTCAATGGTTTAATGTTTACATGATTTATTTCTTATACTCAAGCATGAGAGATTATAATTCCTTTAATACCATTGGACACATGCGTCCTGTAATTCCTTTAATATCAGAGGTGCATTTACATGATTTATTTCTTATCCTCAACCTCAAGCATGAGAGGTTATAATTCCTTTAATATCATTGGACAAATGCCTTGTAAGAGAAAGTTAAAATAATAATTATGATGTTACTCCCTTTTTTTCTACTCTTAGAGTGCATTGCGCAGATCAAGTTATACTCCTGATAAGGCTTCGGCTTCTCTGTCCCTGAAGTGGCAGGCACCGCGTGAGGCTGGCTTCACAGAGCAGCGCACACTGCCCTCTTCCAACGGTGGAAGGATAACAGGCCGCTGCAACATGGTCTGCTCTGGCTCAGGCTCCTTTCATAACAAACCACCATCTTTCTTGAAAAGCTGTCAAAAAAAAGTTATACTCCTGATAGGAGAAAAAGATTGAAAGAGTATTTTCTGACTCCCTCCGTCCGAAAATAAGTGTCTCAGGTTTGACCAAAAGTGGATGTATCTAGACATAAAGCAAGTCTAAATACATCCACTTTTGGGTAAACTTGGGACACTTATTTCTGGACGGAGGGAGTACATAAATCATGAATATAAATTTACCTCTTGGTTTGAGATCATCTCTGTTCTTCATAACAAACCTGCTCATGTAAGGCTAGCTAACCTTGGAAAATAGGCTCATGTAGGCGAGCTATAACCTTGCATAACAAACCTGATCATAACGAATACAACTAATTATGCAAGAAAAAACTATAAATAAGGACATGCCAGTGAGTCCAGCATACTTTGACAGAGGAAATTCGTTGGTCAGCCCTGAAACATGCCCTCAAGGATAAGTTCGAACAACTCTTTGCATCCATAACTACAGAAAAACAGTTGTATGCCATGCATACATAACACTTGGTTGAAGCCCAAAAAGACTGGGCAACGTTATTCCCGAGTGTTACGCTTGGCAAAGAGGGCTCCGCTTAAGCATCAAAGGAACTATACGGTTCTTATGCTTGGGATCCGAAAAAATTGATTCTACAGACAATTAAACTCCTTGGACTGCAAACCTTATGTGCACAAAACTAAATTTATCTCTCTAGTTGGATCTGCAGAACATAAATCCAACGGATGATTAGTTTTAGTTAGTTCTCGATCTAATAAGATACTGGCGGTGAACAATAACCAAAGTTTCAAATAAACATATCTAATAAGCTGCAAAACAACATAATTTTTGCTAGAGAACCTAAAGTTAATTAGTACACAGTCCAGAACGCTCATAAAATAAATCAGGAACAAACACTTGTATGTCAATATTTCGTGCTTGGAAAAGACATAGCTAATAACCCAGGAATTAAATTCGTCGTCCGTCGGCTTCGTCGCTGCAGCCGATCCCCGGCTGGCTACAACTCCCCGAAAAGTAATCTCATGGGTTCAGCTAATGGATGTTGCTACACGTCGAGCTTCCGGCACATATCGATTAGCCCGTCTAGCTAGCATTGTACATAGCACCAGATCGATCAGTGGATCAATCAGGCCAGCTTATGATTTGCAACTACATAAGAAGTTATGAACTTTGTGACTCACACAATAGAAACAGAACACACCCTCTCTGAAATTAACGTTCACGTGTAGAGATTATACTTCCACTACTTCTTCCAGATCTGAATCTTAGCTGCCGATATAGTAGTATATTGTGTCGTGGATGAAAAAAAAAATACTTTTGTACAATTCAAAGATATGATAACTTCAAACCAAATTGAATTTGGGATTTCATGCCACATGTTAATTAAATCTTGTCATCCTGTCATTATCAACCAATTTAAGTACCTTCCGTGAATGTATTTTTATTTCGTCCCAAGAAGTTTGCAGTAAGACAAGAGAGAGGCCATACCAAGAGAAGAGGAGCCTATTTCAGAAGAAGTGCAACATCAAATAGAAGAGAGATCTCAGTCAAAGTCTGTTTTGGACTGAGACAACATTAAAACTGCAAAAAGGGAATCGTGGAGAAGTAATTATTTTTTCTCTTACGGGGTTGGATCACTAAGAGGTATTGAGGAGAGACGATAATCTAGAGAAACAAACAAAGCATATTCAGCAGTACTGACGACATAGCACACCACCGGAACAGCCGTTACCATCGGTTATGAAGACTTGCTCCTGGATTTTGTAGACTATGCAATAATACACCGAAGAAAATTTGAATATAAAGATGAAATATATTACTGAATCCCTTATATGGAGGTTACTCTTGATGCAAGTATCCATCAAACTACCTAAGTTATATTTGAAACAAAACTAAGCTTCTAGCAGTACAAAACCATTAGAACTTACAGAACCCAACAAACCTGATGGTACGTACAGATCGCTATCAGTGATCAAATTCAGAGCACCCCATTAATGTGCTATTAGATGCCAAGTCATTAACTTGTTGCAGAAGTATCAGGATACAAACGTATCTAGCATGGTCTCTTACAGAACCCAAGAAATTTCAGAATTGGTTATAACTTAAATTTATCTTCGGTCCTAATAAATGCCTCATAATCCTAAAATAGAAAAGATAATTTGAAGAGTATAAGCTCCTATATTGTAACTTTAACATTGCAGAAAACACACGCCTACAATATTGCAGCATATGAAGGTTTATAAAAATTGGCTGCAAGCAAAAATCTTAGCACTGTATATCATATTGCATCCAAGGCTTGCATATCATAAATATGGCATTATTGACGAAATTACCTTTCTATGGATCCGAGTCTGCATCAATTTCTTGTGTTTTTTTGTCGATCCCGAGTGGTAAAAGTTACTGACAGCTCAACAGCCTTGCTGCTTTCAGATCAATATAATGCAACAAAGGGTAAAATAGAAAGCATAACTATGTGGACGTGATCTATTTGCTTGGACGTAAGACTGTAAGGCGAGCAAGAAGAGGTGATCCAGCCAAACCTGCAACAGATTGTCATGCCATCTTTGCGTTGAGATGGCGCCTGTGGTAAACAATCTGCAATTGCAGAGAACTCGAGGCGTCGCAGCGCCCGGGTACTGAGTGGAGAGGCGACGACAGATCCAGCAGAGCCGTGCTGAGAGGTGGCGACGTTGGCGGCAGGAGGGAAGACGGCAGATCAAGCAGCACCGTCAAGGGCAGTATTCAGCTTTGTAAAGGACGCCATTGGCGATAGTCAGCAGGTCACAGCTCACAGATTCCATAGATGAATTAACTGGAGGCAGTTCAGTACGTGCATACCACTCCATGGCTGCAAAGATCAAAATCGGCCATACTCGCTAGATTGAGGAGAATGCAAGAATTTTTTGAGAGGAGATGAGAATTAATTAGGGATACCTAGAACTCACACGGTGTGACGTGGGATCAAACCCCTTGAGGACAACTTTGGTTTTAGATGCGGCAGGATATTGAGGAAGCATCGCTGGATCCGATTGAACATTCGCCATGGTTGGAGGCCCAATGAAGTTGTGGAGGTCTCCATCACAGGCGGCGCGCCGGCGGCCGGCGGCAATGGTCGAATATTATTTTCTTAGAATAAGAAAATAATCGACTATGGATGTGTACGCTTCCAGGACTCTTACCGCCTATAGCACTTACGATCTTTCCATCCTATACGTAGAATTTACATCTTACGGTTATTTTTGTTGTTTTCTCCAGGATTAACGTGGTGTCTCGTATGGTGCCTCCAATTAGTAAATATAAGATAGTGGTAAATTGGTCATTGGTACCACCAATTTAAATTTCTACAAGTACAATAGGTAGAATCTAAAGATAAACATAATCGTTTGCTTGGTTTATTTAGGGGAGTGCATGAAAAAGCATCAGAGCATGGAGGTCACGTACCAGGTTGATGCGCAACGTACTCAGTACTCAGAAGGGAGCAAGTTGTGCACATAGAGAAGCCTGTAAGGCGAGTTATCTGTCCACGTCGCCCGTACTGTGGACTGGTGCTGCAGCGCGCCGAAACATTGCTCGTTGACGTGCAGAGGGACACACGTGTGCGCCACATCAAGGTACAGTCCCGCCGGTGACATCGGTTCAATCCTAGCTCGGATCTCGGTGAAAATACAGAGCAATCCTTTTATTTCCTTTGATGATACTGCAGCCCGCCAAAACGTCTCTCGTTGACGTGTGGGGAGGATCAGTGGTGGTGGCGGCGGCGTGCTGGTCGGCAATGCCGGAAGGTACTTTTTTAATTCAGAATTGTTTCTTTTAGTGGTGGCAATCCCTGTAATTATCATAAAAATAAAAATGTGTGTTGATTTGTAAAACATTGGAATGATTTGGGTCATTGATCAGATATTGAACTGCTGAAATTTAATGTATACCAACATGTTTGCGCTTTTATAAGTATAAGTATAGATACACAACTGTTTACAAGGTTTACAAGTCTATAAACATGTAGTAGATACATCTCTTGTAACATTACATGGATATAAAGAACACAAACCTACTTACATATATAATCCGCATAAAATACAAGAAAAATAATAATTTGGTTGCCACGGTTACTATAATAACCACATTAAAAGATTGTTGTGGAAATAAATAATGTTATCCTGGATCCCATTAAAATCCTACATGACAACCAAGTGGTAAGTTGATGAGGTGGAGGAAAGACAAAAAAAATCCAAATAAATTATGTTCAACAAGTCAAAGCAACAAGGGAGACAAAAAAAAACTTAATACATGAAGATCCAAGCAAAGAAGCTCACTAGGAGAAGGATTTGTGGGCTAGTGCATCATAGACCATAGTCCATGCATACCCTTTCGCTACTTCATCATGGGCTCGTGGATCAAAGACTACCTACACTATATCTCTCACCTGAGAAAAGATACAAAAGGTCGAATGGAGGGGTGAATCGACGATTACAAGAAAAATATATTTTCTTTATAATTCAACGGATAACAAGAATATATGTTCTCTTAAAATGTAAGACCATCTTCACCGGCGCTCTCAGTAGAGCGCTCGGCAAGTGTGCCGGAGATTGGGAGCGCCGACAAAGGTTGCCACCCTATTAGGACCAGGTGCCCCTAGCGGTGGTCCCAGTAGTTTTTTTCTTCAGAAAACTTGAACTTGGAATCATAACGAAACTGCGTAATTTCATTCGAATTTGAGTTATTTTACATATTCAGACGGAATTTAACCTAATACAAACTAATAATATTTATCGTAGAATCGTAACGAATCTGCTCTGGCGTGAGGCGCTGGCGGCGATCGCGCCACTCCCAGGCTAACGTTCTAGCCTTGGGGCACGCTCATGCTCGGAGGCACGAGGAGGCGGTTCTCGGCCACCACTGTTGCCTCGTCCTTCGTGAGGCACGTCTTCTAGACGTTGTGGGCCCACCACCGCCGCTGTTGCCGGCTTCGTCGTCGTTGGCCATCGGTGCCGGTGCGAGAGAATGTGGATGGGAGAGGAGAGGGAGATGGTGGAGAGGGCGACATCGAAAAAGATGAGGAGGGGCCGACGCGTGGAAACGAAGCACGGGAACGCGGCGCGGGAAGGTGGGTTGGCGCCCATTAACACCAGTGACGGTTCCTAAGTCATCATTAAGTCGGCGGCGCACGTCGAGAAGGTGGCACGACGCGTCTCTGTGCCAGGAAAACTGGCGGGCCATTAAAATAAGAAGATTAGCCGTCATCTCTCATTAATTAATCTAAACGTCGGTTGAGTCACTGACTGGGGCGGCCCGCCTCTCAGGATCAGTGTGGCGAGAGGTTCCGCGCCTATCCGTACTCACACGCCGGTCCCTATGGACCAGGCCCGCATTGATGTTGATGGGCGTGATATTGGGTCCGTCCGACAACTTTATCGCTATTGGGAGCGCCGGTTGAAGATGGTCTAACTAGGTGAGAATAGCCTACATGACAAGATACAACTAGCTTATAAAATCAATAAGGTATTTGAACAAGAAAGTGACAAGTAAGTAAAAAGTTGAGGGATAACCTTCATAAGTAAGTAAAAAAGGTTTATTTACCAGCTACATATTAAGCATTACATATGGGTGGGTCCAAGGCTCAGCATACATTTGAAGTTATTTCCAAGCAATACAAATTTATTAAATATGTCTGAGGTTGTGCGACTCAGGCATGTACCTGCTGGATGGGAAATTACTCTTCGAGATATGTTTGGTCCATATGAGCTTCTCAGACTTGGTGCCTATGCTGATGGTAAGTACACTTTGAAGCTAATTAAAAACTGTGAAAACATAGTTTTATGATGAAATATCTTAAAAATTTGTGGGGGTCTGTTCTAATTTTACGCCACCTGTACTGCATGGTAAATAGTGACAACTTTCTTCTGTAGCCGTTCTATTACAGAAGTTAGCAGCTATAAGGAGTTATGACTCCACGCACACAACAATTCGGATAAATATCATTGGCAAGTTGTCTCGATGTATTCATGTATAAATACTGTATTTGTGTAGAAGATAGGCAGTATTAACCAAAATTCTATTTAAAAAAAAGTTACTCACGATTCGTTCAGTTCTATGCCCCCACTGTATTTTTGCCAGTTGTTCGCATCAGTTAGTAGGCACATGCCGTTTGTATGACATATGTTTTGCAGAATATCCAGTGCAGCTTCATCAGGTTTAAGCCAATCGAGCATGGTAAAAACATAGTGAGAGAGGTAAACAATCTTTCACTTCAAACTGTAATTTGGCCAACTTTTGGAAATCCATATAAAGCATAAACATGGTTGTGCTATCTCAGCGGAGTGGTTCACTTGGGACATGTCAGTGGGCAGTGGCTCAACATGTTCTTCCGTGCTTGCTTCAGAGAAATTACTACAACATTAAGAATATACATGAATTTAAGTGGAACACCAACAGTTTACTGAAAAGGGAACTAAACTTTGCGCATGTTATAGGTAAACAAAGCGTACCAATCGGGCAATATTTCTGAAATCGTCGACAGCCGGATGGGCCTGTGTCCTCCAGACTGCATCAGCAGGTTCCTCTTGCTCAGCAACCAAGTACTGCCAGGATGAGACCGATGACAGGCCTTCCGGCCATGTCGGAGATCGTCCGAGAACTCGAGGCCATCCTGAGGATGATGCCAGAGGTGGATCTTGTTCTGCTGGAGACCACAGACACAGAATCTGACCGATATGACTAAATCTTCGTCGACTGCTTCAGGAAATGGTGCTTCCTTTGATCGGAGCAGCGTCGTGCTGACCGGGGTGCTGACTCCTCGCTGATCTTGGTGTTTTCGTTGTTACTTGTAAATGCAACGGTGTTCTGTAACATTGACTTATTACACTAGGAAGTCTAGGATCCTTTGCCTTGTGCTAATCAATGAGTCAGCTTTGACGTAAAGTAGATATTGTGAATGAACAGATGACTAATATTGACAAAAATGGGGGTTCCAGAATTTCATAACCATCCTGCACACAAAATGACATGAGCTTTTTTTTTTTGAGAGAGAGGGAACACAGTGTCATCAGCTATTGAATCTATCTTCCATCATTTACACAGCAACATCAGCAGTTCAGCACACCGAGAAACCAACCTTACCAATCAAGTAAACAGAGCTGACAAACGAACATTGGCACATTGCAGCACCTGAGACACACCAGATTAACATACCATCGAGGGGTCATGAGCACTCGATTACTTGGCACCGGGAAATTAGTTTACATGTAAATCTGAGGGTGTTGAAGGAGGTGATGCAAGTAAGGATGAGAAAGTAGGCATTGAGGATAGTCAGGATGAGGGAGAGAATGGGGAAGAACTAGAGGGGGTCTGATAACAGCCAATAAGAGGTGGATACTGAAGGTGAGAAACAAAATGGACAGGGAGGGCCGAAAATAAGGAGGTGTGACAGATTTAAAGACAAGGAAAGTAAGAAAGTTGAAGATATGGCGAAGGATAGAGCAAAGGCGAAAGATAACATTGGTGAAGGTACTGAACATGATGATTCTTTTATTTTTTCAAGCAATGCTAAATTACATGATATTGCTTCTTGTATTGGTATTAGTTTAGGGGTAGCGGTTGATATGGTTGATCATAATCTCGGATTGCTCAAGGATCTTGAGCAGGCGAGAAGATGTCTTTATAATCAAATGAATAATAATGATTCAGCTCATCAATTAGCTGATCATTTGAGCGGTAAAACTGGGGATGCTGTTTTGGATGATTTACTTAATGATTTAGATCAGGATGAAGCGGTTGAGAGAGGTCCTGATCTGGATGGTTTCCAAGTTGTGAAACCTAAAAAACATAAGAAGAAAAAGATCTCACCTAGCAATGTTAGAGTGAGGTCGTTTACAAAAAGTAGAGCTAAAAAATGATAGGTTTTATTTGGAATTTGAGAGGGGCGGGAAAGGATGCTAAGAGGAGACATGTACGGGAAAATATCTATGAAAAAAAAATTGATTTCATAGGATTGCAAGAGACAATGAAGAATGATTTTACTCCTGCTGATCTCGTTGAGATGAGTGGGGGGATAGATTTTATCTGGAAATGGTCTGCTCCGCACGGGCGATCAGGTGGTATTCTTGTAGGGGTGAAGAGGTCGATGTTTGATATTGTGGAACATGAGAATGGTGAATATTTTGTCAGAGTCTTACTCTATGACAAATGTACTGATAATCGGTGGAATTTAATTGTGGTTTATGGTGCGGCACAGATGGAAGGCAAAGAAGCTTTTCTAGCTGAGCTTTCCAATGTCTGTCAACACAGTCAATATCCTGTTCTTGTAGGGGGTGACTTTAACATTCTTAGGAGGGATGATGAGAAAAATAAGAGTGGCGGATATAATAAATGGAGTTTTTTGTTTAACTGTATTATTGAACAATGTGGACTGAGAGAGTTAGAACTTAATGGGAGACATTATACATGATCTAATAATCATGCTGATCCCACTCTTGAAAAACTTGATCGTTTACTTATGAGCCCTGATTGGGAAGATATTTATCCTTTAATAGTGGTCACAGCTTTGGATAGGATTCATTCTTTATCTGATCATGCTCCCCTCCTTCTCGATTCGGGGGTTCAACTAAAGAAGGATCCCATTTTTAGATTTGAGTCTCGGTGGTTTATTAGAGAAGGAATTAGAGAAGCTATTCTGGATATTTGGAATGCTGCTCCTGCTCATCTATCTAATTTGGATAAATGGCAATGGAGATTCCGACATATCAGGAAGAAAATGAAGGGAATGAACCGAAATTTGGATACGGCGTATAAGAAAATGAAAGATGAGTTCTCGACTCGTATTAGTGAGTTAGATAAACTAAAGTGACACTACCAGTTTATCTGAGTCACAGAGGGTGGAGAAGAAAGAACTAGAAGTTAATATGTTAGGGTTGTTAAAGCAGGAGGAGTTAAAATGGCAACAGAGATGTAAAGAGAGAGAGGTTCTTGAAGGGGATAATAATACAAAGTATTTCCATGCTAAGGCCAATGGCCGAAGAAGGAAAAACATTATTTTATCTCTAGAGCAAGAAGAGGGCGAGATTAAAGGGGAGGAGAACCTTTTAAAATACATTACGGGCTTTTCTAAAAATTTGTTTGGTCATCCAGAGCAAACTAAGATCTGTCTGGATGTTGACAATGTGCCAAAAATTAGTGAAACGGTTGCTAGTGATTTGCTGAAACCTTTCTCTATGAAAGAACTAAAGGAAGCTGTCTTTCAAATGGATTTCCGGCTGATTTCTATCAAAAATACTGGGACATTGTAGGGAATGACCTAAAATGTCTCTTAGACGAGTTTCATTCGGGCTCTTTACAAATTGAAAGATTAAATTATGAGATGATTACTTTAATTCCCAAATGTAAAGATGCCAAGCAGATCCAGAAATTTAGACCTATTTGTCTATTGAATGTGAGCTTTAAGATTTTTACGAAGGTGCTGATGAATAGATTAACTTGGGTGGTGGGTGATGTTATTTCCTTGAATCAAACTGCTTTTATTAAAGATAGGTATATTATGGAAGGAGTATGTGTTCTACACGAAACTCTTAATACTATTCATCATGAAAAAAATCTGCCTTGGTATTTAAGGTGGATTTTGAAAAAGCCTACGACAAAATTAAGTGGCCTTTCGTTTACCAATTGCTTCAGCTGAAAGGCTTCCCTCCGAAATGGTGTGACATGATGATGTCCATTATGAGAGGAGGTCGGGTAAATATCAGAGTGAATGATCGGGTGGGGCCTTATTTCCCTACCTTTAAAGGTCTGAGGCAAGGTGATCCCATTTCGCCCATTTTGTTTGACTTAGCTGTTGACGCTTTGCCCATCCTCCTGAATAATGCGAAGATGGAAGGGCTAATTAAAGGGGTGATTCCAGATTTAGTAGAGGGGGATTAATATTTTGCAATACGCTGATGACACTATTTTCCTGCTAGAAGATGATGTAGAAAGTGCAAAAAACCTTAAATTTATTCTCTGCGCTTTTGAACAAATGTCTGGTCTAAAAATCAACTTTCATAAAAGCGAATTGTTCTGTTTTGGGAGTGCCGTGGCCAAAAAAGATTTATACGGCTGACTTTTTACTTGCCCTATAGGGAAGCTTCCTATGATCTACTTGGGAATGCCAGTAGACGAAGTGAGAATCAGAAATAAAGATTGGGCAAGACCCGAGAGTAAGATGGAGAGTAAATTGAGTTGCTGGCAAGGAAAACTTGTTTCCATTGCGGGCAGGGTCACTTTAATTAATTCGAGCCTTAGTAGTGTTCCTTTATTTATGCTATCGTTCTACGAAGTTCCTGTTGGCCCTAGGAAACGCATGGATTTTTTTAGGGCGAGATTGCTTTGGCAAGAAGAAGATGAAATTAGAAAATATCATCTGGTAGCTTGGGATAGAATCTGCCGTCCCAAAAACCAGGGAGGGTTGGGTATTTTGAATTTGAAATATATGAATATTGCTTTACTTGGGAAGTGGCTTTGGAAATTGGAAACTAGTACTGGGATTTGGCAGGAACTTTTGATGAAAAAATATGTTAAAGGAAAATGCATTGCTGGTTTGAAAAGGAAACCTGGTAGCTCTCTTTTTTGGGCTGGTCTGATGCGATGTAAGGACCTGTTCTATGCCAACTGCAAGAAAATTATCCATGGTGGAAAAGGGACTCGTTTCTGGGAGGACTGGTGGATGGGTCCGGCTCCTCTCAGTGTTCAGTTTGCTGATCTTTATGATATTTGCTTTGATAGGAATGTTTCCGTCGCGGCGGTGCTGGGTAATAGAGGTAGAGGTGTGTGCTTTCGTAGAACTTTATGGGGGGAGAGATTGCAGCAGTGGAATGGTATCTTGGACAGCTATGATGGAATTCAGCTATCTGAGGAACGGGATGGTTTGGTATGGAATCTAACTAATAATGGGAAGTTCACAGTTAAGTCGTTTTATAACAAACTTGTGTGGACGGACACTGATTTCCCACAGAAATTTCTGTGGGAGGCTAAGATCCCTTTAAAGATTAGGATTTTTTTGTGGCTTATCACACAAAATAGTATTCTCACTAGGGATAATCTCAAACGAAGGGGTTGGCCTAGAAATATTGGATGCTCTTTTTGTGGGGAAGATGAGTCAATTGATCATCTTTTCCTCAATTGTCCCATGGCAAGTTTTATTTGGAATGTTATGAAATGTGCTTTTGATTTACCTGATTTACCTTCTGAAGTTCAACAAATCTGGAACGGCTGGATTGATAATTTTGTTGGACGGACGAGACAGTTAGTGTTAGTGGGTATTGCAGCTGTTTTCTGGTCGATTTGGACTACCAGAAACAGTATTTGTTTTCAGAAAGTTAAAATTTCAGATCCCCTGTCAGTGTTGGAGCTAACTGGACACTGGTTGAATATGTGGTCAATTCTGCAGAAAGAGGAGGCGCCAAAAAACCTGCTACTGTGGGGAACAAGACTTTTCTAACAGGTGGCAAAGGAGGTGTTTGATGCGTCGAGAGGGTGGAGACCGTTACAACAAAGGATTGGAATTGGATGATGCTGGAGTAGTTTGTTAGGTTGTCTCTCGGATGCAGTCTCCTGTAACTTCTCCTTTAGTTCTGGTGGGATGTTTTCCAGTTGCAAATGCCTCCTCGCAGGTCTTTGTAATGCTTAAGGGTTGTTCTTTTACTGTTTTTTTGTTGGATCTTTGGGACAGATTTGGTTTTGCCCGCGTAACTGGTGTTTGTAATCGGTTTCTAATAATGGAAATCGGCGGGGGGGGGGGGGGGGGGGTAGCCCTCTCTTTAAAAAAAAAGGCAATGGAAAGGCGATTACTGAACACCCAAATTTCCAAAAACAGGCCATCAAAAGATGCAAAACAGATGACCTGGCATAAGAGCGTTACGGTAACATACTTGCCCTAAGTACTCCTATGTTTTGGGTCTAATGTAACTAACAAGAAAACTACCGTCTCCCACTGAGCTTTCTTCTTTTAGCTCCTTCTAGTGGTTCAGGGCTGGAAGGTGGTTCAGAAGCAGTCTGATCAGGCTCTTCCTGGGCTGAATCGTTGTAGACTGCATCGTCAGGTTTGGCCTCGTTTGCATCCTCTATAGCTTTGCAAATGTAAATCTGCAACAAGTAAATAATTGAATGTCAAAGCCTATAGAAAAACCCCAAAAATGTGACTCCGTAACATAAGAACAAATCGCTAGACCTGATGCTTTTCTGTTAGTTGAGTTTTGACATGCAACACAATGCAGAATGCACTCCTGAAGATCTACTAAAGAAGTGAAATGCTACAAGAAAATAGCACACCCATTTTTATTACTTGCCAATTGTCATGCTTGGCTGATACATTAGGGGCTCTAGTACAGTTATGCTTGCATTCTCTTAAAGGCATTGATGTCACATATTTAAGACTTTTTACTTCTATAGTTCTATTTGAGCTCCTTTAATTGTGAGTTGGGACAGGATTAGGAGCTTTTGCAGTAATGATTGGGAAGTTTCTCTGTTCCTTATAAGGAGAAACTGCGTAAAAATAGTACCTTGAATCTATCAGGCTCTGCCAATTCAAAGACCAATGAATCCCCATCTTCCAAGCTGTGGTGCACCGAAAAGGTGGACCATCCACCACTCAGACCTGTTCGATTTCCAATGTATACAACATCAAATTCACCACCTTCTTCATCCTCCAGCACCATCTCATATCTATTGGGAGGCAGATATTCTTTGCAGAAGCTAGAAGGGAGACCCTTGTATAATGGAAAATTCATAAAGACACTATTTAGTTGATAATACACATTTATCAACATTAGTTAAACAGCATACAGAGAACAACATCTTACAAGCCAATAGCAGCCGGATACATGTGATCGAACCATGGTCTTAACAAACGAGGGGTTGTCAGAATCTAGACTATCTTGAAGCTTCTCAGCTCTTTTTAAAGCACGCTTTTGTTGCTGATAAGAAGAAATCCTAACATGGTATCCCCTTCCATTGTCTGGACCTTTACTAGACCTGGTCGACGCAGGCAAGTAGCCACTTATGTTAAGAATGGGACAACCATATGCAAGATAAACCGACAAAGTTAATGAAAGTATTACCTTCTGCGGCGCACAAAATTATCCACTTCAGGAAACTGTGAAAAAATCAAATGACAACTTAGTCTCAGTTGCAAAATAAGAAAAATCACCACTTTATGAACAGAATGAAAGGATGTCCTTGCACTACTACTCTAACCAATTAAAACTAAAAATAGGTTGACACAGTCAAGCTTGGGCTGAATGCTTGGGGGGGGGGGGGGGGGGGGCAAATGGGCTATATATGCATATTGGGCCAGATTGGGGGGGCAAATAGGCAAAAAACTGATGAATTTGTGTGAAAATGGGCCAAATAATAGTAGTTTTTTGCTGAAATCTTCTTGGGCTTGGGGGGGGGGGGGGGGGGGGGGGGGGCGGTGGCCCCTGACTTACACGTAGATCCGCCCCTGTAGTGACCCATTTGTAAAGTAGACCATCTGAGATCGCCATGAACTTCACAAAATAGGATATTTGCTAGTTTGCAATTATTATCTATATTTCAGAAACATAACAACAGAATCTATGGCACATGTCTTTCATGACTGTGTTAGCACGGTACAGGAGTCTGACCCAAATGGACACCCATATAACATAAACCCAATATTTTTTTGTTCTTTGCGGGGTAACATAGACCCATTATTGGTGCAGCAGATTGCAGCAAGAATGACAGAAACCACTTTCAACAAGGATATATCCCCCTTCAAACGAATATAATAACTAGTACTCCAGTAATTTGACACAGCAAATAGTATTATCAAGCCACAACACCAGCTTTAGAGGCCGGTAAGTAACTCACATCATCCTTGTAGGAAACTGGAGTCGTCCTGGCCCAGGAGGAGCGCCTGATTTCGGTAGTGGCCTCGAACTTCTTCCTCGGCTTGGGGCTGGCACGGGTGCTCTGCAAAAACGCATCACGAGTAATCAAACCCACGGCAACCACAACAAATCGACTACTTAATTCCCCCTATATAGCATTAACATGTACACGCAGAGATTATGCAAGCGATGCGAGGAGGTGGGCACCTTGTCTGTTGTCTGGTCGCCTGGATCAAGCTCTTGGCCATCTTGGTTATGCCCAGACCCTGCGGAAAGGAGGAAGGATGCAGAGAAATCAGCGAACTGAGACAACATACACAGGTTGAAGCCGCTACGCGGAATCAGAGAGAGAAATCGGCAATGAGGATCGCTCCGAAATGCGTCACCTTTCGTCTAGAAAGAAGGAGAAGAAAGGGGGGAAGCGAAACAGAACGAAGGGGATCCACGGATCGAGCCCTGCGGGTTGGCGTTGGGTGCTGGGGGAAGGAAGGATGAAAGGATAGATGGAAGAAACGAGTTGTACGGGTGCGTACCTCGAGGTGCTTGTTGTTCTCGAGGATCCGCTTCCTGCGCTCCTCGTAGGCGGCGCTGGCCCGGCACTGCTCGCCGCCGTCGCCATGGACCGCCGGCCTCTTCCTCCGCAGATTCGCGGCTCTCTGTGTGTTGTGTTGGCGGAGAGGGAGCCGCCCGCGAGTCAAGGAAGGGTCAAGGAGCTTGCCTTGTTGGGAAGAATACGGCGAGGGGTTCGAATTTGAAGCCAGCGCCTCGTCTTCTTGTTGGGCCGGCGAGCGGGAAAGAGGGGGATATCTTTCCTCATATGAAGCGAAATGCAGTTAACGTGAGTACGGTGTAATTCTACGAACGTGTTTGGTTCAACTTTTTTACTCCTCCGTTCACACTAGTGTAAGACATTTTAGCTTTTTCTTGGTTTAAATGTATGTATACTTATTTTATACTACATATATATATGCACTTATTGGGTCGCGCTATTTGACTCTCAGGAGCAGAATATTATTTTTTTTTTTTTTTTTTTGCGAAAAGCAGAATATTATTCTGCACGGGCCGAACCAGCCACCAAGCCGTGCGCCGCACCAGCCAGCGCTCTCGCCCGCGCGACGTAATAAAATGTCGCATCCGCAAGCGACCTAAGATTGGGCAGCCCATCCAACTACCGCAGCACTCCCGATCCGTTAACAGGTTTTCCTTTTTTAACAGGCATGAGTCGGTTTGAAGCCCACAAGGTAAGAAACATCTCATGCTACGTAAGGTCATTACCTGTGACGTAAGAAAACTCAAAATTGGGAACGTAAAAATCCAATTAGAAACAGAAATTACTAAAACTGACATTTGAAAATTCCTGTTGCCAACACTTGGGTCCATAAGAAAATTTACTGAAACGTAAAATCCAAGTTTTTCTTACGGGGTAATCGTACAAATCCAAGTTGACTCAATTGTCAACACACAGCTCACTTATTGGAAGTGAATTACCATTTGGCAATGTAAAAAAATAAATCTTTGTATACTAGATTGCAGCAAGCCACGCTGCACTGTATGGTTACAAAATTATTTTGTGTCAATATAAAACTATTCGCATGGACTGATGCAACGACACAAGAACTACCAGCAAAACCTGTTGTGTAAAATCACACAAGGAACAGGCATGGTTCCTGGTCTTCAATAATGCAACGTAAGAACTACAAACATAGACCTTTTACCATAAGAATTACAGGCATGGTTCCTGGTCCAATACTCCCATAAGAATATCCAAGGTTACACCAACGGGCATTTGCAATCAGATTTAAAACATTTCACATATACAATGAGATGTGTATTGTCGGAAGTTCATACAGTTTCTCCAATATTCTGTACAATCATAATTAAATAAGCAAAAGAGTTGGCTTGTGCCTCATGCGTGATAAGAGTGCAGAAGACATCCTGGTTTCTTCCCAATTGTCATAATTGCGATGTAAATAGTTGTCAGGCATAGCGGAGAACAGGCTATGCATTTCTCCTCTCAATGGTAAGAACTTGTTGCTTTTGATACCTGAAACGGCAGAAAAATACGCTGTACGAAGCATCTAAAAAAGGGTTAACAAAAGGAGAATGGATAAAACCGAGAAGGAAGTATGCAATCCTGCAAATATATCACTACATTTTGGTGAAACCCAATCTTTAGAACAACCTAATGTTCCACAGGTTGTGAAATCTTTCATCAAAGCAATGACTGTTGTAGAACTCATACACTCATTCTGGAGAGTGATACTTCAATTACAGTATGACAAGAACCAAAGCAATACAATTTTGGCTTTGCTGCACCTTGGCATCTGTAATGCTATAATTTGTTACAATGGGGTCCTGGTAACAGGAAAATGCTACTAGTTAATTCAATTATTTTGCTATAATCAAATAAATTTGGTGCGAGGCTGAGCCGTGTGAATGACTTTGAAAATTTACTACAAGGTCATCAGCTCTACTACTGGCCCCTAACTAATGTGTAGCTTCTCTGTTGACAGCCCCTAACATGAATACCTTGCTCATGCAATTCGACATAAAAACTACCAGTGTTGCCAATGTGCTTGCAAAATGAAGAAACTAATCTCCGGAACGATAGCTACATAAACTACATGATACGCTGCAAAATATCACCATGTGATGAACTTAAACTACATATTACCAAGGAAAAGAAAAAAAACTACTATAAGACTAATTAGCAGACGGAATACTTGACATACATACTTCTTTATTCCTAGATATACCCATTTCCAAAGACCAAGCACAACTGAACATTAGTGGGGCATCGTAGGTGCTTTCTAAATATACCATTTTCTCTTGATGTATGTAGGTAGCATTTCTGTAACCTTGCAAAACATATGAGACTTAATCAAGACTTCAAAATCTGATTCATTGGGGCAATGGACATCCATAATTTACAATCACCATGAAACTTCCAACTTCTTAGTTGTATGATAATCGACAAGGAATTCTACAAAAGCAATTGCATTCACAAGAGTCGACTCGCTACATGCATGATTTACCTCAAGGGCTGAAAATATGATGTAGGGCTTGTATTTCTGAAACTAACAATCGTGGAATAATATTTTGGCAGCGATGCAAATCAATACTAGACCACGAAACCCCAAATTAAAATATGCAGCACAGCTTGAACTAAAAAAAAGCTCGCTGAATTCAGGCTAAAGCTCACCTCAGGTGACACCAGGCTAGATACACCATGAACACAAACACTAAACATTTTTCACCTGCGCAACATTGCCTCTAGATACTTGCTATTTGTCTCCAAGATTAATGCGTGCATCTTCTTGCACCCCCTCGATTTCTTGTTAGAATCCTGGAAAATTATTACTCGTTAAAACAAACAAGGATTCTGAAAAAAGATACATGTCAGTCACAAGCTAGAATTCTGTCTAAACCTCGTGAATGGGATCTAGAACCTGCATCTTCTTTATCCCATATTTCTCCAAAGAATAGTACTGCTATAACAACTACTCCCACTCAGGCAATAAAACAAACACCGTGGTGACAGTAATATTACCGAATAGCGCACCCATGTGATTGACGATATAGACACATATTATACGGGCTACATGCCTACATCCGAACGAAGTGGGGCACCAACAAAACATATTTTTTTTCGAGAACCCGCAGCTAACTGCGCATTATTGTATTAAGCTTAAAAGGGAGGAAACAAAGTGATCCAGTTTATAAGGAAAACCGAACCTGAAAACCATACAACACGGTTAACCAAAGGTAAACCGAGCAAAGACCACACCCTAACGACGACAACTACAACGCGCGACTCGAAAGTCCGATCCAAAGACCGCTACAGCAAGCACGAAGGCCGCATAAAAAAGATAGCATAAAACTTTTGAATACACTAAAAGTCGCTGCATAAAAAAGATCAGGTTGGGCGAGCATGGCTCGATTTTGACAGCACATTCACATATCGTTCATGCTACAGAAATAACAAGCAATAACTTGAATGAACAATCAAAAATCATGTCATACAAGATCACTATTGGTTTGAGGGCTGGTAATACAATAAACACAGCAAATACATGGTTGGGGGAGGATCCGTACGAGTCCATCTCATTGCAATTGAAATTGATTTAACTCAAATTTGCAGCTCCATGAATGTCTAGCTAATCTATACCTAATAATAAAAGCATTAAGTCTTCTTCTCGTACGTCGTTAAAACTACTCCTAAAGTTCGCACAAATTACCCACCACTGCCACCCATAAGTCACATACCCTTTCGTTTTTCTTTTTTTCCCGCGTCTCCTATTCGTACGAGTCAGGTTTCTTGTCGTTGTCGCTCGATTCCGTGGTTTCCTAGGTCGTTCGTCCCAGTCCGTTCCGTTTCGTTCTGCTTTGGGATCCCCTTCCATGTTAGGACTGCGAACGGCAACAAACGGAAAGAAACCCGAACTCGGTTTCGTATCTCATACCCACTACCCAGGGTCGTGTATGTGTATATATACGCAAGAGGTCGATCAGACACGTTAGATTGAGGAGGACGCGATCAACCAAAAATCTACACCACCGAGAATTCAGCTTCAAGCCTTCACCTGGGTGGCCGGGGCCGCCAACAAGGCTGCCATCGACCTGCGTCTTGCTGGCGATTGCAATTCTTGCCGATTGTCGAAGATGCCGTTCAGCAGCTGCGTCGAGTACCGTCCGAGCGATTCCACCACGCTAATGCCGATCTCATGGGCCTTGCTGTCGACGAGTAGGCCGATCGAGGAACGGGTTAAGCTCGATCGATGTCGTAGGTGGGCAAGTCAAACGCGCCGGACGGGGTAGGCTGCCAGTACAGCGGGTCGATGCCGCCCGTGTAGATGACGGGAACAGCTCGAAGGAACCAGCAAAGCGACGACCTCACGGTACACGGTGTTTCCCCTCTGCATGGTGAGTTTGTTCGTCTGGAACTCGGGATAGACTGGATGTAGAGGTCCGGCGGGTTTAGTACCAGAACTCATCGAGTTAGGGGACAAAAAAACCTCGAGCACTGCAGGGTAGGTGCTGGACGGACCAGTTCGGATCTTCTAGAGATGCGGAACCAGTAGTACAGTAGTAGCTATCCCCGCTGGTTCATGATCTAGAAGCCAAGGCCACCATGAATCCATGATCCGTGTGGACGCCCACCGGCTCGCTCCGGCGGTGCCATCACCCACTGACCTCGTCAGTAATCCCGGCGGCCACGCCTACTCTGCCACTGCAGTCGCGGCCTTGAGACAGCGTCACCTGGGTGTGTGGCGTGCCAGCGTGGACGAGAGATGGGACAGGCGCCGGCGCATTAGTGAGCGCGAAGAAGTCACCTTTTGTTCCGGCAGGCCGTCTGCCCCAGCTTCGCAATCATGGATATGATCCCGCCGATGTTCGCGCCATGTACAAGTACGACGACGCCGTGCCCGCCAGCTGCACAACCGTTGCTACTGTATCCAGACGCGCATCTACTGTGTGCTCCCTACTGTCGCGTGTTCTTGTGGCTGCCGTCAAGGTGGATTGCAGCAGCGACAGGCTCAGTGCGGGCAGGAGGCTCAGGAAAGGCGCCTCGAGCGAGGCATGACATGCTGAGCTTGGCGACGCTTAACCCAGCTCTCCTTCATCCTCTCAGAGAAACTGCAGCTGGAACCAGACCTCTAGCACTTTCGATCAGAACCGGCCAAACCAATCAGGTGAATGCACAATCACACACACATAATTCCTAATGTCGGTCCGTTCATGTAGTACTACTTTGTAGACTGTCAATATGTAATGACATCTGGAACCCACCCCGTGCTACAGTGCTCAGAGGCGACGGGGAGGCGTCTCCGCGGCGTCCAGCAGACGCCGGCGCATCTGGGGATTTCCCACCCTCCGACGGTCGCTCCGGCGACGGGAGGACGGGGAATCTCCAGATCCGCGCTCCGGTGAGTAGCTCGGGGGTTGCGGGCGGCGTTGCCGTGGCGGGAAGGGCGGCGCCGTCTCGATCTGGTGCTCTGCGGCTTCCCCTCCTCGGCGTCGTCTTCGACGGTGCTGACGGGCTGCAGGCGCGCCACTGCTCTTCGGTGCTCTCTCCGGCACCGGTCAGAGCTTGTGGGGGGTGCGGGGAGACCAGGGTTCCAGATCTTCAAGGTCGTCATCGACGTCGGGCATCCGCGCCGGTCCATGGCGATGGCTTCGATCTGGCGGACTTCCAGCCTCCCTCTTCACCGCCAAGACCCAGGCGGTTGACTGAAGACGGCGGCTTCGTCGGCGGCTTCCTGGCCGCGGTTCGCTGCGTTCGTCGGCTCGGGTGGAGCTCGGCGGTAGCGCGCGGTTGGCGGTCACCGTGGTGCGGCGGCGACGGTGGGAGCTGGGCCTCGAGGACTGATTTGCTTTTCTCATGTTTCCTGAGGTTGTTCTGCTTTTTCGGTTTTATTTAGATTTGTAATCCTTTGTACTCAAAAAAAAATATGTAATGACATCAATTCAAAAAAAATGACATACTTTATTGATCATACGATGAAAAAGGTAGATAATTACCAAGATTTAGTTGTCTGTGAGATCCTAAAATATTTGAAGACACTTGATCATGTTTAGTGATCTCATACCATAAATTTGTTCCCCCGCGGAGTGGGCTGGGGACTGAGGTGGCGATGACGCAAGTATACTGGGTGGCCTGACTGAAGCGGTGAGGGCGCAACCTAATCGCTGAATGGGCTGAGGTGGCGATGGTGTCAAATCACTCTGGTGGCAAAGGAGGCCCAAGCGAATCAGCGTGCAAAGGAGGCATTGGCGACACCTAACCACGGAGCTTGCTGAACCTAGCTATCTGGGTTTTTTACGAGATATAGTTTGTTCCTGCGCATCACAGATTGCAAAAGGGGTGCAATTCTGCTGACAGCCCGTGGGAAGGATCTCTAATACTCAAAAAGAGGAGGAAGGCTTTGTAAGAAAAAGATATATTAAGATTTAAAATAACATCGAGAATTAACATTTTTTTATAAATTTTTTTGACTTATTATTTAAGAAATACATATACAATTCCATAGACGGCATGGGTCTACACTTAATATATACATAGATTGCATAAATTACGAAATTATCGAATACATTTCCATTGCACGTCGCATTTTTACGTTTATATTTTACATTAGAATGTTTAGTGTCAAAGAGAAACGAATATGGCAGGACAACAAACTAAGCTTTTTTCGTGTCGTCATATCCACAAAATAATTATGGCGACGATGATTATGAGTTTGTACGACTGAGATTTTTTTCTCCCGGTGCAACGCACGGGCATTTTTACTAGTAAAAATTAAAAAAGAAAAATTACGTGATGTATTGTATCTGGAGTGTGTTTGGACAAATACACACGTAATGAAGATGGGCTGGGAAATTAGATTCGTGCGAGAGTTCCCTACCAACGCAGCCTATTGACTAGAAGTGGACTCCGTGGAGGTGGATGCGGGACAGGTCTTGCGAGATTAAGGCGCTGATGATGGCTCGACTCGATGATGGGGAGGCCGACCGGGAGAATCAACTTCCTCTCCGGCGTGGAAACACCCACAGCAAGAAGGAGCAGAATGTCAGCCGCTCGCCGTGACACTCCGGCCGAGGCCATTCTCCGCGACGCCCGACACCGGCATGCTCCGCCTGCAGTAGTGTCGATGCCACCCGCCGTTCACCGTTCGCCTCATCCCGTCGGGATTCCAAACCATCCGCTGCACACCACGGTCGCAATTAATTCGAAGCATAAGCGGGGAACAGAACCACGAAATCGGTTTGTGTGGAGGTAGGGAGAAGGCTCACCGATGTTAGCTTTTAATCTTGATTTGTGTGTCGGCATGTTTAGTTTTCTGCATTAGTTCATGAGGTATAGTAGCTAACCCGTGGAGCTTCAGCTGTGCGCGTGGAGGAGGCGAGATGTCAAGCTGCCGTGCGATGCGGCGAGCCTGGCGAGATGCCGATGGCAGCGTGAAGCTTCGGAGTCGTGTGAAGCGATAGTCGTGTGGAGCTGAAGCCATACACTCACTAGTCAGTTGGACGATCAGTTGGAGCCGAGTGATTCGGTCAGTTAGTGAGTTTGTTAGCTGCATGCACTCACTAGTCTTTGGATCCTAGAGTGATTCTAGGAAGAAGAATAGGTCAGCTAGTCAGTGCGTGAGTGGCGTTGTTAGTGCGTGCGTGCATGTAGTGGACTAGTGGTTAGTGGAGGAGTGGTCCGTGTGGTTGCCTCTTGTATATATACTGCATTGAGTTAATGGAAAAGGAAAGCCGTGAAGGCAGCAGCAAAATGTAATCTTTGTGTTCCAAGGGAGAGTCTCGGCATGCAGCAGTTGGTCTTCTTCTTCCTTGGTACATGTGTGCGTGTGTGTGTTTTCTTGTGTTCTTGTGATATTAGAGAGAAGGGAGACTGCGAGAGGTTGAGAGGAAGAAGAAGCGGCGCTGCGAGATGCAGCGCCAACCGAGAGGATCTTCTCCTTTCCTCATCGCCCGCGAGGAGGCCCATGGCCTTGCGCATGGTAAGAACCCTCACCGCCGCCGGTGTGCGTCGCATTCGCTCGTGGACGCGTCGTCGTCCACCAGGAAGCGCCCCAGGCGCAGCTCCCTAGGCGCTTGCCACGCGCGTTGCCTTGGATTCTGGACCGCCGGAGGAAGGGGAAGGAAGTGAGCTGGAGAAGTTGGGTTCGCCGAGCAGGAGGAGGATAAGGCGCGGAGGCCGGGGATCCCCGGGCGGCAACGGCGGGGAACGGAGGTCGCCGAATTTGTCGAGCTAGGAGGGGCGCATGGCGGCGGTTTCTAGAAACTTGGACGAGTGGGGAAGCCACGATCCCCAGTCCCACGAACGAGCGACATAATAAACCCCAAAGAAATTACATCGGATGAAGCCTGGTGTGAGCCGCACCGCATCAGGGTAAGGGTGGCTCGGTCGACCGACCTAGGTGCAGAATAAGTAATTCTGCACCATGTGTATAATAGAGCTTCTACTTATTTTATTATGTATGTAGTTAAAATTGAAATGTTATGTCCACCAATGCCTTATATTCGTGAACAGAGCCAGTATGTGATACTGGTAACGGAATTGAAAAAAATCCAAGTATATTTGTCTCATAATATAGGTAAGGAAAATGGATACATTAACAACTGTTTGGTTGAGAAAACTGCACAACGGTATCACACATACCATCTTTCTCTGTTTTCAGTGGGGGATGGCCGATATCACGGTTGACTTACGGTGTAATTAGTTTATGTGAGGAGAAGCTTCTTCTAGAAGCCGGTGGAGAAGCCGAAAAGAAAGTGGCCCTTAACGGTTTGAGATTATGGTGTAATGTGATGTCAAGCCAAAATCTGCGAACCAGACGTGTCCTACGAGTTAATAGGGATGGTTATACAAATAGTTGTCCGGCGGGTGCAAATTCATACAACTAACGGGTGAGGTAGTGCACAAACTTGTCATGAGGTGAAAATTGGTCCAAACAACCTATGTTTTCTTCCCAGGACTTTGTCATAGAGATATATGATCAAGATTGTGCCACAAACCCATGGTCTAGGAGACGGATTACCCCCTCCCCCTTCATAATGGAAATCGAGGAGGAGGCTATGGCCGAGTAGGAGATGCGACCATAGACGATTATGACAACGGTTCCTCCTCCAATTCTGCTTCATCAATAGTCTACACAACCTATGTTTTCTTCCCTATTTTTGTACGAAAAAATCCCAAAGGTATGTAGAGAGGGTTTTAGATCAACCGAATGTAGTGGCGAAAGATCGACAAAATATGACGATTGAGGGGCAAAAGAGACTCCACCACGTGGCCAGCGGCCTAGGCTCTAGCTTGGGGCCTCTTCATGTTCGTCTTGTGCTGCTTCTTCGCTATCAAAGATTATGAACGTCAGATTCCCCCTCCCCCCCCCCCCCCCCCCCCCCCCCCCCCCCGAATTGTTACGTTTTCGGAATGTTATTCAAACTAAAGTACGTAATAGGTTTTTTCTATCCTCTTATTAGATAACAAATAAATGTGACTTTGGTAGGAAATCCAGTAACCATGGAAAACGTCACATAAAACATTATAATCATGAAAAATACAAAGGAAACAACACAATAAACTTTAAAAGACATAAATACCTATTTTAGACGTATGAGATGAGCCCTCGGGTTAGGGTAGCAGTGGAGACCCTGCAACGAAATGGCGATTTTTTTTACCATAGGGAAGGAGGACACACTAGAGATTTGATTTAATTTTATATTAAGTTGCCTGCAACACATTAGAGATTTGATTTAGTTCTATGCTGAGTGGTCTACAATTTCATTTCATTTCTATGTTGAGTTGCATGCAACCGTGGTCAATGTCGAATTGGACATTGACATCTCGATCACATGTGGTATTACCTGAATGACCACTAAATTAGTCTCTCGGGGAGGGAGGTGTGTCACATCACCAGTGAGGTCTCTTATGATCGGTTCAGGGTCATCAAATGTGTCGTGTTGATTTTATCTGCCGTGAAAAAGTAGCCACGGAAACGAAGCTTTTTTAGCTTTTTTTTTTCTGTACTTACGTATCTAGATGTATTTAAGTGTGTTGATTCACTCATTTCAGTTTGTATTTCGTCCACATTGAATTCGTCAAAATATTTTATAATTTGGAACGGAGGGAATATGATTCTGTTATTGATAGAAAAAACTTTTGTGTACGGCATAGACCTTACCGTGACAGTTCCATACTGATGTTTTTGGAAACTCAAACGGCGCAAGCACGAATTCGAGCAGACATCCTAGTGGTTGAACCGAATACAGTCCACTCCGGTTTCTTCAAGAAGCTTCGAGACCAAGCCGGGGTCGGCCGCAGAGGTCTCAATTTAAACCAGCCGCAGAGACCTCATCGAGCCGTCAAGTCGTCTGCAACCAGCCCCAATCTGAGATCTCGACACGACACTTCCCGAATCGAAACCCTAGAGCAGCAAGCGGCCATGGCGATCATCTCCGACATCCAGGAGGAGGAGGCGGCGCCGCAGCAGCAGCCGCCGGCGGCGGTCGACGTGGACCTAGAGGTCCTCGAGGCGGTCCTCGAGCGGAAGGGCGGCGCGCTCCCGTTCCTGCACGCGGCCATCAACGTCGCGCACCGGCAAACCGACCTGTTCCGGGACCCTTCCGCGGTCCGCAAGATCACCGCGATGGCCTCGGCGGCCAGGGCGGAGGTGGAGGCGGAGGAGAAGAAGGCCAGGGACGCCAAGAGGAAGGCGGATGAGCTGGAGAAGGCGGCGGCGGCGGCCGAGAAGGAGAGGGCGGCGGCGCCGATGACGGAGGAGCCCGCTGCAGGGAGCTCGGGGGAGAAGGACAGCAGCACCGAGGGGGACAAGGAGGAGAGCAAAGCCAAACGTGAGTACCCTCTTGAACTTGTCTCTTAATTGCTATTGCTGTTCGATTCTAGGATTCCGATGCTTATAATTGGTAATGTTTTAGTATTCCGATGCTTAATGCTTATAATCTTGCTAGTTCTAGAAGATGCTAACTCTGCGCTAGGATTTGAAGATCTTAAGTCGTATGTGGTTGAAAGCCTCGATTATTCACTACTTGCCTAGTCCTAGTAGCTTGCTTGATTAGAGCCTCAAGTTTAGGTCGATCCTGATTGTGAGACAGGAGGCTGCCTTATTGCCTGTTCGAATTTGTGAGTCCACTGATAGGATATGAGATAGGCTAGAGCAATGAGTGTTTTTTCCTGATTTCTGTAGTTCTTTTGAGAGAAATAGTTTTTATTGTTGAGCACATGCCTGATTCAAATCTGAGGCGCTACCAGGTTTTGGAGTTTATGATATATATAGCTAGAAATTGAATTGTTGCACACTGGGTAAACATCTTGCTTAGTTAAATGTATGTATATGGGAAGTACTTGTTGTACAAATTGCTATGTTATTTAGGATAAAGTTCTATGTCATCTGTAAAATTGCTGCAGAACCGGCTCAGTTTGTTTAATGATATAACAAATTAACAATACATAGAATTCCATAGCCATTCCATTTTGGAAATACTTATAATGTTTTCGATAATTGGGTCACTTGGGTCTGTGCCTACCGTTGCTAAAACCTTGGTCCTATTTGTATTATCTTCTCGATTTGTCATTGAAGAACTGCCCTCCAGACCCCAGTTATCAGTATGTTTCAGTTATGTACTCTAAAATTAACTAATGGTGTTCCATCTCACGCGTGTTACAGAACCAAATGCTGGCAATGGTCTTGACCTGGAGAAGTATTCCTGGACTCAGCAGTTGCCAGAGGTTAATCTCTCTGTTCCTGTTCCTGAAGGAACAAAGTCAAGGTTTGTTGTCTGTGAGATTAAGAAGGACCATCTGAAGGTCGGGCTGAAGGGCCAGCCTCCTATTATTGATGTAAGTAGTAGCATATCTATAAAGCAATTGACCGTGGCCTTATGTGTGATTTTTTTTGCTGATGTAGTATTTGATTTCTTACCAGGGAGAGCTCCACAAACCAGTTAAAGTTGATGACTGCTTCTGGAGCATAGGTATGAATCAAAAACCATTTACTTCTATGTTAAGTGCCACAGCTTGAGCTCCTTGCTGATAATAATAGTATTTCCTTTTGATAATATCTTTAGAGGATGGAAAGTACCTGTCTATATTGCTGACAAAGCATAATCAAATGGAGTGGTGGAAATCTGTGATCAAGGGCGACCCTGAAGTCGACACCCAACGTGTGGAACCAGAGAGTAGCAAACTTTCTGATTTGGATCCCGAGACTAGGCAAACTGTGGAGAAGATGATGGTAAGCCGATACCCACAATCTGATTCACAAGACTACGGACGGGTCCTAAAATCTCTTCTTCGGACTCTAAACAACTTTTTCTCTCTGCTTTGCAGTTTGACCAACGTCAGAAGCAGATGGGTCTCAAAACAAGCGACGAGATGCAGAAGGATGAGATGCTCAAGAAATTCATGGCTCAGGTAGGCAGCAGCATTCCATCCTCTACCGTAGGCATCAGTTGAGTTACCTGTATAGTTTGTGTGTCTGATTGAGGTTTTCATTCACTGCAGCACCCGGAGATGGACTTCTCGGGGGCAAAGATAGCTTGAGGCTGGTTGGCCGAGGCAAGTTGGACGGAGAAATCGCTTCTGCTTAGTGGCTGCTGTTTAGTTTCGGTTTATGGTTGTGGTAGCGATGGACATGGTTTTGCGGTGCTTTGGAAATATATGACTGAACTATGTTCTCTTTGATGGACCAATCAGTTGCACAATTTTACAAAGTTTGTGTTTCGTTCATGATGTGTGTACTTTCGTCTTTGAGCCATCTGCATTCCTGTAGAGACCTAGCTGTGGGTTCAACTTCTATCAAACCAGAGAGGTTCTGGGATTTCATTTGTGGTCGTTTCGTCTGGAATGGATATGCAAGCTTTGCTACGGCTGAGCGAAGTGACGCACGTCGAGCCATATACATTTTGGGAAGCTGAGAGGTTTTCCTTCAGCTCTGCCGTGATTCTGCAGCCGGATCTGCAGTCTCACGTTGAATTTTTGGAAAATAAGACCACCTTCACGAGTGAATTGACAAAAAGGATCACTTTACCACTAAAATTGTCATAAATCCTGGCGGTGGTCACTTTACCACTAAAATTGTCATAAATCCTGGCGGTGGTCATTATTGTCAATTCACTCAGTGGAGGTGGTCTCATTTGCCAAAAATTCTCAACATCTCCGAAAACTCTGCTCCACCTTTGTGTCACAACATGTGATTTTGTTTTTCACCAGCTTCGATGTGTCTTTCATTATTTAATCAATCTTCCATACATTCCACAAATTATAGCCCCTTTCTTGCAAGCCCAGCGGCACCTCCCAGTTCAAGGTCATAATAGCAAACAACATTAGAATTTTGTTCAAAAAAGGAAACAACATTAGAAAATATGCTTCCCCACCAGCTAAAAAAATGCTTCCCACAAAGCACGCATATATGTGTATTTAGACTCATGAGGCCAACCATGCCGCTCAAGACTGATACATGTTCTGGACACACTATTGAAGAAGAGCCAACCAGGAGAAAAGGTGACACTTCGGCGCAGCCTTGAGCCTTCGCTCACCTTCATCTTCAAGCTGTTGTTCACTTGTGATTTCGCTCAGTTGTTTGGCCACAGGTTCGATTCCCATACATCTCACGTTATGCTGGGCCTCTAACTGTGAAGTGGCAGTCGCAGCTGGGTGGTATCCTTTCCCATACATCGTCGGCGGTGCAGATTGGTATCCTTTCTTTGCTTTTCGTCAATCTACTCTTCCCCGTCAGGCTTATCCACCCTTTGCTCTCTACAATTCAGTGTTGTAACTAATCCCACAAATTAGGTGTATCATAATCAGTCTGATTTTGTTTGTGCCCAAAACACCTTTTCCTCACACGCCCTGGGCTGAGTTTCTTGATCCTTTGTTTGAGTAAAAATCTAGATCATTTTCAACAATATCTCTTGTTGAATATTTCCTCCATGTAAGCCATGAGAGCATACTTCATTAGACGGTCAAGGTGTCCTGTTTAGCTCTCTTTGAGATCTGTCACAGTTATGATGACTATGAGGAGTATAACTGTATAAGGTATCTACTTCCAGCAAGATGGTATCTGCACCTGTGTCTATTTACCAATAATCCTTACACGAACACGTCCCATCCTTAAAATTATGGAACCGGTTCCTGTCCCTCACCACGATCTCGCGTTCAAACACTTGAGATATGAACTTTGACGCCTCATGGCAGTCTCTACAAACCCGCAGGTTCTTCGTGATGCGCATCGTGTCACCAGGTCTGGTGCGCAGCAGCCCAAAGGCTATGGCCAGCTTCTCACTGTGGTAGAGGAGCGACGACTCTTTCACCTCATCTGTGATGTCGTGCAGGACGTCGCTTGTGTCAGGCACGTAGCCCTTTAGCCTGATCTTCCTCATCATGTCCTTGGCCATGGCGAATATATCCTGCTCCTGGGGATGGCACAGGCTCCCGCACTGGAACTCACAGACCTCGCCCTCGATTTCGATGACGGACCTCCCTGCCTCCTTGCTCACGTTCCTTTCGTCCATCAATCGACGAACCTTGGCCACGTCTCCCCACCGACCAGCACTGGCCAGGAGGTTGGCCAGTAGCACGTACGTCCACTGTTCTGGGGATCAAGATCGATTACACGCCATCCGATCGCCTCGCCTAAATCAACGTCCCTGTGAATCTTGCATGCTCCGAAGAGTGCTCCGAGGACACCTATGTCCGGCTCCATTGGCATGCCGTCGATCACCTTCTTGGCTTCGTCCAGCAGCCCAGCCCTTCCGAACAGGTCGACCATACAGCCATAGTGTTCCATCTTGGGCTCAATGCTGTACCTTTGCACAATGTAGCTGTAATAGTGGCGACCTTCGCTGACCATCCGGTGTGAGCGCAGGCAGTGAGCAGATTGACCAGCGTGACATCGTCCGGTGCCATGTTATCGCTCTCCATCTGGTGGAACAACTCGATGGCATCCTCCCACCTCCCGTGCACCGCTAATCCACCGATCATACAGTTCCACGTCGTGAGCCCCTTTCTCGGCAGTTCTCGGAACACACGACATGCCTCCTCAACAGACCCACACTTGCAGTACATGTCGACCACCGCCGTCGCTAGCTTCTCATCCATCTCTATTCCTCTCTGCTCCACCCACCGGTGCACCTCCTCCCGCGGGCCAGAGCCCCAGCCCCGTGCACGCCACGACGGCGGTCGGTCGTCACGACAAACCCATTCCCCTCCACCCCCAGCGCCCGCATTCGATCAAACACCTCCAGCGCAGGCAAGAACCGCCCGGCCTTGACGTACCCGCGATCATGGAGTTCCAGGAGACAAGATTCCTCTCGGGCATCGCGTCGAACAGCTGCCGCGCGTCGTCCACGAGGCCCAGCCTGCACAGCCCGCCCACCATGGTGGTCCAGGACACGACGTCGAGGGCGGAGCCGCCGGTGGCGAAGAGGCGGGATGCGAGGTCGGCGCGGCCGTTGGCGAGGTAGGCGGCGAGGAGCGCGTTGAAGGAGTGCGCGTGGGAGTGGAAGTTGAGCTTGAGGAGGAGCGCGTGGAGCTGGGCGGCGAGCGGGAGCGGCGCGGCGGGGAGGAGCTGCGGCAGGGTGAAGTGGTCGGGGTGGAGGGGCAGGGAGAGCATGAGGGCGAGGAAGGCGGCGGCGCGGCGCGGCGGGAGAGAGGCGAAGAGCGGGGTTGAAGAGCGCCGGGTGCGGGTCGGGTGGTGCCCGAGGAGGCGCGCGGCGTAGGGGAGGCCGGCGGGGTCGCGCGCGAGGAAGGCGAGGAGGCGGCGCGCGTGGGAGGGGCGGGAGGCGAGGCCGAGGCGCACGAGCTGCGAGTGGTGCTGCTTCAGCTCGGAGATGGTGGTGATGGGGATGAGGCTCACGCTGGGGGCGGACATTGCCGGAGCTCCGATGAAGGGGAACTCCTGCCCCTGGTATTCTGGTGGGATAAGACATCGTGGCTGCCTCCGATTAATCCAGATGGAGTATATTTTCCTTAAAATAAAGGTAAAAAAAGTATATTTTCCCTAAAATATATCTCTCTCGAAAATAACAGTCTTTTGCCCCGTTTTATAAATAGATCCACAAAGACCGATACTTAGTGATGAGAAAATCCTTTTGCAAAGCAGACAACAAAGTCACCCCATGAGGGTCAGGAAAACCACAGATATCTTCGCCGTTGGCTCCGAAACTCTGGACTTTCGCCCGAAGAAACTTCCGCGCCACACCACGGTATCATGGATCACCGCAGCAATCAAACTAGATCTTCGAACGTGATATGTGAGCCACCACTGCTGAAACACCGTCAACACAAGGATCCCCAGCCACCGGCTCCATGCCACCCACATGGACAAAGAGAAAAGCCACCACCACCTACTCGGGCCGTCGCCCCAGCGTCCAAGATCACGCGCCGACAAGTCAACAACCTCTTTGAACAGGTACGGATGAGCCATACAAATATTTCAAGTTTAAATCTCTCTCATCCTCGACGATCATATTGTGTAGAATCACACATGCGATCATGATATTTGAAAGGGATTTCTTATCCCAGAATCGAGCATGACCTCGAATAATACACCAAAATATCGCACAATGTCCTTTCGTCATGCTTATTGAGTTTGAGAAAAACATATCGCTTTTAATCTTGAGGATGTTGGATGGTCTTCACAAAATTTGACGACGAAAGATAGATGTCGTCAGGTAGATAGTGAAAGGGTCGTATGACACCTAGAGGGGGGGTGAATAGGTGCTACTCCAATTTTAATACTTTTTCAATTTAGGCTTGACACCAAAGGTAAATTCTCTAGATATGCAACTATGATGAATTTACCTATATGACAAGCTAGCAACTAAGCAAGGTACACTAAGTAAAAGCTATAAACAAGGATAGAGGTAACCGAAGTGAAAGCACGCGGAGACACAGATGTATTCCCGAGTTCCTCCTTTTTAGGGGAGTACGTCTCGTTGGAGAGGTGTGAACTACCACAAAGGTCAACTCAACAGCCACAAAGGTTTCACCTTCTTCTCCGATGAACCGCACCACAAAGGTTTGGTTCACCTTCAACTATCGGAAACCTTCAAGGCGGAGTCCGGAGCCTTTACAACAACAATCTGGGGCACAACCCACAATTGGATTGGGGGCTCCCGAACGGCTACAATCTGTCACAAAGACAACAAGTGAGTACAACAAGAAGCTAGGTTTTCCCAATGGAAACCCTAGCAAAGGGGCCCTGAAGTGAATGAGGGGGAAATGTAAATCGGCTTGGTGAAGATGTAGATCCGGGCCTTCTCCTTCAATCCTCCAAAGATCAACGAGTTTGGGAGGAGGGATTGGGAGATCTAGTGATTCTTGAGCTTGCAATAATGGAGTCTTGAATTTTGGGCGAGCTAAGCTTCTTGGAGAAGAAGCATTCTTTAAATAGGGACCCCTGAAAATCGAACCGTTATGTGCAGAAAACTGCACAGCAGTACTACCGCTGGGAGAGCGGTGCTACCGTTTCCTGATCTCTCAACGGTACCAAGTGCACAGCACGGCCCAGCTGCAGCGGTACCTCTGAGAGGTACCGTAGCTGCCAGGACTGGCGGTACTACCGCGGCGCCACCGGTAGTACCGATGGGATCCTTCGAATTAATTTGAAGGAACCCAACGGTAGTACGAGGCGGGTACCGCCGGGTACCACAGCGAGATCAGAGAGCTTTTTCGGCCTAGCGATACCCCTGGCGGTACCACCAGCGGTACTACCACTGGCTGACACCAGCGGTACCACCGCCGGGAGGAGTACCAGCTGAGTTGCAGGAGTCCCGCTCCAGGTGGAGCGGTACTACCGCTGCGCCAGCGGTACTACCGCCTGACACATAAAAACTCTATCGCACAGATTTTCCGGGCCTCTCGCTTCCCGACTCGACGTTTCATGAAGATGCGAATTCTCTGCATTTGTCAAGCACACATTAGACACGTTGATGTGTTGTCATTAGACTCCAAAAGAGAGCTAGAGCAAATATGCTCTTTCAATCTCCCCCTTTTTGGAGTATGATGACAACACATCAAAAATGGTTCACAAAATATAGACGGGCTCCCCCTAACGATATGCATTAGTATAATTTTGCTTTTGAATGCAAAATGCATATAAGTTAGGATCAACACTCCCCCTAGATTTTGGAAACCGAGCAAGTTCATAGATAAACAATATAGCACAAACTTGCACAAAGGTAAGACAAGAGATAAACAACGTACATAGTCTTGCACACATATGACAAAGTCTTACAAGAATTTAAAGTTCTCACATGTCTTACCCCGTGAGTTCAACGAAAGCAAAATAAAAAAACGAGGAGCACAAGCGAAGGACAAACACCAAATAGAAGAAACAAGCTTGTGCCCTCAACCATGCAAATCCCCCGGAGAACCTAATAGACCACTCTCCCCTTTGGCATCATGACCTCAAAAAGGGAAAGGCGATGCTAACGTCCCTAGTGGAAGTCACTCCTCGTCGGAGGTGGAGGCCTCGGCGATCTCTGCATCGTCTTCGAGTTCATCATCACTAGCCTCAACATCATCATCATCCTCAGAAACGTCGGTATCAACATCATGAGCAGCAGTAGGACCAATATGAGTGCGAGACCAAGGAATATCTGGCTGAGAGGTGGATGCATCATCCTGAAGATCGGGATCCACCCAAGTGTGACGGTGGTTGAGCCAAACAGCTTCTGCAATGATTCTATCCTCGGACCCGGGCTTAACAGGGACGCCTAAGTGCTCAAAACGCTGACGGCTGTGTTGACGCTCTTTCTTGTACCTCACATGTTCTTGATAGGCCCGCTTATCAGCATCTTCTTGGCGGCAAAAGATGGTCTTCACAGCACCAACCAGCCACTTCTTGAACCCTCTATCTTGAGCATTTGCCTTGGGGGGAAGCTCAAACAAGGGGTCATCATCATCATCGGCGGAGCCTTCTTCTTCAGTTGGAATGAGCGGTGGAAGGTGTTTCTTGATGGACAGTTCTTTGACATTGTGATATGTGGGCTCCTCCTCATTATCCAAGAGAGATAAGGGAAGACGTTTTTGAGTCCACTTGTCAATGATCAGCTTCATAATGTGAGCATCAAAGATGGAAGGTCTCCTTTTCATCACCACATTATACATCTCATGCCAGATGATGCCATCACATCAAGCTTCTTGCCTTGCCCAACCATGAGAGAGGATTCATACATGAGATCAATGAGCTTTCCATGGATTTGATCAAAGTTGCCCACACGGGGTGTAACGGTGTTGCGGAAGATCCAGTGCATGATATCCCAAACTTTCAGCAAGTTCTTTTGGAATCCTACCAGGGCACGACCTCGGATGTACAGCTCATAGAGAACATTAGGCTTCATAGAAGTGAGTTATAGTTGATGCGGAAAAATTGTTGCTTAGCAGCTTCATCCAACTCAAAACCATTGTCAACTAAACCAAGAAGAGAAGCAAACTCACTCCATTTGGCCTCAAGAATTTCATCTTTAGACATCCATTTGATCCTTCTTGGCTCGTCGGAGAAGAAGTGAACTGTGGCAAATAATTTCATAACAAGGTGCTCATTGTAATTCTGTTGCAGTCCAATGTAGTCATAATTGCCAAATTCTTGACAAATTTCAATGGCTTCCCCAAAGTACTCACAGTGCTTCTCCATATGATCTGTGTCAATGCAAAACTGTTCACAAACCTTGGTCTTGTGCTTGGGAAGAACTTCATAGAAAATCTTCACTTGGAATAAGGTGTGAAACCCTGGAGTGGTGTAGGTGTAGAGCTTCGGAGTGGCATAGGGATTCATCCTCCTTTCTTTAGCAAACTCCTTGAGAGGCATGAGGGAGAGGGAGTTTTTCTGAGCAGCTATGACCTTGGCAACATTAGATTTCTGACGGCAAGTGGTCTTTTGAGGCATAACTTCGGGCTCATCATCTTCTTCGGCAATAGCTTTGCCGGAACGAGAACGCTTGGCAGCTCGCTTGGTGTGACTCCCACTACCCTGTTTGCCTGCACCTGTGACAGCATAGGGATAAGTATTGCAAAACACGGAGACCAAATGAAGAGAATCCAAATTGCACAGTTCTGGAAAATCCCAGTTCCAGCGGTAGTACCGCTGGTCTACCGGTAGTACCGCTACCTTCAGATCTAGCGGTTGACTTCGCGGTACTTGCTCGATCTATGGAATTTGCCACCCAAACTTTGCAGCAAGGATCCTAGACTAAGTACCAACACTTTCCTACAACTTCTACCACTAGGGCTACGGAAAAACCTAACTCCATTGCATCTCAACGAATCAACTAGGTTGAGAGGTAGGAGAGAGATTACCGGAGCTCATGGTGGAGGAGAGGAGGAAGGAGAGGGTGCTTGAGCGTCCCTCTGGCCGGAGAGGACTATCCAGGCCGGAGGAGGGCTCCCCGGCAACGAACGGTGGCGGCGGCGGCGGCGGCGGTGAGTCCTTTTTCGAGATAGGGGGTCGGGGGTGGAGGAGGTAGAATGAGAAACTACCCCTCCACGCCCAACTTAACCCCTGGTGAAAAAGGCCCCAGCGGTAGTACCGCTGACCCAGCGGTAGTACCGCCTGCGCTGGTACTGCCGGTAGCCTGCGGTGGTACCGCTCCTGGGAGAGAGCGGTAGTACCGGCCGGCCAGCGGTAGTACCGCTACCTGTTACTATTGTCTCCCAGCAACATTTGCTAGGAGGCAACGGTAGTACCGGGCACCTGGTGACTACGGTGCCGCTCGTGGCACTGCCGTGCCTGGGAGAATCCATGCAGCGGTAGTATCTCCAGGGCACCGGTAGTACCGGGCACTGTTGCCACACAACGTCGACGGGTTGGTCACACAGTTTTACAAATAGAGAGAGTTGTTTATGGGATAAGATATTGGCTTAGGATAGATGATGGAACTGGAGGAAGAGAGAAAATCCAAGTTTGCAAGAATCAAACAATAAAAGCCAAACTTGGTACTCTCCACAAAATACGAAAGAGGTCTAAAAACCAAAATAAAACCAAATAAGATCAACTCCTCATAAGGAGGAGGGTGGTGGCCTAGGCCACCATGTATGAGTATATGTGGTGTGACACCACGAAGATGTATCTTGGGTTCACCGCCACTACTCGTCATTAAGCTCATAATTCATAGAAACGAATATAGAGAAGCAAATGAGTTCTTGATGTCGGCATAATGGGGGGAGGGATAGTCCAATGTATTAGGACCGCACTCCCCCTATGTCCATGCCTACACCTAAACCAAATAGATAGTCAAAATATAGGTGTGTATGCAAGATAGTCAAGTCAAGCTCCTTGAATCCACGATATTTAGCTCATGCCTCAAATAAGTGAATCTTGCTTCATCAAGTGGCTTCGTGAAATATCGGCAAGTTGGTCTTTGGTTGGAATATATCCAAGCTCAATATCACCACGGGCAATATGATCCGAATAAAATGATGACGAATCTCAATATGCTTCGTTCTTGAGTGTTGCACCGGGTTGTGGCCAATCTTGATAGCACTTTCATTGTCACACAAAAGAGGCACTTTGTCACAATTGACACCGTATTCCTTTAAAGTTTGCCTCATCCATAACAATTGAGTGCATGCACTAGCGGCCGCCACATACTCGGCTTCGGGGTGGAGAGAGATATGCAATTTTGCTTCTTAGAAGACCAACTCACCAAGGACCTACCAAGAATTGGCATGCCCGGAAGTTGATTTCTATCATCCTTGCAACCGCCCAATCCGAGTCCGTGTACCCGGCAAGAGAGAAATTAGTGCCCTTTGGGTACCACAAACCAAACCTTGGGGTATAAACCAAATATCGAAGGATTCTATTGACCGCCTTCAAGTGGCTTTCTTTAGGAGCGCTTGATACCTTGCACACACCCCTACACTCAACACAATATCGGGTCTAGATGCACAAAGATAAAGCAAAGAACCAATCATAGAGCGATAAAGTTTTTGATCAACATCGATACCTTGGGTTAAGTTCAAGATGGCATTTGGTGTCCATGGGAAACCGCTTCTCCTTAGCATTTTGCATATTGAACCTCTTGAGCATGTCTTGGGTATATTTGGTTTGAGAGATGAAAGTCCCTTCATTCAATTGCTTGATCTCAAAACCAAGAAAGAACTTCAATTCGCCCATCATAGACATCTCGAACCTATCGGTCATAAGCTTTGAAAATTCATCATTGAAAGCTTTGTTAGATGAGCCAAATATAATATCATCAACATAAAGTTGGCATATGAAAAGCTCCCCTTTAACCCTCTTGGTAAAGAGAGTGGGATCGATTTCCCAATTCAAATCCACGGTCTACTAGAAGCTCTCTAAGGTGCTCATACCAAGCACGTGCTTGTTTGAGACCATAGAGCGCCTTATCAAGCTTGTAGACATGGTTAGGGAATTTGGGATCCTCGAAACCCGGTGGTTGCTTAACATATACCAACTCCTTTAAAGGACCATTAAGAAAGCACTTTTCACATCCATTTGTTGCAATTTAAAGTTATGATGTGATGCATATGCAAGAAGGATACGGATGGACTCAAGGCGAGCCACGGGTGCATAAGTCTCTCCAAAATCAATGCCTTCAACTTGAGAGTATCCTTGTGCAACCAATCTTGCCTTGTTCCTCACAACCATTCCATGCTCATCTTGCTTGTTCTTGAATATCCACTTGTGCCTATAACATTGCGGCAATCTTTGGCTTCTCAACTAATTCCACACTTTGTTGCGCTTGAAGTTATTGAGTTCATCATGCATAGCTTCAACCAATCCGGATCTTCAAGAGCTTCAAACACTTTCTTTGGTTCCACCATGGATGTGAGCTTGATGTTCACTAAAGCTTGCCAATTGTCTTCTTGTGGTAACATTCCTTAGGTCACCAAGGATTGCTTCTAGCTTGTGACCTTTATTCAAAGTCTCTTGCAACTCTTGCTTTACGACGGGCTTCGATATCTCTATTGCATCTTGGAGGTATCTCTTGATCATCTTGATCATTTGAGTCCCCGTCTTGACCGGAATGTTGACCTTGATCATCATTATGCACATCTTCAACAATAGAAGGAGAGGGTTGATCTTGGTCTTGACCTTGGCTAGCATCAAAAATGGAGAACTTGGTTCTTGCATAGCAACTTGGTCAACATGAGGAGGGTCTTGAACTTGTTCTTGGGTTGGTGCATCATTTGCTTCCATGTAGGCGCGGTTCAACTTGTGATGAGAGGTCTCCACTTGAGTGGAGCTTGGACTTGCTTGAGGAGGCTCGTAATGAATCTCAATGGGGCGATGGAAACCAATGCCCATCTTCTTATTGCATCTTGAGGTTCTCATTATCTACATCACAAACATGAAATTGCGCCACTTGGGAGCCGTCATTCTCATCGAACCTCACATACAAGATTCTATGACTCCCAAGGTTTTGTCATAGACTCTATAGGTGTGAGATTCGGCACCGTACCAACAAAAACACCCTCTAAAGCTTTAGATTCAAATTTAGACAAACGAACACCTTTGATCTTATAGAAACACTTACAACCAAATACTCGGTAGTAGGAGACATTGGGCTTGTTGCCGGTGAGCATCTCATAAGATGTAAACTTCTTGCCTTGCGAAAGAATAGCCGGTTTGATGAATGACACGCCGTGGAGATGGCTCGGCCCACAAGAAGAGTGGAGACTTAAACTCCGCCAACATAGACCTTGCCATATCCATGAGGTCCGGTTCTTCCTTTCGGCTACACCATTTTGTTGAGGGGTATATGCAGCGGAATATTGATGACGAATCCCCTCTTCACTAAGAAACTCATTTAGGTGTAGTTCTTGAACTCGGAGCCATTGTCACTCCTAATGACCAATATGGGACATTGTGTTGGCGTTGAACTTCATTGGAAAAGTCGATGACGGCTTGTTGGTCTCATCCTTCGTCTTGAAGAAATAAACCCAAGTAAATCTTGAATAGTCATCAACAATCACCAACAATATTTCTTCCCACCAAGACTGGTTGAGGCACGGCACCAAAGAGATCAACATGAAGAAGTTCCAATATCCTCTTTGATGAAATGATGGTCTTGCTTGGATGGGGAGAATCATGCATCTTTCCTTCAACACAAGCCCTACAAAGACGATCTCTAGAAAAAGAAACATTGTCTTTTAGTCCAAGAATGTGGCCACCCTTGTGAAGACTTTGCAAAGTTCTCATGTTGACATGGGACAAGCGGCGATGCCACAACCACCCACGTCGGCCTTTCCGAATAGGCATATTGCTTGAGTGTTGGTTGACCCCGAAAAGTCCACCACAAACAACTCATTTTCAACATACCCAACGAACATGACCTTTAGAGTCTTGCTCCTCAAGAGTACCACCATATCAATAGTAAAATGGACATCAAATTCATCTTATTAAGTGCACGAACGGACATAAGATTGTAACCGAGGGACTCGACAAGCATGACATTTACAAGGGTGATATCCTTTGCAACTACCACCTTGCCGAGACCCTTTACCTCGCTTTTGATTTATCACCATAGGAGACGGATGTGATTTATATTTGGTCCCAACTCCGTCATGATCTCCTTGCTTCCGGTCATATGACTAGTGCATCCACTATCAACCACCCATTTAGACCCACCGGAAGCATAGTCCTACAAGAAATCATTGCTTGGTTTTAGGTACCCATCTTGCAATGGGTCCTCTTTGGTTAGCAACAAGGGTCTTAGGAACCCAAATAGCATGAGCAACATAACCATCATAAGGACCAACATATTTTGCATAAACATCACCATAATAATCAACATATAGAATGTAGTGAGGGTTAGCATCTCCCGCAAAGTCACTACGAGTGGTCTTGCCCCTAGTGGCATTCCCACTCGCAATGGAGTCTTGGTTTGTGCGGGCTTGGCTTGTTGTTGCTCTTCTTCTTCTTTGCCTTGGCTACATAACCAAGACCCTCCTTCCCTTTGTGTTTTTGCTCAACAACATGAGCAACAACCTTTTCTTTACCTTTAGGAATGAGGTCTTGGCACTAGTGGCCTTGGCAAGCTCAACCTTCAACCTAGCATTTTCCTCAATAACATTTGCATGATCACAGAGGGAGTAGAGTGCTAGGTGAGTTAGATTTAGAAAGTTGAGTTTGAAGTTGCTCATGAGACTTGACTAGAAGAGAGTGAGTACTTTCCAAGGCCTTGTGAGCCTTGTCAAGTTTCTCCATATCCTCAAGAGTCTAGCATTAGCAACCACAAATTCGGCTTTCTCCTTTTTAATCACTTTATATTTAGCAAAGACATGGTCTCTATCCTTAATGATTTTAGCAATTATTTCATCATTTTTATCATCAAGGGACTCAAGTCTTTCCTCAAGAGTAGTTCTATATTCACTTCTTCTTCAAGAGAAGCATTCAAGGATGCTATGGTAAGAGAGTCCTCTCTCTCAATTTTCCCTTGACCTCAAGAAGGTCTTCGGCGCACAAGTTGCTCATGAGAGCCTCAACATGCTTCTTAGCTTCACCTTGCAAGTTAGCCACAATAGTATCGAAGCAACAAGTTCTTTCTTAATCACAAGACTAGAGTTATCATCCATTTCATGCATAGTCTTGGGAGTAGAAGATGATACCTCGGTGACGGGCCATGAGGCAACGAGCGGTGTTGATGGAGATGTTCTCATTGGGGGATTCGAAGAGAGAAGGAGATGGAGTTGATACAATGGCCAAAGCGGCCACCTCACGAGTGGGTTCTTCTTCTTCTTCGGAATCATCGGAAGGATACTCTTCTTGAGTCATCAACACAATTCTTGGTGCTTTCTTGAAGAATGGCTTCCTCTTGACAAAAGGCTTCTTTTGTATCATTTGATTGATCCTTTGGGACAAGCCTTCCACCATGTTGTTCTCTATTCTCATAAGGACAATCTTTGATGAAGTGATGCTTGTCATGACAATTGTAACAAGTCTTTGTCCTTATAGCAAACTCCTTCTTCCCACTTGGATTGTTTCTTAGATCAACTTGAGCCTTTGCCTTGGCCGGGTCACGCCAAAATGTCTTGTGGCAAGAGCCACGTGATCATGGTAGGCTTGTTCGAGATCATCGGGAAGAATGTTGCTTGGGCAAGCTTCAACTTCCACACTATCATCTAGGCACACACTTTGGCCTTCAAAGCAAGTGAAGAACCTTGTTTCATTCCCATGGCCCTAGCACGGTTGTCTAGAGCATTTTTGGTGGCAACCTTGGAAGCTTGCATCTCTTGCATAACTTCATTAGAGGTCATTTCAAGGTAGTTGTGTCTTCCTTGTATGGCCTTCAAGTCAACGGGCTCGAAGGGCATGAGAGCATTCACATACTTCCTTTTGACCCAAGCATCATCCGCATACTTTGCCCCAACATTATAAAAGGCTTGGGCAAGGGTCTTGAGTCTTCCATACATCTCTTCATGAGTTTCACCCTCAAGCATGTAGAAGCCTTCGGCTCATTGTTCAAAGCATCAAATCTATTCCTCTTCATGCTCTCATTTCCAAGGAATGCCTCGAGAGACAATCCCAAGCTTCTTTGGCGGTGGTGAGATGTTGAATGTGATGAATATCCTTTTCACCAACGGCAAGTTCAAGCATGTGTAGAGCGGTGGCATTGAGTTGAGCATCAACCACCTCTCTCCTTGTCAAGTTGTTTGGATCCACGGCCTTGTATCCCGCTTGAATGATCCTCCAAAGCTCGATAGAGGCACTGTTGACATGAGATCTCATTGAGTGTTGCCAACTAGTAAAAGCTAAAGCATTAAGCTTAGGTGGAGGACCTAAAGGGTTTATGCGAGGATGAGGGATAGGTGGGTCGGGAGAGTACAAGAGGGGACCTCATGGTACCCGGGCTTCCCACCTTCGGGCGGGTGTTGGATGAGGAGGGTTTAATAGGTTCGGTTTTTTAACCCCTTTCTTTTTCTCTTTTTCCTCCTCGGTTTCACCTCATCGAGTTAGCGGAGTCCTCTAGTGGGATGGTCTCCGAAGAAACCTTGCCACTTGTGAGTTTCGTGAGCAAGTCACGCATCTCAGCAAATTGGGTATCCATGGACGATTTCAATGATGTCTCCATCGATTTGAGATCGGCCATGGATGCCGGAGTGGCTTGGTCCTTCGCGGGATCATCTTCACCTGTCATACTTCTCTTAGGCGGTTAAGCCCAACAAGAGAGCCGAGGCTCTGATACCAATTGAAAGGATCGTATGACACCTAGAGGGGGGGGGGGGTGAATAGGTGCTACTCAATTTTAGTACTTTTTCAATTTAGGCTTGACACAAAAGGTAAATTCTCTAGATATGCAACTATGGTGAATTTACCTATATGACAAGCTAGCAACTAAGCAAGGTACACTAAGTAAAATCTATAAACAAGGATAGAGGTAACCGAAGTAAAAGCACGCGGAGACACAGATGTATTCCCGAGTTCCTCCTTTTTAGGGGAGTACGTCTCGTTGGAGAGGTGTGACTACCACAAAGTCAACTCAACAGCCACAAGGCTTCACCTTCTTCTCCGATGAACCGCACCACAAAGGTTTGGTTCACCTTCAACTATCGGAAACCTTCAAGGCGGAGTCTGGAGCCTTTACAACAACAATCTGAGGCACAACCCACAATTGGACTGGGGGCTCCTGAACGGCTACAATCTGTCACAAAGACAACAAGTGAGTACAACAAGAAGCTAGGTTTTCCCAATGGAAACCTAGCAAAGGGGCCCTCAAGTGAATGAGGGGGAAATGTAAATCGGCTTGGTGAAGATGTAGATCCAGGTCGTCTCCTTCAATCCTCCAAAGATCAACGAGTTTGGGTGGAGGGATTGGGAGATCTAGTGATTCTTGAGCTTGCAATAATGGAGTCTTCAATTTTGGGCGAGCTAAGCTTCTTGGAGAAGAAGCAGTCTTTAAATAGGGGCCCCTGAAAATTGAACCGTTATGTGTAGAAAACTGCACAGCGGTACTACCGCTGGAGAGCGGTACTACCGTTTCCTGATCTCTCAACGGTACCAAGTGCACAGCACGGCCAGCTGCAGCGGTACCTCTGAGAGGTACCGTCGCTGCCAGGACTGGCGGTACTACCGCGGCGCCACCGGTAGTACCGCTGGGATCCTTCGAATTAATTTTAAGGAACCCAACGGTAGTACGAGACGGGTACGCCGGGTACCGCAGCGAGATCAAAGAGCTTTTTCGGCCTAGCGGTACCCCTGGCGGTACCACCAGCGGTACTACCGCTGGCTGACACCAGCGGTACCACCGCCAGGAGGAGTACCAGCTGAGCTGCAGGAGTCCCGCTCCAGGTGGAGCGGTACTCCGCTGCGCCTGCGGTACTACCGCCAGACACATAAAAACTCTACTGCACAGATTTTTCGGGCCTCTCGCTTCCCGACTCGACGTTTCATGAAGATGTGAATTCTCTGCATTTGTCAAGCACACATTAGACACGTTGATCTGTTGTCATTAGACTCCAAAAGAGAGCTAGAGCAAATATGCTCTTTCAGATAGTACCTCATGATATAGTCATGCTTATTGACGGTGTAGTTGCAGGGGCCTCTCCACTAGCAATCCTAGCAAAAAAATGAGATCTCTACAAAACATTAATGTCACTGAGAGAACCCGACAACCCAAAAAAGCAATGCCAAATCTAGAAGTCCTCTGAAGCCACTGCTTCAACCACAATAGCAGGATCACAATGATGAGCGATGTACTGTCCGTGCCACATAACAGTTCTTCCATCCATCTCCAGTGAATATAGTCAACGTCCCCAAGCACCCCCAACCATCCTCTTAAATCTTTCATCGTGATTAACTTCTTTGTGTCCTCCTCATTTGGGAGTGTGGAGGTAGTCAAGACCGAAGACCCTGATGAAACCTTTGCGAACAACTCCACGAACTTGATCATAGTATCTTCTCCGGTGCAAAGATACTCATGCCTTATGTGATCACCCTCGTTGATGCCGAGATCTTTTGTTACAGAATAAATCCAAGGAGATCGACAGCGTTCCTCTGGCGAGTGAAAAAGCGAGAGTTGGCCCCGCATGCTCCAGTAATGCGCGCAGTTAGATTTCTTTGCATTCGATAGCGCCTAAAAAGTCATGAGGCATGTAGGTGCTAACCTTGGCGAAGTAATCTTTCATGAGCATGTAATGCCCGAGAGCTCGGTTCTGAGGAATACAAAGACAACTAACTATCGATCCTCTGCGCGTTATTTTCTTCGTCTCATCGAGTTCTTTCACAGTGAGAATCAATATGAGATCCTCCACATCGCCGTTGTGAATAGGTCCTTAGTATCATAATCGTCCGACGATGACAAGTCCTTGAATATAAAATTCACGGAGGGAGTCAAAGACAAACTCATCTACAAACGGCGGACGAATCAGAGTGAGAGAAAATTTTGTAATGTTATTATAAGGGTTTTGGTGATACAAGGTTGGGAAATTTTTTGCCACGCTAGTTTTTACCCTTTTTGTTTTTCCCACTCTAAATTTTAACATTTTGCTTTTGCCCTTTTCTGGAGCAGAAGTAAAAAAAATTCACCATTTTAATTTCGTTTTTGCCATAGAGGAAAATAATGATTTATTTACAGGAACTGGGAGGGTAAAGGTAAAATATCAAATTTTAGAGTGACAAAACCCAAATGGGCAAAAACTACGGTGGCGAAAACAAAAATTTCACTACAAGGGATCTAGAGATTGTCTTAACTCTTAACGCGAGGTGCAAAAGCAGCACGCGGTATCATCTAAGTAGTTTTCTCAACACTCAAATTCACTTCAGTAATTCAGTTTAAAAAAATTCAAACTCATTTCCCGCAAGGTCACGCGAAATTTGAATTTCACGTCAATGAAGTCAGCGAGACCCACCCCTGACCCGACCCCGGTCAATCCCGAGTCACCCGCCTGCCACGTGCCCAACTCCGCAACGGCTATATTCGCGCACCCAGTTCCCCGACACGTGGGCCCAGGAGATCTGAGTAGTCTCGCTTTCCCATCACCATTGATAAGTTCCTCGAGCAGAACCGGCCGCCAAAGCATTCCAAACCCGCGCCGGCGCCGACGGAAGCAAATCGACGAACACATGGCGACCATGATGGCCACGGACGCCCCCTCGCCGATTCCGGCCGCGAAGCTCCCGCGCCCCCGTACCACCACTCCCCCGCGGCGGAGGAGGAGGTGCTCGCGACGCCGCCGCCGAAGCCGAGGTCGCCGCTGCAGCTGCCCGGGTACTCGCTCCAGGAGCTGCTCCTGCTGTCCCGTCCCCGACCTCCCGCCGCAGCCGGTCCAGGCAGCGCGGCGCGGGCGTGGACTCGAGCCTGGAGCTGGCGGGCACGCCTCCGAGGCGGGCGCGTCGCGCGGCGGCGGCGCCCGCGGGGGCTTCGCCGAGGAACGCGAGGCGGGCGAGGCGGCGGCTGGAGAAGGAGGTCGAGCCGGACGAGGAAGGTCTTAGGAAGGCGCGCAGGAGGAGGTCCGTTCGGGTTGCTTCGAAGGCCGTAGCCGCGGTGGTGGCGGCCGCGGAGAAGGAGGATGACATGAGCTTGGCTTTGGTTCCGGCTCCTACCGACGCCTCTCACGGTGAGCGCCGCTGATCTCTCGTCTATGCTTTCCCAAAAATCAAATCTCGCTTTGGTGCTTGCTCAATTACCGGTTAAAGAAAATCATTGCTCTGTTTCCAAGTAACTGACTGCTTACCGGTTAAAGAAAATCATTGCTCTGTTTCCAAGTAACTGACTGCTAACTGTGTGATTGTTTCAGTCACAAGAACTGACGCCCCAGACCAGTCTGGATGGGAAGGTCTCTGGGAGAGGATCGTCGAGCTGGTGATGTGGAAGGACGTGGCGAAATCGGCACTCTGGTTCGGGCTAGGATCCATGTTCTTCCTCTCTTGCTCCTTTTCAAGAGAGATCACCTTCAGCCCGATCTCTGCATTTTGTAACCTGGGCGTTATGATCTTGGGCCTAGCTTTCCTTAGAGATTCTGTGCCACAGAGGTATGAAGAATTTATGGACCAGTGATCGTCTGTTCTTCACTCTGTTTGAGCCGACCAAGTAATTTATGTTCGCATCTGTAGCAGGCAGCCGGTGGAGACCGGAAGGAACTTCCAGTTGACTGAAGAAGATTTACTTCGTGCTTCCGGAGCTGTGTTGCGGTTGCTAACTCCTTGATATCTACGGCACAAGTGATCTTCTCGGGTAACCCATCGATGACTCTCAAAGTAAGCATCAGATAGATTCAGTTCGTGACTTGACGTTTTTTCTGAAGCATAATGTTTTCCCCGAGTAATTTGTAAATCTTTGATTGCTGAAAACTTAGGTGTTGCCTGTTCTTCTGATCGGTGCAAGATATGGTAGTCTGGTTACCCTATGGAGGCTTCTAGCCACAGGTACATTTGGATGCACAACGTACTATTGGATCAATCTGAACATGATTGCAGGTTATACCATGTTCTTATTCATGGAAACTTTGCAGGATTTTTCTCCAGCTTTACACTCCCAAAGCTGTATATGTGCTATTCGTCTCAAATTCATAGAACAGGTATAACTACGATACTATTCCCTACTGACATCATCTTCTTTGTAATGTATGGTTATTGTTCAGAGCATATAACACTAATTTCTACCCTTTTTTACCCCAGTTGAGAATATAAGAGACCGGGCTCTAGAAGCGTGGAAGTCTTGCCCCCGCAAAAAACTCGTTGCGGGAACAGCAGTGACAATGTGCTGGAATTTTTTTAGTATTAAGACACGCTTCGTGGCAGGTACAATTAAAGATAACTTTAACTCCAATGCACCATATATTTTTGAACAGAAAACGATAAGAAGTTTACCATATATTCATTGAATTGCACCATAAGTGTTTTTCAACTTTTGAAATAGCACTACAAAATCTGATAGTTATGTTGAAATATAGTGCTAAACTTTTCGACTCCTTGGTAAACACCACTCGGAGGATGGTCGGGTTGTTATAACTCGGTGGACGAGAGTAGATCATAGATATATACTAAATACATGATTCCCTTTTGTATGGTAATCAACTTAATCAACAAGCGATCTCTAACTGATGTACTAGGAAACTAATTCAACAATTGTAAAGGGACATCTAACTGATAGATATGTGGCAGCAACTGTTTGATCAGAACCTGGGAAAACATGTATACTCTGTATGCTTCCGTTATTTTCTCAGCGGGGGCAGGCCTTTTCAACAAACATTTCACTGACATTTTAATCTTATTAATTAATATTGATGATCTGTACTTCTATTAGAAAAGTGCTGTTACCAGTTTAAACTGAAAAGTACTGAAACAAATTTACAGTTTCAGAAACAGGACCTTTGAAGCTCTTACACATCTACAGAAGTTAATAATATGTACTCCTTCCGTCCCACAATATAAGATGTTCTGGCAAGCTGTTTTAGAAAAATGTTCTGCCCTAGATGGAGGGAGTAGTTACAGTTTAAACTGGGAAGTACTGAAACAAAGTTACAGTTCCAGAAACATGGCCTTTGAAGCTCTTACATATCTACAGAAGTTAATATAAGATAATTCTGGCAAGCTGTTTTAGCTTGCCAAAGCATTTTATATTGCAGGATGGAGGAAGTAGTTCTTACTATTGATGTTCTACCAGTCAGTTCAGTGTGCATGCCATATTAGAAAATTGTACTTACAGTTTAAATTGGGAAATACTGAAACAGAGTGACACTTTTGGAAATATTGGGCCTTTGAAACTCAGATCCACCGAAGTAGAAAATTTAGCCATAGGCCGTGAAAATATCAAGGATCTCATTGCTCATCTGCATATTGCAGATTAATGCCAGAACAGAGCAGTCTTCTGAATTCATTTGTTATCACCTCCTAATTTCATGACAACATACTACTTTCGTCTGTATCTAAATATTCCTTACTTTTTTTCCAATAGAGGCATATTTGGTGTTTATTATTTTTTCATAAATGAAGTGTTAACTTCTCATATGTGGGTCAGATGCCTTAGTTGCATAAGAAATCATTCGTTTTCTTAAGACTTGGACTAATTCAAATCAAGTGTAACACATGCATGACCGAATATATCAACATAACCTCACATATTTTCTTGCAGTCTTCATTTCAGTAGTAATACTGCGATACAATCATCAGTACCGCAAGGCTGATCTGAACCCAGAAGCTGAATGTTGGCGAGATGATCAAGAGCAGCAAATGGAAATATAACCATAGAAGACTGAAGTTACATGTGCACCATCTAGGCTTCTTGCCGCTGGAAATCTTGTACCGTGCTACGAACAAATCCCTTTATTTCTGTACAATAATGGTTTCTACCACGTCTAGTGGTTCTGCTTGTGTCGCTGGCTACCAACCACCTGAATATACTATTGCAGTCTGCCGCTCCATTGCAAGTTGTGCAAGTTGTGCAAACGTTGGATATTGCCATGTTTTGATGCTGTAGAACTTACCTGCCGGTAGGGAATGGCTAGCTAACGAGACGCCATACGGAAACTCTTAACTTTGGATGGCTCTCTTAGTTTTCAGAGGACCAAGCTATGTTTGATCTTCCTGAACTTCTCTTACATTGACACTATCATGCTGCCATGAGCCCACCGGTATCAGTGGAGCCTACGATCCTGGAAGCCGTTTCAGTGTCGGAAGGCTTGGCATCAGCTGAGGATTTAGGCCTACGTCAATCATGTATTGGTTGCATCTGACTGCTTGGAGGTGATAAACAGCCTGGAGACTATGAATTTAGGGGCCCCTGCTATAGTTGTAGAGTGTAAGGAGAGGTCCACAACAGAACGGCTCCTTCACCTTTACCACTCCTGCCGTACTACTACGGATCTCATCTCAGATCACCCTCCCATTTCTTCCTGAACCTTGTATGTAACTAGTTACCATCGTGTGCAATCCAATCGACAACGTCATGATTAATAATGGTTATTAAGGCGACAACAACTGCCCATCAAGAGGACATTCACCATACAAACGGTTCATAAAACTGGAACAATGCATGAAAGATCAGAAGCGGGTCAAACTTATGTCGATTTTGCATCCCAACCGAGTGAGAAAAAATATGATCCTCTAATTATCTCATGTACACAGAGCCGATTTATTTTGAATGTACAAACACATGCATGCCTTGATTTACACTGCTATTTACCTTTCTATATACCATGAGAACAAACATCTTAATACACGGGTACTGTCAACTACATTCTAATAGGAGAACACAAACGAAAATGCCATATATTTTAGGGATATTTAATTCTGTGCCCCCAGCTCCTAGTTGTACTCACTTTTCCCCACGCTCTAACTTTTTGCTCTCTTTTGCCCACTCCCTTAGCTGAAACTCTCACAAATGCTCACAGCGGACGTGTGCCGTCGTTTGCCGTCGGGTCAATGCATTGACCGTTATCTGACTAGTGTGCTGACGAGTGGGACCCCAAGGAGACACGTCGGACCAGCTTGTCTGAATCTGAAACTCAGTGTTACCTGAACATATCGAGACACTCAGGCGCCGCCCGGCCCCCTCCGCTGCCGCCGCCGTCGTGCCGCCTCCGCTGTCGTCGTCCCCTCCACCCTCTAACCCTATTCGCTTGCCGGCGACGCCGCGTCTCCGCCAGATCTATCTCATCTCCCCATCTCGGACTACGAAGCGATGTCAGGGGAGGCCGCCGTCAAACCCATCGATCGTGGAGAAGATTGGGTCGAATCCAATGGGGATAATTCATGGATTCCAGATGGGTAAGCAACGTATACCCTCGAATTGATTAGGAAACTCGTAGATTTGGCTGGTTTTGACCAATACTAGCATGAATCGTTCCAATTTTGCTGATTTCCGTTCTCTAACTGCATCCTTTATTTGACTCGGATAGGATTGATCCCGCGCTTGCTTTTCGGCTGGCTGTTAGAATGGAAATTAGCGAGATCCGCGGTACGAAGGCGCATCACCTAACTGGATTTTACTTCCCGAAGGTGGTAGAAACAATCATTTGTTTCAAAGCTTTTCGCGAAGGTCTCCAGCGTTGTACATATGGTTGGAGCGATGCCGACGCTGTTGAACTGCAATATTTCAACACTAGCGAGCAAACATTTCTCCCACTAACTTGCGACGAGCATTTGGGATTGCTATTTACTTTGAATGCTGAGAGCCGTTTCGGTAAAATTCATATCTGTGTGCTTCAGCCACGCAAAGCGCGGGACAATGGGAAGGGTGCATCCTCTGCCACTGCTAATAGCCAGCAACCTGGCACTCCTTGTAGGTCGAGACCAAGCAAAGCCAGTGGTTCTGAAAGCCACAATATGTCTGCTGCGGATTCGGCTGCTTCTCCTGTCCCTTCTGCAGCCGCTGTTTATGAAGAGGCAGAAGCTGACGAGGAAGTGCCTGCAAATGATGATGAAGACGAGATGATGTACCCTGAACTGGTAGATATAGCCAGTCAGCAAGCAGTGGATGATGAATATCCGGAGCAGCCCATCAGCCGTGCTAGGTTTGATGACACTGACGATGAAGAGAAGGAGGAGAACATGGACAGCTTAATCGAGGATGAATACGATGGTGAGGACATGCCAACAATTGAGTGGAATAGGGAAGCACCTGAGCTTACTGAAGGCACCATATTTCAATCCATGGTGGACTGTCGGAATGCAGTGACAACATGGTGCATTCTAACTGAAAACACTTATGAGATTAAAAGGAGTGAGCCGTCAAGGTTCACAGTTTTTTGTCCATATGATAGGTGTAGGTGGAGGTTGCATGCATCTCTTATGTTAAAGAGCAAATATATTCAGGTAATCCAAGTTCATTGAGTAATTTAGTTTCACATCATTTAGTAATGTTTCTTAACTGTTTTTGCCTTTATTTTGTTTCAGATAAAGAAAAACCCACACAAGCACTCCTGTCCACCTGGAGGGGGAGGGGGGAAGGCCAAAACCAAGCTAGCAAAAACTAGGTGGGTGGCAGATGCGATATTGGATTGGCTGAGGGAAGAACCTGGACTTGGTCCAACAGCACTCCATGGGAAGCTTTTTGAGAAGTACAAGATAAAAATTCCTTACATGAGAGTTTTCAATGCTAGGGAAAGGGCTCTTGACAGAATTAATGGTCAATGGAATGACAGTTTTCAGCTGCTTTACACCTTCAAAGCTGAAGTGGAGATGGCTAGTCCAGGGAGTGTTGTAGAGATTGACAAGCATACAGTTCCATTCAAAATAAAAGGGAAGTCATTTGAGAAGGAGTGCTTTAGAAGGGCTTTTGTTTGTTTCAAGGCTTGCTGGCAGGGGTTTCTAGATGGTTGCAGGCCCTATTTGGCCGTAGATGCTACACATCTGACTGGAAGATGGAGAGGACAGCTAGTAGCAGCTTCTGCAGTTGATGGACACAACTGGCTATTCCCAGTTGCATTTGGTGTGGTGGAGGCAGAGTCCGAGGAAAGTTGGGTCTGGTTTCTGCAGCAGTTGCGCAACATTATAGGCACACCCCCAGGTTTAGCCATACACACAGATGCTTGCAAGGGCTTAGAGAGTGCAGTAGAAATTGTATTCCCAGGAGTGGAGCATAGGGAATGTATGCGACACCTAGCGCAAAATTTCAAAAAGAAGTTCAAAGGTAAAGTTTTTGATGAGAACTTATGGCCAGCATCATACACATGCAGCAAAAGGAAGTATGAACACCATTTGAGAGTGTTGTATGCTCAAACTCCTCTTGTGAAGGAGTACATGGATGCACATCATGGCAAGGTGTGGTCAAGAAGCCAATTCAACGAAATCTGCAAAGTTGATTATGTGACCAATAACCTTGCAGAATGCTTCAATGCAAAGTTCAAGTCAGTGAAAGGGCTCTTGCTGTGGCAAGCATTCGACAAGATGAGGCAGATGATCATGATAAAGATGGCTCTTCGCAAAAGAATTGCAGAAACAAAATATGTTGGTCATCTTATGCTCCCATCACTGATTAAGGCATTGCATTTGAAGGCAAGAGGACTGAAGATGAGATGCATTCGATCTGATACACTTGAGGGTGAGGTAGCCTATACTGACAGTAAAAATAGGCTATGGAGGTATCCAGTGAACCTAGCAACTAGGGAATGCAGTTGTAGGCAATGGCAGATCCGTGGGAAGCCATGCATACATGCCCTACATCTGATGACTGTCATTGGGGGTGCAGATGGTGAAGTTGATCAATATTGCTCGGACTATTTCTCTGTTGCCAAATTTATGGCTGCTTATGCTGACAATGTGCCTGCACTCTTGGGAAAAGACCAATGGAATATAGTTGATCCAGGGTTCAAACTCTGCTCCCCTGTACTCACTAGACCACCAGGAAGACCAAAGAAAAACAGGTTCAGAACAGGTGAGGAGGGTCGTGTACCAAAAAAGCGTGCTTGCAGAAAATGTGGAGTTCTGGGGCATATTGCCAGGCTTTGTACCAATCCAGTGGAGCCATCATTTGGAGAGGAGGAAAGATGGACAGCAGCCAATGCAGAGGAAAATGCAGCAGCAATGGAGATTGAAAATGCTGAGGAGAATGCAGCTACACTGGAGATTGAAGCAAATGAAGCTGTACCAGCACCTTGGTATGTGTTTGCATTTGTAGAATGCAGCTACCCTTTTGTTTGCATTTGTTCTCTTTTTAACCTATGGCTTCCCTTTTATTTATCAGCTCTAGGGAGAAAAGGCCTAGACATGAAGAAACCGAAGAAACTGAAGTTCAACCATCATCTGATGGCTTAGATTTTGAAGCCATGGCCTTTGATGGTTTTGAAGCTATAAGAGAGGAAGAGGAGGGGGTAATTGTTCCAATTGTTCCTTTAAAGATTGTTGAACCCACAGATGACCATCAATTGGTCGTCAAGTGCTCGGCGAGTGGAAGTACTCCATCAGCAACTCCACGGCCAAAACCCCAAGTAAAGAGCAAAAGGATCAAGAGTCTGAATCAGAAGAGCATCTCAACTAGGGAAACCAGGAGCAAGTCGGTGAAGCCAGCTGCGAACACAAGGAGCAAGTCGAAGATTTGAATTTGAACTTGATACATTTGTGTTAAGATGTTTGTGTTGTCAATTCGAGCTACTGTGAAAACTTATCAGGTGTAATAATGTTGCTTGTACTTTGGTATCTTATTTGAGTAAGAATTAAAATTTCCAAAAATTTGAATTTGAATAAATATTTGAATTTGAGGTTGAACCAAAGTTAGAGTTGAACCAACATATGAGGTCCATTGCTCTGTGCTATGTATTTGATCGAACATTTTAAGTCCAATATTTGAAGGTGATCAATCCGAATGAGAAATGTGCTAGAAACGAGCTCGAAAGCTAGGGTAAACAGCCCTATTTGTAATCAAGTTTTTTTCGACCTTGTCTAAATGAGGCATAATTTTTTATTAACACCTGTTCCATATATATAGAGTAAAAACGAAGTCCCACTATTTATTGAACTAATCTTCATATTATTACATTTTTTTTGGAAAAATATGCTATTAACTGAAAATCATGAAATAACACGTTTTAAATATGAAAATGAAAAAGTAATTTCAGAACCTTCATATTCAATCCAAAATGAAGCTTTTGTGATTTTATTGATTTTTTTGAATTTTATCAAAACCTAAACCCTCTCTCACTTTCCTACGAACTCTGAACAGTTTCATACGTGATAGCTCATTTGTGTGAAGCTTTTTTCATGAAAATGTACCAACACCAAGTTTATATTTTTTTCTCGTAACCATGTCACATATTACGGCAATGTGCACTGGTTTTGTTATTTTTTGATTTTTTTTGAATTACTTATGCTCATTTGAATGTGATTTCGATGTCTCACTTCTGAAAATGGTTTTTCATGAAAATGACCCTTAACCCTAAACCCAGGGTTTTTTGGTAACTATGTCTTATAAAACGACGAACTATGCAAGTTTTTTCATTTTTTGATTTTTTTGTAACTATTTGTGGCCATTTGAAGTTCAGGTCAAACCCTAATAACCCCGTTGACTGACTCAAAACCCCGGAGCATCTCTCCAAACCCTAGCGTCGAACGTCCGCCGTCGGATCGGAATCTAGCGCCAAACTCCACCCGTCAGATATGGCCTTCCACGGGCGATCCGCGCGAAGCTGGTTCTGCATCTTGATTGGCCGCAAGGGAGTTTTACCATCTGCCCCACTTTACATCTGAAATTGGATTATTCGCACATGACCACCACATGTCAGTGAGACGAGATGTTGCAAATATTAAAACTGCAAAATACAACGAGGCAAATCGTCAAATCTCCCCCTTCTCCATCTGACAGAGCAGCTCCTTCTCCACCCACGCACAGAGCAGCTCGTCCTCGCCCACCATTGTCTCCCCTTTCTTCTGCTTCTTCTTCTCCAGCGACGAGAGCAGCGATTCTTCTTCTCCGGCGACGAGATATGTCGGACTCTAGTTCAGCCTCCCGCCCCTCGTGGCCCCAGCATGGTCCAGTGCCCATGGAGCGATGTCCTGACTGCGAACGCATCGCGCCATTGGTACGGTTGACTTGTACGTCGGACAAGAATGGCAACAAAGGGCGAGAGTTCGTGAAATGCGAGAGCAAGCCAGAGGGGCAGGTTAGATCTCATGATTTTGCTCTGATTTCTTTTTCCCTTTGCTCTGAATTCTTTTTCCTTGGATCTGAGATTTAGGGTTCATATTTTTGTTTCAGATCGTGAGCCATTGCGGCCATTTCGAATGGCTGGATAACTACGTTCCAGGCTTAGAGCTAGATCTCAGAGCTCGATGCCTTTCAATGGTGCCGCAACCCGGCAGCAGAATTTGGTCTCCGACAGTGCTGCTCCGACAGTTGGGGATGCGGATCTGAAGGGGGAACTAAAGAAGATGAACAAGAACTTGAGGCAGCTGACTGAATTGAAGAGGCAGTCGAATCAGCTAGCTTTAGGATTTTACATTTCTGTAATTGCTCTAGGAATTGCTTACTTGCTGGTCGTCAGTCGTTAGAGATGTTACTAGTGTGGATCTGGTGCTCTTATGTTGCTTAAACTGTGTCTGTATCAGTTAGTTCTTGCTTAACATCAGTTTCGTCAGTTAATTCTCTGTGTGGATCTGGTGCTCTCTGTATCACCGAATTTTTGTACGTGTTCTTGACACTTTCAGTTTCTTCAGTTTCGTCAGACAACACCTAGCGCAAAAGGAAAAAAACAATATTGAGTTCTTGGGCCCAAACAAGAAACAAAGCTATGTTGGGCCGGTCCATGCCGTTGACTCTGAAAGGCCCGCAAAGATAGAAGAGGCCCAGAAATTAGTGCACGCGCTCACTCTGTGTTTTTTTGGCTGTATTTATTTGATTGCACAGAGTGCCACCAACAATTCAAAAATGGGAAAATTGAGTGCTCGTTTTTCGTTGTTTCAAATTGCACATACACAACAATTGAGTGATCTTTTTTCATACACAACAATTGAGTACTCTTTTTTCATCGTTTCAAATTTTACCTATAGAGATTGAGTGCTCTTCTTTTTTTGCTTTTTCCATGCAATATTGCCACCAACAATTCCAACTACAACTCTTCTTCGTATCTTATTGTTTTTGAACAAATATGACCACCAACAATTACAAATGGGTTACCCTTCGCAAATTACCTTGTTTTACATGCACTATGGCCACCAACGAATTAGCTACTTTCTAATCATATGTTATTAGTTTGACGTGTTCTCGCGGCCTTGTTGACTTCAAAAGAGGTGTTTGCTGAAGTAAGAACACATAAGCGAAACACCTTTTTTTCCCATGTCACTTAGCGGTGCATGTCTCAATAAATATTGGGATAAATATTGGTATCCCATAAATATTTGGGACAAGACAAATACAACACAAATGTAACACAACATGAACTACCATAGATATAGTTCTTAAACACAATTAACACACCATACCCTTAGTAAAACACGCATACCATAGATATAGTTCTTACATAACATAGATAAAGTTCATACATATAGCACGACATACATAGTACGGGCAACAAACCATGAACGCAACAGCAACACATAGATAAAGATTCCCTAAAGATAAAGCCCTAGCACACTAGCTATAGGGCAACACACACACGGAAAACACCGTCATGGCCTCCACCGCCGTCTTCACTCCTCCTCCTCCAGACCGTTCTCGCCGAGATAGTACGGGAGGCTGTGCATGCGGTTGGCACTGGGGAAGATGCTCTCAAAGTCAGTGAAGATGTTGTAGGTGGTGAAGGCGATGAACTCGCACCCACACCAAAACACCCTGCCGAGCAGGTAGTAGGCGTCGAATCTGTTGGTGAAGTGGGCGACGAGCCCTATCGGTGGAGCGGTGGGGTGGGAACGCTGTTCCTCGAGGCGGAACATGGGCGGCGAGCCAGCTGGGAGGTGGCGAAAGCCCGCACGGAGAAACCACTCGGCAAGCTCGCGAGGACCCCTCCAGCGTGAGATCGCCCACACGCGGAGCGAGGTCTCGACGACGACGAAGGCGGGGTACCGCCTCTCCGGCACGGTGGGCGGCACGCGGAAAGTCGGCGCGTTGAACTGCATCTCGTCTTCGCGTCGCTGCGTGTTTGCTTTGGCTCTTGGGGAAAAAGAAAAGGGAGGGAGGCGCAGATGGATGTGTAGAGGAAGAGGCAACCGAAGGGCGGTTTAAATAGCCAAGGGAGAGGAAGAGGCAACCGAAGGGCGGTTTATTTCACACTGGATCGAGGGCGTGGTGTCGATCCGTTTGTGTAGCCTAGGTTTTTTTACCGTTTACACACGATGTGTGGACTCGACGCGTCGAACGACGCGGCAACTCTTCGACGGTGCATCAGTGGCAGCGGCAACTGAACCGAGCGGCTGGCTTCGACGGTGCATCAGTGGCTGCATGCGTGCATAGGGACTGAATCGACGCATGCGTGCGTGCATAGGGACTGGCTGCGTAGACTGAATCGACGCATGCGTGCGTGGCGGCGCGCATGCATGCAACCACGTCGCGCTGCGCTCCTCCCATAGCAGAGGCTGAATCGATGCCAAAGCCGCGCTCCTCCCATAGCAGGCTGAATCGATGCCGCGCATGCATACATGCTCGCGTGAGTCCATAGCAGGCTTAATTTAATTATCAACACAATGGCCCGGTCTACGCGTACGAAGCCATCCACGGCCCAACGAACAAAGCCACAGAAGAGCACCCTCGTCAGGTCCAAAAAAAAAAAAAACAGAGTCCCACGCGGCCCCACTCGTCAGAGTTAACGGACCAGACGGCAACGTCCGCTGTGAGCATTTGTAAGAGTTTAAGCTAAGGGAGTGGGGAAAAGTGAGCAAAAGTTTCAAGCGTGGGGAAAACTGAGCACAACTAAGGAGTTGGGGGCACAGGAGTAATAATCCCTATATTTTACACATCTTGCCTACATACAGGGCATGAACTATGGCCAATGAGCCATTGGTCCACGCAAGGCTGGTGGAAGGTGTGAGAACACTTCGGCAAACTCCTCGCCGTCTCTCCCGTCAAGAGATCCTAGGACAAGAACAGAGTGTCAAGTGTCAAAATTAAAGTTAAAATGATCCGGATATATAGGTGATATACAGTATTTTGATTGCTTACTACTCCATTAGTGTGTACTTTATGTGACCCGAAATTGATGTCACTGGATTCATATTCAAATGATTTTCTATCGCATAAAACACATCTTAATGGAGTAATTGTCGGTCAAAACCTTGTTCTAACCAATTAAAATGCGCTCTATATATCAGGACCAAAGGAGTCGTGAAAAACAGAAGTATCGAGGTTGTTTCATCATATATGAATGACATGTACACATTATACTCCCACGCATTCATGAACACACCCACAATTTCAGAGAAAGCACAGAGAAAGTTTGCTAGCTTTCACTGAAAAGATGTATAAATTTGGAAATTAACATATAACGTGAGGATGACCAAGTGGAGCCTACGGCAACATGTAGAGGGCAAACTGGTGTTACTTATAAACTTCTTTCTGGCGTGTTACTAACTAATTTGCTACCAAAAGCTGGTCACCAAATTTCTAGATTGGTCCGAGCAAAACAAAATCAAGCAAAGAAGATAAACTCAAGATACAAATTTTATTAAGTGTTGCTTGCAGTTATCCACTGAGTTTCGATTGTGATAATTTCCATCATAACAAACCTTCGAAAAGCACAATATGGCATAACAAACAAGATTATATCAAATAAACTAACCAGATAAGATATATCCACCAAATTATTATTATGTTAACATATATTTCATCTACTTTTTAGATACTACCCACATATTTAAAAATTTAAACAATAATTAATTCCATCTTGTAAACAGTGAAATTTCTCCAGAGTTAATTAGATTACAGAAATTCCAAAATAAGGAGATTTTGAGATAATTGCCATAATTCTCCACCTCTGTTATGCCAACGGTAAGTAAGATGATTTCAAACCATCCAGCCAGACAATACCTACCAGACTATATATTAAGGCAGCATAAATTACAGATTATAAACTATGAAATTATATTACTACCACTAGGAACATTCGAATAAAATATGTAATGTAATGTTACACTTGTACCTGCAGGCAAATAGGGCAAGACAAGTTTTCACCCATTGGCTCTTGCTTCTGATCAATCACCATATGGTACGGCAACTTCTTCAAGTTATCTTGTGAAAGCCCATCATATGAAACTTCTCCAAGGATATCATGCAGATCATCATTGCCAAACTCTGCAATACCAACCTGTCGAATATCTAAACTTATTATGTGTACCACAGAGGGTAGAAATTTCACTCTATCAATTAAATTTTCGTTTTGCTGTCCTCACCATACAATTTTTATATTAAAACGTTATCAAATGGGTTAATATACAGGTACAAAGATCGCCACCATACAAAGAATGGTCAATGGAAAGAGCTCTCCAGTTGGTAGCAAGCAATAAGTAGTAACTATCATTGGGCATTTTCGCCTACAAAGGATACTGCATTACTTTAGGGGTATAGAAAAAACCGACCTGCCAACGATATGCCATATACACTGCTGGTTCATACTGCTCTCCAAGAAAACGAGCATGAAGGAGCTGATCCACGAAATCCCCCTGGAAAGCGAACAAGCATTGTTGTGTAAGAAAATCCTGAAGTATGAACCTTGCATTAAACATTGAAGAATATTTTCTGTAATCCCAGCAAAAAATGCAAGCAGCAGCTCTAATTTAAAGCACCATCAAAATAATGAACTGCGGTAATAATGCTAGTACTATCCAATGGCAATTGTTGGGCAAAAATCTTATATTCTGTTAACTTGGCCAAGTTTTGTACAGACTGATTTGCTGAAGAAGCTTACAGTGCGGACCATCGATGAAGTGCTCTGCGGGTGGATCTGTCGGCGCACCAATAGGCGCGAGAAGCCTCGAGGACTTCAATGGACAGGACAGCGCCAGCGAACGCCCCCAATCCGGCCCCTCGGAGAACGCCGCTGTCGGAAGCTCTCCCTGCCAATGCGCCGGTGACCGCCCCCGTCAAGCCTCCAGCTTCGCACATCACGAAAAAATCCACACCAAAATCAGATCCGCCAAACAAATTTGCTACAGCTATAAAATTTTAGTCGTGGAGGCCGGCTGTGTCGGCCGAAGAAATGGCAAGACCGGGAGGTCCTATCCCTTCTCCACCAACCAAGAGGCTATTGAAATCGCCGACCAAGAAAGGAGGCGTACCAACCGCGAAGATGCCGGTGAGAACGCCGGAGAGGAGGCCGGCGACGAGCCTGGGGAGACACGTCGCGGCGCGGCGCTCCTCCGCCGCCGCCGGGTGTCGCGGCGAGACCGCCTCCGCCGCCGGCGCCACCTCCATCGCGATCGACGGTCACCGGGGGACTCCGCGCTGCAGCTTAGCGCGGTGTCGGGGGTTGCGTGCGCGGTGGTTGGAGCATGGAGGTCGCCGGCCGGGATGAGAGGTGGAGAGGCGTGACGCAACCCCGGAAAGGAGTCGCCCCTTGCTTGCCTGCTGGCTGGCTACTACTGGTGGTGTGGTGCCCGTTGCTTAACGATTTCCTTTATTTTGTTCCATTTCTTACCATTTTAATTTGGTTATTATTACAAAATTATCCATGGAGCCGTGAATTGGCAGACACATAATAAAGTGCCGGTGGTGCGTTTTTTTAATGCGAAACACATTACAACGCAGCGCTCATATACACGTGCACACACTCACCCCTATGAACTCACGCACGCACGCACACCCTACCCTATGAGCACCTTCGAGAGACCGAGTTGGCGGGTCGAGTCTTGAGATTGACGAAGTCACCACGGGCGTCTCGCTGTCGACGGGAACATCGCCTCCCACTGAAGAATATTCCGCCTTAAATGAGAAACACCAGTGTCCAATCTGGGTTTGAACTCTGGTGGGCTTAGGGGTACAACCACCCTCATAACCATCTTGCCACAAGCAAGTTCTCACAGTGCCGGTGGTGCGTTGCAACGGACCTAAAACAAAATGTGTATGTAATCTTTAACATACAATACTCCCTCCGTTTTAATGGGAAAATTTGCTACTCGAGTGTCCTTTGCCCAAACACACTAAACTTTTGTGCCTTTGCGTACCATTACAATTTCGTGGTCATTTAATGTAACACACTGCACGAACTAAAACAGAAAGGTTGATTTTTGTGGATGATTTGACCGTTTTAAATCATTAATCGAACCCTTTTTTTCTTGCTGGTTTCAAATGTTGGCGCACGAATAACGGACTGGAAGTTCTTCTGCTTCATCACAGAACTTATTTATGCAACTTTCGTCCGTTTCTGGTGCTTCATAACGCAACCCATTTCATGATAAACAACATCACAAAACAGGTTTTAGACACAAACGTGGACAATTCAGGATGAGAAAACATTGCCGGACGACATTGCAATCACGTCCATACAGCAGGTCAAACATAACAGGCACGTCCCATGGACGCCATTGCAACTTGGAGCAAAACTGCTTATGTAACATCCGGTTTGATCCCATTCATGCACAAAAACCTTTCCGTTTTCGTCCGTGCGGTGTGTTACACCAAATGAGCATGAAACTGTAATGGTACTCAGCAAAGCCACAAAAATTTAGTGTATCCAGACACGAAAAAATGGTGTCCGGGAGCAAATTTTCCCTTTAATTTACTTCGCATTCTAGCTTTTTTCAAAGTCAAACTTTTCAAAGTTGGACTAAGTATTTACAAAAAATATCAACAACCATAATATTAAATATGTAAAATGAAAATATATCTTATGAAGATTCTAATAACATAAGGAAATATTGTAAATGTTTTTATTTTTTCCTATATGTTTGGTCAAAATTCATAAAGTTTTACTTTGACTTTGACTAAACCCAGAACGCAAAGTAATTACAAACGGAGGGAGTAACATATTGTTTGTACCATACAAACATTTCGTTTTAGATTTCCACCCCACTCTGATTGTATACAATTACAAATGTTGTACCAATCCTCTCAAAAGAAAAAGATATCATTACTTTTCAATCTTCTTTCTTGAATCAATGAACAAAATATGAAGTCATAATACAGAAAATTATGAGTTCACATCATAATCAATTACCATTACATTACATGGAAAAAATCGCTGCAAAAAAATAATTTGCTAATCACCAAAAATATTGGCTCAAGAGGGAAACTTCTGTTGGCACCATTTGAAGAAACAAAACCTGGAGAAGGAGGTCTCTATGGTGCACGTTTATTGCATGTTGTAGACTCGCGCATGCTAATAACAATTTGGCAAGAAGCAAACAACACTGATAAGATTTTACACACACTTGTACTCGAATGTAACCATGACTCTCCAATTGCAGCTACCATCAGATTGGGATACATGTATTGCATATATACCACAGCGACCATTAGGTTGCAGAGTCGACTAAATCCGGTCTGGAGCCATTAACTTACCATCCGGATTCCGGAGAAGTGAGTAAACTACAACTATGTACTGTACCAAATTTAACAAGAACTATGTACTCCCTCCTTGTCACAGTGTAGTGCATATAAGTTTTTTCAAAGTCAAACGATGTCAAGTTTGACCAAGTTTATTGAGAAAATTATTCATATGTATAATATCAAATATATACCATATGAAAGTATACATCATGATAAATCTAATGGTATTGATTGGGTATTGTATATTTTTTCGCACACTTTGTCAAACTTTACATCGTTTGACTTGTGAAACCTTATATGCACTACATTTTGGCAAGGAGCGAGTACCAAATTTAACAATACTATCGAGGACATGACTCAGAATTCTAGACCGGAGCACCAACAAAATCTAATAGCCGGAAGAAACACATCATCAATATCAAACAGAATCCAGTTTCAATCAAACAATCAACGAGTGTTAGCATTAACACAACATCTTAAGCATATAAAGATGAGATAATTCAAACATATAAACCACCGACATAGCACACTTCAGTTTTGAGTTTTACAAATTCATATAAAAACAATGGTTCATTACCCAGAAGGGAAACAACACCATCTTTATTCGTGTAGTAGCTAGATGTGGGGGCAGACCGCAGACGCAGATCAAGACCATGCTGTACGCTCAGTCATCGTAGTCGTGGCGACGGTTGTGGTGGTGCTTCTCGTAACGCTTTTTCTTCTCATCGTCAGAGTCATTGTCGTAACGCTTCTTCTTTTCATCATCAGAGTCATCGTCGTCATCCTGTAAAGCAGCAGCAGGAACATATTAGGGTTACTAAGAAATATCTATACATTTCAGAGGTTGTTTCTACTATAGAAAGCACAATGTTTGTCAGCTACAAGAGATGCGCTAAAACTACCAAAAAAACAGCAAACAGGTGGTAGGAGCAAGGATGCGAGCACTACAATAAATACAACAAACAGAAAACATAGTCTATTGCTGTAGGTTTTGCCACACTTTCTTTAACTTAAATTTACATACATGGTACAGAAATGCATATGTACAGATAACAGATTATCAAATGTGCAATATAACTGTAGATGAATATGAGGCATAAGATTGCATCCGAACACGAGTCATAAGATGCATTCCTATAGTTAGGTTTAATGTAGATGAACGGACGTAAGATGGGCTGCATTCCTATTTCTGCTGGAACAGATAACTATGGTATATTCTTGACAATTTTACAACCATATATCAGTATGCAAGTGAAGTAGTGAGCTTGTACAGCACAGATGGGCTGTATAGAGTGGAGCAGTATTGTCAAATAATCAAAGCAAAAAACATACATAATCAATTATTGTTGTCAATACTGAGATAAATGAACACATTCAGTATCATCAAACTCATATTAATGTACAAACATGGAACATGTTTACTGCTAAATGAGAACGAGAAAGTTTTCCCAGTGCACTCAGCACCAATTAGCATTTCACCTGATAAGCTGAACAAAACATGTTTCTGTTAAAACAACAACCTAACATTTTTCAGCATCTAAACCTAGCAAACTCCTTTTTTTTTCCTTTACCACGTATAAAGCATGATTTGTGAACTTTGCATTGATATGCTAACTCAAGGCCCTGCCAAATTCTATGATGAGCTGGTATCACCTAACGATCATATAGCTGAATGGCAAAAAAAATGGTTTGCATCCACCACCACCTGCCTACTGGAAGAGCTAATGCAAGTAATAAGAATCCAACCTTTCCTCGACCATTCACTAAACAGGTTAATCACTACAGCATGATGCATAGGCAAACAAAACAGTAAACGATCACCGACAGGAACTTACACGCTTCTTGCGGCCGTATCCCTCTTCCCCGCCGTATTTCGGCTTCTCATACCCAGCACTCTGGCCATACCCATACGAACCCTGGGTCTCCTCTCCATACGGCTTGGGCTTCTGGTACCCACCTGAGCCATACGCAGCACCTTCGGTCTCGTCCTCAACCCTCCTCCCGCCATACCCGCCACCGCCGCCGTACTCCTGTGCGGCCTCCGGCCTGCTACCGTACCCGGATCCGTAGCCCTCCTCCGGCTGCGGCTTCCTGCCGTACCCGGGGCCGTGCTCCGACCCGTATCCAGATCCGTAGCTCTCCTCGACCTGCGGCTTCCTGCCGTAGCCGGACCCGTAGCCCTCCTCCTCCTCGACCTGCGGCTTGCGGCCATACCCGGATCCGTAGGTGTCTTCTTCAGTGCGCTGGGGCTTGGATCCGTAGCCGGCGCCGTAGGACTGCTGCAGCTCCTCTTGCTGGGGGCGGAATCCGTAGGCGGGCTGGGGCTTGGATCCGTAGCCTGAGTCGTCGCCGCCGCCGCCGTAGGAGTGCTCCTCCTGCTGCGGGCGGAAGCCGTAGGCGGGCTGCGGCTTGGATCCGTAGCCTGAGTCGTCGCCGCCGCCGCCGTAGGAGTGCTCCTCCTGCTGCGGGCGGAAGCCGTAGGCGGGCTGCGGCTTGGATCCGTAGCCGCCCGAGTCGTGGCGGCCACCGCCGGATCCGTAGGAAGGCTGCTGCTGCTGCTCGTTCTGGGGGTGGAAGCCGTATGCGGGCTGGGCCTTCTGGTGGTGGGAGTAGGGGGATGGCTCCTCGGCGGCGTAGTGGGGCGCGTCGTAGGAGGTGGAGGGGGCGGAGCAGGCGTAGCAGGTCTCGTCGGAGGGCGGGAGCGGGCGGCCGAAGGTGACGAAGAGGTCGTAGCCGCCACCGTAGGGCGTGGGGTCGAACTCGTCGAATTCGTCGGGCTCGTCGTCGCGGGCCCTTGCGTTGCCGTAGTAGGAGCTCGCCATGGCTGCTGCTGCGCTGGTGAGCCGGATGGGATCGGTGGGAGTGGTGGTGCGACTTTGGGAGGAGTCCAGGAGACGCGTGGTTATGCTGTGAATGGTTGATTAGCGCGTCGGCGGCGTGTGGGGATGGAGGCGATATCTGTGGAGTCACGGGGTGCACGTGGTGGCTGGCCGGTGACCGGGACAGCCGGGGTAGTGGCTGGTTCGGCAAGATGGACAGCCGACACAAGGGACGGTGGATGCGCGGCACCGGAGATGGGATCGGTGTCTCCTCCCGATCTGGCCGCTTGTGACGGATTTTTTTTTTTTTTTGAAAGGAACTAGTAGCTGTGCACGTGCAACGCACGTCTCACAAATCAACTAATACATTTGAAAGTTGGTTCAGCTCTCAGTCAGAGTTGAAAGAAAATTGACGATGCGCTCTCTCTATCTCTATCTCTTCAATTCATCTTGAAAATAACAGTTTCATGCTCGACAAACCCCTACCCAACAACCCGAGTTAAACCTAGAAATTACACTTTTTTGTCAAAATCCGGTTAATAAAGCAAATTATGCATTTCCGGTTCTATGGGTTAATTTTATTAAAAAATTGTGGTATGTGAGCAATTTCGTGATGGAAATGAGTTTTCTCTTGACGATATGCAAGCTTTTTTAGCTACATTCAAGAATTAGGGTGACTTTGTTGTCGGATCATGTTACCATTAAAATTGGCAGGTCTTTCTTCCGGTTGTCTTCTCGCCACCAAATTATGCTACAAGGTTCTCAAAATAATATGAGGGATACGGTTAAAAAACATAGTGCGCTAAAAATTACAAAGACAAGAAACTAAAAGTTCTGCCACATGAGAAAGAAAAAAGGGAAACATGGTAAGGAGAGAACTCACTGAATAATCCAACTATATCTTCAATAGTACATTATTGAGGTACTTATCAGTGTGTGTGATAATACTAAACCATCAAGACTTTCCCAATATCCTCACTAAAGCTAATTCTGCGAAACTTGCTTTTTTTGTAGATATGGCAAAGGAACATGCTGACCCTGTATATAGAAAACCGATGATAGCTCTAAAGCACACATCAACCTTAAGGGCAATCCGATGCAAAAAAATTATTGAAGGCATATTCACGTCCATGGGCAAGTATTGAGAAAATCAACCAGTGCAATGACCTCAAAATGAATGTAGTTGCACATGTGTTAGCAATAATTGTTTTTGCACGCTCAGTTGTTGTTAATTACCTTGAATCATCTGTGTCTTTTTTCTACAACTTGAATCATCTGTGCCTGACCATGATTAGTGATCTGAATTTTACTTTTCATGTCAACATATGTTAAGGTACAAATAAATCATCATCTAGAAACATTGATGGTTTTGTATGGACAAATTGTCATCTATAAATCCATATAAAAGACAGAATGATCAATGCATACTCATATGTGCCGTATAATCCCAATTCGAAATACAGGGTAATATAGAGAGTTTGATAGAGTTTTTGAGAATTTGCTGAATTGAAAAACAAAATAGGAACTTTGTTATCTGAATCTCTTCAACTTTGTTCCTGTCGTTCAGAGAAAACAAAGAGAACAGGAGGAACAGGAGGTCTGCTCCCATGGCGGACATAAACAGGGAGGCAGGGCGGCCATGAAATTAATGATTGTGTCACCATAAGTACTCAACAGCGGCATCTGAGGGCATGAGAATGATCAGGAGGATGTGAGGGTTCCATTTTTGGGAAGAATAGGTGGGATTGGTGAAGGCAAGGAAGTCGGCCATGGGGTATCAGGATAGAAGATGGCGAGGCGACGGCGGCGAATTTTTCCTCTCGTTCGAGGGAGCATGCGCTGTGCTGATAGTCAGGGCGTGGAGCAGTGAGGAAGGTGGAGACGGGGCGAGAGGGCGGTCGCCGGTCCCTCCTCCAGACGCCTCGAAGGTGGTGGTGCTGGAGCCCCGATTCCATCTCTCCCGCCGGGATAGACTGGATTAAGGGACGCCATTCTATCCCGCTCGCGCTCACGCGCCATTAGAGACTTGGTCGCCGGCCGCCGCGGTAACGGTGGTGGGCCTTGCGGGTGTGGTGTCACCATTGGGAGAATACGGGAGGAGACGGGAGGGGTGCATGGTATGTCACAGCGGCGGCAGGGGTTCGCGCGGCACGGAGGCGTGTTAGTCGGCGGCGTCAGTCTCGCACGACACGGCGACGTTGAGGCTGTAGATCGGCAGCGCGTCGTCCAGGACTTCTCGATGCTGCTCGGACTCGTGGGCAGAGTTTCTTGGTCTCGGGCCGGGACAGACGCAGAACAAAAAATAACGTTTCGCACGCGATGTGTTGAGTTAGCTCAACACCGACCGAAAGATCTGATTCGTTGATCAAAAATCGGACGCATAAGATTTAATGTATCCGTCATGTTTGCTCTTTTAATAGTAGTATAGAAACGTGAACTTTATTAATCTGTTGCAGCAAGATCGCTGGCAACCGCATGAGACACAAATTCTGGTACATCATCATGCCAAAGCATAACTCCACCCGCACCTAGGCTAGCACCTTTAGTGGCTAATACATGGGCCACTAAATTACATCATTGTTTACAGTACAAAACTTTATATTCTAAAAAGTTGTTAAGCAGCAGGAACTTTGCCTCCCGGAAGAGAACTCCATGGCGAGCCGAGTCCAACTCGGTAGTTTGGAGAGCTGCCTTAAGTGAGGTTGCATCAGTCTCAATGATTATCCGTCCCATGCCTACCTCAGCCGCAAACTCAATGGCCTTCAGGCAGGCCATTGCTTCAGCCTGAAGAGCGTCATGAACATGAGGGAGATGGCCCATACCTGCAGCACAGACATCGCTGTTACAGTCCCTAATACAGAATCCCCAGCCTCCCATGCGAGTTTCCCTGTAGAAAGACCCATCAATGTTGATTTTCAAGAAATCTACAGGGGGACAAATCCATCGATTAGTGGAAGGAGCAGACATAGCATGAGATGTGCACATATAGGAAGTGAATTCTGAAGTATACTGAATCGCGGATGAGACCACCGCAGCTGGCCCAGGAGGGCGGTCCCCTGCATTCACTGAATTTCGAACATTCCAAATCTTCCAAAGAAGTGTGATGGTGAGAAGACGGAGGTTGTCATCTAAATTAACTATAGTATCAAGAGTCTGTGTTGCATTAACACATTCCATCAGCATTCCACGGACAAACTCCAGTTTTGCTTCTCGCCAAACTGATTTGGAAAACTTGCATTTGAGGAAAGTGTGGCCACAATCCTCATCCAGCCGATGGCACATAGGGCAGAGGGTCTCAAGGTCCATACCTCTACGCTTCAGGCTCATCTTGACAGGCAAGCTATTATGTCCCAATCGCCAAAGGAACATACTGATTTTCCTGGGGATCTTCAGGCTCCAAATCTTTTGCCATTTGGTTGGCGCACATGTTGTCGGATTTGCTGCAGAAGATGAAGTAGGTTCGCCTGCAGCAACATCAAACAACTTTAACCTGAGCTTGTATGCTGACTTAACAGAGAAAATACCCTTTGGGTTAGGATGCCAAGCTGGAAAATCATCAAATCCTTCTTGGATTGGGATGGTGAGGATCTGTTCTGCATCATTTTCATTGAAGGTTTGCCTCACAAGATCATGATCCCATTGTCCAGTGATAGGGCAAATGAGATCGGACACTCGTTCTAATAGCTGATGACGGCCACAGAATGTAGTTGGTCTTCTGGTAACCCCTCTGGGAATCCAAGGATCCTCCCAAATGTTGATGTTACGACCATCTCCCATCCGCCATACTAAGCCTTGTTTGACAAGGTCACGGCCTTTTAGAATACTACGCCATGTGTATGATATTCCTTCAGTTGGAGAAACATTTAGAAAGTCATCCGTGGGGAAGTACCTGGCTTGTAATAATTTGCACATAGTGAGTCGGGATGGATAATAATTCTCCATGCTTGTTTTGCCAGCATTGCAATATTGAAGGAGTACAGATCTCTGAAGCCTAAACCACCTTCTTTTTTCGGTTTTGATAGTTTCTCCCAGGATAGCCAGTGCAGCTTATTCTCTTTATCCATCTGACTCCACCAGAATTTGCAGATCATTGCGGAGATTTCATCACATAACTCTTTAGTCAAGTCAAAACATGACATGGCAAAGGTGGGGATCGCTTGCGCCACTGCCTTGATGAGAATTTCTTTCCCAGCCTTTGATAAGATTTTTTCCTTCCATCCTTGGATTTTCGCCCAAATTTTACCCTTTAAGTATTGGAAAATTCTTTTCTTCGCCCTTCCAATATAGACAAGAAGCCCAAGGTATTTTCATTAGCTCCTTCACTTGTCATGTTGAGGCAGTGAAGAATTTCAGACTTTCGAAGAACATTGCAGTTTGGACTAAAAAGGGCGGTACTCTTCTCTTTATTAATTTGTTGACCCGAACAAGCCTCATAGAGATCTAAGATGCGCTGCAACTCCGTGGCATTATCACAGTCAGCCTTAAGCAGCAATAGAGAGTCATCGACAAATAGTAGATGAGAGATACTTGGCGCATTGGGACAGATTTTGATACCCTCAATGAGGCCTTGTTGGTTGGCAATGTGTAGAAGTGATGAAAATCCTTCGGCAACAAACAAGAATAAATAGGGGGACAGAGGATATCCCTGTCTGAGTCCTCGTTGTGGGCTAATAATTTCGGTAAGTTCCCCATTGACCTTAATCCTATAAGTTACAGACCGGACACATTTCATTAGGAGAGACACCCAGCTAGAATGAAACCCAAGTTTAATAAGCATGGCTTCAAGGAAATTCCATTCCACCCTGTCGTATGCTTTACTCATGTCCAACTTGACTGCCATATAGCCATCCCCACTTCGTTTGTGCTTTATGAAATGTGTCATCTCATAAGCAACCAGCACATTGTCACTGATAAGCCGACCAGGAATAAAAGCACTCTGGTTCTGAGAAATTATATCTCCAATGAACACTTTAAGTCTGCTTGTGAGGACCTTGGAAACTATTTTGTAGATGACATTGGAGAGACTAATTGGTCTCAGGTCTTTTATGCACTTCGGGTTCTTAACTTTAGGGATTAGGACAACAGTTGTATTATTCCAATCCGTCGGTAGAGGGCCGCCATTAAGAACATTCAGAATCTCATTCTGGACCTGGTCACCTATCACCTCCCAAAATCTTTTGTAAAAAATAGCCGGCATACCATCGGGTCCTGGCGCTTTCAAGTCTCCAATGTTTTGCAAAGCTTCAAACACCTCGTCTTCAGTAAAAGGTGAGCAAAGAGATTCATTGATATAAGATGTGACCTGAGGCTGTACATGCTCTAAAAGTTCAGAAATATTAGCTGCTGGATTAGCTGTGAAAAGTGACTTGTAGTAGTCATAGATATGATGCTTTAACTCATGCTGCCCCTCAATGATCTGTCCATATTCATTCTTCAGATTTGTAATTTTGTTTCTTTTCTTTCTCTCGGAGCAGCAGCTATGGAAGAAACGATGAAAATGGGGTACCTGTTAGAAAACTTCCCCTCAAATAGGCTTTATTCACAATGCCTCATTTCAAGAGGCCTTTGGTGGGGTTTTTGGTGTCGTCTTCTTCATCAATAGAGTTTTCATCATCTACAATAAGAAATCTTTGGTTTTTCCTTCGACGACGAGATCTTCTTCCCGACGTCAATGGTGGTGTTGTAAGATTAAATTTGTCTAGGTTTGGTCCTTCAGATCTTGCTTCGTCGGATCGATTTTGGATCTTTTCTTATGGTTGCCGCGAGGATTGTCCTCGCAATATTTGTCCCGGCTGCTACGTCCTCGACAATGGTGATTCGTACTCTCGGCTCCCAGCGAAGTTGACCAAGCTGTCCAGTTGTTATTCCCTGCAATATTGGTGTTGGTACTCTTGCCGATGTTGGTTGATTAACTTAATGGCTATGTGCGTGCACGTAACCTTGGCATTGCGGCTCAAAATTATGGGAGAATCCTCGTTGGTGTTCGCTGGTCTGTGGATTGGTATCTTTGTCGTTCTACGGCTGCCTTCCGAAAAGTTTAAGATTGTATCATGGAAGAAGAAAGAGTTTGAAGATTTGCTCTTTTCTTTTAGACTTTATTGTGTAATCGATGTAGTCAGCTCATGTATCTCTACCATGTACTATTCGCTACTATAATATATGTAATATATGGTATTAATTGTCAAAAAAGAGGCCTTTGGTGGTCAGGTAAAAAAAAGGCCTTTGGTGGTACCCCAAATAATAACCCGCGTCTATCTATACCTTTTTATAAAGCAAAACCCTACTAACATGTATTAATGATTTTTATATCTCAACATGCAAGCTATTCACATCATCCATTCTCTTAGCCAATCCATTGTCCATGTCATATCCACTAATATTTATTAATCACTACGTGGAGGAAATGATCGAAGTTCCGTCATCTTCTTTTGCGATTTGGTTTATGTAGAAGATAGTGGGGGATATTAAGAGGTAATGGAGATAATGAAGGGTCAGCATAATGGACATGAAGACTTGAAAATAGTTGTGTGGTTGCAACTTGGCATGTGGACATTTTTTTGTGACGTGGCATATTTGCTTAGGCCGGATGACGTGGACCAATGAGAGATTTGTTGACTTGTATAGCTTGTATGTTGAGAGAATTCCCCTTAGTGGGGTATTCCTATTTATATATAAAAGATTAGTGGGGGTAAGAACCCATATTTTGATGTTGGATTGGGATATATGGGCAAGGATGGATAGGTGACCCAAAACTGAAAAAACAAGGGGGAAGGGCCAACCGCTACGGGCGGTCACGCCCCCGCGACCGATCAACACCTACTGGCTCCGTCGCCGCCCAAGTCGCTGGCGAGCTCCCCGCCACCCTCCGCCACCCAGACGGCGCCGCCACCTCAGTCCCGGCCCGCGCGCCGCTCGAATCGGCCAGAATCGACCACCGTCGCTACACCACCGCCCACGGCGCCCGACAAAGGCTGGCACCCCGAGCAAGACGACAGCCCACCGGCGCCCAAGCAAGTTGAGCTCGCCCTAGCCGCCTCCTGCCTCTTCCTCGACCTCCGCCCTGGCCTCGCCGCCCCTGCCTCTTCCCCGGTGTCCCCACCGCTGCCCCTGCCTCGTTTCTTCTCATCGGGTTGGGGGAAGATAGGAGAGAGGGGAAAAAAAAGGAAAAAAAGCCTAAGCCAGTAACATGTGGATCCTATGTGCAAATGCCAATTTGGTCATCCAGTTATGGGTAAGCTGGAAAAGGCCAAAAAAAATCTGCTTATCCATATCTTCTCTCCTTCACCAAAACCAGTTTGCTGTTGGAGTTGGTTGCTTGAGGCCGCTATCTCACGGTTTCCCCTATGACCCAGCTGCATGAGCGCGACTATTATAAATACATATGAGCATGTATATAGAACATAGAGAGATGTGGGAGCGGGAACGACTGCACCTTGCCACCTACTTTCAAGGGTTAATGCATATAGTCAATGTGCAAAGAATCAATTAGCACTCTACAGGATATTTTGTACACTTGTTACAACAAAAATAAGGAAATGAAGCAAAGAGCAGAGTCAGTACTGCTGCTGTAAACAATTGAGAATTTAGTACAATCAACAGAATTTCTATTGCAATCTGACTGCCAATTCTGGCGAATTTGAGATGGTGTGATGATATACACAAGGCCCTGCCAGGTACCTCTTCATGCTCAAGGCGAACGTATCGAATCTTCTGTTGAACAACATTAGAACGGTATCTTAAAACATGAATCATCCAAAACAGGCATGGACAATCAAAGGAGGAGGATCCCGTTCTACCTGACACGCTGACTCTGAAGTCTGAACTCTGCTATGTAATTTGGGATTTTATCTCCTTTTCCCTTCACTTTCCTTTGCTTGATGGATGTGTTTATTTGGATTATCTTTCACCTGATGGATGGACTGAAGCAGTGATGCTCTTCGGATCTCTGCCAGCTTCAATGGAAAATGTACAGCTGTATTTGGAGGACAAACGACCGAAATCGCCTTTTTCCCCCATTGACATGCATTTGTTGTTGCTATACAAAAAATGGTGTAGTTACAGATGGGAAGCTGTTGGAAGGCACGAGAGACCAATGCATCCTTTTTCTTAGGTTGTCAGCTGATATTGATCTCCATTTTGTTTCTCCTTAGTCGTCAGTTTGATGTACTCGTCTTTTTGGTTGGTTGGCAGACAAATTTTTCAATACCCGTTTTAAGGCAACCATGATCTCTGAAAATGATGGGCGTGTCTTTGGGTCTCTACAATCAGACAAAACACAAAATAGAATTGAGACAATATGCTTATATATGTAAACAAAGCTGGAGATATAAGACTGAAAAAAAGGCAAAAAGAAAAGTATCATAAGTTGGAGATATAACTAACACTGATAAAGGTAGAGAAGAAAAGAATATAAAAAAGGTACAAAACAGTGCGACAAATCTAGTAAAAACTGTAAGATGTACCACACTGTTGAAAGCATGGCTATGGTAACCTGTCATTTCAGTATTAATCATCAGACGGTAACATGCGTATGTGGTATAATAATTACTATTTATATATCTTTGGCTGTACATTGGCCGGGTCTAATGAAACTTCCATTTTCTACAGTTAAGTAGTCTATAAAAATGAATGCGAAAATTCAGAATGGCTTCCTTTGCTTGCACCATTTTATACAAGTGGAAATATTATAGGAACTTCTAACAATTTATCATGCAACCAGATAACCTAGAAATCTGATATCTGAACAGGTATACAAGATTTTGGACTTCTAAACAGAAACTAGCAAACTAAAAGGAACTTGAAAATACAAATATCACAGTTAATGTGCCATATAGAACTTCGCTGTATGTGAAACAACACTAGTTGCAGCCGAGGCGTAGCACACTATTTTTCTCTAGCATAAAAAATACGATTCGCTAGGGATGATAAGTGTCATTTAAAGAAAGATTTACTGAAGTGTTCAGATCTCAGATTCCTTCCGGCTTCTAAAAGTAAAAGACAGGTTTGTGAAGCTTTCGATCTGAATCGTGAATAAATCTCACATCATTAAGTTGGACGTTCAAGTATGGATTTTTACAAATGCATTGTATACTTCAATGCAATATGTATTGCGAGAGACATGCATTGCACGTGCATGATTGCGAGTGTAACTATGATGTGACTAGCAAAATGCACAAGACGTTGAAAAGCCAACATCTTGCAGCAACATACCCGAGAAAAAATCAGGCTGATAGAACCAATAATGCTCTACTAGATAATGATGTATACGTTCATAAAAACAACCAGCAAGTTAAAGCATACTAACGTCTGCCAGCACTTCTCGATTATCTCTGCTACGGTGGGATCCACGTCGGCTGGAATGTCAAGGCGTCGTTGCTGAAAACCAACAGCTCCAACAACTTGCATGGGATTCATACCTTCCCATGGTTGTAACAAAGTACAAAGTTCCCACAATATAACCCCATAGCTGAAAACATCACATCTGCAATGTATGAAGGGTAAGTAAATCATTTGTAAAATAAAATACGGGCAAAGCACACAAATGAGAGAGCAACATAAAGAACGAACTTCTCATCCGATGGTTCATTTCGAAGTACTTCTGGTGCCATCCACTCCGCCTGCAATTGATGCAGATAGTTAGTAACCTGTACAAGTATTTAACCTAGAACCATCTACGAGATCAGCAAACTTCTACGTTTAAGAGTACCCAGATGCGAGAATGGCAAACTTCCATGTTCAAAAAAAAATACGTCGCTAGCTTGACCATAGTATAGTAAACACACAGCCAGTGACCAGCTAAACCAGCTGTGCCTGAGCACTTGCGTGAAAATTGACATATCAAGGCGGTATGCTCTTTATTGATATACTGGTATTTTATCATCTGACCATTCTTACAATCCTTGTCAGTCTAATACCTTTTGAAGTATACGTAGAATTGTCCAACCTTCTACATCAGTTCAGACTCTTGGTTCTACTTGTTGGTACATGAAATAGTAGAGGCCTTAGGTTTAAGTCTCGGCTTTCGCAATTTTTTTTAATGCTTGCCCTCCTTTTGTCCATGTTTAGGCCGTATCGAGCCATACGTGAGAGATTGTGTTGAAGTATATGTGGATTACCCAACCTTCTCTATCAGTTCGAACTTTCGGTTGTACTGGTTGGTGCATGAAACTTAATACAATACCTACAAGGAATGCAAATATAGCCTTAGACTAACTAATACTCCTTCTGTTCCCTATTTATTGTCGCAGGTTGTACTACAAATTTGTGCTTCGTACTTTCTCTTTCCACGACAACTAAAACGAAATGGAGGGAGTAACTACGGGTAATCAAATGATGAATCAATATGCAAAATCGACTACACAGGGAAAATCGGCTACACAGGGACCAATATGTGCTTTAGTTTTGTTATCCAGGGCGGTTTGTGTAATATAGAAAAGCCCTAAGTAATTTTGTTACATCCTGTAGACTTCTCTGTAAATCTGTGGTGTACCAAATCTATTTAATGCAATCTAGCACTTTCTAGGACTTGGGGCCTTTTGCCTCAATAATATATGGAAGTTAACAGAAGATTCATATCACAATAAATCCCGAAAGAGTACTAAATATGCGTCTGGGCCTGGCCAACAAAACCTTCTGTCAACCCCTCAAACTCGCCAATCACAAAAATCGAGTCTGCTAGCATTTCAATTTTTCCTATACAACAGAGTTACACATGGTATTATCCCATACATGTCTATGACTTTTGCATTGAGGTGGGTTATAAAAGTTCCGGTTTGCCTAACTAGCTTTTGCCTACATTATCAATTGGCTACCCAACTTGCTTCTATTTCCGCAGCTAATCCACAGCAGGTTATAAATAAGTTCAGCTGAGAAAGCTCGGCAAGCCCAAACTAAGCACATATCACGGTGTGAAAAAAATAAGTTATTAAGAAAAGCAGAAACAACACATAAGCTGCATATCTCTTCCTGCTTCTCCAACAAAAAGGTTTCTTATTCTCATACAGGTAGAAAAGGTTTGATTAAAATAATCATAAGCAAGCTTACTGTTCCAGCTGTGGATCTTGAGGAAAGGAAGGTATTATGCTTTATACGTGATAAACCAAAATCACAAACCTAAACAATAGCAAGACAATGAAAATGGTTAGAGGCAGAAATGCCACAAAGAATTCAAAACATGTCACTGTTGATGGGACCTGCTTATTACCTTGACAACCCAATTCTTGTCAACAAGTAGGTTCGGAGACTTCAAATCTCGATGAACTACAACAGGGGTGCAGTTATGCAAATAATTCATACCACGGGCCTGTGTCAAACAAGAATCAAGCAGGCAAGTTGGAAGAGATTGTAAAATTTAGCCCAACATTCTGCACAAGAGTGAACTAGGATAACAAAGACCCAGGCATACCACATCAAGTGCCATCCTTATACGCTTTTTTTCATCCAACTGGTTGTTGGGGCGACGGATCAACCGAAACAAACTACCTCTGCAGTATAAGCATCTTAGTTAGCAATTATGGTAGTCAACCAGTCCAGAATTCTACTGAGATCAAATAGTAAGATCATGACAATCTAAACCTAAAGAAAGCTTAAATATACTATTCTCTCTGAGTCAAATAGAAGTCCTTTTGGACAGAGACATGGTATTCCCGATAACACTTTGACCATCAGTTCGATATTAGTAAATATTTCTTTATAGATGATCAAACCTACAAATGTGACTGATGCAGATTGTAGAAAACCTAATTGTGACTCAAGAGGGAGTATATATACACATATATGCCTACATATTTTTGTTGTCTAAGTCAGGTCTGCAACGTACGTCGGTTTTCATATTATTTTTCTATATTCACTTCTGCATTTTCTGTTACATACCCACTTCTGTATTTGCTGTTACCTACTCTGTATTTGCTGCTCCTATGGGCACAGGTCCCCATTTTTCAAAGAACATGATGTTCCAAACAAAAACACGCAAATGTATTAAATGTAATCTTATGCACACACACGCACTGCACACACACACGCAGATAAATAAACACAGAGATATTAACGATATTGATTAGGATATAAACCAAAATTAGCTAACAAATTCGAAATTAATTAGTATTAAAATAATTATTTTATGTATAATTTCGAATTTTAGATTAACTTAATTAAGATTATTTCGAAATTCCAAATTCTAGAACACATGGAAATCAAACAGCAACTATCATGTAAATAATTGTTGGAGGGCGTCCAAGTTTGAATCCATGGCAACTATACACTCTTAACTTATAGTGCCCATACTCAAATAGATACAACCGGATTCTTACTAGGCCATGGTTTCAAACTTGGACGCCTTCCAACAATTATATTTACATGATTGTTGCTGTTTGATTTCTATGTGATCAAAAGCACCTAACGAAGTGCGTGTAATTGTATCTATGCAGGTTCTCAAGGTGTATGGACCTCAGAGGGTGATCAACTCAGGGGTCTTAGTCTATTAGAAGATCATTTGGTACTCCCTCCATCTATGTATCCAAGGCCAGCTCAGGTTGTCTCAAGTCAAATTGTTTTAAGTTTTCCAAGTTTATAAGGAAAGTGCAAATGGAGCCCGAGCTCCATGGAGCCGGCGAAATCAACATTTCTAAGTTTCAAAAAAATCTAAAATAAAAATCCTAGGTATAAATAATGTGGAACTTTACCAGTGTGAAAAATTCAATGCAAAATTCGTCGTATTCTAGGCTACACAAAAATGAAATATCAGACAAAATTTCAAGTTTTTGAAAATGTGCACTGTTCAACAATCCAAATCCACACACTTGTCATTTTTGCTCAGCCTAAAATACAACAAATTTTGCATCGAGATTTTGCACACTGATAGAGTTCAACATTATCTACATCGAGGATTTTTTTTTCCAAAAACTTCCAAATGCCGGATTTGAAATTTTTCAGAAAAGCAGCTCCATGGAGCTCAGCCTCCAAAACGCCGCACTCTTATATGGAAAATGCAAAATATCAACATATACAATGTCCCATAAATATATTATGAAAAATATTTCATGACAGATCTAGTGAAATTAATTTGGTAGTATACATGTTAATATGTTATATCTAACCCTGGTCAAACTTAAAACACTTTGAATTAGGGTAAGATTAAGTGGCCATGTATACATACATGGAGGGAGTAGTTCACTACCTTGATCGTGTATTCCGAGCTAGTTGTTTTGTTTGTTACTTTGTTCAAAAGACTACAGTCGCAAAGACGAAGTAGCTATAAATTTTCACAAGATTAATTCATATCAAGAATTTACACTGTGCAATGGCTTTGTTTGAGAAATTCTTGGAACAACACACATGAACCACCTGGTCTTTTAGTTCCTTTGTAAATGAGATAATCGTCTGTGAACTAATCAGTAATCACTCATTCATTTTAGCAAATATCAAATTCTGGGAAAAGTTGATGTCTAATTAACTCATTATCCTTGGTATTGTTAAATCTAGATTTAGTTGCATTAAAAAGGAAAGAAAAATGCATCAAGGGAGCACAACGTACCTTGGAAGAAATTCAGTCAAGATAGAAAGATTAGGTATACGAGTGACAGCACCCATAAAAAGAACAACATTTGGATGCCGCAGTCTCTTCATTATTCGCACCTATACAGCAAGAAATAATGTCAAGAACATGTTAAAAAAAAAAGAGATCCATGGGCACTAGCACCCAGGACAAAAAAATTATAGAAGGAGCCCTCCCGGGTGAGGCACCAGAAATCCGCTCCCGACGGGAACATGTTAACTGTAGTATATCTGTATATGTGTTTATTGCTGTTTTACTCATAAAAGGTGTGAAGACAGTGGGAAAACAAATGAGAGCCCTATTTCAAGCAGAATCATGAAACTTATAGGCCTTATGTCGAACAGAAGTTCTGTTTGGAGCTCAATGGACAGGTCTAACTATCAGTGATGGGACTTGATCAATTGGCAGAAATACTGTTGCCACCGGCTATATGTATAATCAGATCTGCCATATGCATTTCTCAGACGTACTATACAAGAAATTAACATCAGCCAAATGAAAAATATGTGAAGGTTTAAATCTTTATGAATGTCTTAGGGGCATACAATAATTTGTACATTCTCGTAAGCACACCGGTTCTAAAGCTATAAAAGATCTAATTATGTGGTCTTCGGACATTTTGGTTGCAGAAAGTTTATTATACCTCAGCTTTTATATCTTCCAGAATATCACTTGAAATATCTTGTTGCAAGAATTTCTTGACTGCAACTTCCTACAGGAGTAGCATATTAGTACGATGCAAAAACGAACATTACACAAATGGTAGTCGAAGACATTACTGGGATTCAATGAAAACAGAGTGAAAAGGGGAAGCATTTTTAAGTTAATGAAATCAACTAATTTCGTGGTATGTTACTTTTTGACTTTCAGTGATTAATTCCGAAGCATCTGACAGTTCAAGTGAGCAACGCATGAACTGATTAAGGAATCAAAGCTACAACAAATGTCAATCGGTCCATGATTATTATTTGAGGCAAAAGGTAGGAGACTCTACCTTATCAGTATACTGAAAACAACTATCAAAACAAGTTTACAAAGCAGAGAGAATCAAAAGAAGAAGTGAAACGAAAGCAACAGCAAGCGGGAAAAGAGGCCACTGCCCGAGCAAGGAAAACAAGTAGTTGTCGTTAATCAGGATGGCCCAAGCTTGCATGAACAGGAGGTAGCTTCACTTGCCCTTGAAGTCCAGAGCTGCAACTCATCATACATTCGCCGAATGATATTGGCCGGGGGTAATGATCGGTTGTGAAAGATCAGCATATTCCACCCCTTCCACAGGTGCAGGGCACAGGCAGCAAAATAACAGGAAATAAGATTCACACAGCACTGCTGCTAGCATGTGCTAGCCATGCTCTCACAGTAACACCGATGGTGGGCGAACGTGAAGCGAATGGTGCAAAGACAGGTTGCTGTCGGACTCTTTGGGCACTATCATAGTGAAGCATAATGCGGTAGATAGATCCAACTGAAGACAACAATCACATCTAGCATGACACACCAAAGTCTTCTTGGACATGCATCACGATGTTGAGGGGGGCCTTGAAAGCAAGCCAGAGGAACACCCTGTGCCTCAGCGGAATGGCATGTACCGAAATACAATCGCTGTGAGAAGTCCGTCCCGTAAGTGACGGTGTGTGTCCTCAGTCTGGGCGACTGTGGGGCGTTCTAGAGTTTTCCGGCCGTGTCGCCGCCGTCCGCGTCCAGCTCTCCGGCGTGGCCTGTCGCCGCCGTCCGTGTCCAGCTCTCCGCCGTCCCCCCCCCCCCCCCCCCCCCCCCCCCCCCCCCCCCCCCACCCCTCCGCTCTCCCGTGCCTGTGCCGATTCCCCTGGAAGCTCGGCGGCGGGAGCTTTGTTCTTTTCGTCTTTCAAATCCACATCCCGCTGTACAAATCCCGTCCATCCCGCCCAATCCCACCCACCAGTTAAGCCTTTCACGGATTTGCTAGGGTTCGTGATCGTAATACACCCACCTAGCTGAAGAAATTCCTTGGGCGCAGCTCGCGATGGAGAAGGTAGAAGGGTTGCTGAAGAAATTGAATTTGTCGGAGGCGGAACGTCAAGGTATCAAGATTGGAGGGAAGGGTAATGGCAGAGGAGGAGCCGTGGAGCCCCAGGCTTTGGGGAAATTGTTGTCAGAGAAGCCGGCGTTGGCGGATGCACTCGAAAACACAGTGGGGAAAATTTGGTGTCCTCTAAAGGGAGTCGTGTGCAGAGATTTGGGTGAGAATGTTTTCATCTTCACCTTTCATCAGGCATCCGGGAAGAGGAAAGCGTTAGAAGAAGGGCCTTGGATGTTTGATGGAGAGGCGCTAATTATGGAGGATTTTGTTGCTTCTAAAACTTTGGATGAATATGATTTTAGTCAGATCCCTATCTGGATTCGCGTTGGGAATCTGCCTTTGGGAAATCTGGACAAGGACACTGGAGTTCTGGTTGGCAACAAGGTTGGCGAATTTGTGGACGTTGAATTAGGAGAAGATGGTATGGCCAAAGGAAGGGTGTTGCGTGTGAAGATCAGGCTGAATATTAAGCAGCCACTGATGCGAGGAGTGTTGATACAGGTTGGCGAGGATGAAAAGGAACGTTGGTGTCCCCTGGAGTATGAGTTTCTTCCAGCTTTCTGTTGGACCTGTGGGCTCATTGGCCATATTGACAAATCTTGTGCCATCATCCTAAGGAAAGGTGAAGAACAACAGTACGGTAACTGGCTTAAGTACAAACCGTCAAGGAAAAAGTCTGTAGAGGAAGAGGCCAGACATGCCGGCTTTCAGCGCAGGAGTGGTGGTCGACACTCTTTTGGTTTTGGCAGTGGTGGTAGTCGCTCTGGTAGCGATAGTCTATCCTGGCGTAAGAATGCTGGCGACCCCGGAGAGCAGGAGCGTAAATCGGGGAAGAAAGGGAGGTCACCATTCCAGCAAAAGGCGAAATTTCAGAGGCCGAGACAGGGAATGGAAAAAAACAGTTGCTGTTATTGGATGTGGAGACGGCCCCCGTTGAAAACATCTCGGGTGCCTTGGGAGTTGATGCACAACATGACGGTGACCATGTGAAGTTCGGGACTGAAGCTGTACAGCTGACCAAGTTTGTGCTGCCCCAAGTGCCTCTTGTTGTTCAGGAAGGACCGAACAAAGCAATGGAGGCGCAGTGTGTGAAATCTCAACTTGCTAGTGCTGGGAAAAAAGAAACAGGAGCTAAGCTAAGGTGTCGGAAGGGCGGCACAATCAACAACAATCGGGCCAGCAGGTGCTTTCAGTTGCAATGGAGGGTGTTGTGACAGAAAAGAAGAGAAGCTTGGATCTAAATGAAGAGGAGGGTGAGGCAAATCTGAAGAAACTGAAGAGAGACGTGGTGATGGAGGAGTCCGACAACACAACAACCAATATGATCGCGGGGCTGCAGGGTCAGCCCTGCGCGTCCCAATGAGGGTTGGAGGTTGGAACTGCCGGGGTTTGGGGAATGGCCCGGCAGTTCGTGGGCTTCTGGCGCTCCAGAAGCGGGAGGACCCCGATATCCTTTTCTTATCAGAAACTAAACTTGATGAGAGGAGGATGGAAAAGTTTAGGTGGATGTTGGGTATGCCGCATATGATAGTGCAAAAATGTGAGGGTCGAAGTGGTGGCCTAGCGATGTTGTGGAAGAGAGAGGTTGATGTGGAGCTGAGATGGAAGGGGAGAATGCACATTGATGTCAATATCACCGAGAAGGATGGCTTCAAGTGGCGACTTACTGGAGTTTATGGAGAACCAAGGCAGGATAAGCGAGAAGATACGTGGAGGCTGCTGCGCACGCTTCACCACCAATCAGACCTTCCTTGGCTGTGTGTTGGAGATTTCAACGAAATCATGTTTAGTTTTGAAAAGCAAGGTGGCCTGCCTAGGCCCCAGATCTGTATGGAGCGCTTTCGAGATGCTCTAAACTTTTGTAACCTTAACGACCTCGGCTTTGAGGGAGATATCTTTACTTGGCGTAATAATCATTTTCGTGTTGATGGCTATATTCGTGAAAGGCTTGATAGGGCCGTGGCAAGCCCGAGTTGGTGTGCTCGTTTCCCATGCTATAAAGTGGTGAATGGTAATCCTGAACATTCCGATCACCGACCGATTGTGGTTGTGATGGGAGAAATTGCGACTCACAGATGGCGTGGAAATGTTGAGGTTAATAAACGTTTTGAGGCGAGATGGCTCGTGGAGGAAGATTGTGAATCCATTGTGACTAATGCGTGGAATCTTGCCAAGCAAAGGGGCACACTCAAGTCAAAGATCTGTTAACATCTGTGTCAAAGGAACTTCATACCTGGAGTAAAGATGTTTTGGGTGACTTACAGAAAAGAATCAACAAGCTAAAAGATGAGTTGGAGGAATATAGGAAGAGTGACCTTACAGAACAGGTCATCCGGAAGGAGCAGGTAGCTCGGTTTAAATTAGACCGGTTGGAGGAGCAATGGGACATGTACTGGAAACAGAGGGCACATGTGCAATGGCTTGAGAAGGGAGACCGGAACACTACGTATTTCCACTCTTGTGCTTCGGCGAGGAAAAAGAAAAATACAATCCATAAGCTCAAAGGGGACGATGGTGTAGTGGTGGAAGGGGAGGAGGGTTTGAAGAATCTCATTACTAACTACTTTTCTTCCTTGTTTACCCCCATGGCAGGTATTGATATTCGACACGCTTTGAGCCATATCCCGCCACGAATCTCCCCACGAATGAATGAGATGCTGCGAGCTGATTTCACAAGAGAAGAGATTAAGAAAGCATTGGATAGTATGGGCGACCTTAAGGCGCCGGGAGCGGATGGGATGCCTGCAATCTTCTATAAGAAGTTTTGGGCTTTGGTTGGTGACCAGGTGGTGAGTGAAGTGCTACAAGTGTTGCAAGGCGGCAGTATACCGGAGGGATGGAATGATACTATTGTTGTCCTCATCCCGAAGGTTCAGAAGCCAGAAAGACTTAAAGATCTTCGCCCGATCAGCCTCTGCAATGTTGTGTACAAACTCATCTCGAAGGTCCTCGCTAACAGGCTAAAACTTATTTTGGGAGATATCATATCACCGAACCAAGGTGCCTTTGTCCCAGGCAGACTGATATCGGATAATACTATCTTGGCCTATGAAATGGCGCATTTTATGAAGAGGAGAAGGTCAGGAAGGAAGCACTTTATGGCTGTTAAACTTGACATAAGCAAGGCGTACGATCGCGTGGAGTGGCCCTTTCTCAAAGGGGTGATGCTACAGCTTGGCTTTTGCGAGGAGTTTATTGATCTTATAATGAAGTGTGTATGCACGGTTTCATACAGATTCAGAGTAAATGGCCAGCTCACTGAAACTGTAGTTCCGGGGAGAGGGTTGCGACAAGGGGATCCCATATCCCCTTATCTCTTTCTTCTGTGTGCTGAGGGCTTTTCGGGGCTACTGCACCACGCAGAATCAGTGGGAAATATAAGAGGAATCAAGCTTGCACCTACGGCGCCGATTGTGAATCACCTCCTCTTTGCGGATGATTCACTGCTTTTGTTGGAAGCTACTGATGCTAGTGCAGTGGCGGTCAAAGATATCTTGCAGATTTATGAGGAGTGCTCAGGCCAAGCTATAAATCGTGAAAAATCTTCAGTTATGTTCAGCAGTAACACTCCTAGACAGGCCAAAGAGAGGATAATGCAGATTCTGGGACTCAGCCTTGAGGCCGGGGGGGGGAAATATTTGGGCCTTCCTCTTTATGTTGGCAGGTCAAAGACAAAGTGCTTTGAATATCTAAAAGAGAAGATCTGGAGGAGAATCCAGGGGTGGAAAGAGAGGTTTTTGTCGGCTGCGGGTAAAGAAATCCTTATTAAGGCCGTGGCACAGGCTATACCCACCTATGCGATGGCTTGCTTTGACTTGACGAAGAGCTTGTGTGATAGCATCAGCCAAATGGTGTGTCACTACTGGTGGTCTCAACAAGATAACGAAAGCAGGATGCACTGGGTGGGATGGGAGAAAATGAAGCTATCAAAGGCTGAAGGTGGCCTTGGCTTTCGAGATCTTTATTCTTTCAATATGGCGATGTTAGCGAGACAAGGCTGGCGCCTTCTTCAGGCTCCTGACTCATTATGCTCACGTGTGCTTAGTGCAAAATACTACTCTGATGGTAATATCCTGGCCGCCGAGGCTATACCGGGAATGAGTTATGTCTGGCGCAGCATTCTCAAGGGGTTGCAACTGCTTAAGGAGGGGCTGATATGGAGGGTCGGTGATGGGACTAACATTAATATATGGAGCGACCCATGGCTACCGAGGAGCAATATGCGTACACCAACGACTAAACAGGGGAATAATGTTGTCACCAAAGTCTCGGATCTGCTTGATCCAATTACAGACAGTTGGGATGTGCATCTAGTTAAACAAATTTTCAGTGAGTCTGAAGTTACAGCTATTTTGGCCATTCCTATTGTGGTCGGTTCTGAGGATTTTTTGGCCTGGCATCCTGACAACCGAGGGTTGTTTTCGGTTAAAACAGCGTACAAGTTGCACGTCAATCTACTGAGCAAGCAGGAGTCAAGTGGCGAGTGTTCCTCGAATAATTGCAGGGAGTGGAGACAGAAAGTTTGGAAACAAATCTGGAAACTTCAGTGCCCTCCAAAAGTACAACATTTTCTCTGGAGGTTTGGTCATAACAGCCATCCACTCCGTATGAATATTGCGAGAAGGGGCATTGATCTGGACTCTAGGTGTGTGGTGTGCAACCGCCTCTTTGAAGACGGGGGACATCTTTTTCTCCGGTGCAAAAATGTCAAAGCGTGTTGGCGGGCACTGCAGCTTGAGGAGGTCAGATCTAAACTCTGCTCCTGTACTTCTCCTTTGGAATTGCTGGAAATGGTTTTTGCACTCCCTGATGATGCTAAGATGAAGAGCATTGCCCTGCTTTGGTGTTGGTGGACGGAGAGGAACAAAATTAACCATCAGGAAAGACATTTCACTATAGATGTGCTTCAGTTTTTGATCCTTCGCCATACAGAGGAATGGAAAACTTTTCTGAAAAAGAATCCAAAGCTGATGCCTAGTCAGGTGCAACACTGGCTTCCCCCGCCTTCTAATGTGATCAAGATAAATATTGATGGATCTTTTTGTGAAGAATCTAAGACGGGTGGATGGGGAGCTATTGGTCGTGATCATACGGGAGAACTTGTGTTCGCTGCGTGTGGTCGTATTTCTGCTGCAGCCGAGGCCCTACAAACTGAACTGATGGCTCTCATACATGCAGTTCCTGTTGCAGAGCAGCTAAGGATTGGACGGGTGATCTTTTCGACGGACTGCATCGAGCTGAAACGGGCGATTGAATCGAACTGCTATGACCTAGCCAGGTTGGGTCCTCTTATTGTGCATGCAAAATCTCGTCTGGGCTTGGCTTTTTCTGATTACAGAGTTGAGTACAGCCCGAGGGCTTGTAATAGTCCAGCGCATAAGCTGGCTGCGTTGGGTGGTGTATGGAATCCTGGTAGTTATGGTTTCTGGCTACAGGATCTTCCTCCTGATGTAATGACTTTGGTGGCCAACGACTCAGTTAGGCCTTAATGGATTTGTTTTTCCAGTTCAAAAAAAAATACAATCGCTGCACGAGGCATCCATGATTACATTATCAGAGAATATGATTTGGTGTCTAAGTTACAGTCAGATGTCTACGTGCAATTTGTAACTAGAGTTGGTAGTCGATGATTCGTTGTTCCTAAGGTCTACACGATCAAAAGTAAGAATTCATGCTGAACGTTGAAAATATGTTGACTATGAATATAAGAACCTAATTTTTCGTGACTGAAGTTAAACCCGTTAGACAAAAAGTAGGCGTATTATTCAACTTGGTGATAATTCTGAAACACGTTGAGCCATTTTAAATGAAAACTTACTGTTCCGTGCCATTCCCCTCTATACACTTCTCCAAAAGATCCTGAGGGGCAAAAGAGGAGAAAGTTAGTTGAAAAAGTACATTACAATACAACATTATTTTGCTTTCTGTTTTTCATGGGAAAGCTATGTCAAAGATTCTAAAGCACAAAAAAGGAAGTGGAAGAAATACAATACAACATTATTTTTTATTTTTCATGGACGGATATAACATTATCTCAGGATATTTATTTCATATTATTACATGGGAAAACCATATCTGGTGAATGCTAGCTCAGTGATACTGCAAACGAGCTTATAGTTAACTTTCAGCAGAGCTAAGAAGAAATATAATTTACGGGTTGAGTGTACCTAGCCCAACACGTTCTCCCAAAGTAATTTCTTCCCATTGGATCTCGAACTCCGCGACATCATCCATAGCTATATCAGATCTTACACTCTCCGTCCCGATTGACTTGTCAGATATTCTTTCAGCCTCCCGAGGCACTTCAACCAAGACATTTCCTTGCTCAAGGGCATTATCTTCTCCATGATCAATTTCCAGCTGATCTTTACCCCAGAAGTCATGTCTAACTCCATGGCCTGGTCCATTTGCCTCTGAAGAACTTGGCAAGCTAAACAATTGACAACCAGGATCTAAGTATTCGTATTGCTTAACAGCAGCAGATGTAGCAACAACTGCAGCAGCAGTGGCAGCAGCAGCGACCGGCACATCTAGTCTAATATCACTGTTAGATTTAGCTGCAGCGACGACCATTGAAGATGCAACCACTGCAGCAGTTGCAACGGCAGCAGCTGTAACAGGCATTTGCTTTATAAGTTGAAATGGATATTCCCGGGCACGCGCTGATGGGTCATACAGAGGCAAAGAGGGATTAGCGTTATCGTGGGAATTCGCCGGGTGATAAATACCCATTCCCTCGACAGGTTTAAGATCCAGAGGCATCCGATAAGGAACAGCCTTTGTTTGTTGTTCATGTACAGGATGAGGTGGCAACAAAGGACCATGATCACTTTCATCATGTGATGTTGATTCCAGCTCATTCATCCTCTTTATCATTTCACCTTTTGTTTGAAATAGAGACGTGTCATACACAATTAGGTCTTTTGGCTGTTCTCTAGATTCTTCTGAAAACAAATCAGGTGGTGGCACAACTCCATTTTCTAGTAATACAGCATGGATCTTCTCAGCTAACTGGGGGTTATCTTTTGCAGCACTAATCATATACTCTGAGACATCTTTCACCTTCGTCCTCCGTACAGCTGGAGAGCTGCCCTTCTGAGAAGACGAAGGTGAAGTTGACGATGTCTTGTTTGCTGCAATCGGCTTTTCTTCGTTCTTCACAACCACAGTATGACCTGTATTTCTAGATCCATGGGTAATAGGCAAACTTTCACTTGCATGTGAGCGAACTGATAGTTCCCCAAGCGAACTTGATTGCAAAGATCCTTGGTTACGAGTCTGGCCAATTGTTGCACCATATGGATCCGAGTGCCCAGTATTGGTAGGTGTGGATCCTTTTGACTCGTTATCAAAAGAACCATACACAGAACTTGAAGCCTCACTAACAGAGGACCCCAACTGAGCGTTGCTATCATCTTTGTCACCGTGATGATTATCTGCGAAGAAAGTTTCTTCAAATTCTCTACCCAAGTCTGCACCATCTGAAGGAATAAGAGTACCAGGATCTGACATGAGATCGACAATGTACTCCCTGCAAAAATGTGAAGTATAGATCTTACAATGGTAATTTATTAACTTAATGCAACTTCCATTTTTCTCATTGTTAAAGTGGGGTAATAGAAACAATCTGTCGAGAATTGATAAGTACCTTCCATCATTCAATTTCACAATGTTCAATGCTCCATCGTCTGATCCAGTGTACTGCCTTCCTTTAACCAGTCGACAAGGAACATCAAGGTTGTCAGCCAACACCTGTGTTCATGTTTGCAAGTCGTGGGTATTTAAATACTATAGAGAACTAAAGGACAAGTCTCACATGGTTGATGCTTACGCGATGTGCTTATCATGTCAGGTATTTAGCGCAAGGACTAGTGAGCATACAGAATATAGCCAGCGTTTGTGCTACTGCTAGAACAAGGAGAGCGATAATGAGTTATGTACTGAACTGATATCTGAGAACAATAGATCAGGCATTGCATTTGAGAAATAAATGGACCTCAGCATTTTCGTATTCTAAATCCCATCAGATAAACTTCGCAATTAGAAAAAGATAGATGGCTCAGATGGCTGACTACGATGCAATAAGTTACTGACCTTAAATAGCAGCGCACGGTGACGAGCCAGACCAATCGTGAGCCGGCCAAGAGGCATAACTGCACTTCTTATACTTGCTCTCAGCGAACTGCTCATAATCTGGTACTTCAGCAGCACGTTTTCTGGATCAAAAACTGGTCCACCCATGTGGTTTGACACCAAAATAGCTAGTCTCTGGATCAAAACACGGCCAACATGATGTGAAGTTTGTGAGCGGAAGTCCACAGCCATGACGAGTGCCTTCTGCCCAAGTTCTGCAAGCTCGGAGTCATGCGCTCTGTCGACCGAAACAGCTTCTGTTTTAGCTCCATGCGAAAAAGGCTGCTCATGCAGTTCCGTCAGGGAGGGTATGGTTGGCACTGCGGCCTTTCCCCCAATGGCCCAAATGTCATAGAAACCATCCAAGATTTTGTCGTCGTAGCTAAGGGCATTGAAACTCTGTGAAGGACGAAGAAATCTACCATATAAGGCAAGTAAGGAAAATGTAAGATTCGCACATATGCAGGGCAATGTTCAGCTAACAGTATATACTCTGTACCTACGGAAAAATCTGTGGCAGAGATTTCAGGACTACTCGTTAGGTGTTCAAGCGTTAAATTACTGTTGGCCAGTATCTCCTAAAATAGCAGGTTGGCTCATTATTTTATTTTGATTTGCTAATGCCTCAACTTCGAATTTATTATCTCAGTCGACTGAGCCTAGCTACCAGAACTTCCTCAGCACCAATTCGGTCATCTCTTCCATGATTGAATTTCACAGTTATCGAATGATTAACACCATGGTCAGCAAGTCCTAGTACACATATTCCAGCAAACAAATGTGTGATACGATGTCGTCACATATTCCAGCAAACAAATGCGTATGTAGGATCGTCATCGGGCGGGTGGAGGGAATGGAGGAGAGAAGGTAACAAATCAGGTACCCAGTAGCGGAAGGCTAGGACGTCGGCGGCGGGGCTCTGGAGCGGGCACGAGCCGAGGCTGATCTGCTTGGCCGCCTCGATCTGCATCGCCTCGGGGTCCTCCCGCGCGCTCATCTCCAGCGCCAGCTGCATGTGGTACTCCTCCAGCGCCACGTCCTGCTTCTCGATCTCCCTGTTCTTCCTGCCCTCCTCCTTCCGCGAGTCCTCCTCCTTCTCCTCCGTCCTCCTCTCCTCGAGCGAGGCCGCCAGTGCCAGCTCCTCCGCCTCAGCGTCCACCGCCGCCGCGGCCGAAGGCGGGTGCGGGCGCCCAGCTACGCCTGCTACGGAGCTGAGCCAGCTCGAGATTCCGGACGCGTGCTTCGCGGGCTCGCCGCCGCCGCCCTTTTTGGAGAAGGGCGGCGCGGGCGAGGAGGCGCCGTCGCCGGCGGAGTCGCCGATGTGGAGCTTCCTGAGGAAGTTCTTCATCGCGCGCGCAGCCCGCCGCCGCCGACGACGCTACCTGCTGCTGCGGTGGTGGTGATAGGGCGGTGGATCCAACATCGCCGCGACAGCAGAGGAGACGAAATAGAGTAGCTCTTGCCAGGACGATGTATTGACCAGCTTAACTTAACCCCCGCTAGTTGTTACCGGCTGCTTGCGGCCCCGCTCTAACTCTCTCCGTCTTCATACGCTCTCTGCTGCACAGCGCACGGACGGGGTGAGCTTAGCTTAATTCCATGTCGTGATTACGATTGGTGGGTAGTACTGTGAACGAATTAATAAACAAAGTTCTGGTAGCAAGGAACGTTCTCGTGCGGCGCGGACGAGGGGGCGGCGGTGGCGATGACATGTGCCTACACGGCAGCGACGTGACCACTCGCCGGAGGCGATCGGGGGGAAAGCGGAAAAACTCGTGGAAGTGGACACGCGGGAGGGAAAGCGACGATGGCTGGCGGCGTGGACCCGCCGGAGCAGATCTGACCCGCGTGGACCAGGCTCACCGTGGACGGTAAAATAGCGCCCGCTGTGGCGTGGGTCCCGGCGCCGATGGTGCCGCGGCGCTGCGAGCAGGGAGGCAAGTTGGCCGGCTCCTCGAAATCCCCGCTCCCACGGCGGTCCACCCTCAGCATGTGGGCCCTCGGATCCCCATGCTCCCGCGAGAGTGGCGTACTGCTGCTGCTGTCTGCTCTAGTACCCACTTGGGTAGGGTGGTGCGCGCGGTGGGCCCCACGGAGCAGCCACTAGACCCTGTAGGATTTGATGAGGCCGTGTCGTCCTTGTTCCCCGCTCCTACTACTTGTCCACTGCCCAAAAATCTTCTCGATTCGTGTCGAGGTGGGTTTGAGACGAGTTTATGGGTCCGTGCATAAACAAATTCATGGTCCTTGCTCTGCCATGTTGGCATTGGGTAATCAGTTAATCACCTCGGTTAGAGCGACTCGGTTAAAATTTGAACTTAGCATAAATTTCGCATGTGCACTCCGACGAAAGTTAGGGCTATGGAACCCTACTTATTATCAGTTTTATTTAAGAATGTTTTGAGTATTCGATAACGATCACCAATGCAGCCAGTATGGTGGGAGTCGGCGGTGCCATAGACGCTTCGATTGATGCCTGCATGTCGGGCCTCGCCCGGTTCGAACTCCTCTTCCTCCTCCTTCAGTGGCAGGCGCGCCCACACTACTGGAAAAGGCTTATAGCCACCAGCTTACCGCTGGCGGACGTCATTTGCGTCCGCCAGCGGTGCTGGCGGGCGGTTTTCGTTGCCCGCCACAGGTTCTACGCGTACTGCTGGCGGACGTCTACTCTGCCCGCCAGCGGTAGTTGCAGAAATTTGCGAGGAGGCGGGGCTAACTACCGCTGGCGGACGGTCATGGTGCCCGCCAGTGGTAGTAAACTTACCGCTGGCGGATGGTTTATCGAGCCCGCCAGCGGTAGTTGCCTCGGAGGACACGGCGGGCTCGGGCGCTGGGCGCGGAGGAGGGCGGCGGCGGCGCGGAGGACGGCAGGCTCGAGCCTCTGCTATCCCTGGCCTTATATATATAAGCAAAAGTTTAAAAAAATGCAAAAAAGGAAGAAAAAAACCTACACCCTAGACCTTATCGCTGGCGGACGGAACACACTGTCCGCCAGCGGTAAGTTTCCGCACGGGCCAACCGCGGCCCACCTACCTTATCTTCTCCCCACCCGCGCGCGGCCGCCCAATTAACCGTATCCCCACTCCCACCCGCGCGCGCGCCCTTGATAACCCACAAGTATAGGGGATCGCGTGTAGCCTTTTCGATAAGTAAGAGTGTCGAACCCAACGAGGAGCTAAAGGTAGGATAAGTATTCTCTCAAGTTCTATCAACCACTGATACAACTCTACGCACACTAAACGTTTATTATCTAGAAAATAATACTAGCAATACGGGTATGAGAGGTAGTTTTGCAAGATAATAAATACAAGAAAGTAAATGTTAGTGCTGCAGCAATAAATACACTAAGTAACCATATACTAACAGTACCATGAGTGTGGAAAAGTGGTGGTAATTGTGGTGGCTTTGTCCAAGATTAATTAGTGAAGGTACTTGGTTCATTGTCTTCGATGCAGTTTTCTATGTGGGAGAGGCTAAATATACATGCACTCCACTACTTGGGATTACAAGTACTATATGATTGGATTGTTAGAAAGCATCCGCAAATACTAACAATGCATTAAGGTTTCCCCAACCATAGCCTTAAGTTCAAGGTCCTCTTACTCCCATACGTGCAACTAATCGGTTCGCGTTCTCAGGTTTCTGTCACTCCGGCAGAACTTCCCCCGCTTCGTTACAAATACTACCAACCCTAGGGTGTTTGATCCATGCGCGCACAAGTATAATGGACACCAAAGGACAGCACCATATAGACATACAACTCTAATGAACCTCATGCATTCAATTAAGCAATCAAAAGACAAATAAACTACGGAAACATGATGTAAATCATAGGATAAATATTATAGCATCAAACACCATGTTTACATAGGACGGTACAGAGGTTTGTGGGAGGATGAACCACTGAATACAAGGAGGAGATGGTGATGGAGATGGCGGTGAAGACGGCGGAGAGGGGCAGCGCGGCGGCGCAGGGCGGCGGCGGCGCCGGCGGTGCGGGGAACTCCTTTCCCCGCCGCCGGCAAGCTTGGGGAGCGCCGCCCCTTAGCCTCCCTCCTTCATGGCTTCTTGGGAGCCCTCCCCCATGGAGATGGGATCCATGGGGGAGGCAAAAACGTGGCTTTTGGTGGCTGAAATTCGTGGGTGGAGGAGTCCTCCACGAATTAGGTTTCCTCCCTTTATATATCTTCTCGGATTTCCGTCACCCCCTTTTAGGGTTCCACCAAAACGGGCCTACAGGCCGCGTCCGAACTCCGATTGGGCTGATCTCGGGCTTAAAATCTTCGTATGGAAAATTGTGACAACTTTCGTAACAGCCAGGTCTCCATTGACGTCATCTTCGAGGGTCAAACTGGCAATCTTCGTAAAAAGTTCTCAGACAGATTTCAGGAAAGTCCCAATTCGACTCCAACAAGGTTTCCTCTTGTATTCTTGATAATTTCTACACATCAAAGAGTAAAACAAGAACATTGTGCACTTTTGCAACTATTAGTAGGTTAGTCCAAATAAATAATAAACTTAATATAAAACAAGTGCTAAAAGCATAAAAATGGCATGAAACAATCAAAAATTATAGATACGTTTTGGACGTATCAACATCCCCAAGCTTAATTCCTGCTCGTCCTCGAGTAGGTAAATGATAACAAAATAATTTTTGATTGTAAATGCTATGATCAGGTCTTTAACAATTGCATGATGTATGGATAATAAAACTTAGCAATCATGTTTCCTAATGAAAAGTATCAACGAACTAAGAGCTTATAACATGAAATTTATAAACATCAACAAGATTGTAATGACCATAATAAAGCATGATAGAGTGGTATCTCGCTTGCCCTTAATTGTGGAGCAAAACATAAATGCCAAGGCACCTCTGAAGTTCAAGTGAAGACTAGATATAGAGATATCAAAGATAAAAGCATCATGGTTATACCTCAATTAATCGTATTCTGGGACAAGCACATTACACTAAGAACGACAGCTATGCTCTCGAAGAAGTGCTCAAAGAAAGGATGGTGACTCAACATAAAAATAAAAGATTGGCCCTTCGCAGAGGGAAGCAGGGATTAACACGTGCTAGAGCTTTTTGTTTTAAAAACAGAGGTAAAAATGTTTTGAGAGGTGTTTGTTAATTGTCAACGAATGGTAGCGGGTGAGAACAGTATTCTACCTGTCAAACGGACTTTTAAGAGCGGCTCCCATGAAGGACGTTATTTCTACCAGCAAGGCAGATCATCCCTCTTTCTCTTTGGTTTACACACATTCAGGTATTTCACTGTTTGTCATTGCTTACTGATGAATCAGGGCAAAAGTGTGAAGAGAATTAATTGGTTAAAGTTGTAATTAATTGGGACTGGGCACCCCGTTGCCAGCTCTTTTTGCAAGTTATTGGATAAGCGGATGTATATGCCACTAGTCCAGGTGTAAAAGTCCATTTGACAAATAGAATAAAGAATAACCACACTAATTCCTCATGAGCTAGTAAACATTGACACAAAAGAGAAATATTTTGAAGGTTTTAAAGGTAGCACATGCAAATTTACTTGGAATGGCTTGAAATACCATGCATAGGAATTTTTTGGTGGACTCTTTGGGATAACTTGGTTTTAAGGATTTGGATGCACGAGCAGCATTCCCGCTCAGTACAAGTGAAGGCTAGCAATAGACTGGGAAGCGACAACCACGAGAGCGATAACGGTCATAATCATGCTTGCGACAAAATAAAATTAACGGAGGCATAAAAACGATACTAAAACTCTGAGGCAAAATAGATCATCAAGGCTTAATTGACTTTTATTTTTCAGTCATAACATGTGTGAGCATGTGCCAAGTCGATTCAAGTGAATTATTCAGAGGAGGATACCACAATACCATACCATCTTATGAACAGGACAATGCATGTTGATATCAAAATAACATAATATGCACTATTAGCTAGTTGAGACTAACCATAAGAAAACATAAACTACTAAACAGTATTATTCACACATCATTTTTAAGTTTCAACAAGTAATCCATTAACCAAGTAAACATTGAAAACAGAGGATAAATAAAATATGTGACGATCCACTTATTAATGTAACTGGTGTTTGATGCTAAGATAAATAGATAATAAAATACAGCCGCTTCAAGTTTAGTTAAGTTCCTATGTTGCTCAAAAAACAAAGTTTAAAGGTTTGCAAACCGTGGGGTTATTGATGAAGAGGGATGCGGGGACATCCCCAAGCTTATGACTTTGGTAATTCTTCAATATTCCATAGTTTGGTGTTCCTTCATTCTCTGTGAAAAAACTTCAACACAAAAACTTTCCCATTCTTTTCTGCGGTTAGACATTAGTACAATAGATAATATTTCCCAAGTGCTACTATTAAACCAAATAAAATTTTGTTTTTAAGTTACAGAAAGGTTGCTTAAATGGCCAACTTATAAATGAAAGGTAAGAACCATTAAAAATCAAATGAAAACGAAAAGAGGCCACTCTTGCAACAAAAGTCAGAATCTGTCCAGAAAAACAGCAGCTGGAAAACGCAATTTTTAGGTGCACTTAAACATGCCCGAAATTTTAGCCAATTTTTGTACATGCAGAGGATTAGGTGCTACAACATCAGTAATTTTTTCGTGATTTTTAGAGCTTCCAGTAAAATATGAAAAATCGCGCAATAAGCAGTAGATACCGAAAACAGAAAATCACTTTTTACATATGTATCAACTAAGCTAAATGGATAAAACTTGGTACTTTATTTTTGATAAACTAAGAAACCAGAGGCTAAGCAAGACCTAAACATGCTAGCTACAGCAAGGAAAACTCTAAATAAAAATCAAAAGTAAAACCCAAATAAAATTAAAATAAAGAACCAAACAAAGAAGCAAAACAAAAGAAAATATTTTTGTTATTTTGAATTTATAAGTGAAAGTAAAGAAGCAATCGAAACCAAATAAGGAGCCTAATAAAACTAAAGAAGGTAAAACCAAGACATATAAAAGCAATTATAATACAAGTTAAGACAATACATATCATGTGGACGGGTAATATAGAGTATGAACGAGACAACCTCATGTTAGTTGATGAATAGGGGGATGACTCGGGCATCCCCAAGCTTAGATGATTGTATCTTCTTGAATATGTTCTTGGGATGCACCTACACATCCCCAAGCTTGAGCTCTTGCGTCTTCTTATTCATCTCATATCACCATATTGATTAGATCTTATAAGCTACATCCACATAAAACTTCACAAAACTCATTAGTAGGGTTAGTACTCATTAAATAAAATCCACTCATGTTCAAGCATTGACAAGTTTTATAATTTTTACTCAACATTAGCCACTGTATATACTAAGGTGTTCATGATTTCCGTTGTCCGTCGAAAAACTAATGAAACTAACAACACCAAGTACAATATTGAATAAACAAAGAAATCTGTCAAAACTGAACAGTCCGTAAAGATGGCATTCAACGAGATAGTTAAGTAGCTCAAATCGAAAAACTTTAGTCTAATGAAAGAAAGATAATAATCTCAGGTTTATGCACAAAAATTTTCAAGTCAAAATACTATTCTGAGATTTATCACGATTTTATTTACAGAGAAGCACAAAATCTGTCTAAACAGAACAGTCAGTAAAGATCGAATTTTTCGACCTATCTACGTACCTTAAATCAGAAAAAGTTAGTCTAATGAAAGAAAGCTAATAAGCATCACTTTGCACTCAAGAAATTTCAGATCAAGATCACGTTCTGGTGATTTTAAACATTTAATACGGTGGAGCACAGAAAATCTGTTTCTGGACAGCAAAGTAAAACTATCAACTTTCAATTAACTAAGACTATAATTAGCATTTTATTTTTATGTACAGAGGTATATACACAATATTTACATGTTTTTAATGAAAAGCTTCCATGGAAAGATTTGTTTTGGTTTCATAGGCATGAACACAAGTGTTCAAGGTCGACCCCCATTTAACCATTACTCATCTTTCCAATCACTTTTCTTTTTGAAAACGTTTTTAGATAACAACTACACCTAATTTTTTTTGTAATTCGCATTCCCTATCCATAGTAAGATAAAGAACAACTTAATACTGAAAATAAAAACTACTTAGAGATAAAGCAAACAAGTGCACACAAGAACATTAACCTACGCTATGGCTCCCCGGCAACGGCGCCAGAAAAGGTCTTGATAACCCACAAGTATAGGGGATCGCGTGTAGCCTTTTCGATAAGTAAGAGTGTCGAACCCAACGAGGAGCTAAAGGTAGGATAAGTATTCTCTCAAGTTCTATCAACCACTGATACAACTCTACGCACACTAAACGTTTGCATTATCTAGAAATAAAACTAGCTATAATACGGGTATGAGAGGTAGTTTTGCAAGATAATAAATACAAGAAAGTAAATGTTAGTGCTGCAGCAATAAAATACACTAAGTAACCATATACTAACAGTACCATGAGTGTGGAAAAGTGGTGGTAATTGTGGTGGCTTTGTCCAAGATTAATTAGTGAAGGTACTTGGTTCATTGTCTTCGATGCAGTTTTCTATGTGGGAGAGGCTAAATATACATGCACTCCACTACTTGGGATTACAAGTACTATATGATTGGATTGTTAGAAAGCATCCGCAAATACTAACAATGCATTAAGGTTTCCCCAACCATAGCCTTAAGTTCAAGGTCCTCTTACTCCCATACGTGCAACTAATCGGTTCGCGTTCTCAGGTTTCTGTCACTCCGGCAGAACTTCCCCCGCTTCGTTACAAATACTACCAACCCTAGGGTGTTTGATCCATGCGCGCACAATATAATGGACACCAAAGGACAGCACCATATAGACATACAACTCTAATGAACCTCATGCATTCAATTAAGCAATCAAAAGACAAATAAACTACGGAAACATGATGTAAATCATAGGATAAATATTATAGCATCAAACACCATGTTTACATAGGACGGTACAGAGGTTTGTGGGAGGATGAACCACTGAATACAAGGAGGAGATGGTGATGGAGATGGCGGTGAAGACGGCGGAGAGGGGCAGCGCGGCGGCGCAGGGCGGCGGCGGCGCCGGCGGTGCGGGGAACTCCTTTCCCCGCCGCCGGCAAGCTTGGGGAGCGCCGCCCCTTAGCCTCCCTCCTTCATGGCTTCTTGGGAGCCCTCCCCCATGGAGATGGGATCCATGGGGGAGGCAAAAACGTGGCTTTTGGTGGCTGAAATTCGTGGGTGGAGGAGTCCTCCACGAATTAGGTTTCCTCCCTTTATATATCTTCTCGGATTTCCGTCACCCCCTTTTAGGGTTCCACCAAAACGGGCCTACAGGCCGCGTCCGAACTCCGATTGGGCTGATCTCGGGCTTAAAATCTTCGTATGGAAAATTGTGACAACTTTCGTAACAGCCAGGTCTCCATTGACGTCATCTTCGAGGGTCAAACTGGCAAACTTCGTAAAAAGTTCTCAGACAGATTTCAGGAAAGTCCCAATTCGACTCCAACAAGGTTTCCTCTTGTATTCTTGATAATTTCTACACATCAAAGAGTAAAACAAAACATTGTGCACTTTTGCAACTATTAGTAGGTTAGTCCAAATAAATAATAAACTTAATATAAAACAAGTGCTAAAAGCATAAAAATGGCATGAAACAATCAAAAATTATAGATACGTTTTGGACGTATCAGCCCTCCCACCCCACCCACGCGCCGCCGCCGCCACCGCCCCTGCTCCTCCTCCTCCGCGCGCCGCCGCCCCCCGCTCCTCCTCCTCCGCGCCGCCGCCGCTGCCCCCCACCCACTCGCGCGCCACACGCCACCGCCCCCCGCGCTCGGCCCTCCCGCCCAATGCCGCGCGCCCGTCTGCAGCCGCCCGTCCGCGCCCGAGCAGCTCCACACCGCCATTGACGTCCGGCCCCTCCCTTCCCTTCCCGAGGTACTGCCCGTCTCCCTCCTCTCCCTCCCCTCCTATGGGCTGCACCAAAAGTGTTTGCCGAAATGCCAACAACAATTTTTTGTTGATTGTGTTGTTGCTAGTTGTTGTTAGTGCTGCTAGTTGCTGTTAGTGCTGCTAGGAAATTTGTAGTACATGAAAAAAAATTGAGATGAAAATTTTCAGAAATTTTGCTAAGTGTTAAATATGGTCACTATTTGAACATGCTTGTGGCTATATTGCATGAAATGTATTGTGCTTGTGGTGGTGGCTGCGATTGCGGCCTTGTGGCTATGTATGAAATGTCTGCAGGTATCCAAGAGGTCCTTGAGATTGTCGGAATGTTGATTAACTTCCATTCCGGCAAATTCGGGTACTCCATATGTCCTATTTTTAGCAAAAGTCATGCCAAAATTTCTCGTGAATTTTGACATTATTTTGACTAAAAATAGCTCATATTTCGGGTACTCATATTTTATTTTTAGCAAAAGTTGTAAAACTGTATGTAGTTACATCTTTCTATGATCAAATTCGTTGTGTAACATTTTTTATTTGCCTGGTATAGAGCATGCCGCCGCGACGCCGCTCCATGAGAGGGTTCATTGGTGTCCGTCACCGCCCATCTGGTCGCTGGTCCGCAGAGATCACCGTGGACGGCCAGCGTTGGTATATGGGGACCTTCGACACGGCGGCCGCGCGCGCGTTCGACGCGGCAGCCTGGAGGTTTGGACGGCCGCGTGCTGAGCTCAACTTTCCTGACGTTGAGTCCCGGGAGGAGGCTGAGTTCCTCGCGCCGCCGATGGAGATCGTCGACATAGACGAGGCGCGGCGTAACTGCCGCCAGGGGATAGCTCGCCGCGCTGCCGAGATCGACGAGTGGCGGATGGACGCGCTGCGCCGCAACCGCCCCGATCTGGTGCAGGCGGAGCTGGACTTCTACGCCACAAGAAACAAGAAGAGGCAGGTGAGCTCCGACGTCGCTGGACCCTCCACTGCAGCGCCGCCGTGCCAGAAGACCGGCGACGATTCGGATTCGGACTTCGCGTCGAGCTTCTGGGATGATAGCTCGGACTCATCGTCCGACTTAAGTTCATGCTGGGGACCTTGAGTAGTTTTAGGTTAATTTCAAGTTAGCTTAAGTGATGAGCTAATGCATGTTGTTTAGCCTATCGAAGTTTAGCTTAAGTTCATGTTGTTTTAGGTTTGTAATGCATGTGTGATGAACTAATGTATCTGTGTATGACACTTGATCATTTGTATGTGGTATTGTCTATATTTATGTTGTTTATTTGGCGCATGTACGTAGATTTACTGTATTTATACTGGATATACTGCTGGAATACGATTTTCCAGAAGAAAAAAAATTCCCAGAAAATATACCGCTGGCAGCCGTGCTGAATTACCGCTGGCGGACGCTTGCCCGCCAGCGCTGGACATATACCGCTGGCGGGCGCAATGGTTGCCCGCCAGCGGTAACCAGCCTTACCGCTGACGGACGGCCGTCCGCTAGCGGTATATATTACCACCGGCGTAGTGATCGCTGGCGGGCGCCCGCCAGCGGTAGGCCATTTCCGTCCACCAGCGGTAGGCCATTTCCTACTAGTGCCACCTCACTCTGCTACTGTTCGTAGTACACCATGCGGGAGTTCTGCGCGGTGTCAGGGTCGACGGGGGAGAGTAATCACTCGACGAAACCCACTCGGCAGTCGGGTTCCAGTCATGAGAGGTGGGGAAATTGGAGCCACGACTCGTACTCTGCCTGCACATGCTGGTCCCAAAAGAGCACTGACATGGCGGTGGAGGGATGGAGTCATTTCTCCCCCGATATGATCGCTCGCGTCTTGCGGATGAGGGTGTGACATGCCTCGCTGTTGAGATGAAAGACACAATCAACGGTGTGGGATTGGTCTGACAATTAGAAAAATCGGGGGATTAGATCGAAGAGTTTCCCACTTCACAACAAACTCAATATCACTTGAGATCTTCAATGGAAAAATTAAGTGATATTTTTTCTGGAGATCCAATTTTGTTTATCCAATGGGTATGTTTATGAAGAGATTTTTTTCTAAGTCTCAACCGATTTTGAAGAAGTGAACTCTAATAATTCAATAAAACGTGCAACTTGCTTTTTTCAGCTGGTTCCACTTTTGTATTAAAAAATGCAAATTGCATTTTTCACTAAACTGAGATGCACTTTTCTAAATTGATCGAGACTTGGAAAAATATTAGTCTAGCGAGGCGAGACGTAGCTATTACTGTATCATTCATTATGTTTGTGTGTGGATTTCTATCCGGCCTACCTCCCAAGTCTTAACCATCACATAGTGCAAATGTTGCCGATACTTAGCAAAGAAGTTCTTCCAAGAGCGTGTGTTTCCGGACAATTTATATACTCCATCATCGGTAGGTCACAACCTAACCATCGTATCCCAGCATAGTCAGCTTCCGTCATTTTCAGAAAATTCTAGGTGCGGAAATATAATAAGTAGAAACTTTATACAAATACGTCATGTGGTGCGTATGCTCTACCTACAGATAAGAATAAGTAGACTCCGGATCAAGCCCGAAATAAAGAGTACTGTACTCCACAAGATTCAGTAAACCACAAGATTCAGGCGGGAATATAGTACTGTATTATTCATCATTGAGTATGCAATAAAACTACAACTAATTAATATACTCCTAGTTCGAGCTTTCTAGGTGGGGTAAAGGATTCAACGGCCAATGACGGCCAACTAGGCATTTCATCGTTCACGGCAGATCAATGCCAATCTATATCTTCTTTTTTTTCGACCACGCAAAAGCTTTGAGATTCGCAAAAAAAAAACGGAAGTGGAGAAGGACCAGGAGCAGGCCGGCGGCAGGAGTGGATCCTGGCCGGCGGCAAGAGCTTCTCGCGCGTGGAGACGATGACTTGGTGATTTGATTTGTAAGAAATTAAATTAGGGAAGGGGATTATTATAAAATGGACCTTAGTTCAAAATTACACCCCCGCAACAAATAAATCCGAACGGAGGGAGTATGTTGTCATCATCTACTCGTCTAGGCGGCTAGCACCGGCAGCAAAGTTTCGCATGTACTCTCTAGTCTACACGTACTCATCCATGAGCAGGTGAGCTGGAAAAGCGCCATGCCGGATGTGGAAGCCAAAGTGAATTCATTGGGTCTATTCAAGTATATTACATATGTAAACAAGTGGTTTTAGGTTTTGAATTATCCGGTATGTTTTCACCCTTTAGTTTTAATATATAACACCCTTTACTAGTGTAGCTAATATGTTTGGACATCGGTTAAATGAAGTAGATAAAAAAAACCAAAGCCCGTATTCGCATTGGTACTTGTGCCTTTGTTTGGGCCATTTGGAACTGTCGAAATGTTGTGGTTTTTAATAAGACTAGAGATGCTCATTTTTTGTATGTTGTTCACCGAGCTATCTACTGGATACATATGTGGTCCTTCCTCTTGCCATAGGACCGGCGAGCACTTATGGATTTTGGATGTACCCGTTGATGGCGGTTGTTCGAGCTATCTTCAACCAAAATGGTTGGCGACATAATAGAAAACTTCAAGATGCGTAGTCTTCGTTTTAGCGCTTTGTTTCAGTGGCTAATTCATGTAGCCACTCTCGTTGATCCTTAAATGTAATAAGAATATTGGTACACTTGATACTTTTTCCCTTATTAATATAAAACGGCTGTGTGCATTGTCATGATGCAGAGGCTGGAGCTATGTTCCCATTTCTAAAAAAAACGTTATGGTATTTTAGTTTACTAGTATGATGTCTTTGAGTGGTATAGTGGCCCTGTTAATGATCAAATCTAGAGTGAACCCATAAAAAACAATCCTGACTCCGCCCTTGTGCGTGGACATGCCCCCAAGTAGCGAAAAATCCGTCACAGACAACCAATCACACCATAGGGCATCCGCGATAAGGATTCAAGTGGGATGGGAACGGGATGACCGCCTCCCGTGAGATCTTATCCGTCGGGACTAATCGGGATTTCAGGAATTGGGATACCCGGGTCCCATGGGACCCGTCAATTTCTTCAACGCATGTCAGCCTGTGCGACCGGTCGGCATCGCGCATGATGCAGTTGCAGCGCACGGTGGCGACCGAGACGGTGCCGAGGTCGCCCGGCGAGGAACAACGGCGCGGCGGCAACAGTCGCGTGTGATGCCTTTGCATCGCACAGTGGCGGCCGAGAGGACGCCGAGATTGGCAAGATGCACGGGCGTGGCGTAGCAGGCGACCTAGACGAAGCGGCGCAGGCACACCAGGATGGCCGCACCTGGGTTGCTGACGCCGGCGCCGTCGCCGGTGGTCTTCCCGAGCACCCATCCGAATGGATCCCGCTAATCCAGCCGCGGCCGCAGCAGCCACCGGAGAATCCCACAGATCTCGGGTGTCGAGGTCGTCGTCGCCGACAGTGGGGAGCAGCAGGAGAGCCAGGCTGAGGGGATGCGCGGCGGCGCTGGGGAGCTGCCGTGGTGCCTCACGATCTAAGATGGGGGAGGAGCTAGCTCAGCCACCGTAAATTGGGCTGTAGATGGGTTAACTGGGCTCTTCCCATTTAACCCGTAAAGGATTAATGGGTGTTTGTAACGGGATAAGTGGGATTTGTAGGGTGGGATGGGACGCGGGGGGACCGGTGGAAAGTCCCATCCCACTTGCAATCTTAATCCGCGATGTAGAGGATGGTAAATGCGCCACGAACGAGCACATTGTCTAGGAGTGACCCAGAACGCACAAATTGACATGTCTGTTGTTGTTGTCGTGGTCGTCGAGTCATCTACTCGTCTAGGCGGCTAGCACCGGCAGCAAAGTTTTGCATGTACTCTAGTCTACACGCAGTGGCGGAGGCAGGATTAGTTAAATTAGGATGTTGAGGGGGGCCGGCTTAAGCAAAACGATTAAAATTTGCACTGTTCATGTGCTAAATAAGAATGTTTCCATGGTGTTAGGGGGGGGGGGGGGGGGGGGGCAGGGCCCCTGCTGGTCCCCTGCCTCCGCCCTGTCTACACGTACTCATCCATGAGCTGGAAAAGTGCGCATGCCGGACGTGGAAGCTAAAGCGAATGTCTCGGTCTATCAGCTACCAAGTTCCCGGCTGCTTTTAGCGAGATATTGTGCGGCCAATAATACAAGATGGCAAGTTTCTGCCGATGTTTTCCTCCTTCTGCGTCACTGGTTGCCACTAACTTGCTGAGAATAGTGTCATCACAGACAGAGACAGCTGCTGGCCTGGGTGCGTTTTGCCCAAAAGGAGACTGCGTTGCAGCGCTGGACATCTTATCACATGAGTGGATTTCAGTTCTTTTTTTTGAAGCGGTCACCGGGGGGAGAGAGTCCCCACCTGAATTTTATTGCATCAAAACTAGTCTTTTAGGTTACAACTGAAAAAGAAGAAATTACAGACGAGAGGTGGTCTCTCCAACTCTGAATGGAGGCTAGCATTAGTGGGTCTTTTATGCGATGTGCCCAGAGAGTAACATCCTCTCTAATGTTCCGAATAATGATCTCGGTTGACAGGTTTAGCTGTCTGAAAACTAGAGCGTTTCTTGAGTCCCAAATCTTCCACAGCACGGAGGTGAGCGCGAAGGGCCAGCTGCCGTTGGAGAGGCAGTGGTGCTTGTTGTTCTTCCAGAGGTCGATTAAGGCGAAGGAGAGAGGCGGAATCCCCAGCGTTGTCCAGACCTGCGCTGCTGCCGGGCATGTGAAGAACAGGTGCTCTCTGTCCTCAATGACGGTCGGGCATCGGGGGCACTTGTCGGAGTCGATGATGTGCTTGTGGAAGAGGTTCTTTCTCGTGTGCAGCCTGTCGAGGTGGAGGAGCCAGGCAAAGACGCGGATCCGCTGCGGGGCGCCAGACCGCACAAAAGGTTTCTGGTTCGCTACCACCAGCACACCCCCTCACGATGAAGACCTTCACCATGAGGCAGGTTTGTTAAACCAATCTTACTTTGGCTGCTCCGTTTCATCGCCCATGTTTGTATGTCGTGTCGTCTTCACAATCTCAACCCGCTGGACTTCTTTTATTTCTTTCCGAAAATCACCTGACAACACTTGATTTTTTTTACAAATGTACTCCTATACGTTTGCATTTTTTTTAAAAAATCCTATATAAACTTACTTGCTAAAATACCCTAATGGAATGACGGGAAATTGACAGACACGTGGCACTTGTCACCATGCTAGAATGACAATATGTACATTTCGCCAGTTACGACGGGAGGGTCACTAACCGGCTCCCCGGTCGGGGGCAAGTGGCTTCCCAAAGGATATTTTTGACGGTTGCCTTTCCAAAGGATATTTTTGACAGTTGAAGCGCAGAGAGGAACAATTGTACTCCTCGGATCCCAAATAGTTGTCGTGGGTTAAGCTAAAAATCGTATGTGGTTAGTTCTTTTTTCACGACACCTAAATTGGACCGGAGCGAGTAAGAAAATCGGCAGAACTGAAGAAGAGTCGGTGTGCACGCGACAAGTTTACTATTTTAGCGAGCCTTCGGATGTGGCGCCACACACTCACCTCCATCGAGGAGAAGACGGAAGCTGGCACGGATCTGATCATCCACGAACCTTCGCCGCCGATCCTTCCCGCCTTCTAAAAAAGTACGAGCACAAGGCTCAGTGGAGATATATCTGAACCCAACCATCGATCAGTTCAGAAACCGCACGACGCCTGCACGGCACCGGTCGACCACTCCACCACCAGTACACCATGTCCGGCGTCATCCAGATCCTCAGCGACGGCACCGTCGTCCGCGGCGACGAGGCCGTCCTCCAGCCGACGGAGAAGTTCCTGGACGTCCCCGGCGTGCAGTGGAAGGACGGCGGTTAGCGTCGTCGGGTATATCCTACTCTCCGCGTTCTTCGACCAACCCCCCACCAGACGTGTCGCTGACGGTCGAGATGGCCGACCAGCTCTGGCACATGTCGCTGCCGGTGGGGGCGAGCAGGGACCGCCCGGTGGCCAACCCGTTCGGCCCGGACAGCCCCAGCATCCAGGCGGCCGGCGCTCGTCGTGGCGCCCGGGAGTGATGTGCTCCGCGATCACGTGCACGGGTACGCGGCGAGGCTCAAGGAGATGGGGAAGGCCGTCGGGCTGGTGGAGTTCGAGTGTGAGCACCACGGCTTCGCCGTCCGCCGGCCGTTCGGCGAGGCGGCCGACGAGTTGCTGCAAGTCATCAGGCGGTTCGTGTATGCACACGGCGACTGAATGTTGACGTCTTCTGAAATTGTTATTTACTGATGCTTTCTGTAGCTGTTTGTTTGGATTTTACTTGGAATTCCAGCTACTGAAACATTTTTGGTGGTTCTCAGTTCTCACAAAATAAAAAACTGTAGAAACACGAGATTGGAATTCATCACGGCACCGGAGATGCCATTTGAAGAGGTTATTTCATCACGACTAATTTCCAGTACCAATTCATATCTCCATCCTCTCATAACAATGTGAGAAAGGTTGTATTTGAATTTCTGAACAAATACCAGCCAAGTCATATCTGAAGGACTTCTTCAGGAGGTTTAGTCTTGCAACGAGCATTGTTCTTCAGCTTCAGTTCCTCTGGAAATTCCATCTTCGCCGTCCGCCGGCCGTTCGGCGAGGCGGATAACCAGTTGATGTGAGTCATGACTCATCAGGCAGTTTGTGTACGCACATGGAAACTGAGCGCCAATGTGTTGTGAAATTTTCATTTTCCGAAGCTCGTGTCGAATTTACATGGAAATGAGCTACTGAACCTAGCGAAGCATTTTGATACACTATTTCTCAAAATTAAAAACAACTGTGGAAACGCATTATGGTAAAGGTTAGAAAAATGTAGCAGTATGCTATATGTGTATTGTTGATTCAGATCCGAGAGCTCTAAAAATGAAGGGATTCAAAGGACATTGTTGCCAAAGACTGGGAAAATTCTGCTAGCCCGATGCAATTCGCAACCTTCAGACCATACTATCAAAAAACATGACACAGCGACTGAAGCATTTTGACGAACCCCCGATGATGTCTTGTTTGGATTTTACATGGAAATCCAGCTACTGAAGCATTTTGATTTGGGTCTCACAAAAATCCAGCTACTGAAACCGCAACATTGCAGAAACTTTGATTCATCGCGGCAGAGATGCCTTCTGATGAAGTTAATTTATCACGACTAAAATACAATACCAATTCATATGTAACAAAATCTCTCCTTCCTCTCATAATAATATACTCCCTCGGGAAATATAAGAAAGGCCGTGCCTGAAATTCTGAACAACTAGCAGCCAAGTCATATCTGAATGACTTCTTTGGGAGATTCAGTCTTGCACCGAGCATTCTTCTTCGGCTTCACTTCCTCTGGAAATTCCCTCTTGACTGGAGCATTCTTCTTGTTGGGCATGAAGACATCCGTGAGGACGGTCTTGGACTTGAAGGCAGCACCGAGTATCCCCAGCGCCTGCATTCCATGTTTCCAACACACACACACACACACACAACTCATAGAAAAGAGAAGAAAAGAAAAGAAAAGAAAATAAAAGAAAAGAAAATCAATCACCAGCTAATCAAAGACACAACATGACATTCCGAACTCCTAGTACCTCTGCCTTGCCGATCTTGACGGTCTTCTCCTGCAGGACGCTGAGGTCCTTGACGCCGCACTCGGCGAGCAGGGTGATCACCGACAGGGACGCCGCGGGTGTCACGGACAGGTCGTCCTTACGACGCCGTGGGTAGCGTCGTGGTGACTACGGGCTGGTTGGTTCCGACACCGGTGAGCGTCATAGCGATGTTGAGCGGACCACCGCAAGTGGGGCAGGCACTGCCCATGATCGTCGAAACGTATCCACAGATGGTGGGCTGGCTTGAGTAGGGACTGTAGTTACCTGAACGTCTATAGAGTTTTCCGTCCAGGCGCTTGTCTGGACGCCCAGCAGCCGCGACAGGCGGGCATCAGGTTTTGCTCTCTGCGATTGCACTTCGCGCCCAGCTTCTCCGCGCTGCCGACCATGGCCTCCCTGGCGAGCAGGCTGGCGACGGTGCCCAGCGGCAGGGAGAGGAACTCGACGACGTCGCTGCCGGCCTCGGCGAAGCAGAGTTTCCCTGTCTTCTTGTTGATCAGCAGCTTCATCTGATTTCTTGTGAATCGTTAGGTTCCTGGTAAATCTGGTCGCCACTAGTTCTAAACCACCGCCAAATAGTAGATGTAGGCGGCAGTTTGGAATACTTCCGCTAATCATGGCGCCGCAAAAGTTTGCATAATTATCGGCGCAAAAGGAAAGTGACGCAACAGTTTTTGCTTAACTCTCGGCTGATTTGGAAAGTGCCACAACAGCGTTGCATATTGCCGGCAAGTTAAGAATTTGCCGCACAAATTTGCATGATTAGCGCCAATTTTGTTAGTTGCCAATTTGCCATGCAGCGCAACCAAGAGACTCGCCTTGTGGTTTTGCATTTCTTTCAAAAAAAAAAAAAATTGAATTTGGACTTTATAAATAATGAAGAAATAGTTTGATTACAGTCACGATTAATAACATCAGTTAGTAAGGTAGGGTTTGGGTTAGTACCAGTGTGAAGGTAGGGTTAGTACCAATTCACATCAGTTAGTAAGAATCTTAAATAAAGCTTTACAAAAAAGCTGGTCACAACAGAAAGTATCGCGTGCGGCGCCTAGTTAGATGTACAATGTCATGGATTTGGGTTTTACAGAATTATGGATGCGATGATGACTACAGATGTTCTGAAATCAATTTCCTTATTAAATTGGGTTTTACAGAATTATGGATGCAAAGATGCCTCTGATTAATTGACAGTACCAATTCATAGTATGTAACAAATATCTCCGTCCTCTCATAACAGCATCAGAAAGGTTGTATCTAAAATTCTGGAAAAATGAGCAGCCGAGCCAAGTCATATCTGAATGACTTCTTCAGAAGGTTCTGTGTTGCCACGGGCATTCTTCTTCGGCTTGACTTCCTCTGGAGCTTCCCTCTTGCCGCCTGCATTCTTCTTCGGCAGGAAGACGTCCGTTAGGACGGTGTTGGACTTGAAGGCAGCAGCGAGTATGCCAAGCGCCTACATTCCAACACGCACACAAAAATAAAGAAACCAATCACCAGCCACACCTGTTAATCAATGAGATAGAGTCCAAAAAGACTCACCTCTTCCCTGCCGATCATGACGAATTTCTCCTGCAGCACGGTGAGGTCCTTGACGCCGCACTCCGCGAGCAGGGTGATCACCGACATGGACGCCGCTGTCACGGACAGGTCGTCCTTTATCGTGTAGGTGGGCGTGGGTAGCGTCGTCGGGGCTACAGGCCGGTTGGTTCCGGCACCGATGAGCGTTTCGAATCTTTCGGTGGTCAATGCACCGTGGCAGCACCCGCCCCGTGTCACCGAGATGCAGCTGCAGCTGGTTCCGAAACTGTTATAACCTGCATATCTGTATATGTCGACGTTGTTCTGGATGCCCAGCAGCCGCTGCAGGTGGGAGAGTGTGGCAGGGGCGACGGCGGGGCTCTCCTTGAGGGCATCTCCAGTCGTTGTGCCCCCCGGCCCAAAACGGCGCTATTTTGGGCCGCCGCGGCGCTATTCAGGATTCTGGGGAGGCGCGTTTTCCGGCCGTTTCCAAACCCAAGTTTCGGCCCATAAATTCAAAAACGGCGGGAGACACTGGAAAATTGCATAGAGGCGAATTTCATTCATATTTTGGCGCAAACTCGCCGATTACATAGTAGAAATTGAACTAAAAACTTAAAAAACTTTTATTCCGGCGATCTACAGGGCGATCTAGTTGATGCCCAGGCTGTTGTAGATCGCCTGGCTATAGTCTCCGCCGTCGCCGTCGTCGTCTGAGCCGTCGCCGCCGGAAGCCTTGCTCGGGCCTGCGCCGTCGTCGCCGTCGTGCCACTTGCTCAGCAGCAGGGCCTGTTTGTAGGCGTCGTCCTCCTCCTCACTGTCGCTGGGGTCGAGCTTGTAGTACTCGATCTCCGGCGCCTGCGGAGGAGGCAGAATGCGGCGGCCCGCATTGGCAGCGGCGGCATTCTGGCGTCCCTGGCGCAGCTCCGCCGCGCGCTTGCGCTCCAGGTCGGCGAGGATCTGGCGCTGGCGTGCCAACTCCTCCGCCGTGAAATCCTCGAGGCTCCAGTCGTCGGCGAACTCGTCCGGCGCCGGCTGGACCGTGTTGAAGGAGGCCTCCTCCGCGGCCCTCTGGCCGGGCCACTCCTCCTCCTCCTGCTGCCCCAGCGCCGCCGCCGCCCTGACGTAGTCCGCCGGTGGTTGCCACTCCGTCTTGGCCCTGACGAGGCGGCGGAAGAGGGAGCGGGGAGGCGACGCGGCGCGGCGCTCGTTGATGCGCAGCGTGCCGCTGCGCATGGGGGCAGGTCGCCCGGAGTTGAGGGAGGGAGGAGTGAGGGAGGGAGGAGCGGCGCGCAAACCTGCAGGGGCCGATCGCGCGCCGGCCGATCGCGCGCGGAGGAGGAGGAGGTGGCGGAGGAGGAGCTCGCGGCTCCCATCCGCCGCAGCAGCCATGACGACGTGCGCGGCGGCATGGTTAGCCGGGGCTCGTTGCCGGCGGCGATGTAGTCGAGGACCCATGGCAGGGTGCGGCCATGGCCGCCCACCAGCGCTTGCGCCCCTTCGAGTTGAAGCGGCCCTCCACCTGGCCGTTGTTGCCTCGGTCGGCGAGGTCTTGCTCGTGGCGGCGCTCGAAGTACAACTGCCAGAAGTTGGCGTTGTTGTCCGCCCTCCAGCGGGGATCCGCCGCCTGCTCCGGCGTGAGGCGGTCCCTGACCTCGGCGATGGCGTACTCGCGCTCCACCCCCACCGGGATTGGCGGCACGGGGATGCCGCCGGCGCTGAGGTGCCACGACCCCTTTGCTTCCGGAGGCGCCAGGGACGCGCATGTCCGGCGGCGTGGGGTAGCCGGCCTGGTACAGCGCCCAGGCCTCGTGCTTCTGTAGGTGGCGGCGGCCAAAGCCGTTGGCGGCGGCGGCGTCGTCGGCCATTGTTGGTGTGCGCGAAAGCTTGGAGAGGAGACGGCGAGGGAGAGAGGAGAGGAGGCGGCGAGAGTTGGTGTGGATTTGGACGGCGAGGAAGGGGGATTATATAGCGTCGGGAGGCCAGGCGGTGGCGCGCCATTACTGCGCCGCGTGCCGCGCGATTGGACGTCGAAGCGACGGCCGCTCGCTGGGCGCCGGCCACGCCATTACTACGGCAGCCTTTGACCGGCGCGCTCACTGGGCGCTGGCCACGCCATTACTCCGGCAGCCTTTGACCGGCGCGGGAGCCGAGAAGATGAAGACGCGGGCGCTCACGGGCGGTTCTGTTTTCCGCGCCATTTTCTCCCGCATCGCTGACAGCGCTGGCCCGCGTCGTGTTTCTCGCCATTTCGCCCCCCCAAGCCGAACCCAATGGGCTGGGTTTCGCCTGGAAGCGCCGGCGCTAATTTCCGCCGAAACGACGCTATTCGGGCTTCTGGGGGGGGGGGGGGGGGGGGGCGAGTGGTAGAAAAACGGCGCTATTTGGCCCCGTCGGCGCTAAAAAGGCCTCCTGGGAGCTCTGGGGGGGCGACTGGAGATGCCCTGATATTGTAGTTTGCGCCTAGCTTCTTCGCGCTGCCGAGCAGAGTCCCGACGCTGCCGGCCATGCTCTCTTTAGCGAGCAGGCTGGTGACGGTGCCCAGCGGCAGGGAGAGGAGGCCCGTGAGGAACTCGACGACATCGCTCTAAGGCCATTGTTGGTGTCCACGAGAATTGTCGCAGGTGTTCAGCAAACTAAAGCTCGTGAATTTGGCTGCCATTTCAAATGAATGTGATCTGACTTGGACGATGTTTGTTCTACAAGGCGCACCTTCCCTTGAGGAGCTATGCATCAGGGTAAAAGTCTTTCGACCTTTTCTCCAAATCTTTTTTCCTCTAGATTAGTACCTGTCTCGAACTTTCAGCGATGTATTAAAATGCTTGATAATTAGGTAAAAATCTTTATTTTTCCATCGTTGCATGTCTCTGATGAGAAGCATTGCAGGTTTGTGATTGTTTGGGGATACGGGATAAGGATAAGAGGAAGATGTTTGAGTTTAGCGAGGAGAGGAAGGATGCTGGTGCAAAATGGGAAGCATCTGATTTCAAGCACCATAATCTCTCCGTGCTCAGGATCTTTGGGTTTCAATCACAAGACAAGTTTGTCGATTATGTAAGAGCTGTCATGGAAGCAGCAGTCAATCTGAAGTACATATATCTGCATGAGAAGCCAGCGTGCATGGTGCAGTGTCGATACATCCGCCGACGAGGTCGCAAATACCCGTGGTCAAGGATGGAGAAGACCTTGGTTAGGAACAGTCTGGACATGCGTATGCGCCCGCTGTTAAGGCTTCACTTCCGATTTTAAGAAAATATTCAAATTATGCTTCTGCTGGATAACATGTAAATCGTCCTAATTAATGGCTATCAATATCTGTGTCTATATAAGTGAGAACAGTTTGTGAGAGGTTTCGTAACGTCAATGGTGTGTGTCCGGATGCAGTCATAGTTTTTCTGAGCTAGCTGACATTTGAGGGTTTTTGTTCGCTGATATTGTTGACAATAGGCAGCAGAAAAATGCACTATGTCCTCCTCATTTCCTTGAATGTAGCTAGCTTAAGTTTTTGCCGTGTTCGGCTTGTGCCGATATAAGTGTTGTAGCAGCAGTACTTTTTCAAGTCTTGATAATGTAGGCTTCATTTCCGAGTACTAGCATGGACAAATCTTGTTGTACCGCTGATGAATATGGGAATGGAAACAATGTATCATTCGTACATCTGATTCAAAATAAGTGTCGTAGTTTTTAACTGTGGTTAGTCCAAAAATTTAGTACTACCTCTGATCCATAATTTTAGTGACGCAGTATTATGGAATTGGACGTAGTACTAAAATTTTGGAACTTGACGAACATGGGCTTTCACTTGTGACTTCCACCCTTTTTAGGGCGTGCCATCCACCCTTGAAAAAGTATATTTACAGATTAGTCATATGTACATTTTCTTGATGTCTTTCTGTGTTGTGCGCTTTCTTTATGGAACGTGTGGTCACTCGGGCCTTTTTCTGTGATGTGAGTAGAGGGGTAAGATATGATTTCACGAAGTATAACTGATGAGCGGCTCTAGTTCTGGTACAATCCCGAACCATAAAATGAAATGCATCAGACGACCACAGTGTTCGTCGTTGAAGCTTATCTACAACACACCAACACTGAGGACTGTTTTGCGAAGCTGCAACTGATCGTGCTCGCGTCTTTTCATTTTTCTCGTGCAGAGTACATTTTACAACGGGATTACATGAAGCCGCGCCAGTTAAATAGACCGGCTGGAGGAGAAGCGCGTAAATCCACCGTCTCTACTGAAGCGTGCTCTCTGCTGCTTACCTGTTCTCAACTCCTCTCTTTTTTTGTTTATACCTGAACTTGATTGTGGCAGGGAGACAAAGGTTCTCGGTTTCATCAGTTTCATGTGGAGCCCAGTATCCTGGGTGATGGAGGCAGGCAGCAGTAGTCATGGCACTGGTCTTGGCAAACGGGGGACGGTGTAAGTTAGTATGTTTCGTGGCCGTGTTCAGTCAGGAAAGTTATACCTTTTTATTTCTTCAGTAGAGATGGTCTGAGCTCAATTCTTCTGTATCTGCTCGATCGCCACAGAGTTTGTTGGCGATTTCCACAAGGTGAATCATCAACACTACAGAGCGTCAGTGGTGTGAGCTTTGCAGGCAGTTCAAGGATATTGCTCTCATCTTTCTTCAGTTAACATACGATCGGAATAGGTGTGTCTCGAAATTGCTCACTGAATTTGTTCTGAACTTTGCAGGCTGCCGTAACGAATAGGTTGACAGCCATTGAGGTTCTACAAATTCTCAGCAGTGTTACGGTTTGCGTACAGGCTGATCCATCTATTTTGTAAGTTCAGGTTTTCTGCATCAAGAGTGGAGGAATGGACAGGGACATGACCATCCTGTCGATAAGAGGACGGCATTGGAGACTCCTCTTCCCTACCCTCAACCCTACCCTCGCTCCCGTGCGGTGCCGCCGCCGCCGCACCGGGGCGCCCCGCCTCCCTTCCTCCGGTCCGCCCCCCTCTCCCTCCTCTCCTCCGCCGCCGCCGGCAGCGTCGCCTCGGCAAAGCCCGGGCGGCTCGGCGGTGGCGGCTTTCCCTCGCGCGTCAGGGAGCAGGTCATGGCGGCGGGCCTGATCTGCGACGCCCCGGCGGTGATGGCGGGACAATGGCGGCTAGAGTACGGCAGCGCAGGCAGGGAGGTTGGGTGGCGGCCATGGCAGCCGCTCAACCTAGGCTCGCGTTCGTCTCCTCGGCTTGATCTGCATCACGAGGACGCCCGGGGCGGCAACCCTGGACTTGGCGGTGGTACTGGTCATCTCCTCCGTCGGAGATGGTTGGCCCGATGCTGGATTGGCGGATCTCGAGGTCTCGTCTAGTCCGGCTGCTGGTGCCGGTTTCTTGGCACCGTGGTCAGTGGCGGAGCCAGGAATTGAACTGAGCCAGGTCGAATCAAAAAAGGTATAAAAAAATTTAGGCAGAAAACCAAGGGCCTGTTTGGTTTCGTGCGTGGATTTTGGCCAACTTGCATCCGTGGCCTAGCAGGACATGGTACTGGAAAAACGAGGTCTGATACACGTTGTGCATGTCATTTGGTTGCGCACAAAGATTCAGCCAGGCCCGTTCCGAGTGATCCAAGTTTTTTATCCCGGTGATTGGTTTACATCTGTGTTTCGTGTACTTTAACCTCCTATCTACATGGTAATATTACCTCTCACCACCGCACTTCACCGTGATAAGCGGCTAGCAGGACAACGGCGCGGCGTCACGGCGGCGGCGGTCCGGACTAAGGTCGTTGTAGGAACTTTGTCGGAGGTTGCAATTATGTCTATTAAATGGTTGGGCAGTTGAGTTCATGGATGCTAACGGCGGCGACAGAGGTTGAAGAACACACTAGTTGCAGTCCAAACACGTACAAAATTCAGTACAAGATCTAATCGCATATGTGTGTCGGATATAAAGTTACAACAAGAAAGTTGTGGGCAACGTCCAGAGTAACCTGCTCGAGAGAGAATTTTTCAAAACTTCAATCGAGTGTGACGAATTTAACAAAATTCGTCTAAAAAAGTTCCGCACGTCGGGTCGAAATTGGCAAGCTATGATCGATGAAACTTTAAATCGAGTATGGAAATGGAACATACTCATCTATGTAAACATATTCCATGTAAACAATTTTTCATTCGAGGTATATTTGTACAGATCACAGATGAAAACGAGGGCAAAAAGGGGAAAGCACAGAGCACTTGGAGATGAGGAGGAGACTGGAGATCCTGCTGCGCTCGAGGCTAGCACTGGCTTCCCTAGCAGCGACTAGTGCTATGCCGCTGCTCATCCTCTTGCATCCATATCCATATTTTTACGTGGGACAGTTGAGTTGGGCAGGGACTCCGGGTATTCGATTTTTTTGTCGCTCGATCTGAGCCGGGTCGGTCGACCAGGCTCGACCCCCGACTGGCTCCGCCACTGACCGTGGTGGTGCCGGCGGCCGGTCAGGCGGTGGCGGGCTGGATCCACACCGGCCAGTCTCGTCCGCTCGGATTGAATAAAGGTGGCAGTCCTGGATCTCTTTAACACCAAGACGAAGATCTACTTGATACAAGTTTTCATTGATCTGGTCGGAGTGTCGAGTTTCGGAAGGCTCCGCCGGTGAACTCCATTGGGAACTCAAGCCTGGAGATTGCCGGATCGGGTGGGATTCGGTCACGCGCAACCATGTTTTTTCTGACCGTTTGGTTTCAGAGGTAGCGTTGTGAAGCTCTGCAGTCTGTTGCCATCGTGGATTTACTTCTGTTCCATGATGAAGTCAGAATGCGGAGAATGGCATGGATGCCGAGATTTGTGGACTTGCAATGGTGGTTCAGTCCTGATGGGATGAGGGATTGGCTAGGTGATTCGGAACTTGGAACAACAGCAACGGCAAGAGGGGGCGATAGCACAGGAGAAGTTCAGAGTCTAAACTTTCAGGGTGAAAACTCAAGGTCTGGCCTTAATTGGTTGTGCCTGGCAATTGCCTTGGTGAAGGCATTGTTTTTGCGAGTGTGGACTTTTTTCGGGGTGAAAACCTATGATCTATGATCAGGGCGACGACGGCGCTTTAGCTTAGCACTGTTCCCTTCTTGGAAGCGTCGCTTTTGAAGAATTTGGACTTCTGGTACTGTTTTGGTGGGGTTTGGTCTGCTGTAACAAGGCATGGATCACTATAGCGGGACTTTTTTTGTAATTCTTCTTTTTATTCTGTGCTGTGTGCATCCGTGGAGCCACTAGAGCACGCGTTGTTGCAGAGGCTGGGTGTAATTTGTATTATCGCGATATTAATATGCTCTTTATAAAAAAAAAAGAGGACGGCATTGGATGCTCCTGAACAGACTGGATGCACAGTGTATGTTCACCCTGATTCAGAGCATCTGATCTGATCTTGATAATCTTCAACCACGGGCACACGTCCACGCCTCGGGGACCAATGTGCGCCCGTCGGCGGTGCTATTCGGCCGCGGCGACGGGGCTCCGGCGGAGGAGCCGTTGGAGAGCGTGAACGGGTTCGCCCGGGCGTGCTCCCGGAGCACAAGCGGGAGATCGTGCGGGGATCCTGCAGGTGGGCCGGACGGCCAGGCCACGTGTGCGGGATGACGGGCAATGGCATGAACGGCCACCTGTGCGTGTCGTGGCGGCCGCGGATGGTGGCGTCTCGCCGGCGTCCTAGTAATAATCCGGTGAATGCCCTCAGTCGCCGCGTCGCTGGTTCTGATCGCCTGCTCGCGCTCTCGGTCCTGCACATCTCCCCTTGCGATGGCGACGACGCGGCCGTGACGAGCAGCACCTCTCCACTTCCCGGCGGCACAGCTTGTCACCAACTAGAGGCGTCTCCGTGCTCGGTGTTGCCAGAACGCGCGCGACACGCGACATGGATGGGAGCTTGTTCGACGCGATCGCTCGAGAAAAATATGGACAGCACGGCCCCGGCGCAGTGCACGGTCTCGGCCCGAGCAATGACGAGCAGGGCGGCATGGATGCGGCAAGGATTGACGCCGGACGCGACGTTGACGGCGCGGAGGTCGACACGGCCGACGCTGCACCCGGCACGATGCACGCGCGGAACGCGACCAATATTGTCGCCGCGTGGCGCCTCTGCTGCAGGCATGCGCAAGGCCGGCGGCTCGGGGACTCGTCCTCCCTGAGTACGATGACGATCGATGGCCAAAACGCCCTCCCTCAACAAGTTTTTGTTTTGTTTTGTTTTGAAATTACTTCCCTCGACAAGTTTGACTGGTTGAGTACCACTGCACTGATGCATTTTACTCATCCGCGTCCGGGTATGCCCCGAGGGGCCTGGAAGCTACAGTGCCACGCAGCGGGTACAAGATTACCAAGAGCCCCTACGATTTAAAAAATTGCATTGGGGGCCTCGAAAGTTTCTATCTGGACCCTAAATCAAAAAGGAGAAACGCGATCAAGTCCCTGGTCAACACCGCCGCTGCATCTCGGGGACCACTAGATTCAAATCATATTTGTTGATCTTTATGCTAATAATATTGTGTAGATATATTTGGTGCAGTTGGTGCCGTTTCTGTTGGTTTCATCTCTTTCAGCTCAATCCCATTGTTGTTTGCACTTTATATTCAGGTTGTGCAAAAGTGAAATCAGTCAAAGACAAGTTAAACAACACACATGGTTTGTTTCCAACACCTTTTCATGAAACTCCTTCCTCGGTTCTCTATCTAGCCATGTAACTATACCTTTTCATACATTGGGTATTGTTTAATGACCAATTTGGTTAAATGCTAAACTTCAACCCCTTGGTGCCGAAATAGGCGCAGCAAAGCGCATCCTCTCCTTCTAGTAACAAATCACATGTACTAGAAACGGCTATCCAGATATATTAGTTGATCCGTGCCCTTTACACACACTTAAGAATATAGTATAATTCATGCAAGTACCATAAATTAATCTCTCCGTCATGGTATCATGTACGTTTTGTTTGTTAAATACTTCATGATCTTTTTAGGAAAAATAAAATAAAATACAACATGATCTAGTAGTATTGTCGTACACCAGTTTTTTTTGCTATAAACAGTTTAAAATTTAGCATGATGCACACATTTTAAGTGATAGAAGTTAAAAATGTAGAACAAAGAGTGTCACAGTTAATATTTAAATTTTATTGTGGCGTTAAATACAAAACATATTGCTTAACTTGCATTTGTACAAAAAAATATTACATATAATATGTAAAATTTCTAGTATACAATTACTTATAATATGTATAAAAGTCTAATATAAATTACCCGTGAGGCAATGTGAATGAGTAAAGTGTTGCATCACAAACATGTGGTGATTATGGGAAATGGGACATGTTCATGAGAAAACATTATCTTGATTCCAAAACATAAGGAGTAAAAAAACAAACCTGGCAACTCAAAACTTGGGCCTGTATGCTCCATGAGAACCATATCAAAAGTACCCAGGCCCTTCTTTGCCGCGGCGATCTCACCCTTCCTTGCTTGGGTGGCCTTCTGCTCTTCACGGAGAGAGGTCCAGCTCTTAGCATTCCAGCCCTCACCTGCAATGAAAAAAAAGATAAACAGTTGAGATACAACACAAAGCAGGAAAAAAAAAGCCAAACTATAACTGTTTGAACTTGATAATTAAGTCATGGCATGTAATCAAAATGTACACCAATTCATTAAGAGGAATGTATCATTTGGTGTTGGAGCCTCCAACGTGCACGCGCGCATCCACGATACTGCGCCTCTGGATCCCTTTTCCCCTCTCACCTATCACCAAGACCACATATAGAGGGCAGGGGAACCAACAACACAACACATATCCTCTGGAGCTTCGCAGACCACTTCACCCCTTCCACCGGCCGCCATGAGCAGCTCAGAAATTCTGGTGATGAAATAGAGTTATTATATTATTTCAGTTACGTGTGTATGGGGAGTTGTAAAACAAATACGAATTGAGGAAGTTGTAATTTCTCCTTTTCCCATTTGGAAACAATACTCCGTATTTAACGTGGTGCAAAATTTTGCAAAGTTTGTAGCATAATTTTTCTTCTTTCCACATAATGTTTGTAGCAAATGTCTACTCAATATGCATTTTTCATGCGGTTCATTGTAGCAGAAATTTGCTACTGATTTCTTCTATTTTGCATCATAGCAAGGAGAATTGCTACAACATTCTTTTGTTCTGCATCATAACAAATTTGCTACCGATGTTCTTCAATTTTGCATCATAGCAAGGAGAATTTTACCGATGTTCTTCCGCTCTGCATCGTAACGAGAAATTTGTTACCGATGTTCTTTCTGTTTTGCATCATTAGAAGGAGAAAATTGCTACTGATGTTCTCCTGTTTTGCATCATAGGAAGGAAAATTTTGCTACATGGCGGACGACAATGCTCCGACCGGTGATTCCAGCGGGAGATCAGGGATGCTCTAATGGTTTCGGCGGTTGGCGGAGATTCGAGCGAAGGGCGATGGTGTGCAACGCCGTTACCGGCGAAACGAGAAAGTTCTCACTACGTCTTCTCGGCGTCTCTGACGGAGCGATGAGGACGGCCGGCGAAACGGAGAAGCCGTGATGGCCAGGCAAACCCATGCGCTGTTATTGCTGGGCATAGCTGCGTCCCTGCGTGCTGCTCTGTCTCCGGACTTGCGAGGCCTGAATGGTTTTGAACTTCAGGCTTGCTGCCTACACTTCAGAATAAGCTCATGGTTGTAATTGCTCTTCTCTAGCGCGTGGGCACGGTCTCCCGGTCTGGTCTCTGAGCGGCTCAACCTTGTAGGATTCAGAGATTTGTCATGCTAAGATTCTGAAATAGTAACACACAAAGTAGCAAACTTGAGACAAATTATAGGAGTACGAAGTATATACTCCCTCCGTTTTTTAATATAAGATGTTTTATGTGTTGTGCATGTTGTCTAGATACACACTAAAGTGAGTGAACATACGCATTAAAACATGTCTACATACATTTATATATGCATGAATGTGGACAAATGCTAAAACATCTTATATTAAAAAACGGAGGGAGTACGAGGTAGTGTACAAGAGAAATTGACGGGTTCAGACGCGTGTACACTTTCAGTCAGCTCATGGCGCTCCCGGCCTGCGAAGTTCAGCCAGCCTGATCCTGATGACACCACTCGCGGCCTACCAAGTTCAGTTAACCTGATTCCAGACGTCGCATTTCGATGGCATTGTACGCCATTTCCTTGTAGACCGCGGCGCGGAGTTCCCCGTAGTAGTATTTTACGCTGAGCGAGCAGAAGTCTTGCTCTGGTTGTGGAGTGAGCTCGTCACATGTGAACCAGCAGCCAGCTCTAGTGGCCATTGATGCTCGAGAGACGACCAGATCTGGAGTATTATGCTGAATACTGGCTCTCACCGTGAACCCGGCTGCGGCTAGCTGAAGCGTGGGCCAAAGCCATTAACTACTCATGCATGACACGGGTAGAGATCTGGTGACATTACCATGAGAAGCTAATTTGAAAGAGTGAGACGCGCGCGACAGCGAGAGCACCGGGAAACAGGGAAAGCATTCCACAAAGGTGCGGCTGGAGGGTGCGCGCGTAAAGACGCGGCCGAAACTGCGAACAGCTCGGCACCGTGGCGTGGAGTACTTTTTTTAGCAGCGTGCGTTTGGTTCTGGATCAAACCGTGTATGACAATATGGCATGGGACCGTGAGACCGTCCCTATCATGAAAAATGTCTATCCATGCGTTTGGTTATTGAAAACAATTTTAAAAAATGGATTGGAAAATATTCCTCAACTATGATGGTGAAGCCCGGGGGCACCGCTACCCTTCATGAAGGCGTCAATGTGGAGTTGTGTGTGCTCCTCTTTCTTCCGCGGCATTGCTTTGGAGGGAACGGTCTCGAGCAGACTTCAGGCAAGGGCCAACGATGGAAGCTTTTGCAACGTTTGAGTCGCGGCTCGGGTTTTCGGTAGTCGATCATTCCAGTGTGTGTTGATGGGTTGTTGTGTTCCGTGTTTTCGCTGTGTTGTCGTGGAGTCGGAGCTATGGCGGAGAATGTCCAGGCGGCTACGATGGCGAGCAACCGGTTGGATTTCACGCAAGGCTCCGTCAGCACAAGCACTGCATATTTCTCCTAAGCTCCTGGTAAAAGTTATTTTTGCCAGCGGACAGTTAGAGTCACTCGCTCGGGAAGGAGTGATGAGGATGACGATTGATGGCAACCCTGATGGCGGTCCTTCAATCCGACGGCGTTTGTGTTGCTTTCTGTGGGTGGCGACGCGACGTCGGTGGGTGGTGCTAAATATGGTCGTGTTTCATGAAAAAATTGATGCATTTTGTAGCGCTTCTTAAACCTTTTTAAGCCAATTAACCGACAACTCCTTTTCTTCTTAATTAAGCAATGAAAATAGCAAGGTTTTTTCCTTGTTTCAATTTTTTGCCCCCCTTCCCCACCCTCTACGTCGTGGACACGAGGAAACAACCGAGTCGGTTGTTCCTTGAGGCAAAAGTTTTGAACAGTCGAAAAAAATCGTGTGACATAGACAAGCATGTACATTACCAAATTTCATAATAAAAGCTCCACACATATGGTATGTGCAACCAAACACACGCTTAAAGTGTGAGCAACGCGGGTTCTTTGCGTGAAGAACCATCATGCACCCAACGTTTTCGAATTAATTCTTTTGGTGGAGACAGATTTTGCCCGTCAGAGCGGGACTTTGGTTGAAGAACCTACGTCGACGATTACTGGCCTACGGGTGGGGCCGACCTACTTTGGGCTGGGTGGGTCGAATGGTACAAGCACGTCATTTATCGTGGGCTCACGAGCGGCGAGGAGGCAGCGTAGCCCCACACTCCCTTCAAGAGCCACTAAATGAACCACTAGCTCGACCTGTTTGTCCGTGTCTCCCTTCGTTTTCTGGAATTACTGCAATGGAAGACAGAGAATGGTTTATCTGACAAGGGATTTGGGAATTACTGCAATGGAAGGCAGAGAATGGTTTATCTTCAAGACCACGTTCACTTTGCCCCATTGTTGGGACATGATCAAGGCTTGTCCAAAGTGGCAAGAGACCTACAACTCCATGAAGAAAGGGGGTCTCGATGGGTCGAAGAAGAGAGCCAATGATGAAGCCGGTGATGATGTGAATCCCGACCAAACCTCAGGTGGCCGGGCTGTGCGGCCGAGAGGACACAAGTCCTCGACGCAAGACGCCAAGCGTGAGGTGGCGGCGGCACAATTGGAGGAGACCGTGAAGACGTTGATCGCCGGCAAGGAAGAGTCCACCGCCGCACGGTATGAGGAGAAACGCAAGGACAAGGAGGGAGCAATGGCATCCTATTTGGAGATGCAAAAGAAGAAGCTCGAGATCGAGCAAGAGATGATCAAGGCCGAGCAAAACCGGGTGAAGCTTACGTTGCTCGCCGAAGAGAACCAGATTATGATGGCCGACTTGACCATCATGGACCCGGAGCAAAGGGCATGGATCCTCAAGAAGCAAAAGATGATCCGTGAGCGCGAGGACGTGTGATGTCATATTTATTTCTATTTATTATGTCATTTGAAACAATTTGTATTTTAAACTATTTGGATTTCGAACAATTTGAGTCATTTCAATGTTTTGATGAACTACAGAACTATGTATCAATTTTTTTTTATGGCCCCATTTGCGTCAGGCCGTTGGGGGCACCCTCACCCCAAACGGACAAAGGACCAAAATGTGTCCGTGATTCGTCCCCAAACAGATCAAATCGGACACATTTTGATATCCGTATGCGCCAGCCCGTTGGAGGTGTCCTTACTTACAGAATTTTTTGCAACCAAGTGTGCTTTTAGTTGAACAAAGTTCAGTATATATCCTCAGATGATTCTAGTTACAGTTACGCTGTTATGCGATGGTCCTTGAACATTTTAAGTATACTATTTTATCTCCCCTTGTAGAAAGGTTATGCTAACTTCTAATGCACTGACAGTTACAGTTTACCGGGCTGTTTGGATCGTGGCCGACGGCTAGTCAGCATAGGTGATCTGACGATCAAGTCATCGAAAGTAGGAGAGGGCGGCTCTCTCGCGCGGGGGAGGAGACAGGAGGGGTGGCCGGCGCGACCCGGCGTCCTCGTCCTGCAGCTGGCAGCTTGAGCATGGCTCTCGCGCGGGCCGGGAGGATACGGTGGAGGTACGCGTGTTGTGAGGCCGACCTCCGCGCCTCGTACTGCAGTAAGCGCGGCGGCCCGCCACGCCGGCACGAGCGCGCCAACATGGCCGTCGTCCTGGCCCTGCTCCAGCTCCAGCTCCACCTCGTGATCGGTGTCGCCGCGCCCGGCGTGGCATTAGCGCGGAGGTCGTCGTCGTGGCAACGGCACCGTGTGCACCCGGCTCACAATGGCGAGAGTGTTGCCCTCCCACGGCGGCACGGACCTGCAGGCGAAAGGCGCCGCAGAGTAGAAGCTGCGCCGTCTTCGATGGTTCAGCCGCAGCTCATGGTTACGTCCCGGAAGCCGTCGCGCACCTCGGCAGCTGTCGTTGGTCGGTGGCATGCGCCCCTCGCGTCTTGGTAGCTGCCATCGGCGTCGTGCCGGTCGTCCTCGACAGTCGACATGCGCCTCGCGTACCTCGTGCGACTCAGCCTGTGAGGAAGGTGCACTGTGCACATGCGGGGCCCAGTGTATGTGTATACCTTTTTTTAAAAACATAGTGTATACCTTTATCGAGAGCAAAAATACAAGCTAGTGTATGTATTAATGGACATCTCGTGTTGGACCAATAGGATCTCAGCAATCCTCAGGAGAAAATGGATTAATGGACATGACGATGTCATCCAATAGCCATCTATCCATCTATCTATAAGTCCGAACTGATGGAAAGGGGCTAGACTTTATATTTAACACTCCTCTCACGTCTAGTCTAGACAATCGGTAAGACTTTAGACGTGGAGTAGCAGGGAGGGCGCAACTTTTTTTATATTAAATAGCGCGTTAGCCGAGGCTTGAACTTGAAACCTGCTGGCTTGATACCATATTGAATTGTATGCACTACCCATCTATCCATAAGTCCGAACTGATGTAAAGGGCTAGGCTTTATATTTTAACAGTATGTAGGTCTTATTATTAGCATGTTGAATCCATAGTTTTCATACAACTGTTAGAATATTTCCCAATTTGTATTTCCTTTTATTTTGGTATATTGAATAGGTTTGGAAACATTATTGCAGATGGAACTGTAAAATTTCATGATATTTTACTACCATTTTGAGAAATTATTGTTCTGCACTATGATTTATGAGTTCGTTGTGTCATGAACTTTGTGCGAAACATTGGCCTTCTAGCACTCACAAGCTTGTTATATTGAGAGTGATTAGCATAGAACCACCACATTAGCCGTGAAAATTCGAAAAACCACCACTTTGTGTTTTGATCGCAAAAAAACCATCATTATTCGTGAAATTTGTTGCAATGTGCGCTAAAAATAAATTGAACACAAATTGACACGATTTGTGACAGGTGAGACCCACCAGTCAGGATGTTGACTTCTTGCCGTGGTGGTACCATGGGCCCACATGTCAGACAATAAACAAATAAAAATATCTCAAAACTAAAAAAATCCAAAAAATAAAAAAATATCCCCACGCGCCGCCACGACTGGCTAATCCCGCCGTCGCGCGGCCATGGCTGAGGCTCGCGCCTCCTCCGCCCTGGACGAGGGTCGACGCCGCCGCGGCCCTGGACTGAGCGCTCGCGCTGCCGCCGTCGCGGCCGAGGGCCCACGTGGCCGCCGCCATGGACCGGCGACCCGCGCCGTGCTGCCGCCGCCCTGTCCGGGACCCGCGAGGTGCGCCGCCGCCGCCCTTTGAAGGTCTGGCGCCGCCGCCGCCCCCTGCCTCGAGTTCGATTGGCCGGCAGCGCCGCTCCCATCCCCTGCCTCGAATCCGCCACAAGGCTGGCTGGCCGCGCGCTGACCGGCGCCCCTCCTCCGTGGCGTGACGCTTCTGCTTCCCCGCAGCGCGACCCTGCTCCTCCCGACGCGGCGCAGAGGCCCTGTTCTCCCTGCCGCGGATTCTACTCATCCCGGCGCGACGCCACTGCTCCTGCCCGGTGGGACGTCTCTGCTCCCTGGCGGAGCCGGATATGCGCGCCCGCGAGGGGCTGGGACGGGCCAAACTCGGCGCGGCACGCCATGACCTCCGCGAGGTCGAGTTCAAGGAGGGGGATGGAGAGAGCCACCGTCGTCGCGCCCCTGGAGCTCGCGGACGAACGCTCCGCCGTACTCGCGACGACCACCGTTGCACCGGAGCACTCCGAGGCCACCCGTGGCAGCCGTTCGCCGTGATCCCACGCACGCCGCCGTGACCCCGTGCGCGTAGACGCGACCACACGACACCACGCTGCGCCTGCGAGGGCCGCAGCGGGCGAGCAGGCCGAAGGGCGGCGCGGCGAGCAGGGGCCGTTCCGGGCGAGGGCGCGGCGCGCGAGCAGGGGCCGCGGCGGGCGTCTTCCAAGCAGGGGCCGCCGCGGGCGAGGGCGCGAAGAGCAGGGGCCGCAGCGGGCGAGCAGGGGCGAGGGGCGGCACGGCGAGCAAGGGCCGCCACGGGTGGCGGCGCGTCGAGCAACGGCGTGGCGAGCAGCCGACATGTGGGAGTTGTTCCGTGAAAGACGATGACCTGTGGGAGACGGTCTTTGACTTTTTTCTTTAGGAATTTGGATATATTAATTTTTTGGTTGCCAAGTGGGTCCCACTGTCAGATTCGGTGTCAACTCGTGTTCAAACGAGTTTTAGCGTGAATTGCAAACAATCTCGTGAATACCGGTGGCATCCTGCGATCAAAAAGTGAAATGGTGGTTTTTCGAATTTATACGCGTAATGTGGTGGTTCTATGCTAATCACTCTTATACTGAAGATAAATATCATACTCTGTCTATCTGTCAAACTAGAGAACAAAAAAAGTAGACAAATAGGACAGGTCATATTTGCGTATTGGCTCACTCGTAACCGGTTCATCGGCCAGAAAGGTGATAGAATTTGCAAGAGTGGACACATCAACCGTCACACCGGGAGTGGAAAAGGGAAACACGGTTTCGTCAAAAACTACATCACGAGATATGTAGATGCGTCCCGTGGAGCGATCCAAGCACTTGTACCCTTTATGCATCGGACTATAGCCTAGAAACACATAAGCCTTAGAGCGGAATTCAAGTTTATGGGAATTATACTTGCGAAGACTAGGCCAACAAGCGCACCCGAAGATGCGGAGGAAAGAGTAGTTTGGCTGGATACGAAGGAGCCTATAGAGAGGTGTTTCCTTGTTGATAACAGGCGTAGGCATTCGATTGATGAGATAACACGCCGTGAGAAAAGCCTCATCCCAATAATGAAGGGGAAGGCTGGAGTGAGCTAGGAGGGCAAGTCCAGTTTCTACCAAATGCCGATGTTTGCGCTCGGCAATACCGTTTTGTTGTGACATATGCGGGCATGACACGCGGTGGGACACGCCCGTACGCTGAAAATAGCGAGCTAATTTTTGGTACTCACCCCCTCCGTCAGATTGAACTGCTTTGATCTTAGCGTTCAGGAGGCGCTCAACATGAGCCTGAAAGGCATAGAAGACCTGCTCTACATCAGACTTATGCTTAAGGAGATAAATCCAACAAAAACGAGAGTAGTCATCCACAAAACTAACATAGTACTTGTACCCCCAGAAGAAGAACGAGTAGGACCCCAAACATCGGAGTGAACCAACTCAAGAGGCAAGGTAGTGACACGAGAGGAAGCAGTGTAAGGCAATTGGTGACTTTTAGCACGCTGACAAGCATCACAAACTAAAGATAAATTGTCTGAAGAGGTACACGGAAGCTCATTTGTCTTAACAATAGAGTGCACTACATTATTGGAGGGATGACCGAGACGTTGGTGCCATTGCGTAGGAGTGACTTTGACACTAGAGGATGCATGGGGAGAGGACGACGACGCCTTGCAGAAAGGAACGGGGTTGAGTCCATCTTGACTCCTACCGTGAAGAATTACTCTCTTAGTGGCCTTGTCCTTAACACAGAAAAAATGACGGTGAAATTCAACAAACACGTCATTATCGGAAACGAGACGGTAAACGGAAAGGAGATTTTGACGAATATTGGGAACATGAAGAACATCTTGCAAACGAAGGGATGAACCGATTAAATTCGAGTGACCAATATGCGAAATAGACAAACCTGATCCGTTGGCCACTTGCACTTGATCCTTCCCATTGTACCGTTCATGGACTTGAAGTCGTTCTAGATCGCTCGTGAAGTGATCTGTGGCCCCCGTGTCCATGATCCAGGGGTTGTGGTCGTTGGCGTTGGTGCTAGTAGAGGCGGAGTTACCGGAGCGCTGGTACTCCTGATTGTAGCGATTGCGACAGTCCGTCGCCTCGTGTCCCCAAATGCCACATATCTGGCAACGAGGTCTCCAGCGGCGTCCACCGCTGCCAGCATTGCGACCATTGCCGCCACCACCACCATTGCGGTTTCCACCACCGCTGTTGCCACCGTTACGGCCATTGCCACCGTCATCGCGGCCGTTGCCATAGTTGTTGACGTTGCCGTATCCGCCGCCGTTGCCGTACCCGCCGTTGGGACGGCCTTGCCCCTGCTGTCCGCTGGGACAATTTCCACACTGGTAGTGTGTGCCTCCGCCTTGACTTCCACCCTTGTAGGGCGCGCCCCCGCCTGGCCTGGGAGCGTTGCCGTAGGGAACATGACGTGATGCAGCGTTGACCGAGGAAACCCAGCCCTCGGCTTGGGCTTGCTGCGCCTGCATCGCCTCGAACGACAGGATGTGCGCGTAGAAGTCGGCGTAGGGAACCGACTTGTTGCCTATGGTGAGGGAGGCGGCGATCGAGTTGAACGCCGACCCGAGCCCGGTGATGATGTAGTCGACAAGCTCATCGTCGGAGATGGGCGAGCCGGCGGCCGCCATGGCGTCACTCAGCGCCTTCATCTTGTGCATGTACACTGCCGCGGACAAGTCATCCTTCCGCAGCGACTGGAGCTGGCGGCGGAAGTGGCGCACGTTTGCGCAGCTCTGGGCGCCGAACATGGCGTGGACGGCTTCCCACACGTTCGCCGCGGTCTTGCAGCCAATGAGCTGGGCTGCGATATCCTCATCCATCGATCCGAGGAGGAGGCCGAGGACCCTCTGGTCCTGAATCCACCAGCGCTGGTACGCCGGGTTAGGGACGGACACGGCCTTGCCGCCGGTGCCCTCCGTTTGCATCTTTGCCGGTGCGGCGATGGACCCGTCGAGGTAGACATGGAGATTAGCTCCCGAGAGGTTGGGCAAAGCTAGCCCTCTCCATAAGGTGAAGTTGGTGTTGTTCAAGCGTACAGGGATAGTTGGCATGGCCATGACGCCGGCGGAAGAGATCAAGGAGCCAGCAGCTTCTGCTATTTGATGCGCGGTTGTACTCATCGTGGACGGAAGACTCGATCACACGGCAGAAGGAACTCGCTCGCGGGCGGACGGACGGAACTCGCTCGCCGGCGGACGGAACTCGCTCGGCGGATCGGACAACTCGCTCGGCGGAAGACTCGATCGAATTGATGCACTAGCCAATTATCCCAAAAGTCCGAACTGATGGAAAGGGCTAGACTTTATATTTTAACACTCCCCCTCACGTCTAGGCTGGACAATCGGTAAGACCTTAGACGTGAAGTAGCAGGAAGGGTGCAACTATTTTTATTTTAAATAGCGCGTTAGCCAGGGCTTAAAGTTGAGACCTCCTGGCTCTGATATCAAGTTTGAGAACTAGGATTGGGTTTCGGTGGTGTGCTGCACCACCTCAGGATCAGTTTGTATACACGCACGACAGGGTTACATGAGATATATTACAACTCGGTATCCTATTCCGATTATGACTCTTAACACCGATTCCTAACACAACTATTCATCCAACTTGGTGACTCTAGATCTGCAACTTAGAGCACAGTAGGCCGCAACTTATTGGATCTAGTTGCAAGATGAACTTGAGTTCTGAAAAATATAGTCAGCAAATTAGTGGACAATGCAATGCACGGATGGACGCATAGCTTTGCCGCATGCAAGCCGCGTCCAGGCGACGGGACGAGCTTCGAGCGATCCGCGGTTTCAACAGATTCGATCCGTGTCCTTGACTATCTATCGCCTATTAACCAGGCCTGTCGATCGGTTTCCTTTTCTCTCGCGGAAAGGAGCGGAGACAACAGGCCCAAGCCTGAGCCAGCGTACCCGAGCTGCCGGCGGTGCCAACTCCGCCGCCCCGACTCCCCTGCAGAATAATCGCACAACCTCCAGAAGCTCCTCGCCTGCACCACCTCCTAATCAGTGGTAAGCACCGGTTCCTTTTGGTCAATTTCCAGAATCATTACTCTGAACATGAGGTGTCTTCCCTCCTTAACCTGAAGAAAGCAGTTCTCTCTTCTTTCTTGCTTCCAGGATATAAGTTGACGACCTTGATTTTCCACAGGAAGGAGAAGATCAAATCATCGAGGCCAGCTGTTGATCTGATCAACCATGAAGAACAAGAACGGCCGCCGCAGGCGCACTGTAAGCGATGCTTCCTTAATATGTTCCCGCTGTTTGTCCTTATTAAAGCACCCCATCCGATTCAGTGGTAAGCACCGGTTCCTTGATTTTTCACAGGAAAATCAAATCGACGAGGCCAGTTGTTCATCCGGATCAGCCATGAAGTACAAGTACGGTCGCCGCTGGCGCATTGTAAGTTTGGGTTCCTTCTTTTACTCCTTCTCGTGTACAGATTGTTCCACAAAGTTTCTGATTTCTTTTGTTTTCTGCTGCTGAATCTGATGCAGAAACTAGCTCGTCAGAAAGCCACCGCCGCAGACGCTGCCGACAGGCTTAGCAAGCTGCCCAATGACCTCTTGCTCAACATCCTGGAGAGGGTGGAGTGGACACACTCGATGCTATAAGGACGTGCATGCTCTCCAAGAAATTGCTCAAGGTCCCCACCATGCTCTCAAACTTGTTCATCAGTGCTGCTTCCATTTCGCGTCACCACAAACGACCCCATGAATTCGGCATCCACGACCTGCTACGAATCAGCCGCGCCATCGCTGACATAACGAACAACATCCTGAGCACCAGGAGCCCGGAGATCACCATCCGCAAACTCAAGATCAGATTCGTCTTGACAGATCATGACGCCGTCTCCATTGGAAACTCTGTTGCCCATGCCATGGCAACCCAGAAAATCGACACAACCGAGTTTGAGATGGTAACAGAGAAGGCTTACGTCAACTCCTCTCCTGACGATCTCCTCCACTTTGCGAGGCAGTTCAATGCTTTCCTCGGTGCTTGTCCAGATGCATTTGCTGGCCTCACACGCCTTTGGCTGCGCAATCTGAGGTTTGATGAACTGGGCATCCCTGACCTACTCAGCGCTTGCAAGCGCTTGGAGTCTTTAAATTTAAGCAACTGCGACTCAGGGCTCCAGTCCGTGGTGCGACTCGAACATGCCCAGCTTGTTGAGCTTGAGGTTCACGCTGGAAATTTTGAGAGAATTGAGCTGATATGTCTCCCTAAACTGCAACGGGTGAGCCATAATAATTGGTTCTGTCATGAAGATCCGTTGCATTTTGGTTTTGTACCACAGCTTTCGAAGCTAAGTACTGCTAATTTTTTTTTTTTTGCGAGATAGTTCCAGCGATGACACCAGAAACTTACAGAACAGCCCAAAGATCAAATAAAATTACACAAAGGTCCTGCAAGTCCACGAGGGCGCCGTCGTCGAGTATTGCTAAACTTGGCGTCCGCTGGGAAAAGACTCTTGAGTTTAGTCAGTTCCTTGCTAATGTCCCTACCATCCGGGATCTGCATCTGGATTTTGAATGTGAGAAGGTACTCATTACTCTTTAGAATCATGTCTGTCCATTGCCACTCTACGATTGTTTATATGTTACTTAAATTGATCTTCTCTGCCACTTGAGAATGTAACTTATTTGCAACTTGCACTCAGTTTTTTAATATGTTTTTTCTGTACCAGATTTGGGTTCGACCAGAAAGCCCAAAACTGCTCACTCCTGTGCTCAGGAAACTACAACAAGTGAATCTGGAGAACATTCCAGAAGGATGTGATTTTTCTTGGACAATGTTTTTCGTTGAAGCCGCACCCTTCCTAAAAGAGATGTGCATCACAATATGGGATCATTGGTGCATAATGGCGACAGACCAAGAGTTTCGGAAGACACGTGCTTACTGTGAAAAGGCAGAAGTGGAGTGGAAACCATCTGCCCCTGGTCTCAAGCACAAGAATCTGGTTAAGCTCACCATCTATGGCTTCCAACCAGAGGACTACTTCGTGCGATACGTCAGGCGTGTCGCGGAAGTTGTGGTTAATATGACAGAGATATCTCTGCACGACAGGAAGGTGTGTGGACGCTGTGGTGACTTGGATCCCAAGATCAAGGTTTGTCCATCCAGATATCCACGGACCGCCGAGGAGAGGAAGCGGACATTGGAGGAGTTGGGTTTGGCTTCGCCTTCTGTGGTTCATTTCCGCTCCTAATTCAGAAAATGTGATGCAGTCTGGGAGCATATGTCCTGTCATGTTTTTAGTTTGGAGTAGTGCCTGAACTCCATAACTACTGTGTCTTTACTCTTGCTTTCCCTTTAGTTGAAGCTTGTACTACTACATACTGGACGATATGGAGGAAATATTATGTTGCACCTTTAAGAGGTTAAAACCAAATGGTTGATCTGTTCACTTCGTTTTTATCAGGTTTGTTATGTCAAAATGATGTGTTAGTATAGATGCATTATGAATTTTGTCTTGCATTAGAGGTTAAAACCAAATGCTTGTGATGCACTGCAATGAGTTGTGCCCTGATATAGTTCCATCCTATACAGGAGTAGAAATATGCATAATTAGATTGTAATCATACAGCAGCTTTTGTGGTATGGTACATTGTGACTCCTTGCCGACCACAGAGGTTCTGCATTTAGTACTCTCTCACTTAACTTTCTGAACATGTTATTTGCTGGAGCTGAAACCTTTCATCATTTAGTCTGTCCTACCTTTCAAAACGGTTTGTACATGTCCACCAGTGTAATACCTGAAGAGCACAAGGTGGCGGGATGGCTGGCGGCGGGGGAATGCCATCGGCTTTGTCCTCGGATGAGTTCTTGATTTAGGCGATGGAAGGACGTTGCAAGAAGGATCCATGAACAGCAGCCGGAAAGGTGAGTCCGATCAGAGTCCAACGTCTGAATTCTGAACAACAGCTTGCCGAATCTTCTGTTGGACTCAAGTCGTCAATTAATTCGTGTCCCCGTGTCTTACACTAGTTCGGATCGAACTTGTTTCCAAAACTAGTTCGGATCGAGTGCTAGTTCGAGTCCCCACAAGCTATCACACGCTTGGTCTTGAATATATACAGGTGCTCTGTCGCTAACCAGACTTGTACCGACGAGGCGACGAGAGATCAAAGAAAAGCAGGGTTAGCTGCCGAAGTGTTACATATTCGATCGCCCGGCCGGCCGGCTACTTCGATCGCTGTCATGGGTAACATCAGCTCATGCTGCTCGGCCGAGGAGCCCGCGGAGACGTCGTCGAGCTGCGTGATGAAGAAGACCGCCACCGCGGCGCACAATTTCACGGTGGAAAACTTCTCCCATCTCAAGTGCATCGACGCCGGCTACTCCGTCACCTCCAAGACGTTCAGGGTCGGTGGCCACAGGTGGAAGATCAAGTTCTACCCCGGCGGACACAGGGACACCGCCGACGCCGGCCGACATGCGGCAGTCTTCCTGTGTCTCCATAGCGGCCTCCTAGACAAGCCCGTGCACACGAAATTCACCCTAAGCGTGCGGCTCAAGGATGGCAAATTATACAAAGACTCTACGTGTTGCGTCGCAAAAACCTTTCGGTCAGAGGTGGCTGAATCCTGCGGCTTTACTGATTTTATAGACAAGTCCAAGCTGCTGCAAGATTGCTTCACCATCAGGTGTGACTTGACCGTCATCGAAAGACCATCCGTCATACCTACACCTACACCAGATGATGATGCAGGAACCGCGGAGGAGCATGCAAGTACGAGTTAATCTAGGCTAACAAGCTAGTTGTTTTCGGATTACGAAAGTGTTTCAGTTATAATCACCATAGTTTTTCATACTCTGTTTGTTTATTTAGATTCATGTTGACGAAAGTTATCACGTGTGCAAGTTGTAAACTGTACTAATTACATGGGTGCAGTGTTTGTATCCCATACTACTGGCCACGTTGCTCTCTATGTTTTTGTACTGGCCGGCTGCTTCCATTGGCATTTGACGACGTAACGCTCTAGACTCTGATTCTGCATCCGTTGTGTTGGTGGTAGTTTAGTTAACACGAGTTATGCCATAGATAATGGTTAACAAAAACTTATAAAAATAAACAAGTTTTCTAGTATTTGTTTTCTCACTGAGAACTTAGGGATAGCCGGGTGGTGGGGTCGCACTGGCAACCAGGGGTCGACTCCTGTCAACTTTAGAATTCTGGGATCAGACTGTATGCTTGTATCTTGACTAAATTCCTCCACGCTGGTATCGTTTTAGCTCTTTGCTCCTATAAACACTGGCCAGTATCCTTCCTGTCCAGTCAAGTAAAGCTGCTATTGTGGTACTTGCATGTTCTTCCATTCCAGTTGCGGCAGCAGAGGGTTCTGCCGGAAATGGTACATCATACAAAAAAAAACTTGTAGAAGACATCATTAACGTTGCTGCAACGGTCATCTTCTCGCCCCGGGGAGAACTCTAGAGTCAGGTCTCCCATATCGGACTATGGCGGTATGCGGCGCCAGGAGAGAGAATTACGTTGAGATGCACATCCATAACAGCGAGTCTCGACAACATAGTGTAGTGGGTTCTCGATGGCGAACCCGTGGTAATGGACGCACGCAGGAGGGTGGCGTTGTCTCACGCGCACGTCGTCGTGACGTCGACGGCATGTCAACTAAGTACAATGTGTTGATCTCTTCAAAAATGGGTAGACTCAAGAAGGCGAGAGCAACTTCTAGTGCATACGTAGACTATGCGTACTTTACTGGACCGGTTTAGATTCCCAGCTCGCCGTTGGTTAGTTTTATGAGTCATCTGATTTAGATGACGTGTATTGGTGTGAGGTTAGGCACTTGGTAGCGATCAGGACCACTCTATAATATTTTTTACCATTGCGACGGATATCGAGAAAAATGACTTTGAACGATTGATACGATATATTTGTTTTGTGAGACTTTGTTAAATAATATAAGAAAAAAGTTGTATGCTCATTTTTATGCCCTGCAAATTCATGTCAGGAGCATAATCTATCTAGGATTTTCAACACGAATGGATGGTAAAAATAGGGTGTATGGCTAAGTGCATGTTAAAAAAAACATCTCTCAATGCAACCGGCCGACACACAATTCCCGAACGCCCGAGACCAGATACAAGGTAAAAACACTTTTTTTATGACCTAAAACGTGGAACCACAAGCACCTAGCAGTATATGTTTTAGGAAAAAAATTCACAAACTGAAAGTGCGGCCACCATCAAGATCATTTTTTTCTGAGCTCTACCTTTTTATTATAACTGACAAGTGGGCCCACAATTAAGGAGAGCTATCTATTTGCACAACCTAAAAAGTGGGGCCACAATTAAGAAGATATCTTAATTTTTTTAGATAGCTTAAACTTGGGCCACAAACATCAAGAGCTATATATTCTAGAATTTTTATTCCAACCTGAGAAGTGGGGCCACTATCAAGGAGAGGCCTCTATTCCTAGGGAGCTTAGTATTCTTAGAGATGTATGACCAATAGTTTGAAGGCGCAACCGAAACCGATGCAGTCCGTGGCGTTTAGCGGAACATATGAATAACCATAGTTCCTTGATCTCTCGTGGACCGAAGAGGAAGGTGCCGCTTCCCTTCATAGGCAGTCGGGGAGTTCCACGGGCTGCCGATGTTGATTTTTTTAGGATTATTAAAAAAAAAAGTAAGAGAGAACACTGAGACAGAAAAGATAAAATGGATAAGACCCATCAAAGAGAGGGGAAGTTATTATAAAAAAGAGAGGGGAATCCTCATCACTGAACATCGTCATTGTCGGTCATTGTCGTCCTCCATGGACGTGGCCGGCGATGTGGCGGCCCGCAATATAACGAGCCCGTTGCGAACATCTTTGTGTGGACTGTTCTGTTATTCTTCTCCATTTACTTTTTTTAAATTATTGTTAATTATAATTTTCTATTCTTTTTGAAATCATATGGATATTATTTATATATAATAAATATTTTCACGAATCTCGTGGAAAATTTAATTATTTGAACAATGTGAACTTTTCAAAACTCACAAAAATAATTATTTTCTAACTATTCATATATTTATTTAAAGTCATGAATATTTTTTTGAACCATGCGAGCATTTTTCTGAACTCATGGAATTTTTCTTAGAACTAAGTGAACATTTGTTTCCACTCGTACGGATATTTCTAATCCGCAAACATTGATTTGAACTGTAAAATATTTAGTAAATTAGTTAAAATATAGTATTTATTTATTGTGGACAGTTTTAATTTAGTGCCGCCGGACCTCCACTCTATTCCCCACTCCTCCAGTCATTTCGATAAAAGTCCTCGCCGCCATGGCGCTCACCGACGTGCAAGCGGTGGTTCCTCGGAGGCGAGGCCATCTCTAGGGCCGAGCACGCCTTTTACTTTCATGCTCCGCCCACAAATACTTTAAAATGTGACATGTATGACTTATGCGGAAAATGTTTTTGGCTCTTGAGCTCTAGTACTCCTGATAATTAAAAAAATAAAAATAAAATCATATTTATGAGTTTTTCAAGAGTCCCGAATATCAACTGAAAATATTTTGTATGATAGGCTACACAAAAGTGGCAAAGTATGACAAAGTTTAGGGATTTGATTATTATAATAGGCTACACAAAAGGCACGCATAGTGTGCGCACGCTACCTATAGGAAAAGATTTCCCGGTCAATTCGACTTGGGTTTATCCAGCTTTGGTTTTTGTCCTAAATTTATATGCCCACCCCAAATGCCAAAAGGTAATTGCCACAAAGCGCAGCTGCGCTATTCCTCCGTCGTATCGCGATCCAGATAAGAGAAGGAAAACGAAGATTACGTTTTCTATGGAGGATCTGACTCTAGTGGACCCCAACAGAACTATTCACTGTGTTGATCTTCTGTACCTTACACCCGAGTGGGTTGATCTTCTGTGCACAATGCCTTGAGCATACTGTATATTGTAGCATCTTATAACCGTGCAAACTGATGTAAAGATTTTTGTGGAACTGCATATAAATTTTCCAACAATTGCATACAAAAGTTGTTTTAATTGTCGTGGAGTTGTTTATGTTAAAGCCGACTCACATCACACCGTAGTTGCTTTTAATTTGTCTCGTACTAAAATAGATTTTAGTTGTTATAAAGTTGCTTACCGGTGTTTTGAAGGTTGCCTCAAAGTACACCAAACTTGTTTCGTTTTATGCCAAAGTTGTTTGTAATTGATGTGGAGTTACTTCTCGTGGTTGTGAAGTTGTATCAACATACACCTTAGTTGTTTCGTGTCGTTAAAGTTGATTTTAGTTTCATCCCAGTTGCATCAACACACACCAGAGTTGCTTCGTGTGATACCAAAGTTGATTTAATTGGTGTGGAGTTGCTTCCAGTGTTTGTGAAGTTGCATCAACACTCACCAAACTTGTTTCCTTTTATATCAAAGTTGCTTTTAATTGATGTGGAGTTGCTTCTCGCGCTTCTGAAGTTGTATCAACATACACCTGAGTTGTTTCAGGTCGTTTCAAAGTTGATTTTAGTTGTCGTGGAGTTGCTTCATGTGGTTGTGAAGTTGCATCAACACACACCGGAGTTGCTTCGTATGGTACCAAAGTTGATTTAAATAATTGTGGATTTGCTTCCGGTGGTTGTGAAGTTGCATCAACACACACCGGAGTTGCTTCGTTTTATACCAAAGTTTATTTAAATTGTTGTGGAGTTGCTTCCCGCGGTTTGTGAAGTTCTATCAACATACACACCTGAGTTGTTTCGTGTCGTTTCAAAGTTGATTTTAGTTGTCGTGGAGTTGCTTCTTGTGGTTGTGAAGTTGCATCAACACACACCTGAGTTGCTTCGTGTGGTGCCAAAGTTTATTTAAATTGTTGTGGAGTTGCTTCTTGTGGTTTGTGAAGTTGCATCAACACACACCTGAGTTGCTTCGTGTGGTACCAAAGTTTATTTAAATTGTTGTGGAGTTGCTTCCTCCGGTTTGTGAAGTTGCATCAACACACACCTGAGTTGCTTCGTGTGGTTCCAAAATTGGTTTAAATTGTTATAGAGTTGCGTCCCGTTGTTTGTGAAACTACATCAACACACAGCTTCGTGTTATGCCAAAGTTGATTTTAATTATTGTGGAGTTACTTCCCGCGGTTTGTGAAATTATAGCAACACACCAAATTTTCTTGGTTGTACGAAAGTTGATTTTAATTGTTGTGGAGTTGGTTCTCGCGGTTTATGAAATTGCATCAAAACACACACCAGAGTTGCTTCGTGTTGTGTGAAAATTGATTTTAATTACTTTTCAGTTGTCGTGAAGCTGCTTATGATATCTGACAATTTGGCGACCTGCCGGTCATCACGGCGTGCTGCCAAGCTGGACGAACCGGCGGCGAGCTAGGCAGCTGGGAGAAGCTAGTGCATGAGGCATGTGTATACGTGCAAGGTGATGCATGGGAGCTAGCTGCTAGGGAGGTTTGCATGCTTGGATGATGGATGTGTTGCCTTCGCAGGCCTACTCAGCAGCATTATGGGTAAAAAGCAAAGTGGCGCCAGGCCTTTGCGTGCCCTGGGTGGAGGCGCACGTGTTGCGGGCGAAGCGAAGCGACGTACCATCCTGGGACGTGGACGCACACGAGCAGCACGAGTTTGGTAATTGCCTGAGCGTTCAGCTTGTCGATATGGCGCGCGGGCGCCCAAAATACTGTCAGGATTGTTATAGTATCCACTCCGTTCTACTCGGTCATATGATACTTTTAGATAACTCAACATGTACTCCATACGAAACAAAATAAGTGAATCTAAAATACGCGTAAAGGTACACTCGATGGAATCAGAAAATATCTACAACATGTTTTTTTTCCTATGCATGTCAAACCCTGATCATCTCATTCAGTTTTCTAAGCATAGACGGAGATCGAAAACAAATACAACCTCGAAAGACTTGATCAAGTTTGCACAATTACAAGTCACAAGAGAGACACAGACGCGGCGAACGCACTTGGCACCTAGAGCTATGCGGGGTCCTTGTCTAGCTGGAGTTGGAGTTGGAGTTGGAGGCAGCTTGTAGCGCGTTCAGGCGCTCTTGCTTGTCTAGCAGGCGGTCAAGCTTGCGGAGCATCTGCTCCTCCCGCCGCTCCACCAGCGCGTCCACCCGCGTCTTGGTAAACGCCAGCGCCGCCAGCGCCATCGCCGAGCTGACGAAGATGTGCAGTTTCATCAGGCTCCCCGACATCGGCATTATTGTTGGTTTAGCCCCTGCCCACGAGTAACTTCCGACGGCCGGCGACCAAGACAAATAGACAATCCGACGAGAGAACAAGCACGTACAACAACTAGGCAGCTTGATCGATTCTCCTGCTAGCCTCACGTACGTATCAAGTCGCCGGAAACACACTAGAGAATACGATTTGTTTTTGCCTCAGCGCGTGGGCTTCATTGGTTGTTTTTGCTTTTTATTTATAGGAGCAGATGTTTCTGCTCCTTGACTCGTACTAGGTGGGTGGTTGTACCCCCAGCCCACCAGAGTTCAAACCCCAGGTTTGACGCTGGTGTTTCTCATTTAAGGCGGAATATTCTTCAGTGGGAGGCGACGTTCCCGTCGACAGCGAGGCGCCCGTGGTGACTTCGTCAATCTCAAGACTCGACCCGCCGACTCAGTCTCTCGGAGGTGCTCATAGGGGTAGGGTGTGCGTGCGTACGTTCATAGGGGTGAGTGTGTGCGCGTGTATATGAGCGCTTGCGTTGTACTGTGTTTCGCAAAAAAAAAAAAAAAAGACTCGTACGTAGGAAAGATAAGTTTGGTACGACCGGAGGACTCGACTCCGATGAGGAGAGGAGACCGGTTCCGGTTCGGTTCAGTTTAGTTCTTCAGACACGGCCACTGCCTGTCTGTCCGTAGTCCTGACTCCTGACCGTTCGCTTCGGATCTCGAGGCCGGCTCGACGATTAATTTGCCTAAGCAAAATCTCCTCATCCTGGAGCTTTGACCAGTACTGCAAGACTGCTAATCAGTATTTCGCAAAAAAAAATGCTAATCAGTAATCAAATGTGTTTGCGCCGACAAGCGTCACCTAATCACCTGCCTCGTCGCCGCGTCCTCAGGGAAATCGCTGACCCAAGTACAGAACCAGCTAAATTACCAAGGAAAAATGTAGTACGACCAGCCAAATTATACCAATAAATAAGTAGAAGATCCAGCTATAGACACAGACATGTTATCTACTATATATGCCAACTTTTGCAAGTTCAAACAAAAAACCACAATATATTTGCTTCACTCCATGCCTGAGGCGCATTAAGCCGTGATAATTGATCAACACCTGCTCATGTGAATTTAAAAAGATTCACATGTTTTTTCTTTAGCTCGATCGGCAGATGAGAGCCCTTCAACAACCACAAGATATCATCACAGCCAACCACAACAGATACGTACGCGCGCATTTTAATTACTTGAACTTGTGAGTAGAAAACTAAATAAAGAACATTTCAGATGCATATATAATCGTTATACAACAAAGATATGTTGTAACTGCTGAAGCTACAATCAAAGCCTATACACATAATACATCTTTGTATTGATAATTCAGATCCAACTCTAAAGCTGTCACTGCCTATACACAAGGGCCAACTAGCTAGCTAACCATGCAACCAAACACTAGTATTGATGAACATCCGTGGGGGTACAGTCTATATCTGTGTATCATTTTTCTAGCTAGCTAAAAAAATCAAATCGGGAGACAAAAAAGGTATACGAATATCTGAAGACAACATAAACCTGAAGAGATCAATCGAAGCAGCCGCCCCGACGATCGTGAGCGTGCACCGATCTTCGTCAGTTGTGCAGAGGGTTGGGTCCTTGAGGCACCACTCTTGTCGAAACAGCATACTTCCCAGCATCGACGCTATCCGCTTCACCATCCTCGTCGCCCCCTACTTGTCTAGAAGGCATAGGAGGAGATACGGCTGGGGGTAGCCCATGGCCTCTGAGCTCTCTGCTTGCTGCTGCTTCTTCCATGAGTGTTCTCAGGCCATGGCTCAAGCTTGGCAACTGTGACACGATGAGGAGGAGGAGGATGCAGGGGAGCAAGCGATGCTTGGAGAATCTGAACCTCATGGCATGGGACAGAGAGAGATGGGAGGGAAGGAGGGTGGAGGCTATTATGGAGTGGGGGCGAAGAGCAGACACTGGTAACAAGAAATAGACTCCTCTATCCTATGGTCCGGTTACTCTGACAAACATGATAATGTCTCTGGTTCACTTAAAGTTTGGCATGTGGGGCCCGCTGATTTCCCCCAAGGAAAATCCTTGTTTCCTGAAATTTCTGCATATGGAGACCAGAGCTGGACATGTGGCCTACCAAGCATAGCTAACACACAGTGCCATCCATCCTCTTGATTAGATACTAGTATATCTTAATTTTCCAAGTGTCACATCTTATATCTGAACTATGGACTTGGTGATCTAAAAGGAGGAGCAATTGCAAGATTTCTGTGAGGAAAAGTAGCAGCGTACTTTACTCTCAAAGGCTCTTGTCACATCTAGGATATATAGAAAAGATACATGATACTTATGGTGCATAAACAATGCCCTAGGATGAGCAGAGGCCATTGACAACCTTGGCTGCTTGTGGCCAGAAGTCCTACATGCCATTATGTTAGCATGAACCCCATGCCTTTGGTCATAGACAGAAGTTATCTATTTATCTGTAGGGTGAAAGAAGGAGATGTCTCCTATTGCTGTCTTCTCACCTAGAAACAGCCCTACCATTAGACTTTCATAGCTTAATTAACAGTCCCCAGTAGATTCCCAACAGCATAGACCCCACATCCTGGTGGGAATCCAGACACAAACAGGTTGGCCAGCACAGTTATCTAAATAGAAGGCTGGAAGGAGACGCTAATGTCAATGTAGTGAAGCACAGTCTTTCCTCGAATGGATGAATGAATAATGGAGAGCACGGTCTTCAAATCAGGAAGAATTCAGCAGCACTAAGTACTAATGAACATGTTTAGGTGGCCATTTTTCCTGGCAAAAATCCATACGCGTCTTTCTTGCCAAGTTGGTATAGTTTTGAGGAAAAAGAGTGGCAGTGGACCAAATGCTTGGCTGTTTGCTACAGACTGACTCGGGATTGAGACACTAGTTACAGTCTTCAGCTTATTTTTTGGGCAGACTCACTGTGGTTCAGTAGATCTGGTAAATAAAAAAAGGCACTTCGGCAGCAGTTCTTAATAGAATTTTCAATTGACATGTTAATTTTTGTTTTGTATTGCAGCAGACATGTTAAATTGTAAATTGATGTGTGTCCTCACCGGTGGTTGTGAATGCCCTGGCTCATTTAAACTGCCCTCTCATCGCAAGCAGGTCAGATGGCAACTTGCATCAAGCAACCGGTTTATACTGTTACAGAGTAATTGCTAGTTTAGCTGGAGAAATGAATGGAATTGTACGGAACATAGACTCAACATAATATGCGTGATGCTTACCTGTGGGAAGGACATCCAGTGGTGCCTTTTGTGTGTCTAATAAATGCCCACGAGCTGCCTGACACAGATCGCTACAGGGATAGTGTATGTGCTAATCTGCACCTTCACTGGTATAAGCAAGCATAGTTGTAAAGCATAAGAATGTAGACCTTCAATAGTATTTGCTGTATATGCATGAATGATGATACACAGCATTACAGCATGAGAGGGTATGACCATGTGACTGTTACCGTGGTGGTGGGATCTCTGGATCTCTGCTATCTGTTTTCCTGCAGTTTAGTCAACAGCAACACTGATTAGTTATATATACAACTGATGCTACAGTAGGGTGAAGGCCCATGTCATAACTATAACTTTCAGAGCTTGATTAACACTGGGCAAATCGAGGGCAAATCGCCTGACGACAACAATGCATCTTTCACATAGATCAATAGAATTGACCTGCTACAACTTTAGCAAACTAAGGGGTTATTTCTCGGGTTACAAAGGGTGTTCATTGTGTCAGGTAACTCTCTTCAGAACTTGATCCTTTTATGAATGCCATGTACTGGCTTCAGCATCAATTGTAGCTCTCACTCCATCCTGAAATGTAATTGGATAGATACCGAGGATCTGAGTTAGCTTGGTGATATCCATGGATATGTCTGATGGAGAAGCTACACCCCGGTTAACCTGTGTAAATGGATGGGTCCATTAGCCGACGATAAAGGGTCCTAATGATACACAGTACTTGAAATGAACTCATAGCTCACACAATCATGATGGAAATCTATTATACATAAACGCAGAGCAAAGACGCTAATACAATTGTAAAATTAACCCTAACGTTAAAGTTCATAATTGTTGTAATTCGTTACGAATTTTGACTGTGGGAGCTAAGTGATTTAGCTCCTTCCTGTAAGGTTGTGCTTCACACACTAACAAATATGCATATATAACAGGTCACATATATGCTCTATATATCATCCATATGCTTGAGACTACATCTTGGCTTACAAGCTTTGTTTGCTTACAAAGGGCTACGTCCTTCTATAGGCTGTCTAGGTCGGTTATTGTTCACCAGCCTGTGACATCTACAGAGCTCTGACTGTCACAGGACTTCTCCAATCGCAATCGTCCGCTTCACTCCCGCTACGACTGAGGGGGATGTTAGAGTATATGTACGGTTAGGATTGATTAGGGTTAGATCATCTTGTACTCCAAGTCTCCTACCCCTTGTACTCCTATATAAACTCCCCACCAAGGTCCAGATCAATACAACAGAAATTAGGGATCTAATATTTTCCACATGCTATCAGAGCGGTTAGTCTCACGACGCCGATCTTAGAACTTTTCACCACTTCCGCATCACGCGCCGCCCCCGGGGAGATCTCTACTCGGGGGCGCGGCACCCGGTTTAGATCAAAGATCTGATCGGTTCTTTAGATTAGATTAGATCCAATTTCGAAATTTCAATTCCGTAAATTAGATCCGTTTAGCTAAAATAAATCCCCAATCCCACGACCCTCAAATCTCCGGTGAAAATCGGTACAAGACAACTCTAACAAGCGAAGTCAGACGTCGGAACGGATCGCGGGAGGGCGAACTCCCGCTCGCAGATCCCCGATCCAATCTGGAGTTCGAGGCGCCGGCATACAGGCGGAAGCTGGCCATCATGCACGGTCAGGCGATATATACATCTCCATCAGCTGCACCAGCCTTCGCATCAGGAGCCAACACGCAGAGGCCGGCCACGACACGAAGTCGCGGACGTGTGCAGCCTGTCCTGGCTACGTGCCCTTGCATGCAGCAGTGCGTGCACTTCCTCCATGCAGCCAGGAGCACGACAAGGTATTGTACATGCTGTTTATCTTCTATGTTTGGCAACGCCGGCGCTGCATCTTCTGCGTCCAAGGCTGTACAAGAAAATCGACCTCCCACACGCCGGCATGTCTATCTACATCGAGCGATCTACACTGCCTCAAGACCGAACTACACCGAGCCAACGACTACGTCAAGCTGTACGACTACACCAAGATCTTCGTCGAGTTCTACACCGCCAACACAAATCAGCGCCAAGGTCTACATCACGCGAGTCGAGCCGCACGCCGCAAAACCCGCCGTCGCCGCAGATCCGCTGCCGGCGCCGCACAATGACACAAAAACCCACCGCCTGCCTGCCGCCGCTCCCAAGCGAGTCGCTGCCGCACGCCGCCAAAAACCAAAACCCCGCCGCCGCCGCAGAAACCCTGCCGCTGCCGCCCAAAAACTTCGCCGGCGCTCTGCTAGGGCGATCGCACGATCGCCTCGCCCGCCTGGTAAAAATCCCGCCGCCGCCGCAGAAAACCTGCCGCCGCCGCCCAAAAACCCGCCGCCGCCGCAGAAACCCTGCCACCGCCGCCTCAAAACCCAAAACCGAGCAATTTTTTTTGCGCCTTCGGCTCTATCGGCTACACCAACCGCAACAACCTTGACCACGGCTACATCACGCTCGGCTACCTCGACATCAACATCATACACACGTCTACATCAACTCTAGAGTATCTTGAAGGACAAACCTCCATCTTCGGGTCCAAATCATCACAGTCCTCCCCGCACGCCTTCCTGTCATTCAGGGATATCTCGGCCAGATTAACCGCGGCTCCTGCGACACGCCTGATGTATCCCAGGAAGTTGTGGTCGGGTTGGAAGCCATAGATGGTAAGCTTAACCAGACTCTTGCTTGAAATCAGAGGCAGACGACTTCCACTCCACATCTTTGTTTTCGCAGTAACCACATTCCCTACGACGCTCTTTGTCAGTCTCCATTATGCACACATGGTCCCATACTGTGATGCATAGTTCCTTTAGCGAGGTTGCAGCTTGAAGAATAAACATTGTCCAAGCCATATCACACCCTTCAGGAAGGTTGTCCAGACTCACATACCGCAGTCTGCTAAGCACAGGCGTGAGCAGCTCTGGGCGTTCTGGTAGAACCCAAATCTGCCATAGAAAAAACAAATGAAGGATTAACTGCAAGTCACAAACAAATTACTGCATACTCCAGTGGAATGTCAGATATAATAAAAATGAATAATAATGGCTACCTTTTCACTTCGAAAATCCAGATGCAGGTCGTCTATGGAGGGGACATTAGCGAGGAGCTGACTTAACTCAATAGTCTTATCCGACTGTACACCAGTTCTTATGAGGCTTAGCTTTGAAAGCTGTGGCACAAAACCAAAAAACATGGGGTTTTCACAGGAGGCGGAGGCCCAGTTATTAAATATATAGCTCACCCGTTTGAGTTTGGGCAAACAGGTGAGCTCAACCCTCTCAAAATCCCCATAGTCGATCTGAAGCTCGACAAGTTGAGCGTGTTCTACTTGCAGCACAGAGTCGACTCCTGAGTCGCAGTGGGTTAAACGCAAAGCCTCCAAACACTTGCAAGCGCTGAGGATGTTGGGGATGTCCACAGGCGCGTGAGGCCAGCAAATGTGTCGGGACAAGCACGGATAAAAGCATTGAACTGCCTCCCGGAGTGGACAAGATCGGCAGGAGATGAGTGTTTAAATTTCATGTCCGTTATGATCTCAAACTCAGCTGCGGCGACCTTGAGGGTTGCCATTGCGCGGCCGACATAATTGGCACTGCTTTGGGAGTCATGAAGCCTGAGGATGAACCTGATTCTGAGCATGTGAATGGTGATTTCCGGGCTCCTCGAGCTCAAGACGAAATCCGTTGCATGAGTCACGGCACGGTTGGCTCGTATCAGGGTACCGAGGCTGGATATAGGCATGGAGCCAACGTCCATGGACACCTGCGAGAGCATAGCAGGGAGCTTCAGCAATCGCTTGGAGAGGATGCAGGTCTTCACAGCATCGAATGTGTCCACCCTCTCCAGGATGTTGAGCAAGAGGTCATTGGGCAGCTCGCTAAGCCTGTCGACAGCGGCGGCGGCGGCGGCTTTTTCGCGAGCTAGTTTCTGCATCAGATTCAGCAGCAGAAAAAGGAAATCAGAAACTTTGAGGACGAATCTGTACACGAGAAGGAACAAAAGAAGGAACCAAGACTTACAATGCGCCAGCGGCGACCGTTCTTGTTCTTCATGCCTGGTCGGATCGACAGCTGTGTCCTTAGTTGATGTTCTTTACTGGCAACTTATTCGATCAACAATCTCACGAAATCCACTTTATTTAAATTACCCCTCCCCCTCCTCAATTTAGTCTAGCCCGACAGACTCTTCCAAAAGGGAGGGAGACCGATCCCGACTACAACTCGTCAAGACATAGACTGATAACTTCTAGAGTTTGCTTGGAATACAATCATAAATCTTGCTCTTTTCTGTTGCTCGACTCCTCCGGATCCCATGAAATGACTTGGCGGAAAGGGATAACAGCGCCGTTCTTCGCCCCCTACCTTTGATTCGAGGCGTAAGTGGCCGCCACGGGCAAGGCACGGCGGTGAGTGGAGGTCGTCGTCGGCGGATGCCTGGTGGTGGGGGGTTGCACAGGGCGGCGGCGGCGGCAGGACTAGTGCTCGTGAGTCGTTACCTCGTAGCCGGTAGTTTTTGTTTTCCTTTTTTGAGGAATTGAACGACTCTATTGGCTCGGCAAAAATCCCTTTTGTCAGTATAGGACCAGTTATTTTGGCACCGCTTATGGCTTGTTGAGCCCTTGTTAGACACTTTTCTTTTTCTGAATGAGGAAAGGGGGCCAAAGGACCAGGTTCTCCATTGAGCTACAAAGAATGATCAATAATAGTTAGTAACATTCCATTGAGCTATCAAAGATGTCAACTCAACTACCAACATCTCTAAAGTTTCGAAATTCCACCTTTTTATATAGGCTATGCATACATAAAATTCCAGCTCATTTAGGATATAATGACATGTGAACAACAAGATCTACCAAGCCGAGAATGCAATCTTACTGCGACGACCGATTCTTCATTTGCGGTAGTTACGGTTCTTCATCTTCCTTGCGGTCATCCTTGGAGCAGGGGCGGTCAGGATTAAGTCGAAGTCGCCATCTCCAATTCACAATTAGAACATGGTATTAGATTGTTTTTTCCAATTGTGCAAGCGCCTTCCTATTACTTGCATTTACAACACCAAACAAAGGTATACAGAATAGCTAGTACTTGCATTTACAACACCAAACAGAGTAGCTAGTAGTTGCATTTACAGTACCAAACAGAGGAATACATAATAGCTAGTACTTGCATTTACAACACCAAACAAAGGAATACAATGGTGGCCACTTACGTGCCAGTAACATCGACCAATTTTTCTCACATATTTATACCAACCTATTTTATCATAACTCTATTGACACAAAACATATGCCATTTTTTGTATGTCTTGATATATTATCTTAAATTCCATATTAGGTATAAAGAAACAAATTTATGAATCTAATCATTCTTATATACATTAAAATACATATTCTTAAGATATTCATACTTATCATTACAATATGTTTCATGTGTTGAACAAATAATTTTTTCACAACTTTTATTTAGATTTGGATCCTTAAGAAAAAAACTTCCATCAGATTCCACACGTAAATCTAATTGAACTAAGAGTATCTTAATGCTTGATAGATAATTAATGCCTTTTAATGTATCATGTAGTGTATGTATGTTTTCTTATCCATGGCGTCCTAAAAATATTTAGAGAAATTGGTAGGTAGAGTGATATAGAATCTACAATCTATCTCGGAAGAGGTCTCTAGAGAAGACTTTCAGGTTCAGGTGTACAAGGTGTGTTGTGGGTGGGACCGTGTAGTTAGCAACACGCATACCGACTATTTTGTATTACAGGGTTTTTAACTTCATCATGAATATTATAAATGATTATTTAAGTTGCAGTGTGATAGCAAGACTGAGCTGATGGTCGATTGTCCGAAAAAAATACTTATAGGTTTAAGAATTACTTTATATATTTACAGACTATAAATATAATCTAGAAATATAACACAAGTTTTGTTTTCATGAGAAATTATAATTAATTTAATTTATCTGCCATGCTTGCGCCTTTCTAGCTTGTAATTCTGCAATTTTCAATCACATGAGAAAGTAATATTCTTATCAACTAATTACATGAGTTCTTGTTTTGTACAAAAGATATAATCTTTTTAAAAAACTAATAGATAAATGTACACTTTGTAATGTTGCTAAATGGCAAGAAGCCTAAAACCATTCCGCCACTCATCTTTGAAGCCTCGTCTAGGAAATTATAGAGTCTCTAGCAAGCTTTGCACGAGGATGCTTGGATAAATAAAAATCAAGATGGACGCCAACTTAACTTTTGAGGGCATCAGGGAGTTCATCTCTCTTTGGAGAGAGAGCTTACGGGCGTGCAACTTCTCGAGGATGTTAAGGACAAGATAGTGTTGAACCTCACGAGTAGCGGCGATTATTCGACTTCCTCGACTTACAAGGCTTAGTCTTTGGGTACTTAATTTGCGTTCCAATATGAACAAGGTGGTTTGAATGGTTTGGGCCCCAAAGTCAGGTTTTTCGTTTGGCATTCGAACCAAAATAGGCCATAAAGAATGATGCAAAGCTTTGCGTAACGACGCAGGCAAAACAATTGAGTAGCATAATGTTGGAGATTTATATGTTTGGTTATTTACAATGTTGGGGATATCGCTTATCAGCAACTTATCGGTCGACATAAGATAAGGGGTAAATAGGCTGATTTATCGTCATATCGGTCGATTTATCGGCATATCGGCCGACTTATCGTATCGGTTAGACACTGAGAAGCGATAAATCGGCCGATTTATCGGAATATCAAAAGATATCTTGAACAGTGGTTATTTGGTTTCGGAGCCTTTTGTTGGCTACTGGAGAACTTTAAAACTCTTTTCTTAGTTAGTGCATGAGGCAAAAAAAAAGTCTTATATAGTTTTAAAAAATGTTTTTCTCTCACTGCAGGTTCTGGTAGGTGTTTTTGCTCGAGCGTGCAGTACTGCCTATACGGGGTGTTGTACGCCTCCGACTGCTTTGGGGGCGTTCTGGCGATGTAATTCTTGTAGCGGCACGGCACATGTGCATCAACGAAATATATTGTTTTTTTATTAAACTAGCACATGTGCCCGTGCGTTGCAACGGGAGAATTTTTTTTATACGACTTATCTAATGAATATATGAATATATTTATCTATACAAATTATGTTCATCATCACCTCTCTAACAGAAGCATAACATGATGACAGCTACATAGATAGGTGATGATTCATCCATCTGAGTTTATGAATAGAGCACGAAAATACAATTTGAATATTTTTTTGTAATCTTGAGATCTAAGAAGGTATAAGCAAGGAAATGCTTTATTTGTTAAGGTGCTCATGAAAAGTAACTAAACTAAAATCGAAAATATAATCTCATCAAAGTACCTACCAGGTCTAATAGAAAAAAATCTAAATAGAAAAAATATAACGCTCAAGTAAAAAAAAAGCTTAATTTTCACTTGTAATCCTTCGAGATATGTAGTTTGAAAGTACAAAAAATAAAATACGTAGGTTCATTGCCCCGATCTTATTTATTAGGGAGCAGTGCTTGCCCCATGGGCCATGGATCCAAATAAGAGAAACATGATGGAGCAGCTGCCCAAACCAGACACACGCCGGAAGCCAGGTTGTGGTCGTACTCATATTGTGACCCATCCTCTCTCTCTCTTCTCTGAATTTCTTCTTCTTCCCCATCCATGTCCCAAATCATGACGCGAGTTTCTCCTCTTCTCCGATTTTTTCAGATTTGTCTCCAAAATTGCAGAATATTTACTTTTTTATCGGTCCCATTTTTCCATCTACAAACTATTCGTTTCTCCAAAAAAATATCATGGTTTGTTCCCCTTACCTAAGTCCAAAACGACCCAAATCGAATCATCTATTCCTTCTAAAAAAATTGCAGGGAAGCAGATGAGGAATCAACGGGAGATGCTAGCTGCAGCCTGCGCCGCCCCTCCGTGGTTGGTCTTGGGCTGCCAAGGATGTGACCCCGACGGGAGATGCTAGCAGCCACCTGCGCCGCCCCGCCGTGGTTCATATTGGGCTGCCAAGGATGTGACCCCGAGCTCGGGTCGCCAGGCATGGTCAGCCTACAGCCCCCACCTGCGCCGCCCGGCCGTGGCAGCCTCACAGGGGTAGGGCTGGTTGGTCTCCGGTCGTGCAGATGAGCGAGCGCCACAAGAAGTAGTTCCCCTCCCGCGGATCTGCTGCGAGAAAAGGAACGAAGCACAGGGAATAGGCAGAGGGCGCAACTGACGGGAACGGGAGGAGGAATGCACTTCTGCAGCTAGGGCGGATGTGCCGGCGACACGGCACATGATTGCCCACGATGGTGTCCGTGAAGGTGAATAGAAGAAAAGCATGCCTCAAGCTCGAAGAACACAGAGCGGAGAAGGCGGGCGAGGCCGGACTGAACTGCTCCTAACCCAGCGACCGGCACCACTGGCGCTCATCCTGGCCACCACCCGTCCCGCCAACGGCGCATGGAAGGAACAGGGTGGGTGGGGCGCCGAGGATTTGATGTGGCTTCTCCGGCCAGTTCGCCCGCCGTGGAAAGCTCGTCTCGTAGTAGGCCTGTGGGCAAGGGCACCAGCACGCGGAGGCGGCTGTGCGGGAGCAGGTGCAGCAGCGGCGAGTCCTCGGGGAGAGAGAGGTGACGATGATTCCGGGGGCGGCGGCCTGGGAGTAGGGAAACGGGGCCGCCTCTGCCGTGCAGTCGGCGTTGACTCGGGAAGAAGGTCGAGGCGTTCAATAGGGCGAGAGGAGAAATAAAAACAATCGAACCAGTACCGTGGCATTTTAGGTGTAATATGCGATTTGGTGGGAGGGCAAATCGATAAAATTGATGACGGACCGGAAGAAGGATTACTGGGTCGAGCAGCGCACGGGAAAATAACGACACAGAATAACGAGACGAAAAAAACGAACCGTTTTTTAACTTATGGGTGGCAGTGGTGGGTAAATATGTGGTTTGGTGGGAGGGTAAAATCGGCAAAAAAAAAATGACGTATCACAAGAAAACTTAATGCTTTTATTATTAGGTATAGAGGTATAGATAATAGGGATTAGCCCCCAGCCTCATATAAAGAAACTTAAAGGTCTACAATATTTCAGGGGGTCAACGAAATATATAAGATCTAGTTGTATTCAAACCGGACTCTGAAACAAGATTGTCCATGTCTTGAGAAATGACAAGTTGTAATCGGGATCCTTCTCTCTCTCCTCCAATAATCCCTTTGAAGGAGATCCGGCCCTGAGCTTGTCGGACCCATAAGGTGACAGTAGAAGGAGCATCAAACAAGGCCAGTTTCCGATCTCCGTTCAGCCATGAAGAACAAGAGCGCCCGCCGCTGGCGCATGGTACAAGTGTCGATCGATGTTTTACATGTGGTAGAAAAAACCATCCTAAGAGTATTCCGATCTGTTGTTTCTTTTTCCCGCTGCTAAACCCAAACACGACGCAGAAACAAGCTCGCGACGCCGCCAGAGAGGACAGGCTTAGCAAGCTGCCCGATGACGTTCTACTCAACATCCTTGAGAGGCTGGACACGCTCGACGCCGTAAGGACATGCATCCTCTCGAAGCGAATGATCAAGCTCCCCGCCATACTTTCGAATCTTTTCATCAGCCCCGACTCCCTGCTCCGAGCAAACAGTGTCGTGGCTCGTCTCACGGAACAAGTCCTGACCACTCGGAACCCCGAGATCGCAGTCACCAGACTCATGATCAGGTTCGTCCTCAAGCTTCGCGAGGCTTGTCGCATTGGCGAATCCGTCGGCCACGCCATGGCGACCCAGAGAGTCGACGCACTAGTAGAGAATAGACCAATAGTACCGGTCCTATTGGGCCTTTAGTACCGGTTGCACAACCGGTACTAAAGGGTCGAGACTAAAGGGGTACCCCTTTAGTACCGGTTGTATTTCCAACCGGTGCTAAAGGCCCTCCACGTGGGCGAACGTGTGCGCGCGCAGCTGAGGACATTTAGTACCGGTTGGTAAGGTTCCTGCTTTTTTTGCCCCCCGCTTATTTTTTCAGGGGGTTTTGGTTTTTTTTCTTTTCGATTATTTTTCGGGGTTTAGGGTTTCTGTTTTTTTCCTTTTCGCTCATTTTTCAGGGTTTCGGAGGAGATCACGTATAAAGTACTCACTACACATATAAAGTACTCATTATACACATATAAAGTACTATCGCTACATATAATTAAAGTACTCGTAATTACAATGGAGATCACCGCTAGCTATTACATGCGTGGAGGGAGTCTCTCGACAAAGTGGAATTCACCGAGTTCATCTAGGACATGCGTAAGAATGAATCCCGCCAATTCTTCCGCAATAGCTTTTACGCGGTTGTGTGGTAGGAGCTGGCCCCGCTTCCTTGACATCTTTAAAAGAAGGAGATCAAATCAGTTATGATCGAAACTAAACACAATTGATGGTGGCAAAATAAAAGTTGTGTATGATGTTTACGTACCTCACGATTTCTTACACTATTGACTCTCTCATTGACCCTCATGTGAATATACTCGCAAACGTAGCATCCACATAGTTCCGTCCCCTGTGGTTGTCGCAGACACCACTATACAAGAATATAATTTAATCAAATAATAATCAAGATAATGAGGCTGGTATTAGAAAGATACACAGACCTAGATACGTAGTAGTACTTACTAAGTTAGACTTGAACTCCAGCTTCTCTTTCCATTGACCGCGTTCTTCCTTGATGAACTTTCTCCAAACCCTGCCCGGAAAAGAAAATGAATTGAGGAGTTATTACTTATACTTTTGATATACGGAAATGAACGAAAGAGGCCGATATAGTGCGATTGAAATTACCTCTTGAGCATTAGACGCACGCTTTTGTATTCATCTTGATCTTTCCTTAATGAGTCCCAGACTTCAACTTCTCCATCCTCGAGTTTAATGATTAGCAGAATGAAGTGGTACCTGCGCACATTTATATACGCAGCTATTCAGAACTCATCAGTTACACTTAATATCTGGAAAGCAAAATAGAATGTGTACAATACGGTAACACTCACCCGAAGTTGTAAGGAAAAAGTATTTCCTTTTTGGTACTTTGTTGCTTAAGAAGTGTTAGCACAACGTCCTCTGTGTCCTCGGGATGGTCAGTTATGGTCCAGACATGAACTTTATCCGGGTCAATGAACCCAATGTCCCAGATTCCTCCCATTCTGTATTCACGAATCTTCATTCTGCATAATATAGCGTACAAAATAATGTTGTGAGGATAATTACAAGCAATGAACGAGAGCTTTAACTATAAATAATTAAATTACACGAATAAATTATTTACAGACAATAGCAGCTGAGGATAGATTTGTCGAGAGCACGTTGATTGTACATCTGAAAAAGTTCGGCGAACTCAACCTGCACAGCATATTGTCGGAAGTAGTGTTGTTCCTTAACCGCCGCCATGAGATAGAATCTCCCTTCTTTTGCGGCGGTCATGTACCAGGTATGCAATTTATATAACTGTGTTGTTAGAGCACTCGGATTTTCGACCAGAGGCAGCCCGAGTTCAAAATCATATCGTGGTGTAACCTCCATCATGGGGTAACCTGTGTCGCCAATGACAACTTCTCCATACTCGATTTCCCGAGGTTCAGAAGGCACAATGAGCGGGGCGATCGATTGTGCTTCTTGTTCTCCGAGCTGGGCAACTCTTTTCCCGCACACTTTATCTTGCTCCATCTGCGAGGAAATTATCTTGTCAATACCTCGCTCATAGTCTGAAATGGGCGGCGGTGGAGGGTCATATAGGTTGTCAACGGTGCGATCCTTTACCTCATTTGGTATAGTCTTCAGAACTTCCTTTATGGGGTCAAGTCTTGCCTCCAGTCTTTCCTTTTTTTTCTGCTCAAAAAAGGCTCTCGACTCTTCACGTAGGCTCACATATAATTCCTCCTGAGTCATCTCACAAGCTAACTTCTCAGGAGCCTTGACTTCCTTGGGTTTTTTTCCACGTTTCTTGACAGGGGACGACGTGAACAGCTTCCGCTTTGTCAAGTTACTAGTTGGCGCATCAGTCGGCTGACGGGACGGCGCGGGCGATGGACTCGCGGTGGGCTCCCAATCCGCGGGGGAGGCGGGTGGACTTTGATGTGGTGAATTTCTAGCCGGAGGAGTCGGTGGCCTTGGCGCCGAGTCTGGAAACTTGATGTATTTCTTCTTACATAGAACGATACCAAGCTCGACTTCTCCCAATGTCTTCTCGCCTTCAGCTCCAGGAATGTCAAGGTTACTCCAAGTTGATGTGGTAAAGCATAGCCAATCGCCACCGGATAACTAATGTTCTTCATTGGCGCATGTAACTCACAATTTGTCTTCTCCGTGATATCATCCACGGGGTAGTGAGCCGCCGATGGTTCAGCAACTGGTTCATCAACTGCAGGATCTTGTAGCTGCGTGGAACCCACGCTGCTTTTCCGCTGAGATGGGCAGGCATCGCCTGCAAGATCTTCTACTCGTAGTTGAGATTCCCTTTACTGGGTAATTGAGGCCAGTTGCTCCTGCACAGCCTGCACCGTGCGTTCTAATGCAGTAACCCTCTCCGCCTCCCTCTTCTTACTTCTGCAATGTTTTCTATAAGTTGTAGCGTCCTCCGGAAACCCTTGAAGAAAACCAACCCCGCCTCCTCTGCCTCGACATCGTCCCCAGTGTTCTTTATTCCCGAGGGCGAGTGAAAGCTCGTCGTCCTCTCTATCGGGAACATATTTTCCCTCCTTGACTAGTGCTATTGCGTCTTTTAATTTTTTGACGACTCTTGTAATTCTTTTCTGCCATTTTCCCTTTGCAACAATCAGCCCTGTGTCTGGGTCCAACACCGCCCCATGCGCGAACAACCAGAACTTGGACCTGTCGGGCTAGTCATCTGTCTATGGAGTGATCCCTTTTTGACGCAGGTCGTTTTCATAGGCTTCCCACTTAGGCAAGGCAGTCTTGTAGCCACCTGATCCCAAACGATGGAAATATTTCTTCTTCTTAGCATTCAACTTATTTCGGGTCGATCGGGCCACAGCGACGTCCGATTTCTTATACGCCACAAATTCAGGCCAGTCATCTTTTAGCTTCTCTAGATGTCCAGTGAAATCTGGAGTTTTTTTCCCATATTTTCTCCACAATCCTTTCTTCCAGTTGTTGAATTGCTCGGCCATCTTGCTAAGAGTCCACTTCTTGACTTTATCCTTACTCTTCTGTGGGAGATCTGCCGGTAGGCTGAAAGAATCCAATATCGAGTCCCAAAGGGTATCTTTAATTTTTTGCTCGAGGTATTTTGCGCCAATGTTGGCTTTGTTCGGCTGATTCCATTCTGCAACGGTGATCGGGACCATGTCCCTAACAAGAACTCCGCATTGAGCTACATATTTAGTGTAGATTCCATCGGGTTTCTCCGGTTTGCCTTTTATGCTAACTTCGTCGATCGACAACTTTGCACCATCCGGCAGCTTTAACCCTTGGGCCGGGCCTCGTTTAGGGATTGACGTAGATCCAGAGGGCTGAAAGAAAAATGTTTCGTTAATAAGTGCGCATATAAATCAATTAATGCATCTAGCTAGTGATCAACAAGACTTAATATATACCTTGCCGGAGTTTTCTACGGAGTTTTCTAACGGCACTTCTTCGTCGTCGTCGTCGTCTCTGAAGTTTTGTAACTCAAGTCCCTCACCGGAGTCGTTCAAACATTTCGCGCTGAAATCTTCGCCGTCTTCTTCGTCGGAATCTTCTCCATCGGAATTGGGTCCGGCAGCCCTATTATATATAATTGCTTGCATCCGGTCTTCTTCCTCCAAATCTCGGATGAAGGGGTCGTCGATGATGGGGGCGTCGTCCTCCATAGCTCAATGTCACTGCAAATTTGTAATTCATAGCAAACAACTTTAAATTTCTTATACACAATAATATTGCAACTAAAAATAACATTGCTTTGATACATTTCTTATACACAAAAATATTGCAACTAAAAATAACATTGCTTTTATCTTATACAATAATTTTCTAACTTTGCTAAATTTTCTACATTTTCAAATTTTCTAACTTTGCAAAAATATAACCTTGCTTTGCTAACTACATTTTCAAATTTGCTAAATTTTCTATCTTTGCTAAGTTTTCAAATTTGCTACATTTTGTAAGTTTGCTACATTTTCAAATTTTCTAACTTTGCAAAAATTACTACATTTTCTAATAATAACCTAAACAGTAATAACCTAAACAAAATGCAAAAATTTCTATGACTAACAAATTGAAAAAACAGTAATAAACAGTAATGAAAAAACTGTAATAACAAAATGAAAAAAAAACTTACCGGAGATATCTCTAAGGCGACGATGGCGCGCGGTGGTGGACGCCGGCGCCGGAGCAGCGCGGGAGGCGACGTAGCGCGGTGGTGGAGGGTGGCCGGAGCAGGGGCGCGCCGTGGAGGCCGGCGCAGAGGCGGCGGAGGGCGCCGGAGCAGGGGCGGCGGAGGGCGGCAGCAGGGGCACGCGGAGGGCGCGGAGCAGTGGCCGTACGCGACGGGGGAGGCCGGAGTCCACCGGAGCAGGGGCAGGTGACGGCGGGGGGCGCGACGACGGGGCACGCGACGGCGGCAGAGGGCTTCGCCGGAGTCGTCGATCGAGGTGCGAGGCGTCGCGCGGCAGAGGGCTTCGTCGAATTTGGGGATCAATGCGTCGATCCCCTGCACTTAACTGCAGCCAACAGGCCTTTAGCACCGGTTGTTCTCTACAACCGGTACTAAAGGGCCTTTAGTACCGGTTGTAGTGTTTTGGGCCGCGGCGAAATTTCGCGCGCGAAGCCCACCCCTTTTGTACCGGTTGTCGTTTACAACCGGTACTAATGGGCTTTTGATTATTTTTTCTCTAGTTTCTTTTTTCTTTCTTATGTTTTCTGTTTTTTATATCTATTTGATTTCTATTTTGTTTTTTTCTCTAGTTTCTTTTTCTTTAATATATATTTAATTTAATTGTCTACAAAGGTTTAATACATTATTACACATCAGCAACAACATCCCTATCTAGTGTTCACTTTTTCTTCGTGTGTCCCTTTCTTCTGATTGCGCCGTAGCCATGGACATTCTTCATCATTTAACACGATGCTTGGGTCAGTTTTCACTTTGAAGGGCGGAATTTCATCAAACTTATTGTAATCTTCTGACATGTCTGTCTTGTCCTCCACTCCCACGATGTTTCTTTTTCCTGAAAGAACTATGTGGCGCTTTGGCTCATCGTATGATGTACCGGCTTGCTTATCTTTTCTTTTTTTCGGTCTGGAAGACATGTCCTTCACATAGAAAACCTGAGCCACATCATTGGCTAGGACGAATGGCTCGGTGCGGTACGCAAGATTCTTGAGATCCACTGTAGTCATTCCGTACCGCCGGTCTATCTCTACCCCGCTTGACAGGTTGACCCATTTGCACTGAAACAAAGGGATCTTAAAAGAAGGTCCATAGTCAAGTTCCCATATCTGCTGTATGCAACCATAATATGTGTCCTTTGTCCCATCGTCGTTTGTTGCATCAAAGCGGACACCACTGTTTTGGTTAGTGCTCTTTTTGTCTTGGGTTTCCGTGTAAAATGTATTCCCATTTATCTCGTACCCTTGGAAAGTCAATATAGTCGAAGATGGTGACTTGGCCAACAAGTATAGCTCTTGTCCAACAGTGTGTTATTAATGAGATGTGTACGCAACCAACTGCCGAAAGTATCCACGTGTTTCCTTTAATCCAGAAGTTAGTCTCTCCGGGTATTGGAGCGTAAAATATCCATGTGTTTCACGATATACGGAGCCACCAATCTGGAATTTTGTAGAACTGTGTAGTGTGCTTGAGTGAAAGAATGCCCGTCCATACTTCTTGTTGCTTTCTTTCCTAGCGTGCCTTTTCCACGCAGTCTCCCCTCATGGCGCGATTGAGGAACACCGATCGGCTTAAGATCAGGAATAAAGTCAACACAAAACTCAATGACCTCCTCTGTTCCATAGCCCTTGGACATGCTTCCTTCTGGCCTAGCACGGTTATGAACGTATTTCTTTAAGACTCCCATGAACCTCTCAAAGGGGAACATGTTGTGTAGAAATACAGGACCGAGAATGGAAATCTCTTCGACTAGGTGAACTATGAGGTGCGTCATAATATTGAAGAAGGACGGTGGAAACACCAACTCGAAGCTGACAAGACATTGGACCACACCCGTCTGTAAACTTGGTAGAGTTGCTGGATCGATTACCTTCTGAGAAATTGCATTCAGGAATGCACATAGCTTCACAATGGGTACTCGAACGTTTTCCGGTAGAAGCCCCCTCAATGCAACCGGAAGTAATTGTGTCATAATCACGTGGCAGTCATGAGACTTCAGGTTTTGGAACTTTTTCTCTGCCATGTTTATTATTCCCTTTATATTCGACGAGTAGCCAGACGGGACCTTGATACTGCTCAGGACTTGAAAAAAGATCTCCTTCTCTTCTTTGGTAAGAGCGTAGCTGGCAGTACCTTGGTACTTCTCTGGATTCAGGTTGTCTCGTTCGTGCGTACTTTGCTGGTCCTGCCGTGCATCCGATGTATCTTTCGTCTTCCCATACACGCCTAAGAAGTTTAGCAGGTTCACGCAAAGATTTTTCGTCACGTGCATCACGTCGATTGCAGAGCGAACCTCTAGGATTTTCCAATAGGGTAAATCCCAAAATATAGATTTTTTTTCCACAAGGGTACGCGCTTGTTAGCGTCTTTCGGAACATTTAGACTGCCAGGACCCTTTCCAAATATTACTTCCAAATCCTTGACCATGCCATATATAACATCACCATCAGGGCGTGTAGGCTTCGTTCGGTTATCTGCCTCACCTTTGAAATGCTTGCCTGCTTTCTTACGGATGCCTGTTTGGAAGAAATCGACGATGACCAAGGTACACATTCTTGTTACCTAAATATATACTGTCAGTCTTATCTAAACAGTGCGTGCATGCATTGTATCCCTTGTTTGACTGTCCTGAAATGTTACTAAGAGCAGGCCAATCATTGATGGTTACAAACAGCAACGCTCGTAGGCCAAATTCCTCCTGTTTGTACTCATCCCACACACGTACGCCTTCGTCAGACCACAACTGTAAAAGTTCGTCAACTAATGGCCTCAGATACACATCAATGTCGTTGCCGGGTTGCTTCGGGCCTTGGATAAGCACTGGCATCATAATATACTTTTGCTTCATGCACAACCAAGGAGGAAGGTTATAGATACATAGAGTCACGGGCCAGGTGCTATGACTGCTGCTCTGCTCCCCAAACGGATTCAAGCCATCTGTACTTAGACCAAACCTTAAGTTCCTTGCGTCAGCTGCAAATTCCCCAAACGCACTGTCGATGTTTCTCCACTGAGACCCATCAGCGGGGTGTCTCAGCATCTCGTCTTCCTTACGGTCTTCTTTGTGCCATCGCAACAACTTGGCATGCTCTTTGTTTCGGAACAAACGTTTCAACCGTGGTATTATAGGAGCATACCACATCACCTTCGCGGGAACCCTCTTCCTGGGGCTCGGCTCGCCCTCAACATCACCTGGGTCATCTCGCCCGATCTTATACCGCAATGCACCGCATATCGGGCATGCATTCAAATTCTCGTACTTCTCACCGCGGTAGAGGATGCAGTCATTGATGCATGCATGTATCTTCTCCACCTCTAATCCTAGAGGGCAGACAATCTTCTTTGCTTCGTATGTATTGTGCGGCAATTCATTATTCCTTGGAAGACTCTTCTTAAATATTTGTAGCAACTCCTGAAATGCCTTGTCAGATATTCCATTCTTTGCCTTCCACTGCAGCAATTCCAGGGTGGTACCCAGCTTTTTCTGGCCATCTTCACAATTTGGGTACAACAATTTTTTGTGATCCTCTAACATGCGCTCCAACTTCGACCACTCGTTTTCACTTCCGCACTTCATCTGTTCATCAAGAATGACCCGACGAAGATCATCATCATCGGACTGATCAACAATGACCTCGAGCTCAACTTCGTCTTCCCCCATTGTAGTATCACCGTGTTCAGAGAACACAGGATAGTTGTCATCATCCTCTTCTTCAGGGTCTTCCATTATAACCCCTCTTTCTCCATGCTTGGTCCAACAAAAATAATTGGGCATGAAGCCTTGTCGCAACAAGTGGGAGTGTATGGTTCTTACGCTCGGGTAATTCCTCGTATTCCGACATTCATCACATGGACAAATCATAAAACCATTCTTCAGCTTGTTTAACTTAACCACATCGAGAAAACGATGCATGCCATCAATGAACTCGGGACAGCGTCGATCACCGTACATCCATTCTCGGCTCATCTGCATTACATAAATACATCAAAAACCAAATAATGAATAGAGATACGTGACCAAATTAATTAATACAAGTTCATCACATTAAAACAAAGTAGAGTAGTGCCCAAATGTAATACATAGTTCTCACGAAACATACATCAATCGAAACTAACATACAACTATCTAAAGAATTTAAATCCAACAACAAATGCGATCAGAATCGCAACCAAGGTAACTATTGAACCAACAGCATAATGATACCAAGCCTCTTGACTAATGATATTTTCTAATCTTTTTAAGCTTGGCGCATTGCATCCATCTTCCTCTCGTGAGCAGCGACGACGACCCCGTGAGCATCAACGATGTCGGCAATCTTCAAGTCCAATTCCATCTTCTCTTCTAGGCATTGGAGACGAAGATCTTCACTTATCTTCAATTTTGCTTCAAATCGTCGTTTTCTTTTTTAAAAACTCGACAATAGGGTCGGCTGGAATTTCCGGTTCAACTACCTCCTAAATAAAAATATATCTATGTCAAGTTGGTCGGCATGATTGTTATAAACACGAAACAAAATAAATAGTTATAAAAATATACCACATCCGAATCATAGACCGGACGAGGGCCGACGGGGACGGATATCAAAACCATGACACTATACATATAAAAAAAAATAAGAAAATTATACAAGAAATAATTATGCATTTAAATCATATAACTAACATTTTTAAAATAAAAGATAAAAAAGAGGCTCACCGAGGTGGTGTCGGTGACGGAGCGGCGCGGGCGATCGACGGCGGTGAGGAAGGGGACGGGACGACACTATATAAAACCACAAATTATACTTTAATTTGAGCTCAAAATGCATATAAAACAAATGAAATCCCTAACTTAGTCATTTCATCAAACACCTTGCAAGCACCACCAAAATCAAACTTGCTAAACTTGCACGAAAATGAGCTAAACTTGAAATGCCGGAAGAGAAGATGAAGTTGCTAACCCTTATATATGTAGGTGCCACCAATCTTGGAAGTGTTGGAGAAAAAAGGGGAATTTGAGCTTGGGAGAGAAAGAGAGAGGAAAAATGGAGTTGAGTTGAGCTCAAAATGGAGCTGGCTCGGGGTGGAAGAAGGGTTATAGTGCCGAGACCTTTAGTACCGGTTGTTATTACCAACCGGCGTGGGGCCACCAACCACGGCCGCATGTGCCGCGGGGCCTCCACCCTTTAGTACCGGTTGGTATAACAACCGGTACTAAAGGGTAGCCTTTAGTACCGGTTGCTGAGACCAACCGGTACTAAAGGTCGCGTCGCGGGCCCTAGCTGGCACACGAACCCAGCCGGTGCTAATGCCCCCTTTAGTACCGGTTTTTGTTCAACCGGTACTAAAGGGGGGCGCACCATTGCCCCCTTTTCTACTAGTGACGCGGCGGAGTTCGAGATCATCACGGACAAGACTTTTAAAAACTCCTCTCCCAACGATCTCGTGCACTCTGCAAAGGTGTTCAATATGTTCTTCCGCGCCTGCCCTGATGCGTTTGCCGGCCTCACTCGCCTATGGCTGCGCAACATCAGGTTTGGCGAGTTGGACATCCCAAACATCCTCAGCACTTGTAAGTGTCTGGAGGCTCTGCGTTTATCTGACTGTGACTCAGGGGTCGATTCCGTGCTGCGAGTAGAACACGCGCGACTCGTTGAGCTTCAGATCCATCATGGGGACTTTGAGAGGGTCGAGCTCACATGTTTACCCAGACTCCAACTGGTGAGGTACCGGTTTAGTACCTGGGCCTCCTCCTCCTATGAAGACCCCATGTATTTTGGTTTGGTACCACTGCTCTCAAAGCTAAGCCTCACTAGAACTGGTATCAGCTCGGATAAGCCTCTTCAGCTAAGTCAGCTCCTTGTTAATGTCCCCTCCATAGATGACATGCATCTGCATTTTCGAAGCGAAAAGGTACTCATTATTACTCATTGGAATCTTATATATGTTATTATTCCCACTGCAGTGTGCAGTAATTTGTTTGTGACTTACAATAAATTAATCATTTGTTTTTTTTCTAGCGCAGATTTGGGTTCTACCGGAATGCCCAGAGCTGCTCATGCCTATGCTCAGCAAACTGCTGTATGTGAGTCTGGATGATCTTCCTGAAGGGTGTAATATAACTTGGACAATGTTTATTCTTGAAGCTGCAACCTCGCTAAAGGAACTATGCATCACAGTATGGGATCATTGGTGCATAATGGAGACAGACAAAGAGTGTCGTAGGAAAAATGGTTACTGCGAAGAAAAAGACGTGGAGTGGAGGTCACTTGCTTCTGATTTTAAGCACAGGAGTCTGGTTAAGCTCACCATCTACGGCTTCCAACCCGACGCCAACTTTTTGCCATACATCAGGTGTGTTGCCGGAGCCGCGGTTAATCTGGCTGAGATATCCCTGCACGACAGGAAGACTTGTGGGAAGGACTGCGGTTACTTGGATCCCGAGATCAAGGTTTGTCCTTCAAGATATCCGAGGACCCCAGAGGAGAAGAAGCAGACAATCGAGGAGCTGGGGTTGGCTTCGCCTGCAATGGTTCACTTCTGGTCATAATCGAAAAACTGAGATGCATGATAATCTGTCCTTTTTCAACACTACGACATGTAGTTTGTAGACCATCTGCTTTTTCATCCCTGTAATACTATACTCTGGCTTGGGCATCTTGAGCATATCCTATTAGTTGGCCTGACTCTCTGATATCTCATGGCAATATGGCATATGTTGAGGGGTTGGGGGTAAGGTGCTCAGATTGAAAACGTAAAAGAAAGGTGCCACGAATATCTGGGATTTGGTGAACGCGACGATGATGGTACATCATGTGAATATTAAAAAGAAGACACTTCATACACCTACTACTTCGTCAGAGCGTCTGACTATGTACTGACATACTGTTAGCTAAACTTAGACACAAAAATAAATAATTACGCAAACCATGTTACAAGATTCAAAGCAATAGTAATTGACAGTGGGCGTTGCATGTAAGGTAAGTCTGATACTTGAACCACTTGAGTATCCAAGTGCATCTCAAGTTGGTACATTTACATGTCATACTGGCAGCTGAAAATTAGGTGCGGGATGTCAAGGTTTTAACAGAAGAAACTTAAGGCATTGTGATTTGAACAACAGGCTGCTGAATCACACATATAGACTTGCTTACTCAGCAATTGTTTACTTAAGAAACTTACCTTTGGTGCTGTGAATGGATCTTCTTCTCTGGCCAATCTTAACATATCAGCAGGATCAGTGCCGCAACTTGTCTACTAGTGCCATGTGCTGTCACGTGAGAGTGTTAAGTCTCTTGTTTCAACTGCTCACGGTGCAAATGGCACATACAGAATCTACAATGGGAGCACACAAGGTGGTGCAGAGTTCTTCCTCTAGCACTGGGCCTATAAATACATGTTATGAGTTTCCATTTGGTTCATCAAGCACACATTCCATGGCTAGCCGTGGTCACTCCTACTAGCTTTGGTGCCTGACCTAGCAAGGATCTGGCGCAAATACAACTCGCCGAAGTCGATCTTTTCTTAAGTAAACAATTGCTGAGTAAGCAAGATTGACTTCGCCAAGTTGTATTTGCAGCGGCGGATCATCCTGTGGCATATGGAGAGTGATAAACAGTTCTGGCGAACCTGTTGCCAGCCAATGTGTGCGTGCTTTGTCCATAGGCAACGCGAGCTAGTTCCGTATGGACAAGGCACGCACACATTAGCTGGCCTGCATGATCCGCCGACGAGGATGCATCATCAGCAAGCAAGAGTTGAATAGAATGCAATGGAATGGAAGGAAACCTTTGGCTAGAATCATCCACAGAGAACTAACACCAATCTTGGCCATTTTCGCCGATGGCAGAATCACAACCCTCGACATGAGCAAGAAGCCATATTGTACAGACTAGAATCCCAAGTCAGCAAGTTCATCATAGATACAACGATGCGTCCAGCAACCAGCATAGACGAGATCCACTGCAAGATTACTAGTACAGGATGATGATAGCATGATGATAGCATTCACATGAACACAACAACAGGCGACTAATTGAACACGAAGAGCAACTGAATCGACGGGATTTATTCGGTCACGGACACCACCAGCAGTTCATCAGATCAACAGCAACAGCACACGAGACATACAGGACTGGGAGGAGTAAGTCGTGAGCGAGCACTCATACGGGCGGGAGTGGCGGCTCCTCCTCCTGCTTGTGGTGGGCGGCGTCGTCGTAGGGGCGGCGTCGAGGAAGAGGGGCCGGTCGTCTTGGAGTTCGTCGTCGTCGTCGTCGGTGGAGAGGTTGATGCAGGAGCAGCGCTCGAGGGAGGCGAAGAAGGCGGAGGTGACCCCGGAGCCGAACCAGCTCGCCCAGCTCTCCATGGCCGGCGATGGGATCTGCTAGGGTTTGGTCGAGGGAGACGGGAGGCGACTAGCTATGGTGGAAGGAGCAGAGACGACTCCAGATCCAGGGGCAGAGGCGTGCGTGGTTCTAGCGATTTTCTCTTTTTCGTCAACGGTTTTTCGTCCATTCGTCGACGTTTTTCCCCGAATTAAACAGAATCACAATTGCCATAATACGATTAATTAACAACATACTCCTATAGATATACCATTGTACTACTACATATAAATCACAAATACACCCAACTGCCTGTATTTTTTTAGTTTTGGCGTACGAAGAAACCCTCGCCTCTTCTGCTTCCTCGCCGCTACGTCGCTCTCTCGATGTCATGGCCATGCTTCGTGCATCGCCGTCTCGCCTCCTCGCTTGTTCTCTCGTTCCTCCCAAAACTTTTTCTCCTTGCAAGACCACCCACCATACTCGGCACCCGAATCATGTTCCCTTTCAACCATAGATATCCCCTACTGTAGCTCTCGAGATTTTAAAGAGTCCATGAATACAATTTTGAGGTGTCCACGCCGCGTGAAGGTGTGTTAGATTGACTGCGTCGTAAGATATTTGTTTCACCTAAATGGATTTCACTTTTCGGTTTTTATTTTATATTTGTTTCACTTTTTGGTTTTTATTTTCACACATACTTCACATTACGATTGTTCAAAGTGGAAATGTCGTAGAAAGGTAACATTGATCAATAAGTTTGGTTAGTTGAATTTACGTCAATCCAGGAACCTTGGTCAACCTTTTCTTTTTAGCAAGGCATGTTAGTTTTTTTTTTTTTGAAAACTCCAAGGCATGTCAGTTACTCTCAAATCCAGGAGAAGGTGGCGGTTGCGTGCGTGGTTCTAGCGATTTTCTGTTTTTCGTCAACAGTTTCTCATCCATTCATCGACGTTTTCCCCTTAAACAAAATCACAATTGTTGTACTAATACGATTAATTAACAAGATACTAGTACTACAGATACACCATTGTACTACTACTACTACTACATATAAATCACAAATACATCTAATTGACTGTATTTTTTTAGTTTTGGCATATGAAAAAACCCTCCCCTCTTCCGCTTCCTCGCCGCTCTCTGTGTCAACAGTTTCTCATCCATTCATCAACGTTTTCTCCCAAATTAAACAGAACCACAATTGTTATAATACGATTAGTTAACAAGATACTACTACAGATACACCATTGTACTGGAGTACTACAGATAAATCACAAATACATCTAATTGACTGTACTTTTTTAGTTTCGGCGTACGAAGAAACCCTCCCCTCTTCTGCTTCCTCGCCGCTCTCTGTGTCATGGCCATGTTTCGTGCATCGCCGTCTCGCCTCCCGCTCATTCTCTCGTTCCTCCCAAAACTTTTTCTCCTTGCAAGACCACCCACCATACCCGGCACCTCGGTTATGTTCCCTTGCAACAACTGATATCCCCTATTGTAGCTCTCAAGATTTTAAGCGTGCGTGAATACATTTAAGCGATGTGCACGCCGCCTACGGTGTTGTTAGATGATTGTTTCATAAGATACATTTGACCAAACTGGATTCACTTTTTATTTTCACACATACTTGACATTCCGATTGTTCATAGGGAGATGTCGTAGAAATGTAAAATTAATCAATAAGTTTGGTTAGTCCAATTTACGTCAATCCAGGAACCTTGGTCAACCTTCTCTTTCAGCAAGGCATGTAAGGTACTGTCAAATGATAGTCAAATTGTTGTAAGAAAATGATAGTCCAACGGTTTCTCATCCATTCATCGACGTTTTCTATAAATCACAAACACATCTAATTGACTGTATTTTTTTAGTTTTGGCGTACGAAAAAACCTCCCCTCTTCTGCTTCCTCGCCGCTACGTCTCTCTCGATGTCATGGCCATGCTTCGTGCATCGCCGTCTCGCCTCCCCGCTCATTCTCTCGTTCCTCCCAAAACTTTTTCTCCTTGCAAGACCACCCACCATACTCGGCACCCGAATCATGTTCCCTTTCAACCATAGATATCCCCTACTGTAGCTCTCGAGATTTTAAATAGTCCACGAATACATTTTTGTGATGTCCACGCCGCGTGACGGTGTGCTAGATGGACTGCATCGTAAGATATTGTTTGACCTAACTGGATTTCACTTTTCAGTTTTTATTTTCACACATACTTGACATTACGGTTGTTCATAGGGAAATGTCGTGAAATGTAACATTAATCAATAAGTTTGGTTAGTTGAATTTACGTCAATCCAGGAACCTTGGTCAAACTTCTCTTTCAGCAAGGCATGTAAGGTACTGTCAAATGATAGCCAAATTGTTGTAAGAAAATGATAGTCAATTACAAAGCCCATCTATAAGATTGTCCATGGCCCAGCAAACAATAATACCAGCCTAGCCCAAACCTACTTAAAGCCCAAGCCCAGAACACAATATCAGATCAGTTTCCACCAGAACAAAAAGCAGTATTCCAGTTGTTCGACATGAACCGATTCAGCAGCAGGTAAACATTTAAACAGAACGGCTGCATACATTTGCATTAGCACCACCTTTCATCTGCAGTAAATCACCCTTATTTTCATTTGCAAACAATAGGACCAATTCGAACTTGCCCTTTATTTTGAATGTACATGCTTGTATGTGTGAGCCACTTTTTTTTTTTTTTTTTTTTTTTTTTGCGAGGGAATATGCAATTACATCCGGCCAAGACTCTTACAGAAAAGCCCAGAGAAACATAAAATTACAATGAAGTCCTTCTCGAGCTCTGGCGTCATCTTCATCGCGCACGACGTTGCGCCGGCGAAGCCTGCCGCATCACCTCCGGTAGCTTGGACTGGGAGGCCCCCCATCGCGGACAGGGAGTCAACGCTCCTCGGTGCCGAAGCACCTCCACCCTGCACGACGGGCAACAACACCACCTTGGCCGCCATGAATCGCACCTTCCAAGTCGTCAGACGCCGGAACCGCCTTCTCTCGAGCTCCGGCGAAGGGGGAGCCCTCTCGGTGACTCCGTGGAGCCTCGAACGAGGGCGGGGCGGTGGATCTGCGGCGGAGCTCACACGGAGCCGCGCCGGCAGAGGGGAAGACCACCACCACCAAAAGCACACCGTCGCCGCCGCTTCCGCCCCAGCGCCGCCGGCAGCCACACCACCACGCACACCTAAGCTATTCACATAGCGGGATCCGTCGATTCCCCGTCCTCCGCCGCCGGAGCGGCCGCCGGAGGGCGGGGAATCCGGTGAATCGCCGGCGTGAGCTTGAGCACGAGCGGTCGCCCAGAAATCGCCTTATCTACTGTAGAAGGGGATAAGGGGGAGGTCCAACTCTCCAGTAAAGCATGTATGTGTGAGCCACTTAGTTTACAAGACACGGTTTCGTTTTTCAATCTGTCAAGGAGCTCATCGACCGACGAGAGGATCACCCCGGCTTTCCTCTTCGGCGGCTCGTCCACTCGGACCACCTCCATGTCCGACCTGATGTCCACGTTCAGCTCGGCGGGGGTGACCTTCTTGATCACCTTTGACTTGGCCTTCATTATGTTCGGCAGCGTCGCATACCGGGGCTGATTCAGTCTCAGATCGGTGCTGCGAAACACAAACCATGGTGTATGTATAAACCAAACCATAGCTTGCAAGCGCTAAGCATGAGCGTAAGAACTGAACGTTTTGTACATGATCAGAAACTCGAGGACTACTGTGCTTCTATGACAAATGAGCAATCTGCTGAAGACAATAAACAGAGACGTGTTATGGAGCATACGTGATAACTGCTGGTAGATCCAAGCAGATGGTTTCGGCTCCACCGTCAACCTCTCTCTCAACAGTGGCTCTTTGCTTCTCCTTGTCAATTACCACCTGGTAAGATTAAAAAGCAGCTTTAACTACAATTTTCGGGGTTAAACAAAATCATGAGATCAACTGTCCGAAAAATATAATAACGAATATTTGAGCACAGCACACTTTTTCACTATTTCTGGGGAATATTTTCCTCGGATTTTGATTCTACTGTCGCTTCACCTTTGTTTGGCCAACAAAGGGGAAGCCAGCTGTTGGTCCGAGAAATGAAACCAAAATTACGATACAAGAACAAATTAGTTATTCAAATTACGAGAAAAAGGTTGCATACAGTAACATTGCTTATTCAAACGAGTATGAGAAGATTAGTTGTCAACCAAAATGATTTAGTAAAGCTGAAATGACCACTTGCAATGACAAAAATCTCCGTGAAAGGTCTCATTGGTGACATTGCTGATATCTGTGTAGGAAAAAATAGCAACAAACCTTTGAGGCAAAGGTTCCCTGTGGCCAATTGAGCAATGCAGCTAGCATTTGTCCTGTTTGGTTGCAATCATCATCAATTGCCTGTAATTGTACAAACATGTAGAAGCTATCATTATTAACAGTATGCTCCAGAGCTAAGCAATCTTAACACATTTTTCTAGTCTGTTTATGTTCTTATTCTTCATGATAAAGCTGGTGGCAGTTAATCTTCTGAAACTATTTCTGAAGGATGAGTAATTAAAGAAGAGAAATTGCAAGCATTCCAAGAAATCACGACTATGTGAAACAAAGCAAGCAAGTAAGTCATCATAAAGGAAACAAACACATGCATCCATGTTGTTCAGGCAATCACGGGGAAACGTTCCGGGCTATGATTTTATCATTCTAATATACCTTAAGAGAATGAACATTCTAATGTGAACAATGGAGCGGTTTACCCATGACAGACAACCAAATCATTGTAATGTCATATATTTACCTCTACCCCTGTGTAATGAACTGATATACATATATAATTCTACCAATACTCCCACAAAGATAAGAAAATTGTTCTGACTTGAACATCTGAGTTATAACTGGCATATATAAGTAATTACCCTGATCTTTCCTGTCCGAAACAGGATGAACTATACAGTGCAGGGCACGTGCAAACAGAACGCCTCCATCCTTTACTTTACAGCTAGTCTAGATCAACAAGAACCTGGTCTATGTAAATATTGTTGGACTGAACTATGTTCTCCCAAAAATTAAGTTCAGCAATGTCTTGGGTTAACTTCAAACAGTGAAACTAGGGATTTTTTTTGACGGTATGAAACTAGGATTCATTCAAGTGTTAGTTAAGAAGTGGATGTGAATGTGATGATGCTGGGCATGTCAGTCAAGGAGACCAAAGTGGGGAAGAAAACAAGAGGGCTGTCTCAGTTCTGAACTTTGGTGTCAAACAAGGTTCAGAGACGTGAAAGATTAGGCGAATCTCAGCGCATCCGTACCTGCTTGCCGAGGATGACGAGTCCGGGGTTCTCCTGGAGCACGAGGGCGCGGAGGATCTTGGCGACGGCGAGCGGGAGGAGCGGGCGGGCGGGGTTGCACTTTCTGAGTTGCACTTTCACTTTTCCGGTGAAAACTGGGAAACACTTGTTTACTGCTGCTGTTCTATTTGCTACTTTAATCATACTACTGCCATGACTATTACTGCTGCAAGTTATTGATATACAGGTGTGGTTGAGAGTGACGTCTCAATTGCCAAAGTCTTATTGGTATTCTTGTGTTCCCATCGTGTCGAACTACAAATTTGGGTAATACTTCCCAACGAAGATTTCAGCGATCCCCTATACTTGTGGGCATCAGCATTTAACCCTTGTTTTCAGCAAGCCGGAGAGGTTGACACCCTCTCTGTTTCGTTGGGGCAAAGTAGTTTGTTTGTGTTGTGTGCAGGTTCCACGTTAGCCACCAGTTTCCCTGGTATTGCGCTGTGCTACAATCTGTTGCTGCTGACACCTACTGTAGAAACTTCATATCCTCCTGGTTCGATATACCTTGGTCATATTTTAAGTGAAAACTGCTGCTGTGCTACATCATACCTTCCTCTTGGGGTCTCCCAACGAACGTGTGTTCTCACGTCATCAGGGGAGGGCGTTATTTGAATGCACATTGTTTGGTTAATAGGCCGCATCCGCTATGGCCCAGAAAACAAGGTCAGTTTTCTCTCTAAAAAATAACTAGTTTTTATAAATTCTATAAATTAATACTCCCCCCGTTTCTTGATATAAGGTGTCTAAGTTTTTGAGAAAAAAATCAAAATATAAGGTGTATTATGATTTATGGATAATTTTACTCATAAAAATGAGTCACATTCTGGAATGGAGGGATTTAGAGGGTATTTGGTTAGACTTTTTACTTGGCTTTTGGCTTTGCTTTATAAGCCCAAAAAGCAGCTAAATAGATGCTTTTGACTTTTGGTTTTTTGTTTATGACTTACTATGGTATAATTCAAAAGTCAAAAGCCTCCCAAATATCATCCTCTCATCGTCATATGAAAGTGTAGTTGTAACACCGGACAACCTTCTATCAAAACTTTCCACGATTCCAATAATCATGTGTTTCATTTTTGGTTTTGACCCATTGGTAATCCCAGATAGGAAAATGGTATTTTTTCTGCTCTACAAACAAAATCTTGGGCTAAAGTATTACACCCATGGGATGATAAATTAATTGGGACCATAGCTGACTTGTTATAGTTAACCTTCAATCCTGTTGACAGTGAGAATTGTTGTAATACTACTTTGAGATTATCCAATTGCACATGATCTATTGGCATAATTAGCAATGTATCATCTGCGTATTGTATGATAGGGAATTTAGACCAAAAGAATTATCCAGTGGGGTAAGTTAATTTCTCCATCATGCCATACTTTGTTAATAAAAAATTGGAGCAGTTCACCAGCCATAACAAATAAGATGGGTGACAATTGATCTCCTTGCCTAACTCCTCCTTTGCATTTAATATTTCCCCAGACACTCCATTTAACAACAATGAGGTCGACACAGTGTAAATAGTATCTTTAATCAATCCCACGAATTTCTCACCAAAGCCCAATTGTTTTAACATGCATGGCTAATAGAATTGATTATTTATCTTACTAAGGATCAAATGTTAAATGGGAGAACAAAGAAAATTGATGTCAAGTACCATTTGTAAACTGAAAGTATGCAAGATACATACTCATAATAATCCTGCAGATATGATGACAAAGCCAGTTCTTATTGTTAACTAGGTGAGTGCCCGTGCGTTGCTACGGCGCCGATGATAGCAAACCTATGTAGATAGAATGAAAATGCATCGCGAATATGGACGGCTCAAGCCAACAACCTCTGCGTGCAACGAAGACCTCTTGTTTTCTACTATGAAAGAGCTCCTCTTGAAACATCCGCGATACAAACAAATCCAATTCAATCTAAGAGGACATTTACAGTTAGAAGACACAAACAAATCATGACTACAATCAAAATTGGAAAAGAAACTGCGCCAATGTGGAGCGGACTAAGCCGAAGGCAATATATTTTAACTTTAATGTTTCTTACCATGGTGAACAGGGATCCATGCAGTTGTAACTAATATTTGATATGATAAAGACAATTTCAATGCAAGTTGCAGTGAGTGTTTAGGATACACGGCATTAAAAGACATCAATTTCAAATTTAAACTCCTTTTAAATCCGAATACGGAATTGGAGATACCTTGCAGACAGTATTTTTTTTTTTAAATTATCTTCTTCATTGGGTTCAATTGGCCATGCCGAGCCAATCTAGGGCCCTTTTGTTTGGGCTGGCTGTGGCTGGCTGTGGGTGCTGTGCAGAAAAGTGCTGTCCAGGGAAGCTGGCTTTTTTCAGTGGAGGTCTTTGGCAATCTAGCTGCCTGTCTGACTGTAGATTGTTGAATTGTCTGAAACACCCTTTATAGTCATCAGAATTGTTTAGAAATGAACAACGTGTTGGCAATGTCGTCACGTGTTAAATAAATTTTGTAATACTTGAAAATAATAACTCAAATAATCAGGATATTTTTTGCACATAATTGCTAGTACCATGCACGCACGCGCACAAGTATGCTTTGCCCTGTGTAGTGCTCACGTGAAATCAAAGTTTGACTTGCCCTGTAGCCGTGTAGCGCTAGCAAAGGAACAAGAGAAGAAAATATCCCAGGCTTCTTGCGTGCACGGACGGATGTGGACCAGACGCGTGAACAAGAGGAAGGCTGCAAGCTGCACGCGGTGTTCGTTCGATGGCAGTTGCAGTAAATAGGCAAAACAACAAGGGCAAAGAAGAGTACCGATTCGGTTTTAAGTGGCAAAAGCTCGGGAAGCCAGATGAAGCACCTTCCGAGGTGCTTTACCTCGCGCGTGTATTTGCTCGAGCGGCTTTGGAAAAGCACACCGCACCGCCAGCCCTTTTGGCTCGTTTGTCTAGCTTTTTTTGGTGGAAAGCCACCAAACGCTGAAACAAAAGGGACCCTAATATGGCCAAGCCATACCATCCCGAGAGAAATGAATAAAAGGAAAACCACTGGAATTTTAGCAAAATGTGAACTCTGAACTTCCTGGTATTGCAATAAGACCCGATCTAACAGAAGTGCAACAAAAACAAAGGAAAATCAACAACTCATTCAGCCTGTGTTGCATTCAGTTTTCTTATTCAGCTGTAGTGCGTCGGAAAATTATACAGCAAGGGCCTCCAACTCTGGCTTTCCCAGTGAAGTAAATCCTTTTAATCCTCATCTCTAAGAGCCTTTAACACAAACAACTCAAATTAAGGAGAGAAGAACAAGTTCAGAGTTACAGCGTAGGTACATGGCCGGTGAACGCCCGCGACACAGCGCATGGTCGGAACTGCAAGTGCAGATCAAAGGATGGAGCCTCTCTTGCTGCCGCTCGACGCTGCTGAGGTCCCCCATGACGCCCGATGTCCGACATCGAGTGTAACTGAAGGTATTACCTCCAGCACTGCAGTATAGCCAGATTCAAGCATATTATAATGTATAACATATTACTCTTCAAATATAAACTTAGTTTGAACAAATTAAACTCTACAACACCTGATGCTATTTCAAAGATCTCTAGAGCACTTTTTTCTCATGTACATTTAGCCGCATATCAAAGTGTACAATCTCATTAGGTCATACAACACAATTAATCAAACAAATTAGTGCAATCTGTGGCGTGAGAGAAGACCACTCACCAAGACAGAGGAATAGCATGGGCGGCAGCGTACATCATAACAAATCGCACCGTCAAAGCACAGCTGGGATTGTCACATCCACCTGCTTGCTAATTGCAGTTTTCCCTTCGCCACAGCCTATGGTGGCCGCCAGGACGCTGGAGGGTCTGGGCCGGCAAGACGGCGTCCACGGACACTACACGCTCAGTTGGACCATCTCGAGACGAAAAAGCTAGTATTATGCAACAAAAAGGGATAAACTTTAGATTAAATGGAAATGTCTATAAGAAAGCCCGGAAAAATAACCATTCCACTTAAGCTGCTTCTTGGCTAATCCCTACCATTATTATCCTTATCAAATAGTTGTGCTAAAAGCCTACTCAGATGAATGGTACAACAAACTCCCATATTATAGACATTAATGTCCGTGCAAACATACTGTATTTTTTTTTGCGGGTAAAACATACTGTATAATTTTATTCAAGATGGACATACAACTTTGCAACAACTTTGTAAGAAATTAAGTACTTTGTTTGTATATGAAATCATTGCACCAAAAAAATGAAACTTGGTCTGTTTGTGCAAAAAAATGAAACCTGATCTGTTTGTGCCAAAAAAATATCAATTATCAGCAGCGATTACAAATCAGTTCAGCATATATTATAATGCTTCTATCATCCTTGCTGTTTTTTTTCAACTGAGGATCCCCATTGCATACATAAACAGGCAACTGGTAAGCAATGGTGCATAACAGCTACCAGACAGTTCTACAGTTATACGCCAAAAAAAATGGCCTACATCTACTGTCCTCTAATTCATGAAGTGAAATGACTCTGTCCATTTAGTCAACACTTGTGTCATTGTGTGGAATCATATAACACAATGAATAATTTACTCCAGAAATAATCCAAAAAATGAGCTACGCACACCCCTATAAATAAAAAAAGCAGTCTACCAAGACCAATGATGAATTGATTTCAGCATAATTAGCTAGCACTCAGTTCATAACTCGCAATGCTGGAATCAATGTCATTACATAGACAGGTGCATTACAGAAATGTAGACCCTATACCTTTTAGCATCACGATCACAGCTCTCCGGCGATAGCCATGGTCATTGGAATGATACGCTGCTCTCTTCTTTGACTTCTTTGACCGTGCTCCTGATGATGGTAATCACGGTGCCGGACCTAGTCACTGTGGTCTGCCTCGTGCTGCATAAGAAAAACAATACCTCAGTCTACTGAAGAAACTCCAGTAGTGCTTGTGTGTTGGCAATGTCATATAAACCACCAAGCACCAGGAGCAGCGATTACTCAAACCAGCATCATATATATTTAATGAATCAACAACTATTTATAGACAGAAAATCTTAAGAATAACATAACCTCAAACATATTGTATTACTTCTCAGTGTAAAGTAACTCCCAGCTTTAGGATCTTGATGCAAAATTCGGAAAATGCAACGTACTTGTTGCTGCTTCCCAACTTTAGGATCTAGCAGAAATCAAGTAAGAAAACAAACCCTCCTGAGCAATAGGTATGTGCGCTGGGGAGTTTCGAGGTCGATCTTATCAATCATTTTAGCACGGCAGAACCACTTTAAAGTCGGTCGACGTGTCACCTACCATGAAAGGTAGAAAAGCCTACTACCAAGTTCAAACCTCATCCTTTGACGAGTAGCTGGTTGTATCTGTTAGAGATAGAGGTTCTAGAATATTCAGGTTAAGCTGAATACGTATATGACTAGAGTATGAAGTCAATACGTTTCCCTCCTTCTAGTTATCCAATTGTAATCAGATTGTAACAGCTTGATGCCGCATAGCATCACAATATAAATAGACACCACGCGGCTCGGTATTGTGCACCGTGTAGAAACGCTTCCAAACTTTTACATGGTATCAGAGCCAAAAGGTCTCGAGTTCGAGACCCCGCTCACGCGGATTAAAAAAAAGGAAAAAAAGATCCTGCGGCCCGCTCCTATCCCACGCTAAGGACTAAAATAGCCTAGACGTGAGGGGAGTGTTGAATATAAATATATTGCCTAGCCCCTTTCCATCAGTTCGGACTTTTGGTCTAGATGGCTGGTGCAGCAATTCTATATCCAGACAACGACAAGGATCCAATCATGGTTCCGAACCCGGATTATGCAGCTTGGCGCGCCCGGGATCAAGAGGTGCTTCGCTACCTCGTTAATTCGCTCGCCAAGGAGGTCCTGATGCATGTCCTCCGGCTAGAGCATGCCGCTGATGTCTGGGCGGTGATAGAAGAGATGTTTGCCTCCCAAAGCAGGTCCAAGATCACGAATCTCCGTGTCTCGTTGGCAAACACCAAGATAATCAACATGAGTACAGCAACTTTCTTCGCCACCATGCAAGGTCTGGCGGATGAATTGGCAGGAGCAGGAAAACCGCTGGAGGAGGACGAGCTTGTTTCCTTCCTTCTTGCAGGGCTTGGATCAGACTACAATGCCCTAGTCGCTGCTCTCGGCGTGGTGAAAACCCCGCTCTCTGTCGCAGAACTGTTCTCGCAAGTTCAGAATTATGAACAGCGCCAATTGCTGCAGCGCCAACAGAGCGCCAGCTCCCCTGTCCATGACGGTTTCGAGTCCTCAGCAAACGCTGCAATGCGTGGACGCAACCGCGGAGGATACAGGCCCCGAAATTCAGCAACAATGGCGGCCGTGACGACAGACGTCGCAATGATCAGTATGATGGGCGCCGTGAAGATCAGCGCCGCGATGATCGCCCCCGTAACACCTCTTATCAGCGAGGGAGTGGCGGTCGAAATAACAATGGAGGTGGACGCGGACGTGGCCGCCGTCGTCGCACCACTCCATGGGTTGATGTAACCTGTGAAATCTGCAACCGTGAAGGACATCCAGCAAAGGATTGCTGGTACCGTTGGGATGATGTTGATGAAGAACCACCTGAAGATGCATATGCTTATGGAGTAGATACCAATTGGATCTCCGATTCTGGTGCTACTCACCACATCACGGGTGAACTCAACAACTTGTCTATGAGAGAGAACTACAATGGCCAAGACAAAGTGAACACAGCCAATGGGCAAGGTATGGATATTTGTCATGTTGGACATTCAATTATTAGTAACCCCATTAAAAATTTTGCTCTTCGAAATATTCTACATGTGCCTAATGCTTCCAAAAATTCATGTCCGTTCATCGTTTTACCCTTGATAATCATGTTTTCCTTGAATTTCATCCTTATTTTTTCTTGATTAAGGATCGGGACACGAGAAAGATTCTTCATAGAGGACGATGTGTAGGCGGCCTTTATCCACTTATATCTTCTACGGTCGAGTCGTCTCAGAAGCATGCCTTCCTCGTTAGCAAGCCTTCTCAAGCTCAGTGGCACAGTCGTCTTGGACATCCCTCCTCGCAAGTAGTTATGCAAGTTATTAGCAAGAATAAACTTCCTTTTGTTAGAGATTCGAGTTTTAGGTCTATTTGTGATCCGTGTCAACAAGCAAAGAGTCATCAGCTTCCCTATCCTGTCTCTCATAGTGTATCCAAGTTTCCACTTCAATTAGTTTTTACTGATGTGTGGGGTCCTGCACCTACGTCTGTTGGACGACATGATTACTATGTAAGCTTTATCGATGATTATAGTAAATTTACTTGGATATATCTTTTGAAGGCTAAATCTGATGTGTTTCAAGCCTTTATGAATTTTCAAAAGCTTGTTGAGAGAAAACTTGATAGAAAAATTCTCACAATTCAATCTGATTGGGGAGGAGAGTATGTTAAACTAAATTCGTTTTTTCAAACACATGGCATTGCTCATCATGTCTCTTGTCCTCATGCTCACCAGCAAAATGGTGCGGCTGAAAGAAAACATCGTCACATTGTAGAAGTTGGATTGTCCCTTCTTGCACATGCTGGTATGCCTCTTAAATTTTGGGATGAGGCTTTTCTCACCGCTACACATCTCATCAACATTCTTCCAAGCAAGGTTATAAAAAATGATACGCCTGCACATCGCCTTCTAGGTACTCAAACCAACTACTCCACTCTTCGTGTTTTTGGTTGTGCGTGTTGGCCCAATCTTCGTCCATACAACACATGGAAACTTGCTTTTCGTTCAAAACGGTGTGTTTTTCTGGGGTATAGCCCTATTCACAAGGGTGTAAAATGCTTAGATGTTTCCACTGGGCGTGTCTATGTGTCTAGAGATGTTGTTTTTGATGAAGCAGTTTTTCCATTCAAAGAACTTCACCCCAATGCCGGTGCCTTGTTGCGCCGTGAGCTCATTTTACTTGACTCTTCTCTTGCAAGATTTGAACATGGGGGCGCAAATATTGAATGTTCAACATTGGCTAATCCTACTAATCCTACTAATGTGTTTCCTGAGATCTTGCAGCATGGTGAAAATTTGGGTGAAAACGGAGTTCAAATCAGTGAAAACAGTACAAATGAAATAAACGCAGAAGATGACATGAGCACAGAACACGAGGTTGATTCGGCTGACAGATCGACCTCGGGATCGCCTGGAGTGTCAGCGTCATTCCCCTCGGGATCGAGTTCGGCAGAGGATCTCCGTCGGATCACGTGTCTGACAGCGTGCAGAACGCAGCAGTGCGAAATCGCTCATGTCACGCAAGTCTCCACTCCAACCTCGACACCTGGTGCGTCTTCATCATCACCTACGAGATCCCCGACACGGTCTCCTGTGCTATCCCCGGTGCCAGGATCTTCTGCGCCCACGTCTGAAGCCTCGGCCACACCGGTGTCTACAAGATCCGAAGCAGCTGCTCCACCAGTTGTGTCTAGAGTGGCTACACGTGCATCAAAAGGTATTCACAAACCTAGAGATTTCAAAGATGGTACTGTACGCTGGTGTTTAAATATTTCTTCAGATGAACCTGCAAATTTGAAAGATGCTTTGGAAAAGAAAGAGTGGAAAGATGCAATGGATGAGGAGTATCATGCACTTAAGCAAAATAAAACTTGGCATTTAGTTCCTCAGCGACATGGAACAAATGTTATTGACTGCAAATGGGTGTATAGAGTCAAGAAGAGATCAGATGGATCTATTGACAGGTATAAGGCCAGATTAGTTGCAAAGGGATTTAAGCAGCGTTATGGTGTTGATTATGAGGATACGTTTAGTCCAGTGGTTAAAATTGCTACTGTTCGACTTGTTCTGTCTCTTGCTGTTTCTAGAGGTTGGAGTTTGCGACAGTTGGATGTGAAGAACGCGTTCTTACATGGTGTTCTGGAAGAGGAGGTCTATATGAGACAACCACCTGGTTATGAAGACAGACATAAACCAAATTATATTTGCAAGCTTGACAAGGCATTATATGGTCTAAAACAAGCACCTCGAGCGTGGTATTTTCGATTGAGTGCTCAGTTAATCAGACTTGGATTTGTTACTTCAAAATCTGACACATCATTATTCATTTACCGCAAGTTCAATACTACTATATTTATGCTTATCTATGTCGATGACATTATTGTTGCTAGTTCTTCCAAGGCTGCAACCGATGCTCTTCTGCAAGATTTAAGTAAAGAATTTGCAATCAAGGATCTTGGTGATCTTCATTTTTTCTTGGGAATTGAAGTTCAGAAGGTAAATGATGGTCTTGTGCTGAGTCAAGCAAAATATGCAAAAGAAATACTTGTTCGAGTTGGTATGACAAATTGCAAGCCGTGCCCTACTCCATTGTCCTCATCTGAGAAGATATCAGCTCATGAAGGTACATTGCTTGGTCCTGATGATAGTACAAAGTATAGAAGTTTAGTTGGAGCACTACAATATCTAACTCTTACAAGGCCTGATATTTCCTATGCGGTGAATAAAGTTTGCCAATATCTTCATGCTCCAACGTCAGTACATTGGACAGCAGCTAAGCGTATCATAAGGTATATTCAACATACATTGCATGTCGGCTTGACTTTTCAGAAGTCGAGCTCTACTTTGGTTAGTGCCTTTTCCGATGCAGATTGGGCAGGTTGTCCCGATGATCGTAGATCCACTGGAGGATTTGCAATATTCTTTGGACCTAATCTTATTTCATGGAGTGCAAAGAAACAAGCAACAGTTTCGAGATCTAGTACTGAAGCTGAGTATAAGTCAGTTGCTAATGCAACAGCTGAAACTATTTGGATACAATCACTTCTTGAAGAGCTTGGAGTTAAGCTTTCACAAGTGCCGTGCCTGTGGTGTGACAATCTTGGTGCGACATATTTGTCCGCAAATCCAGTCTTTCATGCAAGAGCAAAGCATATAGAAATAGATTTCCATTTTGTTCGAGAGAGAGTTTTGAACAAGAAATTGGAGATTCGGTTTGTACCGTCACAAGATCAGGTTGCGGATGGTTTTACAAAACCACTTCCGGTGCGTTCGTTTGAGAAGTTCAAGCATAATCTCAACTTGTCCAAGTTGTGATTAAGGGAGGGTGTTAGAGATAGAGGTTCTAGAATATTCAGGTTAAGCTGAATACGTATATGACTAGAGTATGAAGTCAATACGTTTCCCTCCTTCTAGTTATCCAATTGTAATCAGATTGTAACAGCTTGATGCCGCATAGCATCGCAATATAAATAGACACCACGCGGCTCGGTATTGTGCACCGTGTAGAAACGCTTCCAAACTTTTACAGTATCGATGAGCAGATTAATGGTGGAGACACCGGCGAGGAGCAGGCAGCGTCCACGCACGCACACACTAGGCAAACGCACGCAGGCGTCTTGGCATAACGAGGAAAGGAAGGGGAGGGTGGGGCTGTCTCGACCCATCGACCGTTCGAGGAGGTCATGGACTCCAGTCGTCGGAGATCCCACTGGTGGCGGTGGCGGCTCGGTGAGAGATCTTCTCCTCCTCACTCCTGCTCGCGCAGCCGCTCCGACACCTCCATTCTTCTCTTCCCCCGAGCATCTCCTCGTACACCCGGCCGTCGTGTGCGTGCGTACGTGCGCTGCCCCTGGCGGCGGGTCGCTGGAAGCGGGAAGATGGGGTGTGGATCGCGTGCGAATCTAGGTTAGTTTCCGTGATTGGGCCGGTTGTAATGGGCCGAGCGCGGGACGACGGTCAGACGGAGCGGTCTAGCGAACCATCTCGGGAGGTTACACGACAACTCCCATTTAATAGTAAAGATTGTGAGCTTTGCTCAGACTTAATTAGTTGGTATAACTATTTAGCCCTGCGGATATTGGGGCCGAAAGTGTTCTTTGTTGTTCATGGAGAAGTTCTCGTTTGTGCTGCAATATGAAATTTATCTCAAGGTGGAGTGTTGTTTTATTGTGATCCAAATTCATATGAAAATAAAGTCTAACTTCTGCCGAAATAAAGCGAATCCTGTTGCCTCTAGGTCTGGGACAAGCTAAGCATCCTGCGATATGGATCATTACGATTATGTTAGAGTCACTATAAATACATCTTGTAAGCCGCTTGTGATAAGTCACGTTGTGGCGTTTGTAACCGCTCACAATATAGTAAAATTTCGCTGGCTGGCGCCTATGCTTTTTTTTTTCTCTTCCTCCTTGGAAGGGCTTTCCATGTTAAAATCTCGTGTCCCCTGTGTGTTGATCTTGCTTCCATTTATCATTTTATTGCCTAATCGTCTATGACAAGCTCCACTTGCTGCAGCTAATTAGCTATATGTATGAAGAAGCAAACTAATATGCAGATACATATGGATCAAGATTAAAAGCTAGCAGTTATGACGTGGCAAAACGATTCAGTGGCAGGAAAAAATCAAAAAAAGTTATGAATAGTGTCCGTAAACCGTTTACTTGTTAATTTGATATTTAATCATTTTCCATATTTCCACATATGCCATTGTATATATTAGCCCCACTAATAGTATTTTACCTTCCAAAAGATAATAGTAATATTAACGATTTTGATGGCTTATAAACCAGGCAGTGGCGGAGCTTGGGCCGAAAATCTGGGGGGCGATGGGCTGCTGGGGGGGACGATGGGCTGATGGGGGGCCAAATACTTATAGATATAAAGCTGAATCTACATGGGCTCTACATGGGCTGGGGGGCGACCGCCCCATTCGCCCCCACTAAGCTCCGCCACTGAAACCAGGGGCGTATCATCCTATCAGCTAATACTAACAGGTGCCACATGACAACCAGGAAATTTTTGTTTCTTTGAGATATTTTATACATTTGAGTGTATGACAAGTTGACAAGCCCCATTAAAGTTGAGAATTGTGTGCAAGTTATACTTCCACTAAAAATCAACAGCGAGAATAATTTAATGAAGAATTTGGCCAAATGCATTGGGTTCATCTATATATGTATGCCAGCTCTGCCACCGAGGCACTGAAAAATTTTCATTTGCGATATCCGTGTACTCATAGAATGCAACATACATAATGAATTTATTTTGGGAAATTTCACTGAAGAAAAAAGAAAATAATAAACATAAAAGTTCGAACCAAATCACACAATAAAATATTAAGTTTCAATAAATACCCAAACACCTTCTACTCATATTTCACTATAATTTTGAGATTGTCCGATTCGTCGAGCTCCTTGATCTGAGTCTTCAGATCGTGCAGTGCACCATCCACTGCCTCATTAGGTTTGTCCCTGGATCCCTTGCAACGAAGCTCCACCTCCTTAAGACTTTTTAGGTTCTTGACGCCCTCCAACTTCTTCTTGTTATAGAAGCTCATGGTGAGCATCTCGAGCTTTTCCATAGCTCCTTCCTCAAACTGGACAGTTTTTTGCGTACCGTCATCCTCGACAATGGCCAGCTCCTTGAGCACCGGGAACTTGTAGGAGATTTTGGCCACCAGCTGCTCATCACTGCAACACCCGTAACCTAAAGTGATCTTTAACAGGCTAGGCAGCTTGTACAAGACACCATATATTTGAGGACTCTGCAAATTTATCGATCGAAGTTCTATATGGACGAGCTGTGTGAGTGTCTCCACCCAGGAAGGAAATCTGTCAATTTTGCCATCAATGAGTAGGTACCGGAGCAGGTGTGGTGGGGATTGGAGCCGGTGAAGAAAAGCCATGTTGTTTTCGTCGCTGTTGTCTGCTGCTCTTGTCGGGGCCTGTCCTGGTGGGCCAAGTCTTGCTGGGACTTCTTCAATACAGAACTCACATAGGGAGGTTATGCGATCAATCGAGCTGGCAAGCTCTGTTAGAACCGTCTTATTGCAGTCCTTGGGGATAACGATTCCGAGCTCCCGTAACTGGACCAGTTTACCGATCTCCTGGGCAAGTCCAGTGTCTTCCTTACCGAGTTCGAGCCGATCTAACACTTGCAGAGACACCATTTTCTCGATCCCCGGGGGCAGCGTCAAGTATATCTGAGAATCATCCCTGTTTTTGAAACTCATGTGCTCAAGTTTCTTCAGATTGACTACTGATCCTGGGACTTCATTGAGCAGCGTCTCATAGAGCCAAAGTGTCTGCAAATGCTGCAAGTTGCTGATCTCACTTGGCAACAAGGTAATATCCGTATTATTTAAGTTTAAGAATCTGAGTAAGAACAACCGGCAAACTTGCTTCATATGACGGTTCCCCACATCTTTGCAGTCTTCCAGATCGAGTACTCTCAGCAAGGTGAACTTGGCTAGCCGATCAAGCAGCTTGCCTGGATCTTGATTTATCTTGTCGCAGAAGGAGCTCAAAGATCGGACATGCTGCATGCTCATCGCCTCAGCATCATGAACCACGTTGCTGTGGATGGAAAGGCGCCGGACAGCATCACAGGAGGATGTCTCTCCGCTTGGGCTTCCCACCAATCTGACAAAGTTTTCCTCTAGGGACTTGGACAGAATGACCTCGAGCACGATATCATGCACGCGGCAATGCCCTACAGTCCCATTTATGGCCACCCCAGGTTGAATCAAGCTTCTGCTCAACAGCTCGTCGTAGTAGGCTTCTGCAACCTCCTGCAATGTCAACCCCCTCTTTTCGGGAATCAGGCCTTCGGAGATCCATCTTCTGAGTAGCCTTGATTTAGGTATCATATAATCCTCCGGGAAAACGCTGAGGTACTGCGCACAAGCCTTTAGATGATGAGGCAGGTGGTTGTAGCTAAGTGCCATTATTTGCATCATCCCCTCCATGGTAGGGTTGCTCTCCAACTGAGAACCGATTGAGTTGCAGACTCTTCTCCAGATCTCTAAGCTACTAGGCGAGTCGTAGCTTGCCAGAACACTGGCGATGCTAACAATTGCCAATGGGAATCCACCACATTTTACTAGAATTTTCTTCATTTCATCTTGCAGGACCGTGGGAACAGTAAAAGAATCACCCTGTTTCGGGTACTAGCTGTCGCAGGTGCACTCTGTTCCAGGGTACTAGTTGTCGCAGGTGGTGTTGCAGAAGAACTAGCCTTTTCAGCAGCAGCTGGCGGTGGAGGTACATCCTGGCCAAATACTCTTCTGATAAATAATTTCTTGGAATCTTCCATCTCAAGGGGCTTGGCTTTGTAGATGTACTCACGAATTGTGCTGCATTGTTCGGCTACAGACTGTGATCGAGTGGTCACAATGACTCTGCTGCTGACATTGATCGTTGGCAACATTGCCCTTATAGCATTCCAAGCAGATACGGTCCATACATCGTCCATCACAATGAGGCAGCTGTTTGTTGAACAAAAGCATACTGTTACCGATTGGACATATGAATAGGCTGCACAAGGCCCATGCATTGCTACATAACCAAATAAAATATAATACATATTTGATAGGATTATATTTTTTGAATTGTCTGATAAGATTATATTATCATTTATAAGTAACGAAACTAAAAAAAATCACGCCTGCTGTTATTCTAAATGGTTACAGAAGATCATACAATGGGTAGGTCGATCCGAAGATGAACAAAATATCATCCAAATTTCACACATTTATAGTAGCAAGGAAATACAAGTGTTAAACTGTAAAAATCGTAGAGATGTCTATAATTTATAGCCAATAAAATATTTTCGTGGAACGGGATAACCAAGCTAGCCTCCACGACTGGCAGGATGACTACGTGCATGAAGTTCCTTTTCTTATGTAAAACCAGAAGAAGTTCAAGTATATCAGACATCAAGTACTTTCGGCCCAACCGGGTTTAGTTAAAGAGCATGAGGGGTTCGAATATCAACACTCTTTGTGACTTTCTGTTCGCTACATATGACAATTTAAATACATGTGTCCCCTCAGAGATAAGAGTTTACTTGTTATAGCTCTAATACAATAGGCCTTCTTGCAACAGGTGTTGTGCCTGAAAAGATTCGCACAAAGGTGGTCTGAATAAATAGCACTGTTCGTGCTAGGAGGCAGTGACTATGTTAATATAAAGGTTAATGATGACATTAACCATTATTTTCAGAATATGAAATGATTGCCACAAGAAGATCGCTGATCTCCAATACTTTTCAATATTGTGGCAGATAAAATGACAATGCTTATGATAAGGAGGAGGGAGTGTGACTAGGTAGTTGCTCTCACCCATATTTAGTTGAGTACGGAGCATCCATTCCCCAATATGCAAGACGATACAATTTTTCTTCATAGAATACAACGAAACTTGTGAATATGAAGCTATTCTCCGCACATTAGCAAGTATCTAGCCTTAATTTAAACTTCCATAGAAGCAATTTTTTTTTGGAAAGGCAAAAGAGTGGAGAATCAGTATAATATTTTATTTTAGTGCAAGGATAGTTCTCTCACTACAGGAATGGCGCCATACGCCGACGGCCAGAGGCTACGCCGACGGCCTTTTGTTGGGGCCGTCGGTGTAGAACCCGTGGAGGTCAGCCGGCCGCCTTGGCCGTCGGCGTAGAGAGGCTACGCCGACGGCCACCCTCGACATAGAAAAAGCCGTTGGCGTAGCCTCTCTACGCTGACGGCCACCCTTGGTATATAAAAACTGTTTCTGATCTAGCTCATCATTTTTAGCATAACTTTTGAATTTGGAATCAAATTTTGATGTTCTTTAGCTGGTTTCGAAGAGGAGAATGAGATCATCATCATAATACACATTGTTCAAGCTATATTATTCAAAACAAGTCATGAGTAAGAATGGAACCAAGAAGAAAGGCTGAAGTCTGGCCATGAAAGGTATAAACATTCCGCGTCTTCTCCCCACTTACATTGCTTTGTGAGCCACACTATATTTACGACCTAAAGCACCTATTGAGACTAGGTCATCCTATGATTGATTTTGATTTGCATACTTGATATCTTGTAGAATTCCGAACAAAACTCTAGTGTTTCGCCAGAAAAAGACCACTGAAGCGCCAGAATCCTTAAAAAAATTACATGTGGCCATATATTATGTGTAGAAGTGTGGTGGAAGGTACATAGAGGCAATATTTAGTTCACACAAGCGGTAGCACTTAGTAAATTCCTATAGTCGTAGATTCTGGCAGAAACCCTAGTTTAGACACCTAACTTTTCTGGGGTGACCCTATACCACACACACCCAACAGCCCAAACCAAGGCTATGTTGGTTTGCAATTCATTATGCTCCACTGTGCCAAATCTCGGCCCATTCCAACATGGTTAGATCATTTGGTGCCCAAGTTTGTCATGTTTCCTCCATAAACTCTAGTTTCGACACCTTAGAAAAAGGAAAATGATATTTATAAAAATAATTTGTAAAATCACTTCGGAACCATTGTTTCCTATACTAACATACACCTATATGTCGAATATGAGAACTTTATCACAAACTATGTCGTGGAATGGTCATAACTTGGTCATTTGGTTTGAAACTTATAAATGTTTATACATGATAGATCTTTTTGTGACGAAGTTTTTGAACAATTTGTTTGTTTTGCAAGCTATACAGAGGGAGTACCTGAGGTTATTTTGCATGAAATTGTTTTTATAAAAAAATGAATGTCAAATATACCGTTCTTTTTCTGCTTAATAGATTATACACATGCTATATATTCATGATAAGACTGATATAGAACAAAACACATTACATAAGAGATCAATCATGGCGAAACAAGTTCATATAATCATATAGCTCTAACTACACTGCTATGTACCCCATGATCACAAACAATCTATGGTTGAATGGTTAGCAGGGTGGTTGTACTCTCAGCTCATCAGAGTTTACATTCTATATTTGAACGTGTGTTGCATTTAGGTGAAATATTCTTTAGTGGGAGACGATGAGTAGGCCGCGGTGACTTTACCAATTTCAAGAATCGGTCCGCCGGCTCAGCATTTCGGAAATGCTTATAGCGGTAGAGTGTGTGTGTATGTTTATATGCGTGAGTGTATGCGCGTGTATGTGAGTATGCATTTGTATCGTGTTTCGTAAATAAATTAAAACCCTATGATCAGTACAACATTAATTGAAAAATACATTGTAGTAGTGATTAGGTGTATGTAAGTTATACCTGTTCCCGGCGAGATTCTTTTGGAGCTTCCCGGCCACACCCATGTCCGCGTACTGTTCGTCATTATTATAATCCTTTACCTCGACCATAGCAAGTATGCGCCAGAGCAGTCCATCCAGGTCCTTGCTTGCATCGAATTGCTGCGAAACCGACACAATTGCTTGTCGGGGAAAGCTGCCTTTAGATTCCGACACACCCCCACAGCAAGCGTCGTCTTCCCCACACCTCCGAACCCCACGATGGAGTACACCTTGAGCGTCTGGCCAGCGCCACCATTGATCACCGTGTCGGACAAACTTCTGATCTGAGCCTCCATGCCAACCAACTCGGTTGGGTCGAAGTTGGCGACGCCGAGTAGCAGTGATGTGGACGAGGCCGGGACGACGACGTCGCGTGCGCCGAAAGCTATCGATGGCCGGAGTGTCTGCCCGTCGACGCCGTACCGCGCGCGGCGCTCGCTGATGGCGACGGCGCGGGCATGCAGGGCCTTAATGTCGGTGGCGAGACGGTGCCGCGGGATGACCGTGATTATCCGGTGCCAGAAGCGGCCCAGAGACCCATGTCCAGGGACCCAAGAGGCCCAGCTGATGCGGCGCACGAAGATGTCGATGCAGTCCTCGGCGTCGTAGAAGAGCTCGCGCACCTGCTTCATCCACTCCCGGACGGAGTGGTCCACGGCGCTGTCGTCGGTCTCGGAGAGCATGCGGAGGAGGGCGTTCATCATGGCCGCGTCGTCCCTCAGGTTGACGACCTCGCCTCGGACGCCGCTCAGCAGCAGATACTCCTGCATAAGCAGCAGCCCGAGCTTGCCGACGACGGCCGTCGCCACGCCCTTGGCGTCCTTCGCCGCAGCAGCATCCTCTATTGTGGTCATCTGCTGGCTAGGCCGGAAGGTTGAACTAAATTTGATGGTTGGGCAACTCAGTATACAAAAATGGCCTGGAACGTATTTGCGAAGCACGAAATTTGATGGTTCTATTTATGGTGCTGAATTCCTGATGTCCACGAAATGCACCGGCTTAAACAAGGGCGAAGCTAGCTCATGCGTGGTTCCGACAGCAAAACGACAAGGACACCGGGGGAGGAAAACTAGCAAATTGTTATCATTTTTACTCATATAAAATTTTAGGGGAGTCGACTCTAGCGCGGCCTAGATCTGGGACCAACCGGGCCTAATTTGGTATTAGGGCTGCGACTGTGTGCAGCTGTTCGCAGAGTGTGGCTTAAGCGGCACGACGGGTGTTTAACCGTACTGGAGGTGAAAGTTAGCTGGGGCTGGAGTACGAAGGGGCTGGTCTTGCTCGTGCGGGTCGTGGGTATATCATGTTGCATTGGCCACGACTTTAAACTACTGCTGCGACGGCGTGAACAACGTGTACGGTTGCCCCATTCCGGTGGCAAAGAGAGAGGTATGCGATGTTATAGAAAAAAGTCTTTTCTTCTTGGGTCAGGGCAGGCGACAGCGGTGCCCATGGATTGTCGTTCCGTTTCTTGGAGGCATCGCCCAGATGTGTCAGCACCTAATTCGCTTCTATTCCGGTTTGGCTGATGTCTCCTGGTGAAAGATTAGGCTTGGAGTTCGATGTTCTCTACATTGTTCCTTTGTTGAGAGTGTTGCGTTTGGAGACACGGCTTGTCCTATGTTGCCGAGTCTTTTGTGTTTGCCGAGTGTCTCTTTTCTTCCATGCTAAATGTCCCCCCACCCCCCGCACCCCTTCTTATCCGGCTTCGGCGACCCACCCACACCCCCAAGTTAAGACTGGTCTCGCCGGCGCCGGCTCGACCTGGCCACACCTTCTTGTCCGACTCTGGTGACCCACCCCGCACCCCCCAAGTTAAGTCAGGTCTCGCAGGCGCCGACTCAGTCTGGCCGTGTTTCTCGGGAGGAAGAAGAATTGGGGATTAGCAGGGACGAAAGGGGAGGAAGAAGAAGGCGAACGTGGGTGGGACCCACGCCGCTGCACGTCACGCGGAGCGTGCAATCGCTCGCGCGGTCGACATATAGCCATTTCGGTTAAAAATATAGTGGTGTCCTTGTCATCATCCAATAAGTTTGGCGAGTCAGCTGGCCACTCCAATGTCAAATCACTACCGCAGTACGTGTATCCTTGAAACAGTACATGGATCAGCAAAAAGATACTAGCAACTTGCTGAAAGTTGATATTGCATATACAACTGCTTGCAAAGATATATTCCGGATGGAAGTGCCACTTCCAAGTTTCAACTACCAAGTTGAATTCGTGCACCAACTCGATTGATTAGTAAGTTTAATTAGTTAATTGATGGCGTGATCTGTCTACTGAGGGAGGACATTGCTCAATTTTATCACTTATTATAAAGGCAATTTGCTTAATTTACACGTACATGGGACTAGGTCCCCACACGAAGTTTATAAGTTCTCTTGATGATGACGCTCAATGCCTGATCAACCAATACAAGTTGCTTAATTTACAATGCATGTTGTTTTATTCAACATTACTTGATTGCGCTTGTTGGTCAAATATTTATTTGTAACAACTCATGCGTGCGAAGATTAATTCGTCCATCCACCGCACAGAAGTAATAGTTGCACACGCTTGTTATAGCTTGTCAGGCCGCACCACGTTTTGCCCCATCATCATCCGTGGTCCCAGTGGGGCAGCATGGGTTGATTCCAATGGCAGCACGCCTACGAGAGTGCGCGGCGGGGTCGAGGAAGAGAACTTCAATACTATTATGTTGGGAATCAGGGCAATCGGTACCGGCTGTTGGGGATATACAAACCAGGGGTTTCTCTAACATGGATAAATCAGGCTAGCCTGGGGTGGCCCAGGAAGATGGCAAGATCTATGCCGCCATGGAGGCCCACCTAGCCGGCAAGGCGGACGTAGGACGGCAAGGCGGAAGCCCAAGGCGGAGGCCCAAGATGGAGGCCTAGGCGACGGTCCAAGACTAAGGCGGCAAGTCCTTACTTGCCGGATAGGACTAGGACTCTGTATTCTTGTCGGACACGTTGACACCTTGTAAACCCTAGTTCTGGCCGCCTATATAAACCGGACCCCGGGAAACCTTTAGGGCACGCTCAACACAATCCTAACCATTGTAACCTGTTCACGGCGATTTGCCTTATAGTGAATTATAGCAGCACAGAGGGTTCCGCCACCGCCGCGGGATCTGAAGCTGGGTAAACCACCGTGTCCAATCTTGACCTTGACGATGCTGCACCTTCTGCCCCATAATTTATCCTAGTCCATAGACACCCCTAAACCTGCCGGATATGCCGATACTCCGACAGTTGGCGCCCACCGTGGGGCATAAGGCGTCAGGCGTCACGTTCCAGACGGGAACTCTTGGCGGCATCGGCAACGCCATCGCAGTCGGCACCGCCTCGCGCTTCGGCAACATCGGGTACATCATCCAATAAGTTTGGCAAGTCAGCTGGCCGCTCCAATGTGCAATCACTACCTTGTATCCTTGAAACAGTACATGGATCAGCAAAAAGATACTAGCAACTTACTGAAAGTTGATATTACATATACAGCTGGTTGCAAAGATATATTCCCGATGGAAGTGTCACTTCCAAGTTCCAACTACCAAGTTGAATTCGTGCACCAACTCGATTGATTAGTAAGTTTAATTAGTTAATTGATGGCGTTATCTGTCTACTGAGGGAGGACATTGCTCAATTTTATCACTTATTATAAAGGCAATTTGCTTAACTTACAAGTACATGGGACTAGGTCTCCACACGAAGTTTATAAGTTCTCTTGATGATAACGCTCAATGCCTGATCAACCAATACAAGTTGCTTAATTTACAATGCATGTTTTTTTATTCAACATTACTTGATTGCGCTTGTTGGTAAAATATTTATTTGTAACAACTCATGTGTGCAAAGATTAATTCGTCCATCCACCGCACATAAGTAATAGTTGCACACGCTTGTTATCGCTTGTCAGGTCGCACCACGTTTTTGTCCCCAACATCATTCGTGGCCCCAGTGGGGCCGCATGGGTCGATTCAGATGGCAGCACGCCTACGAGGGTGTGCGGCAGGGTCGAGGAAGAGAACTTCAATACTTAATTGTTGGGACTCGGGGCAATCGGTACCGGCGGCGATGAAATTTGGCAGTGAAGGTGGGAACTGGTGCAGCTCGAACGGATGTTGGAGCACCCAGAATTTTTCTCTATGAGGTGCCGCTTGAGTATATTTGAAATACTTGAGCCTCGTTTTAGGGATGATTGTTACAATTTTTACTCATATAAATTTTAGGGCAGTCAACTGGGCGCGGCCCAGATCTGGGCCCAACCGGACCCAATTTGGGTATTAGGGCTGCGGCTGTGTGCAGTTGTTCGTGGAGTGCGACTTAAGGAGCACGACGACTGTTTGACCGTGCTGGAGGTGAAAGTTAGCTGGGGTTGGAGTATGAAGGGGCTGGTCTTGCTCGTGCGGGTCGTGGGTGTACCATGTTGCATTGGTCACGACTTTAAACTACTGCTGCGGCGGCGTGAACAACGTGTACGGTTGCCCCATTCCGGTGGCAAAGAGAGAGGTATGCGATGTTATAGAAAAAAGTCATTTCCTTCTTGGGTCAGGGCAGGCGACAACAGTGGCCGTGGATTGTCGTTCCGCTTCTGGGAGGCATCACCCAGATGTGTCAGCGCCTAATTCACTTCTATTTCGGTTTGGCTGATGTCTCCGGGCGAAAGATTAGGTTTGGGGTTCAGCGTTCTCTACATTGTTCCTTTGTTGACAGTATCGTGTTTGGAGACACGGCTTGTCCTATGTTGCCGAGTCTTTTGTGTTTGCCGAGTGTTTCTTTTCTTCCATGCTAAATGTCCTCCCTCCACCCGCACCCCTTCTTATCCGGCTTCGGCGAGCCACCCACACCCCCAAGTTAAGTCCGGTCTCGCTGGCGCCGGCTCGACCTGGCCATCCATTCTTCTCCGGGCCTGGTGACCCACCCCGCACTCCTCCAAGTTAAGCCTGGTCTCGCAGGCGCCGGCTCAGCCTGGCCGTTTTTCTCGGAAGGAAGAAGAATTGGGGATTAGCAGGGACAAAAGGGGTTGGAAGAAGAAGGCGAACATAGGTGGGACCCATGCCGCTGCGTGTCACGCGAAGCGTGCAACAGATACGTCTCCAACGTATCTATAATTTCTGATGTTCCATGCTTATATTATGCCAATTGCTACATGTTTTATTCACACTTTATATCATTTTTATGCATTTTCTGGGACTAACCTATTAACAAGATGCCACAGTGCCAGTTCCTGTTTTCTGCTGTTTTTGGTTTCAGAAAAGTTGTTCTGGCAATATTCTCGGAATTGGACGAAACAAAAGCCAAAGTTCCTATTTTCCTGACACGTACACGGAGTCCGAAGGAGAGACGAAGGGGGGCCGTGGGCCGCCCTCACCAGGTGGTGGCGCCGTCCCACTCCTGCCGCCCCTTCGCCTATAAATTGCCTTCCTCGGGAAAACCCTAAGTACCCGAGTCGTATTCCACGAAAAGTTCCAGAGCCGCCGCCGCCGTCAACCCTAACTCGGGAGGGTTCTGAAGCTCTTCCCGGCACCCTGTCGGAGAGGGGAATCATCACCGGAGGGCTCTACATCGCCATGCCTGCCTCCGGAGTGATGTGTGAGTAGTTCATCTTTGGACTATGGGTCCATAGCAGTAGCTAGATGGTTGTCTTCTCCTCTTGTGCCATCATGTTTAGATCTTGTGAGCTGCCTATCATGATCAAGATCATCTTATTGTAATGGTACATGTTGTGTTTGCTGGGATCCGATGAATATTGATACCATGTCAAGTTGAATACTAAAATATTATGTCTATGTCTTTTATGATCTTGCATGCTCTCCGTTACTTGTTGATACTCTGGCCAAGTGGATGCTTGTGACTCCAAGAGGGAGTATTTATGCTAGATAGTGGGTTCAGTCTCCATTTAATCTGGGGGAGTGACAACAACCCTAAGGTTGTGGATGTGCTGTTGCCACTAGGGGTAACCTAATGATGCTTTGTCTAAGGATGAATGTGTTGTTTACATTATGCACTTTACTTAATGTAATTGTCTGTTGCTTGCAACTTAATACTGGAAGGGTGCGGACGCTAACCTGAAGGTGGACTATTTAGGCACAGATGCATGCTGGATAGCGGTCTGTGTACTTTGTCGTAATGCCCAAATGAATCTCATAGTAGACACCACAACTTGCACATGCATGTTATGCACTTTTCAATATTGTCAATTGCCCAGCTGTAATTTGTTACCCAGCATGTTAGTTATTTATTATGGAGAGACACCACTAGTGAACTGTGGACCCCGGTCCATTCTTTTACATCTGAAATACAACCTACTGCAATTACTGTTTTCTTTCATTATCTGCAAACAAACATCATTTTCCACACTATACGTCTAATCATTTGTTTTCAGCAAGCCGGTGAGATTGACAACCTCACAGTTAAGTTGGGACAAAGTATTTTGGTTGTTTTGTGTGCAGGTTCCCAGTCAACCGCCAGGACCTCCCCTACGACACCGCACTTTTTCTGGCACCATTGCTAGGAAGAGGAAGCACTCCACCAACAGCACTTTTTCTGGCGCCGTTGACACCTTCAGAAGTGTCTTCATCTCCTACTGGTTCGATAACCTCGGTTTCATACTGAGGGAAAACTTGCTGCTGCACTCATCATACCTTCCTCTTGGGGTTCCCAACGAACGTGTGACTTTCACGTCATCAACAACCGATCACTCGGTGACAGATAGCCATTTCGGTTAAAATTAAGTGGTGTCGTTGTCATCATCCAATTAGTTTGGCAAGTCAGCTGGCCGCTCCAATGTCCAATCACTACCATAGTACGTGTATCCTTGAAACAGTGCATGGATCAACAAAAAGATACTAGCAACTTACTGAAAGTTGATATTACATATACAGTTGCTTGCAAAGATATATTCCGGATGGAAGTGTCACTTCCAAGTTCCAACTACCAAGTTGAATTCGTGCACCAACGAGATTGATCAGTAAGTTTAATTAGTTAATTGATGGCATTATCTGTCTACTGAGGGAGGACATTGCTCAATTTTATCACTTATTATAAAGGCAATTTACTTAATTTACAAGTACATGGGACTAGTCTCCACACGAACTTTATAAGTTCTCTTGATGATAACGCTCAATGCCTGATCAGCCAATACAAGTTGCGTAATTTACAATGCATGTTGTTTTATTCAACATTACTTGATTGCGTTTGTTGGTAAAATATTTATTTGTAAGAACTCATGTGTGCAAAGATTAATTCGTCCATCCACCGCACAGAAGTAATAGTTGCACACGCTTGTTATCGCTTGTCAGGTCGCACCACGTTTTTGTCCCCAACATCATTCGTGGCCCCAGTACGCCTACGAGGGTGTGCGGCGGGGTCGAGGAAGAGAACTTCAATACTTAACTACTGGGACTCGGGGCAATCGGTACCGGCGGCGATGAAATTTGGCAGTGAAGGTGGGAACTGGTGCAGCTCGAACGGATGATGGAGCACCCAGAATTTTTTTCTATGAGGTGCCGCTTGAGTATATTTGAAATACTATAGCCTCCTTTTAGGGACGATTGTTACAATTTTTACTAATATAAAATTTTAGGGGAGTCAACTGCGGCGCGGCCCAGATCTGGGCCCAACCGGGCCCAATTTGGGTATTAGGGCTGCGGCTGTGTGCAGTTGTTCGCGGAGTGCGACTTAAGGAGCACGACGGCTGTTTGACCGTGCTGGAGGTGAAAGTTAGCTGGGGTTGGAGTATGAAGGGGCTGGTCTTGCTCGTACGGGTCGTGGGTGTATCATGTTGCATTGGCCACGACTTTGAACTACTGCTGCGGCGGCGTGAGTACGGTTGCCCCATTCCGGTGCCAAAGAGAGAGGTATGCGATGTTATAGAAAAAAGTCATTTCCTTCTTGGGTCAGGGCCGGCGACAACGGTGGCTGTGGATTGTCGTTCCGCTTCTTGGAGGCATCACCCAGATGTGTCAGCGCCTAATTCGCTTCTATTCCGGTTTGGCTGATGTCTCCGGGTGAAAGATTAGGTTTGGGGTTCAATGTTCTCTACATTGTTCCTTTGTTGAGAGTATCGTGTTTGGAGACACGGCTTGTCCTATGTTGCCGAGTCTTTTGTGTTTGCCGAGTGTCTCTTTTCTTCCATGCTAAATGTCTTCCCCCCATCCCGTACCCCTTCTTATCCAGCTTCGGCGACCCACCCACAACCCCAAGTTAAGTCTGGTCTCGCTGGAGCCGGTTCGACCTGGCCATCCATTCTTCTCCAGGTCTAGTGACCCACCCCGCACCTCTCCAAGTTAAGTCTGGTCTCGCAGGCGCCGGCTCAGCCTGGCCGTTTTTTTCGGAAGGAAGAAGAATTAGGGATTAGCGGGAACGAAAGGGGATGGAAGAAGAAGGCGAACATAGGTGGGACCCATGCCGCTCCGCGTCACACGGAGCGTGCAACCGATCAATCGGTCGACAAATAGCCATTTCGGTTAAAATAAAGTGGTGTCGTTGTCATCATCCAATAAGTTTGGTGAGTCAGCTGGCCACACTAGTAGGAGAACCCCTACAGCCGCCAGACTACTACTGGCGAACACGTATGCGTGCCCGCCAGTGCTACCACTGCTGGCGAAGCCAGAAAGCACTTCGCTAGCGCTACGAACACTACCGCTGGCGAAATAAAAACAGAGGCAGCCAGCGGTACGTGTGGGCGGAGGGTGGGGGAACTGGGCAGGCTATCGCTGGCGATTTCGTATCCGTGTTCGCCAGCGGTACCTGGGCTAGCACTGGCGAACTGGGTATGTTCGCCAGCGGTACCTATGGTAGCACTGGCGAACTGGGTATGTTCGCCAGCGGTACCTCACCCCCCCACACTTAGATTCGGCCCGCCCCCCGCGCCCGCCTCTCTCTCCCAAATTTCCCCAACTCCCGCGCGCTCGAACTCGCCGCCCCAACTCGCCGCCGGCGACCTCCCCCGCCCAAACCTGCGCGCACCCCGCCCCAACTCCTCGCCGGAGACCTCCCCTGCGCCCCGCCGCCGCCCAAACCTGCGCCGCGCCCACACGCTCGGTCCCCGCGTGGAGGAGGGAGTGCTCCGGCCCCGCACGAGATCGAGCGCAGCTCGCCCCCTCCCGCCGCCATCTTCTTCCCCTCCTCCGGCCGACACTCGCCGTCGAGCAAGGTACGGCCCCCTGTCCCCCCCTCTCTCTCCCTCCTCCCACTGCCATGTTCTTCCTCTCCCTCCCTCCTCTCCCTACTAGCGCACCGAAGGTGCTTGAGCAAATGCCCAGCCCATTTTTTTTTGAAAAAGCTACTGTTTTAAATTTAGGTTTAGGTAGTGTTTAGGTTTAATGAAATTAAATTTATGATTTAGTTTAGCTACTGTTTAGTTTTGAATTTAGATGTAGGTTTGCTTCTATTTAGGTTTACAAAATTTGATTAAAAAGCTACTGTTTTTTGTGAAGTGGGAATTAGTTAGGTTTAGGTCTCATTGAAAAAATTGAAATGCATAGCCGTATAAAAAAGCTACTGTTTTTCTGAATAAGCTACTTATTATGTTTAGCAAAATTGAAATGCAGAAATTAGTGTGGTGAACTAATGAATTGTTTTCTGCCGTGTGCAGGAACTTCAGAAGGACCTCGACGCTACTGCTCTTTTCAGTTTAAGGTGAGATGATGAGAAGCGTCGATGATTTTTTGTGGTGATGGTGTTGTGGTGGTGCTGTGATGACAATTCATGGTCGTCTTTTGTTTTTTGTATGAATTTGTGGTGGTTTGTGTTTTGTGATCGTGGTGCTGGTTTTTGTGGTGGTGGTGGTTGCCGACCGGATATGCCGGACAGGGTTTTGATGCCCTTGTAAATTTGTGAAATGTTTGCAGGTACCCTAGAGGCCCTTAAGATTGCCGGAACGTTGATTAACTTCCGTTCCGGCAAATTCGGGTACTCAATATGTCATATTTTTAGCAAAGGTCATGCCGAAATTTTCCGTGAATTTTGGCATCACTTTGGCTAAAGATATGACATATTTTTATGAAATAGATTAGTGAGTTTTTAATAGTTAAGTGCATATTTGTTGTATTAATTTACAATTTTTCTTATATAGTGCGATCGAAGATGTCCAACAACTACGAGGCCGGCGGTTCTGGGATAGGAGGCACAGATGCTGGTGGAGAAGATAATTATCTGGAGGCACTAGGAAAGCAGTTGACAATGCAAAGCGATCCGAGTCTGAGAGGGGGCATCCGATGGGGACACCACCACTAGTGGCGGTGTCCAAACAGGCACGGAGACGTCTGGTAGCGAAGCCAAACGTCAACGGCTGAGACGCCCAAACAGGCTCCCCTCCACGCGACAAGAATTCGAGCAGGTGGACCATACCAGCGGTCGCCCTACAAGGCCGTTAGATCTTGCAAAAGGGTACGGCAACAACTTGGGATGCATTGCCCGAGACTTTGGCAATCTCAATGACGAGCACTTAAAAAGAAAAACCAAACGACGAGGGCCGAGTACCTCATTGGCAAGCTACACGCACGGTACCAGTTCCCGAGCCCTATGATAACCTCAATGTCACGAATAATCTGGTCAACAGATATGCTCTTGGCAAGTTCTGCAAAGCATTTAGTACTTGGAGATCAACTGTGAGGGACATGATTGATGATGGTGCCGATTTCGCTGAGGTCAACAAGACCTTTCCAAATATCTGAAGATGACTTCACGCTTTTCAAAGCCAACGAAGCCAAACCTGAGAAGAAACTAAGGGAGTGGGGGAAAACTGCGCATGGAAAGAACGTAGCTCCCCACACTCTCGGGAGCCGTGGTTACCCTGGAAAGCAAAAAAGGTGGAAAAAGGAGGATGACGAGAGGAAAGGGCCTTCTATCTACGACAAGATCACCGACCCGCTGGCAAGACAGTTTATCAGGGCGCATTACAAGGAAAATCCTCTAACACCGGGAGAACTTGCCAATAATGCCAAGGTGAAGGAAATTATGGATAAACTTCTGGAGGAAGAAGAGAAAGAACGACAAGCTGCAGTTGGTGGATCTCAAGAAGGCTCCTCGAAGGCCGGCCCGTGGGACACCCTTTTAACAGGGCGCTGAACATTGTAAAGGAACTGCCGGTGTCACGTGCACCGAATCGTAGCCGTGTGATCGGCCTAGGAAGCGGTTACAAACATCAATTTTACTACGCGCCGAGACCACGGAGCATCGAAAGAGAGAAAGAAGGTCACAGAGATGGATCTCAGGCGGGAATTGGCTGCCGTGAATGCGAATATGCAGTCGACCATCCAAACTGAAGTTGTAAGGACGGTCAACAACCTAATTCCTACCATGATGGAGTCGATGGCATCTTGGATGAAAGCAGGCCAAACAGGGCCTTTCCCTGTGATCAACCTCGAGGCCAGCCATGGATCAAACAATGTGTCGCCTAACATTGGCCCCGTGATCAACGAACATCCAATGGGCGATGGATCGCCGACCGACAACGTGCCTCGTAGCAGCCCTTCCACTGGCACGCCAGCTCCAAGAGTCACACCATTAGCCGAGCTCAACGCTCTCAAGGTAATTGAGCGTTCCAAAAGTCTCGAGAAGTTTTATAATACTTCATTGGTGGCGCCTGACGTCTTACATGTTTTCGCAGGACGACGACGTGCCATGCACATTGCTATTGCGTGTTAACGGTGAGCTCAAGGATGTGGCGAAGGCAAGTATCGTGACACCACTTATCCGCATGATGCATTGTGTGCCTATGCCTGATGATGTGTTTAGGGTTGCAATTGCTCGGGTGTTGCCGGGTTGCGCATATTACGATCCTCCGGCTCAACCCCCCAATGCCGAAAGGGTATAATCTCGATGAATGCCAGCCGTGGCCGATGACATGGCCAAAATCACTGCTTCGTTTAGACCTTCCTAGCATCACCCCACAACCAACACAACTAACACCGGTCGACAGGTCGGCTCCACCTGATGCAGACCCGAGGACCCCATGGACTTCCTCAACGACGGGCCTCTTGACCAACATGACCATGATCTAATGCATTCTCACGTGCCTGATCTAAGAGAGAAGCTTCCGTGCTCCAAGCGTCTAAATTTCCATTCTCAACCATTGCCAGAAGCTACTGGGGAAGCCGGATTCAGCCAGGGCACACTCCATGATACCTTGCAACAGGCTCTCGATCCAAGGAGCCTAAGAAGGCGGAAAAGAAAAGATTCAAGAAAAGCAAGATAACCATTGGTGCCTCCAATAGCCAGCACGTGTCGGGAGATAAGATCCCCAAACGGGTTTGTGACAAGATGACCATCCCCAACTGGCATCGGTCCCATGAGTTGGCCAAACCGATGCTGCCGGATAATGTGCTAGCCGTCGTACGTCCTGAAATCAAAAGCGTCCATGATAAAGTTCTATTATTGGAAAAAGAACTTATCAAAGAGAACAATCCATCGTACCCGCTTTTCCCGGGAAAGGTACCAAAGGGCATGGGCTTTGTCGATATATATCCCGGGGACGTGTTCTTCCTGAGATTTAGTGATATCTTCGACATGATGCACATGAAGCCGCTCTCCACGTCCATGGTCCGACTATTTGCGCTCAATTTGGCGCAGCAACTCATGAGAGAGAACTCAAACATCATGATAGTCGACCCCTACTTCATGGAAGAGTGCTTTGTGAACACCCTTCGGGTAAAACTCGCACGGCAAAGTACCTCGAAGATTTCATGAGGAAGCATTGCACCAAAACTATCTTTCTCCTGCCTTACTTTCCCGCCGGGTAAGATTCTTTCGTACCTATCATAAACATTATTTCGTACACGCTTTTCCATCGCGTTAATTTGAAGATGATGGTCTCTATTTGTACTGTTTACCGCAGTAACCAATACGGCACCCTCATCGTTCTCTTCCCAATGGATTCGTATGCCCTGTATCTCGACTCGGGGAGTCAAGAGAAGACGAAAGACTACACCGGCATCAAGGATGTCCTGGATGAGGCTCTCAACAACTACTATTTAAATGAAGGCATGATGAGAAGACATATCGAAAAGCATGGCAAGAAGATATTCGTTCACACGACAGAGTTCGCCGGCATCAAGCAGGCGCCAGGCAGTAGGACGACGAACTTCAGCATCAGAGTTCATACGGGAGAAACAACGAGTAGCATTTCCTGCTGCTGTCGAGCAATGGGCCAAGCTAAAGGCGGCGGCCACTGATGAGGCAGTCAGGAAAGAGTTTCTTCGCATCCAGATGAACCTTTCAGAAATAATCGATAAAGAGCTCACCCACTGTGATGGGGTGTTCTATATTAATTCACCGACAAAGAACGAGATAGAAAGACGCCTAGGACATCAGGCCGATCGCAGGCCATTCAACACGCTAAATGGTTCTCGCGAATTCCCGCTGAAGTCAAAAGCCAACAACCCAAAACATAAATGACAACGGTGCGTGATTAAACTTTTTGAATCTTCTTTCTCTCTAAGTCCAATAATATTCTAAGTATGAGGCATAATATTTTTTGTGTCTAAGTCCTACTTTATTTGTGTCTAATTAAATCTTTTATGCACTCAATTTAATTTGTTGTCTAACTTTTTTATCTGTCTTCTGTATAGAGATGAAGAATGAGCAAGGAGGAGGCGGAAGCTAGCGGTCGGAAGAGAGGAGGAACGACCGGATACTTCACCGTGATCTCTTTGTAATCTTTGTCATTGCGTGCTGCTCACAAACTTAGAGTTTCAATTATTGTAATATCGAAGACTACTAAACACCGTCTCAATCGTGATGTACGGTATGCTTTTGTATGATACATATTCGGTCAAACATTTGTATAACTTTTCGGTTTGCACTTATAATCATGTATCTATACTGTTTCTGCTATCTGTACGTATATTGCTGATATATATACCTGTATATACTGCTGGAATACAATTTTAAAAAAAAAAACCCGCCAAATATACCGCTGGCGAACCTCTAAACTACCGCTGGCGGTCAAGGTTCTCCCACGCATCTGTACCGCTGGCGAACGGAGGACGTACCGCTGGCGGTCGTGCGCACCGCCAGCGCTGCGCGAACCTACCGCTGGCGGTCGGGAGCCGTGTTCGCCAGCGGTACAGTTTCGTACCACTGGCGACACGGGGACGGCCAGCGGTATAAACTACCACTGGCCATTTTGTACTGGCGAACCCGAATTCGCCAGTGGTAGGCTAAAAAAGATCGCCGGCGGTAGGGGTTTCCCTACTAGTGCCACTCCATTGTCGACTCACTAACACAGTACGTGTATCCTTGAAACAGTACATGGATCAGCAGAAAGATACTATCAACTTACGGAAAGTTGATATTACATATACAGCTGCTTGCAAAGATATATTCTCGATGGAAGTGACACTTCCAAGTTCCAACTACCAAGTTGAATTCATGCACCAACTCGACTGATTAGTAAGTTTAATTAGTTAATTGGTGGCATGATCTGTCTACTGAGGGGGGACATTGCTTAATTTTATCACTTATTATAAAGGCAATTTGCTTAATTTACAAGTACATGGGACTAGGTCTCCACACGAAGTTTATAAGTTCTCTTGAAAATAACGCTCAATGCCTGATCAACCAATACAAGTTGCTTAATTTACAACGCATGTTGTTTTATTCAACAATACTTGATTGCGCTTGTTAGTCAAATATTTATTCGTAACAACTCATGCGTGCGAAGATAAATTCTTCCATCCACCACACAGAAGTAATAGTTGCACACGCTTGTTATCGCTTGTCAGGCCACTCCACGTTTTTGCCCCTAACATCATTCATGGCCCCAGTGGGTCCGCATGGGTCGATTCTGACGTCAGCACGCCTACGAGATTGCGCGACGGGGTCGAGGAAGAGAACTTCAATACTATTCTATTGGGAATCGGGGAAATCGGTACCGGCGGCGGTGAAATTTGGCAGTGAAGGTGGGAAGTGGTGCGGCTCGAACGGATGATGGAGCATCCAGAAGTTTTCTCTATGAGGCGCCACTTGAGTATATTTGAAATACTTGAGCCTCCTTTTGGGAACGATTGTTATAATTTTTACTCATATAAAATTTTAGGGGAGTCGACTGTGGCGCGGCCCAGATCTGGGCCCAACCGGACCCAATCTGGGTATGAGGGCTGCGACTGTGTGCAGCTGTTCGCGGAGTGCGACTTCGGCGGCACGGCGGGTGTTTGACTGTGCTGGAGGTGGAAGTTAGATGGGGCTGGAGTATGAAGGGGCTGGTCTTGCTTGTGCGGGTCGTTGGTGTATCATGTTGCATTGGCCACGACTTTGCACTACTGCTGCGGCGGCGTGAACAACGTGTACGGTTGCCCCATTCCGGTGGCAAAAAGAGGTGTATGCAATGTTATAGACAAAAGTATTTTCCTTCTTGGGTCAGGGCAGGCGACAACGGTGCCAATGGGTGTCGTTCCGCTTCTTGAAGGCATTGCCCAAATGTGTCAGCACTTAATTCTCTTTTATTCTGGTTTGGTTGATCTCCGGGCGAAAGATTAGGTTTGGAGTTCGATGTTCTCTACATTGTTCCTTTGTCCATAGTATTGCGTCTGGAGACATGTACGGCTTTTCCTATGTTGTCGAGTGTCTCTTTTCTTCCATGCTAAATGTCCTCCATATGCTAAGTGTTTTTTTGGCAGTCATTCGGATATAATATACACTATCCAACATTTTTTTTTGTTTCCTAGTTTTTTTCGAGATACTCGGCAAACAGGGATCTTATGTCAGAGTGCCCTCGTATTTGCATGGATAATTTTCCAGTGGTGCTGAGTGTCTGCTTGATAAGCTAATTAAGGAGACATGCCCGTGAGTATTTTTTGTGCTGCGTAAAGGTTGCAGCTTTTCGTTTTTTTTCTTCTCATTTCATTAACAAATTCATGCAAAAGGAGGCGAAGTACAACATAGTAGTGAAGGGGAAATTAAAACAGTAAACATGGAGAATGCATGTGGTTTGTAGTGAATGGGAAATTGAAACATGAAACATGGAGAATGCATGTGGTTTGTAGTGAAGGGGAAATTAAAATGCATTTGGTTTGTAGTGAATCGGAAATTGAAATTATAAACATGGATAATGCATGTGGTTTGTAGTGAAGGGTAAATTAGAACAGTAAACGTGGAGAATGCATGTGGTTTGTTCGATCAGGGATGGATCAATTGCCGGCGAGGATCTGCTGCGCCTGGGTGACGGGCGCGAACCCATTGGGATGGTTTCTGAAGGAGTTGTCCGCCGACCAGATGAAGAGCCCCGGAAGCTTGTTGGCATTCCGCAGCTGCCTCGCCGCCTGGAGGGCAACGTCAGGCGTGACCCTCATCGGGCCAGTGCCTGTAACGAAGCTGGCGAGCAGCTTGGCGCCGGGATAGTTGGCGATCTGTTCGTCGTACTTGTTGATGTACGTGGCGGTAGAATTGCTGGACCGTTGGGTCACAGTAGGGCGCTATGGACGTGAACATTTTGTTCGGTGGGTAGTGGGTCTTCAGCCGGGCGAACAGACGGCCGATGCAGTTTGAGAACGTGTGAGCATCCGTTTCGGGGGCAAAGTGCTCGTAGTCGACGTCCACGCCGTCGAGGCCGTACTGGTCGATAATGACCGTGAGGGACGCGAAGGCGTTGTCCACCCACGAGTCGGCGTGGGCGGCCGTCGGCGTGAAGAAGACCAGATTGTCGTCGCCTAGCACGCTGTCGCCGCCGATGCCGAGCATTACCCTGACCTTGTTGGGGTGCGCGGACTTGATTGCACCCACTGTTGTAGGGGTGAGGTTGGCCGTGTCCCAGAACGGGCTGAATATGCCGTTCGTCGTCGTCCGTGGGTTTGGCGTCTCGACATCGATGCCAAAGGAGAGGATGAAGTCGAAGGCGACGGAGGGTTGATGGGTACGTTGGGGAACGTGACCCCAGTGAACTGCGCACCGATGTACGCGCGGAACAGGTTCCCGTTCGTCATGGCAGCTGGCTTGAGGACGCGGGTGAGGATTAGCTAGCGTACGTCTTGTGTGGCAGGCTTGAGGATTCGGCTCGAGCAAGGGTGAGATTAACTTCCGGCAACTAGTTCTGAATATATACTAGTACTAGCTAGTTCATGTTGGGTCCGTACCTGCCTTGCTTGCTTTCTGGCCATCGATCCATGACGTATTCGCGAGTCAGCTCTCTACTCCAATCACTAGCTAGCGCACTACGTGTAGAATCAGCAAAAAGATCAGTACTAGTAACTTACTCAAACTAGATGTTTTCTAAGAGTATTGCACATAAAGATGTATTCTTTTTTTGGTCCGATAAGGATGCAAAGATGTATTCTGGCTGAAAGTACTGCCAGTTTTTTTTAGAAGAGGGAATTTTATTACTCCACGCCTCTGCATCGAGTGATGCACACAGCCGATTATTACAAAGTCTCAAGTAGCAATTATTCAAAGTTTACAAACCAGAGATCACGCAAGATCAAAGTGCAGCTTAACTGACACAACTAACAGAATGAAAGGACTACAAAAGCCTACTAATATGCTGCCACTTATGCCGGAAGAAAAAATCCTGTGCCACCAACAGGAGACGCGCACATCCAGCCACCATAAGTTCCCGCTGGTCCGTAGGCAGCAAGAAAGACCAAAGCTGGATCCAGTGCGCCGCCATATGAATAACCTGTAAGACATGAAAATTTTCTTTTCTGTTAAAAACAAGATTGTTCCTACAATTTCAAATAGACCAACAAATAGCTGAAACGCCGATTCGAATCCTATCCTTGGTCTTTTTGTCCATCCTATTTTACCAGTTCCCGAACATATTGGTGACATTGGTAGGTGGAGGAATATTGTAAGTACAAAAAGCAACACGCCATACAAGTTTTGTAAAAGGGCAGGAAATAAATAAATGCTCCACCGATTCATTGTTCCCACAAAAAGAACACCGAGAGTCACCTTTCCAATTTCTTTTTGCCAAGTTATCCTTAGTCAGTACTACTTTCTTGTGAAGGAACCACATAAAAACCTTAATTTTAAGTGGAATTTTCAGTTTCCATAAGTATGCTTGCAAAAATCTCGTATGTCCATTCATCATGTCTTCATACATAGATTTCACCGTAAAAGTGCCATTTTGCGTCAAATTCCAATGAAATCTATCCGGAACATCATTTAGGTTAATATCCATTAATCTAATACATAAATGAGACCACATGTCCCACTTGATCCCTACTAGTGTCCTACGAAAGCCTATGTTCAAAGGAGGGGCATTGTGTAACACATCATGAACCGAAACATTTTGATGTTGCACAATGTTATAGAGTAATGGATATTGTTCTTTCAATGGTGTCTTGCCAAGCCAAGTATCTTCCAAAACCTGGTAGTTTCCCCATTACCAACTCCGACAGTTGGCTATGCTGATACTCCAACAGTTGGCGCCCACCGTGGGGCATAAGGCGTCAGGCGTCACGTTCCAGGCGGGAACTCTTGGCGGCATCGGCAACACCATCGCAGTCGGCACCGCCTCGCGCTTCGGCAACATCGGGTACATCATCCAATAAGTTTGGCAAGTCAGCTGGCCGCTCCAATGTCCAATCACTACAGTAGTACGTGTATCCTTGAAACAGTTCATGGCTCAGCAAAAAAAAAGATACTAGCAACTTACTGAAAGTTGATATTACATATACAACTGCTTGCAAAGATATATTCCCGATGGAAGTGTCACTTCAAAGTTCCAACTACCAAGTTGAATTCGTGCACCAACTCGATTGATTAGTAAGTTTAATTAGTAAATTGATGGCGTTATCTGTCTACTGAGGGAGGACATTGCTCAATTTTATCACTTATTATAAAGGCAATTTGCTTAACTTACAAGTATCCTTGAAACAGTACGTGTATCCTTGAAACAGTACATGGATCAGCAGAAAGATACTATCAACTCACGGAAAGTTGATATTACATATACAGCTGCTTGCAAAGATATATTCTCGATGGAAGTGACACTTCCAAGTTCCAACTACCAAGTTGAATTCATGCACCAACTCGACTGATTAGTAAGTTTAATTAGTTAATTGGTGGCATGATCTGTCTACTGAGGGGGGACATTGCTTAATTTTATCACTTATTATAAAGGCAATTTGCTTAATTTACAAGTACATGGGACTAGGTCTCCACACGAAGTTTATAAGTTCTCTTGAAAATAACGCTCAATACCTGATCAACCAATACAAGTTGCTTAATTTACAATGCATGTTTTTTTATTCAACATTACTTGATTGCGCTTGTTGGTAAAATACTTATTTGTAACAACTCATGTGTGCAAAGATTAATTCGTCCATCCACCGCACATAAGTAATAGTTGCACACGCTTGTTATCGCTTGTCAGATCGCACCACGTTTTTGCCCCCAACATCATTCGTGGCCCCAGTGGGGCTGCATGGGTCGATTCAGACGGCAGCACGCCTACGAGGGTGTGCGGCGGGGTCGAGGAAGAGAACTTCAATACTTAACTGTTGGGACTCGGGGTAATCGGTACCGACGGCGATGAAATTTGGCAGTGAAGGTGGGAAACTGGTGCAGCTCGAACGGATGATGGAGCACCCAGAATTTTTCTCTATGAGGTGCCGCTTGAGTATATTTGAAATACTTGAGCCTCCTTTTAGGGATTATTGTTACAATTTTTACTCATATAAAATTTTAGGGGAGTCAACTGTGGCGCGGCCCAGATCTGGGCCCAACCGGGCCCAATTTGGGTATTAGGGCTGCGGCTGTGTGCAGTTGTTCGCAGAGTGCGACTTAAGGAGCACTACGGCTGTTTGACCGTGCTGGAGGTGAAATTTAGCTGGGGTTGGAGTATGAAGGGGCTGGTCTTGCTCGTGCGGGTCGTGGGTGTACCATGTTGCATTGGCTACGACTTTAAACTACTGCTGCGGCGGCGTGAACAACGTGTACGGTTGCCCCATTCCGGTGGCAAAGAGAGAGGTATGCGATGTTATAGAAAAAAGTCATTTCCTTCTTGGGTCAGGGCAGGCGACAACAGTGGCCGTGGATTGTCGTTCCGCTTCTTGGAGGCATCACCCAGATGTGTCAGCGCCTAATTCGCTTCTATTTCGGTTTGGCTGATGTCTCCGGGCGAAAGATTAGGTTTGGGGTTCATCGTTCTCTACATTATTCCTTTGTTGAGAGTATCGTGTTTGGAGACACGGCTTGTCCTATGTTGCCGAGTCTTTTGTGTTTGCCGAGTGTGTCTTTTCTTCCATGCTAAATGTCCTCCCCCCCACCCGCACCCCTTCTTATCCGGCTTCGGCGACCCACCCACACCCCCAAGTTAAGTCCGGTCTCGCTGGCGCCGGCTCGACCTGGCCATCCATTCTTCTCCGGGTCTGGTGACCCACCCCGCACCCCTCCAAGTTAAGTCTGGTCTCGCAGGCGCCGGCTCAGCCTGGCCGTTTTTCTCGGAAGGAAGAAGAATTGGGGATTAGGGACAAAAGGGGATGGAAGAAGAAGGCGAACATAGGTGGGACCCATGTCGCTGCTTGTCACGCGAAGCGTGCAACCGATCACTCGGTAACAGATAGCCATTTCGGTTAAAATAAAGTGGTGTCGTTGTCATCATCCAATAAGTTTGGCAAGTCAGCTGGCCGCTCCAATGTCCAATCACTACCATAGTACGTGTATCCTTGAAACAGTGCATGGATCAGCAAAAAGATACTAGCAACTTACTGAAAGTTGATATTCTACTATATATAAAAGACGGAAGAAACCACGGCCTGTCCAGCCCTCCACGTCGCGGGCAAACCGCAGCCGTCCGATCTGCGAAATCGACGGCCGAGATGCGCCCACGTCGCCCCCAAACCGCGCGGTACTGTAGCACTCGATTTTCTTCCAATGGGACGCCGCCACGTCGCTCCGGTCACCGTCCGGTCGACCCGGTCGCAACCGGTTACCCCGCCGCACGATTATTGGCGCAGTACATTTTGCAGTAACCCCCCCGCCAAGGACCTAAACGCGAAACAGGAAAACGCGAAGGACTTTTCCGAAAAAACATCCCAGACCCCTCCCTTTCCTCTCTCTCCCCCGCGCGGTGCCGCAGCTCGCCGCCGGCGCCGGCGCGAATCGCCGCCGTCCCGCCGCTTCCCGGACCCTTTCGAGGCCACGGAGAGGTCCGCCGGCTCGCCCCGTACCTCCTCGCCGTAGATTGCGTCCCGGGGCAGCCCGGCCTCACGGGATTAGCCGCCGCCGCGTCCGCCGTCCTCCGCCGCCTTCACGCGGCGGCGCGGCTGCTCCGGCGACCATCTGGAGGCGGCGCCACCATCCGCGGACTCCCCGCGGCGAGCCGCTTCCGACGCGCCCACGCGCACGTCCTGGAACGCGGCGGCTCGCCGCCGGCGAGGTCAGCGCGGCCGCGCGGCGAACCAGGCTAGGGTTGGCCACTGTGACGTCAGCACGACATCACAGTGGGCCACCCTGTCAGTTTTCCAGTTTTTTTTAATAAAAAAAAAACCCAAATTTGATTAAAATTTAATAAATCATAACTTATTCATCTAAAATCAGAAAAATCAGAATAATATATCAAAATTTTCAGAAAAATGCGACCTTTCTTTTAATGCCATAATCATACATGTTTGAAATATTTACATTGATGCCATTAGTCAAACACTAATAAACCCTTTTTTTTTAAGGAGCCCAAATTATTCATACAATTTTGAAAAAATTCTACATAATGTAGACCAAAATTTGTAGATATGCCTACAAAAAAATGACAAATATGTCAACGTGGTCACATAAAAAATAAATATGCACGCCCAAGATTTGAATTTCAAATTCCCACAGTGCCTTCCAAATTTGTGTATTTCGTAGATGTCAAAATGGGATTCAAATGCGTAAAAACTATTAAAAAACTGGATGACTTCTGAATTTAAACGATTTCCAAAATACGGACAATTTTAAAACGGAAGACTCATTTGCATTTCATTAATTCCCGAATCTGCGCAATTTTTAAATGCGGCCACTTTCACAATTAAATTTAATAAGCGGAAAAAATATGACAAACATGTCAACATGGACACATAAAAAACCACCTACCTGCAACATATGATCAAATTCTACGTTTTAATAATTCAAAATTTTAAGCGATTCTCAAATCAGCGCACTTAATAAACGCAGAAAGAATTCAAACACAATAAAAGTACGAACATAACCACACACAAAAAACCGTTCTTAAAACGTATAGATTCGGGAAATTACGAAGCAAAGAAAACCATACCGGAACTTTCCAATCCGAATTTCAAATTTAATCCCTCCAATAAAGAATTCAAATTCTTTCAAGTCCACGAGCGCGGTGGAGGCCGTGCTTACAAAATATTACAGATAGATCATGACCACAAAATATAAGCATTTAATAAACATAAAAACAATTCAAGTATGAATAGCTCCCCGGTTTGACCATTTCAAAAATTTGAATAACTTCTCAACCTACACAATTTTTAAATTTCAACAATTTTACGGTTAAATAATTCAAAAGTTTAACCCACGGGCTCAATGAATAGCTCCCCAGTTTGACCATTTCAAAAATTTGACAATATTTCAATTTCAACAATTTTACGGTTAAAAAATTCAAAAATTTAGCCCACGGGCGCGGCGGAGCCCGCGCTTAGTCCCCTAGTTACATATACAGCTGCTTGCAAAGATATATTCCGGATGGAAGTGTCACTTCCAAGTTCCAACTACCAAGTTGAATTCCTTCACCAACTCGAGTGATTAATAAGTTTAATTAGTTAATTGATGGCCTTATCTGTCTACTGAGGGAGGACATTGCTCAATTTATCACTTATTATAAAGGCAATTTGCTTAATTTACAAGTACATGGGACTAGGTCTCCACACGAAGTTTATAAGTTCTCTTGATGATAACGCTCAATGCCTGATCAGCCAATACAAGTTGCTTAATTTACAATGCATGTTGTTTTATTCAACATTACTTGATTGCGCTTGTTGGTAAAATATTTATTTGTAACAACTCATGTGTGCAAAGATTAATTCGTCCATCCACCGCACAGAAGTAATAGTTGCACACGCTTGTTATCGCTTGTCAGGTCGCACCACGTTTTTACCCCAACATCATTCGTGGCCCCAGTGGGGCCGCATGGGTCGATTTACCGGCAGCACGCCTACGAGGGTGTGCGGCGGGGTCGGGAAAAAGAACTTCAATACTTAACTGTTGGGACTCGGGGCAATCGGTACCGGCGGCAAAGAAATTTGGCAGTGAAGGTGGGAACTGGTGCAGCTCGAACGGATGATGGAGCACCCAGAATTTTTTTTCTATGAGGTGTCGCTTGAGTATATTTGAAATACTTGAGCCTCCTTTTAGGGACGATTGTTACAATTTTTACTAATATAAAATTTTAGGGGAGTCAACTGTGGCGCGGCCTAGATCTGGGCCCAACCGGGCCCAATTTGGGTATTAGGGCTGCGGCTATGTGCAGTTGTTCGCGGAGTGCGACTTAAGGAGCACGAAGGCTGTTTGATCGTGCTGGAGGTGAAAGCTAGCTGGGGTTGGAGTATGAAGGGGCTGGTCTTGCTCGTGCGGGTCGTGGGTGTATCATGTTGCATTGTCCACGACTTTGAACTACTGCTGCGGCGGCGTGAACAACGTGTACGGTTGCCCCATTCCGGTGGCAAAGAGAGAGGTATGCGATGTTATAGAAAAAAGTCATTTCCTTCTTGGGTCAGGGCAGGCGACAACGGTGGTCGTGGATTGTCGTTCCGCTTCTTGGAGGCATCACCCAGATGTGTCAGCGCCTAATCCACTTCTATTCCGGTTTGGCTGATGTCTCTGGGCGAAAGATTAGGTTTGGGGTTCAATGTTCTCTACATTGTTCCTTTGTTGTGAGTATCGTGTTTGGAGACACGGCTTGTCCTATGTTGCCGAGTCTTTTGTGTTTGCCGAGTGTCTTTTTTCTTCCATGCTAAATGTCTTCCCCCCATTCCGTACCCCTTCTTATCCGGCTTCGGCGACCCACCCACACCCCCAAGTTAAGTCTGGTCTCGCTGGCGCCGGCTCGACCTGACCATCCATTCTTCTCCAGGTCTAGTGACCCACCCCGCACCCCTCCAAGTTAAGTCTGGTCTCGCAGGCGCCGGCTCAGCCTGGCCGTTTTTCTCGGAAGGAAGAAGAATTAGGGATTAGCGGGAACGAAAGGGGATGGAAGAAGAAGGCGAACATAGGTGGGACCCATGCCGATGCGCGTCACGCGGAGCGTGCAACCGATCACTCGGTCGACAAATAGCCATTTCGGTTAAAATAAAGTGGTGTCGTTGTCATCATCCAATAAGTTTGGTGAGTCAGCTGGCCACTCCATTGTCCAATCACTAACACAGTACGTGTATCCTTGAAACAGTACATGGATCAGCGGAAAGATACTATCAACTTACGGAAAGTTGATATTACATATACAGCTGCTTGCAAAGATATACTCTGGATGGAATTGACACTTCCAAGTTCCAACTACCAAGTTGAATTCATGCACCAACTCGACTGATTAGTAAGTTTAATTAGTTAATTGATGGCGTGAACTGTCTACTGAGGGGCGACATTGCTTAATTTTTTCACTTATTATAAAGGCAATTTGCTTAATTTACAAGTACATGGGACTAGGTCTCCACACGAAGTTTATAAGTTCTCTTGAAGATAACGCTCAATGCCTGATCAACCAATACAAGTTGCTTAATTTACAACGCATGTTGTTTTATTCAACAATACTTGATTGCGCTTGTAAGTCAAATATTTATTTGTAACAACTCATGCGTGCGAAGATAAATTCTTCCATCCACCGCACAGAAGTAATAGTTGCACACGCTTGTTATCGCTTGTCAGGCCGCACCACGTTTTTGCCCCCAACATCATTCGTGGTCCCAGTGGGGCCGCATGGGTCAATTCCGACGGCAGCATGCCTACGAGAGTGCGCGGCAGGGTCGAGGAAGAGAACTTCAATACTATTCTGTTGGGAATCGGGGCAATCGGTACCGGCGACAGTGAAATTTGGCAGTGAAGGTGGGAAGTGGTGCGGCTCTAACGGATAATGGAGCACCCTGAATTTTTCTCTATGACGCGCCGCTAGAGTATATTTGAAATACTTAAGTCTCCTTTTAGTGACGATTGTTATAATTTTTACTCATATAAAATTTTAGGGGAGTCGACTGTGGCGCGGCCCAGATCTGGGCCCAACCGGGCCCAATTTGGGTATTAGGGCTGCGACTTTGTGCAGCTGCTCGTGGAGTGCGACTTAAGCGGCACGGCGAGTGTTTGACCGTGCTGGAGGTGAAAGTTAGCTGGGGCTAGCTGGAGTATGAAGGGGCTTGTCTTGCTCGGGCGGGTCATGGGTGTATCATGTTGCATTGGCCACGACTTTGAACTACTGCTGCGGCGGCGTGAACAACGTGTACGGTTGCCCCATTCCGGTACCAAAGAGAGAGGTATGCAATGTTACAGAAAAAAGTCTTTTACTTCTTGGGTCAGGGCAGGCGACAACGGTGCTTGTGGATTGTCGTTCCGCTTCTTGGAGGCATCGCCCAGATGTGTCGGCACCTAATTGGCTTCTATTCCGGTTTGGCTGATGTCTCCTGGCGAAAGATTAGGTTTGGAGTTCGATGTTCTCTACATTGTTTCTTTGTTGAGAGTATCGCGTTTGGAGACACGGCTTGTTCTATGTTGCCGAGTCTTTTGTGTTTGCCGAGTGTCTCTTTTCTTCCATGCTAAATGTCCTCCCCCCTTACCCCCCGCACCCCTTCTTATCCGGCTCCGTCAACCCACCCACAATCCCAAGTTAAGTCTGGTCTCGCCGGCGCCGGCTCGACCTGGCCACCCCTTCTTCTCCGGCTCTAGTGACCCACCCCACACCCCCAAGTTAAGTCTGGTCTTGCAGACGCCGGCTCAGCATGGCCGTGTTTCTCGGGAGGAAGAAGAATTGGGGATTAACAGGGACGAAAGGGGAAGGAAGAAGAAGGCGAACATAGGTGGGACCCATGCCGCTGCGCTTCACGCGGAGCGTGCAACCGATCAGGCGGTCGACACGTAGCCATTTCGGTTAAAATAAAGTGGTGTCGTTTTCATCATCCAATAAGTTTGGAGAGTCAGCTGGCCACTCCAATGTCCAATCACTAACACAGTATGTGTATCCTTGAAACAGTACATGGATCAGCAAAAAGATACTAGCAACTTACGGAAAGTTGATATTACATATACAGCTGCTTGCAAAGATATATTCTGGATGGAAGTGACACTTCCAAGTTCCAACTACCAAGTTGAATTCATGCACCAACTCGACTGATTAGTAAGTTTAATTAGTTAATTGATGGTGTGATCTGTCTACTAAGGGAGGACATTGCTTAATTTTATCACCTATTATAAAAGGCAATTTGCTTAATTTACAATCACATGCATGGTACTAGGTCTCCACACGAAGTTTATAAGTTCTCTTGATGATAACGCTCAATGCCTGATACACCAATACAAGTTGCTTAATTTCCAACGCATGTTGATTTTTTCAACATTACTTAATTGCGCTTGTTGGTCAAATATTTATTTGTAGCAACTCATGCGTGCGAAGATTAATTCTTCCATCCACCACACAAAAGTAATAGTTGCATACGCTTGTTATCGCTTGTCAGGCCACTCCACGTTTTTGCCCCCAACATCATTCGTGGCCCCAGTGGGTCTGCATGGGTCGATTCTGACGTCAGCACGCCTACGAGATTGCGCGACGGGGTCGAGGAAGAGAACTTCAATACTATTCTATTGGGAATCGGGGAAATCGGTACCGGCGGCGGTGAAATTTGGCAGTGAAGGTGGGAAGTGGTGCGGCTCGAACGGATGATGGAGCATCCAGAAGTTTTCTCTATGAGGCGCCACTTGAGTATATTTGAAATACTTGAGCCTCCTTTTGGGAACGATTGTTATAATTTTTACTCATATAAAATTTTAGGGGAGTCGACTGTGGCGCGGCCCAGATCTGGGCCCAACCGGACCCAATCTGGGTATGAGGGCTGCGACTGTGTGCAGCTGTTCGCGGAGTGCGACTTCGGCGGCACGGCGGGTGTTTGACTGTGCTGGAGGTGGAAGTTAGATGGGGCTGGAGTATGAAGGGGCTGGTCTTGCTTGTGCGGGTCGTTGGTGTATCATGTTGCATTGGCCACGACTTTGCACTACTGCTGCGGCGGCGTGAACAACGTGTACGGTTGCCCCATTCCGGTGGCAAAAAGAGGTGTATGCAATGTTATAGACAAAAGTATTTTCCTTCTTGGGTCAGGGCAGGCGACAACGGTGCCAATGGGTGTCGTTCCGCTTCTTGAAGGCATTGCCCAAATGTGTCAGCACTTAATTCTCTTTTATTCTGGTTTGGTTGATCTCCGGGCGAAAGATTAGGTTTGGAGTTCGATGTTCTCTACATTGTTCCTTTGTCCATAGTATTGCGTCTGGAGACATGTACGGCTTTTCCTATGTTGTCGAGTGTCTCTTTTCTTCCATGCTAAATGTCCTCCATATGCTAAGTGTTTTTTTGGCAGTCATTCGGATATAATATACACTATCCAACATTTTTTTTTGTTTCCTAGTTTTTTTCGAGATACTCGGCAAACAGGGATCTTATGTCAGAGTGCCCTCGTATTTGCATGGATAATTTTCCAGTGGTGCTGAGTGTCTGCTTGATAAGCTAATTAAGGAGACATGCCCGTGAGTATTTTTTGTGCTGCGTAAAGGTTGCAGCTTTTCGTTTTTTTTCTTCTCATTTCATTAACAAATTCATGCAAAAGGAGGCGAAGTACAACATAGTAGTGAAGGGGAAATTAAAACAGTAAACATGGAGAATGCATGTGGTTTGTAGTGAATGGGAAATTGAAACATGAAACATGGAGAATGCATGTGGTTTGTAGTGAAGGGGAAATTAAAATGCATTTGGTTTGTAGTGAATCGGAAATTGAAATTATAAACATGGATAATGCATGTGGTTTGTAGTGAAGGGTAAATTAGAACAGTAAACGTGGAGAATGCATGTGGTTTGTTCGATCAGGGATGGATCAATTGCCGGCGAGGATCTGCTGCGCCTGGGTGACGGGCGCGAACCCATTGGGATGGTTTCTGAAGGAGTTGTCCGCCGACCAGATGAAGAGCCCCGGAAGCTTGTTGGCATTCCGCAGCTGCCTCGCCGCCTGGAGGGCAACGTCAGGCGTGACCCTCATCGGGCCAGTGCCTGTAACGAAGCTGGCGAGCAGCTTGGCGCCGGGATAGTTGGCGATCTGTTCGTCGTACTTGTTGATGTACGTGGCGGTAGAATTGCTGGACCGTTGGGTCACAGTAGGGCGCTATGGACGTGAACATTTTGTTCGGTGGGTAGTGGGTCTTCAGCCGGGCGAACAGACGGCCGATGCAGTTTGAGAACGTGTGAGCATCCGTTTCGGGGGCAAAGTGCTCGTAGTCGACGTCCACGCCGTCGAGGCCGTACTGGTCGATAATGACCGTGAGGGACGCGAAGGCGTTGTCCACCCACGAGTCGGCGTGGGCGGCCGTCGGCGTGAAGAAGACCAGATTGTCGTCGCCTAGCACGCTGTCGCCGCCGATGCCGAGCATTACCCTGACCTTGTTGGGGTGCGCGGACTTGATTGCACCCACTGTTGTAGGGGTGAGGTTGGCCGTGTCCCAGAACGGGCTGAATATGCCGTTCGTCGTCGTCCGTGGGTTTGGCGTCTCGACATCGATGCCAAAGGAGAGGATGAAGTCGAAGGTGACGGAGGGGTTGATGGGTACGTTGGGGAACGTGACCCCAGTGAACTGCGCACCGATGTACGCGCGGAACAGGTTCCCGTTCGTCATGGCAGCTGGCTTGAGGACGCGGGTGAGGATTAGCTAGCGTACGTCTTGTGTGGCAGGCTTGAGGATTCGGCTCGAGCAAGGGTGAGATTAACTTCCGGCAACTAGTTCTGAATATATACTAGTACTAGCTAGTTCATGTTGGGTCCGTACCTGCCTTGCTTGCTTTCTGGCCATCGATCCATGACGTATTCGCGAGTCAGCTCTCTACTCCAATCACTAGCTAGCGCACTACGTGTAGAATCAGCAAAAAGATCAGTACTAGTAACTTACTCAAACTAGATGTTTTCTAAGAGTATTGCACATAAAGATGTATTCTTTTTTGGTCCGATAAGGATGCAAAGATGTATTCTGGCTGAAAGTACTGCCAGTTTTTTTTAGAAGAGGGAATTTTATTACTCCACGCCTCTGCATCGAGTGATGCACACAGCCGATTATTACAAAGTCTCAAGTAGCAATTATTCAAAGTTTACAAACCAGAGATCACGCAAGATCAAAGTGCAGCTTAACTGACACAACTAACAGAATGAAAGGACTACAAAAGCCTACTAATATGCTGCCACGTATGCCGGAAGAAAAAATCCTGTGCCACCAACAGGAGACGCGCACATTCAGCCACCATAAGTTTCCGCTGGTCCGTAGGCAGCAAGAAAGCCCAAAGCTGGATCCAGTGCGCCGCCATATGAATAACCTGTAAGACATGAAAATTTTCTTTTCTGTTAAAAACAAGATTGTTCCTACAATTTCAAATAGACCAACAAATAGCTGAAACGCCGATTCGAATCCTATCCTTGGTCTTTTTGTCCATCCTATTTTACCAGTTCCCGAACATATTGGTGACATTGGTAGGTGGAGGAATATTGTAAGTACAAAAAGCAACACGCCATACAAGTTTTGTAAAAGGGCAGGAAATAAATAAATGCTCCACCGATTCATTGTTCCCACAAAAAGAACACCGAGAGTCACCTTTCCAATTTCTTTTTGCCAAGTTATCCTTAGTCAGTACTACTTTCTTGTGAAGGAACCACATAAAAACCTTAATTTTAAGTGGAATTTTCAGTTTCCATAAGTATGCTTGCAAAAATCTCGTATGTCCATTCATCATGTCTTCATACATAGATTTCACCGTAAAAGTGCGATTTTGCGTCAAATTCCAATGAAATCTATCCGGAACATCATTTAGGTTAATATCCATTAATCTAATACATAAATGAGACCACATGTCCCACTTGATCCCTACTAGTGTCCTACGAAAGCCTATGTTCAAAGGAGGGGCATTGTGTAACACATCGTGAACCGAAACATTTTGATGTTGCACAATGTTATAGAGTAATGGATATTGTTCTTTCAATGGTGTCTTGCCAAGCCAAGTATCTTCCCAAAACCTGGTAGTTTCCCCATTACCAACTCCGAAAGATCCTCTACTAAAGAAATCCTCCTTTACACACATAAGACCTTTCCAGAATGGAGAGTCATTAGGTTGTGCTTCTACGTGAGCCAAAATTTTACTATGAAGATATTTGATTTGCAGCAATTCCTATCAAACCCCTTCTTCATTTAAAACTTTAAACAAACACTTACTGAGTAAACATTTGTTCTTTAGTTCGAGCACTTCAACTCCTAAACCACCCTGGTCCTTCGGTCTACAAATGATGCTCCATTTTGTTAATCTATATTTTCTTTTGTTCTCATTGGTCTGCCAAAAAAAGCGCGAAGTCTAGTCTTTTTCGTACCCCTTTTTGTATTTCTAAAAAAGACATCATGAACATCGGCAAACTTGTTAAAACCGAATTAACAAGAACTAGCCGATCTCCATAGGATACATCTTTCCCTTCCAACATCCTAGCTTGCCTTCGAAAGGACTCTCAACAGGATACCATTCGGATTTCCGAAGTTTCCTATAATGAATCGGTACCCCAAGATATTTAAAAGGTAGAGAACCAGACTCGCAGCCGAAAATCTGTTTGTACTGGCTTTCTACCTCTTTTGCTGCCCCGAAGCAAAAAAATTCACTCTTATGAAAATTGATTTTAAGCCCTGAGAGTTGTTCAAAGATGCATAAGATGAGTTTCATATTGACCGCTTTTTCTAAATCGTGTTCCATGAAAAGTATAGTGTCGTCGGCATATTGTAAAATAGATAGTCCCCCTTCTACTAAATGAGGGATAACCTCGTATTTGACCATCTTCCTTCGCCCTGCGATAAGAATGGCTAGCATATCTGCCACTATATTGAAAAGCATCGGCGACAGTGGGTCTCCCTGTCAGTTTTCCTAGTCTGAAAATAATGACCGATGTCATCATTTACCCGAATGCCTACGCTCCCCCCTGAACAAATTGCGTAATCCAGTTGCACCATTCCTGTGTGAAACCTTTCATACGCATAGCTTGTTGGAGAAACGGCCATTTAACTTTATCGTATGCTTTCTCAAAGTCAATTTTAAAAATGACACCATTCATTTTCTTCCTTTGAAGTTCATGAATAGTTTCATGCAAGACCACCACCCCTTCGAGTATGTGGCGACCAGGCATAAACGCCGACTGTGTCGGTCTAATTATCTTTTGTGCAATTTCGGTAATACGATTAGTACCTACTTTCGTGAAAATTTTAAAACTGACATTGAGAAGACAAATTGGTCTATATTGCTGAATCTGTACCGCATTATCTTTCTTAGGTAATAAAGTGATGACTCCAAAGTTCAGTTTGAACAAAGACATGTTTCCTTGTTTTAACTGAACAAATAAAGCCATTAAATCTCTCTAATAACCTCCCAAAAGGTTTTATAAATTCTGCCGGAAATCCATCAGGCCCAGGTGCCTTGTTCATTTCCATCTGAGAAATAGCATCATACACTTCTTTCACTAAGAAATCAGCTGTAAGAATATTATTCTCTTCTTCGGATAATTGCGTATATCATTGTTCAATTCTCACCATCGTAACATCACCTGGCAAAGAAGCACCAAACAATTTCTTGTATACTTGGTAATATATGTTTTTAAATTTTCCTGCCCTATAATCGTTCCTTCCTCTTGCTCTAACTGAATTTTTTTCTTCTTTCTATGTTTCCCATTTGCCACAAGATGGAAATATTTCGTATTGTTTCCACCTTCTTGATGTGTTTAACTTTCGCCCTTTGTGCCCACTTAGTTTCCTCGTCCCTCCTAAGGCAACAAAGCCTATCAGTAGCATTTCTTAAAGAGTCTCTCTCCGCCACCGAAAGCGGATAATTCTCATCTTTAATATCAAGTTCATCAATAATTTTTAGCAATTTCTCTTTTTCTAGCTTATATTTTCCACTTTGATTTTTTGCCCACCCTTTGAGAAAACGTCGGAGGTGTCTTATTTTATTTTGCCACACCTCAATTGGTGTATCCCTTTAGCCGGCATTCCACTCGACTGCAACCATCTGATAAAACCTTCCTCTCTCAACCACGAAAGTTCAAAAGAGAAACGTGATGTATTCCCCACATGAGCATTAACTCCTGAATCGACTAACAAAGGAGTGTGATCAGATCCCACCCTAGTTAGAGCCTGTACTGTCACTAGGGGGTATTTCTGTTCCCATTCCGTAGAAGCTAGCACCCTGTCCAAATTTTCAAAAGTTGGATTTTCCCGCCTACTAGCCCAAGTGTACTGTCTACCTGAGAGCTCAAGCTCTCGCAACTCAAGGCTCTGAATAATTGCATTAAACATTATTGGCCACCTCGGATTGTAGTTGTCATTGTTCTTTTCTTCAGGTTTTCGAATTATGTTAAAATATCCACCTACCATCATCGGTAGTGTTTCATTTTCACATAGACAAACTAACTCTGACAAGAACTGAGTTTTATGTTCCTCTTGGGCTGCCCCATAAACGGACACTAACACCCACCGAAACCCATCGCCTCTAGACTTGAGGTGCAATTTTACACAAAAATCACCAACCTCGACATTAGTAACTTGAAGTGTGCCAACGTTCACACCTAAAAGCATACCCCCAGACCTGCCTCTAGGCGGTAGACAAAACCAACTAAAATCTTGACCAGCAGCCAAGTGATTTAAAAAAGGAGTAGCAAAATTGATCTTCTAGTTTCCGACAAAGCTAGAAAATCCAACTTCCTCTCCCGAATCGATTTTGCACGAACAGTGTTTTCCCGGGTCACGAAAACCCTCACTATTCCAGAACAAACCTTTTAAATTATGCATTTTAACGTTTACTTTTTGTTTTAATCCTAGCACTTCTACGCTTAGTCACCCCTGAATAATCTTTTCTTTTTCTGGTCCTCTTGACCGTGTCTGACCGAGTTGGAGGGACCGATTGCTCCTCCATTCTCATATCACTAGTAGGGAAAAGCCTACCGCTGGCGGACGGAATTGGCCTACCGCTGGCGGGCGGCCGCACGCCAGCGATCATTACGCCAGTGGTAATTTATACCGCTGGCGGTGGCCGTCCGCCAGCGGTAAGGCTCGTTACCGCTGGCGGGCACAATTTCTGCCCGCCAGCGTTAGATTGGACATCGCTGGCGTGCAGCCACGGCCGCCAGCGGTACATTTTTTGAATTTCTTTTTTCCGGAAAATCGTATTCCAGCAGTATCTACAGTACAGTAAATTCAAATACAGGCGTCAAACAAACAACAGAAATATAGACGACCACATACAAATGATCAAAGTGCCATACATAGATACCTTAGTTCATCACACATGCATGCATTACAAACCGAAAACGACATAGTACTTAAGCTAAACTTCGATAAGGTAAACAACATGCATTAGTTCATCACTTAACCTAACTTGAAATTTAACCTAAAACTACTCATCGAGATGACCCCAGCATGAACTTATGTCGGATGAGTCGTCCGACAACTCATCGAGATCATCCCAGAAGCTCGAATCCGAATCGTCGCCGGTCTTCTTGCACGGCGGCGCTGCACTGGAGGGTCCGGCGACGTCGGATCTCGCCTGCCTCTTCTTGTTCCTCGAGGCGTAGAAGTCCAGCTCCGCCTGCACCAGATCGGGGCGGTTCTGGCGCAGCGCGTCCATCCGCCACTCACCGGTCTGGGCAGCGCGGCGAGCTATCCCCTGGCGGCGGTTACGCCGCGCCTCGTCTACATCGACGATCTCCATCGGCGGCGCGAGGAACTCAGCCTCCTCCCGGGACTGAACGTCAGGGAAGTTGAGCTCAGCACGCGGCCATCCAAACCTCCAGGCCGCCGCGTCGAATGCGCGCGCGGCGAGCTCCGCCGTGTCGAAAGTCCCCATGTACCAACGGTGGCCGTCCACGGTGATCTCCGCGGACCAGCGGCCAGATGGACGGTGACGGACACCAATGAACCCGCTCATGGAGCGGCGGCGTGGCGGCATTCGCTGCATACAAGGCAAATAAAAAGTGTTAAACAACAATTTCAGTATAGAAATTGTAATAAGATGAAACATAACAACATTTTAATCATCGACAACCTAATAAGAATATAAAACATAACAACATTTCGGCCAAAGTCATGCCAAAATTCACGAGAAATTTTGGCATGACTTTGCCTAAAAATATGACAAAGTAGACCATATTTGATGGATAATCCACAAATATTACAAAGTTTCTCGCTTTCTACCTAGTTTTTCCTATTTAAATGACTTTATGTTGATTTTCCGAAAGTAATTCCAATTTGATCTACAAGTGTGTGACAGTTTGCTCTGATTTTTTTGGAAAAATCATATTAAGGTTCACAAATAGTGATTATATCACAAAACTGTTCATAGTTCATGGAAATTTTTCCCCTTTAAATGAATGGTTGTGGTACCCATATTGACCATTCTTTAAAAAAATCAAAGAAAGTGAATTTTTTTATCACAAAGTAGACCATATTTGATGTATAATCCATAAATATTACGAATTTTCTCGCTTTCTACCTAGTTTTGACTATTTAAATGACTTTATGTTGATTTTCCGAAAGTAATTCCCGAGACTTACTAGTTTGAGTTTTGAGATATCACACCAGATACATGCATTTTTCGTTCGAATGTATCTATACCTTGTTTATCAACTTGAGTCGTTAGTATATGACTTATTAAGACTATGTGCGCAGGTTTTTCAATTTTTTGATAGTTTATGAATTTTTTATTCTTATTTTTATATTGGTCAAATCTAAGTTTGACCAACATTTAAACAAGTTTAAAATATGAAAAACGATAACTAATCAATTTTTCTAATCAATTTAGACATTTTATTTGTCAAATTTTTGATTTACGGATTTAAAGATATGAATTATTCCATATTAAATATTATTACATAATCACTATTATTTATTCAAAAATATTGTTACATAATCATTGTTATTTATTCAGAAAATATATTACATAATCATTGTATTTATGTAAATAAATTTTGAAAATTTAAACAATAAAAAATGTAACATCATGACTTAGGGGATAATATGATTGATAGTATACTAATATCAGTAAGTTCTAACTTGTCATTTGGCAGCTAATTTGCAAGTAACTCAAAAGTTAAGCGTGCTCGGGCTGGAGCAGTTTGAGGATGGGTGACCTTCTGGGAAGTATTGACCAGAGTAAATACTTTGACCTGAGATTAAGTGTATAACTAGTTTAAGTGTGTGGCTAAGTGATAAATTTCAGAATAGAATTAGGAATAGAATTAGGGAATAGCATTAATAATAGTATTGAGAATATAACTGAAAATAAAATTTAAAAATTCCCTAGAGGGTCCTTGCCCGCGCGTGCCCAGTTTGTCCACGTGGAGGCCTTTAGTACCGATTCGTGTGCAACCGGTACTAAAGGGGTACCCTTTAGTCCCGCTTTGGTAGTACCGGTTGCACAACCGGTACTAAAGTCCATCTAAAACCGGTATTGATGCCTCTGTTTCTACTAGTGCTCTTGGCTGCTCTTGTCGATGAAGATGCCAGAGTTCGCCCCGATGTAGGTGAAGGAGTGCGGCACAGATCGAAATAGCGATCGGCATTTTTCTCCATGGTCTCCTCCTCCGTCTCCGACGAGCCGTCGTCTTCCGATGCGAGCACCCAAAAACGCCCATAGCAAACGGGCTCCGAGATCGCCTCGACGGTCGTCTCCGTAGTCGTCTCCACCGCCGCAACCACGGCCTGCGCCACCGTGTTCTCCTTCACGTTTGCGCCCGCAAGCACGCCGGCCTGCGCCTCCACGGTCTCCCCCACGCTTGCCGCCGCATGGGCGCCGGCGATCGACGGATCCGCGGCCGAGACCACGATCGCCTCCGCGGTCGCCTCACCTAACGGCTCTCTCATATGCCTCTCAAATATTCCGTAGATCTAAAATTGTTTGGGGGAAAATTTCACTTCCCGGCCTCTGCACCCGAAAGTACTGCCAGTTACCAGTTTCATTCGATTTATATTGATTACTTGACGTCATATTTGTCTGACGACCGTGCACACTGCGTAGCTTTGTCTTTCCTAATCCATATGGCCAAATTGCCGTACTTTACAAGTACATGCACCTGGTCTCACGATAAAAGTTGATAATTTCTCGTTACCCCATACAAGTTGCTTGATTTACGAGGCATGCCTGTTGGTTTGTTCAAATGGTTTGATTTCCCTTGTTTGTCAACCATTCCGAGGATAATGGCTTTTGTACTATTTCCTACAAGGACTGATTCATTCTTCCATCCACCAGACCAAAAATTATAATAAGGCTATGTTCAATTTTTCAAATGGACTTGGTCCCATAAATCAAGTTAATGAGTACTTTACAAGTTAATGGACATGGTTCCATAAATCAAGTTTACAATTTCTCATAAGGATACTTTACATACTTAGGTCTATCAATCAAGTTTATAATTTCTCATAAGGGTACTATATATGTAAATGGACCTGGTTCACCAAATAATGTGTATAATTTATCATACGGGTATTTTAAATTTGAATGGACTTGGTCCCATAAATCAAGTTTATATATTCTCATAAGGGTAACAATCGATGCCAAATTCATACTGTCATGGTATTTTCGGACGGTAATTAATTTTATGTTCGGAGGTATCATGCTTGTAGATCGAGATGGCAGCACATAAGAGACAACAATATATAGAGGTTTGGACCCTGGGAAATATCATCCAGTAAAGACCATACTCCTTGTTGTGTGTCGGTTTTGAATTATTTGTCATAAGCTCGTTGATCTCGAGCAAAAGCTTGATCTCGCCATTGTAGGTGCCCGATGAGGGTGATTGTGTTGTCAATGAGCACAGACAGGCACACTCAGCCGCCCCCGTTCCCTTATAAAGTTGGTTGAAATTAGAGTTACAAAGTGCTGAGCAGGCCCATGGATGTGTGTGCTCAAGCTAAACCCCAACAATATATTTTAAATCTGATTTGAATCGGTTTATATCAAGTTTCCCGCTAAGTCTGTTGCTTGGCAATTTTGGATTGGCATGTACTCCAAGATGGTGCTTTCGGGCCCCGCATGGGGTCCAAACCCTCATGGTGTCCCATCTATGGTGATACGAGTGGGCCATTTTTTGCACTTGTTGGCCTATATGGGACAGATGGTCTTGTCAATAACCCCCAAGTCCTCCGCGATCGGAGAGAGACATCGCTTGGCTTCGTTTAGGCACACAAGTGGATGATGTGTGTCCCACGTGCCGAGTGAGAGCTTGATGGATCTCACGCACTGCTCAAAAGAAGAGATATCAAAACCTAATTTGAGCTCGGGGAGAGATATTTGAGCAGCGATATTGGCTGCTTTTCGGTGTCCTTTTTAGGGAGGGAGAGAGAGAGAGTTTGTGAGCAAAATTGGTTTTTCTATGGTGCAGTACATATGTATTCTTTTTTCCGATAAGGATGCAAAGATGTATTCTTTTTTTTGAAACGGGGCAAAAGCTTTGCCTTATATTAATATAGAAGGAGCAAACATGACACGGCCGAAGCCAAAGTAAGAACGAACATTTATGGGGCTGTGAACAAACATCACAGCCCCCCCCCCCCCCCCCCCCCCCCGGAAACTAGCTAGTTACCCTACTCCGTCTACTCTCTCGGCAAGGAATATCGTCATCGTGTCACCGAACCACTTTTATTCGGGCCTCCTAGTCAGTGAGAGCTGCAAGCTTCTTTGCTCCCGCAAGGATCCAATTCCTCGCCTCGTTCTTGATCCGCTGAACCAAGATGGAGGGCGTCACAAACTTGTTGTTGAAGATTCTGGCGTTTCTTTCCTTCCATAATTCCCAGGTGATCAGGATGGTTGCTGTCCTGAGCCCCTGACGAGAAGAGCAATCAGAGGCCACCACAGCATTCCAGTATTCCAGGACAGTCGCTCTCCCCGAGCCAAGGTCTTGAATCAGGGTTGGGCATTTGAGCGAGATGGCCGCATCTGACCACACACGTTTGGAGTACTGGCACTCGAAGAGGATGTGTCTAGCCGTCTCGGGGCAGCATCTGCAAAGCTGGCAAGTGGGTTGATGAGGCCATCCTCTGATGGCGAGACGATCTGAAGTCCACAACCTGTTTTGAACCGCCAACCACGCGAAGAAGGAGCATTTTGGGGGAGCCCAAGGACTCCAGACGATGCCCGAGAATGGGGAAGCGATGGCCCCAATGAACTGCGCCTTGTAAGCCGATTTGGCCGTGTAGACCCCGTTGGGGTGAGGGTCCATGTGATCGAGTCAGCCGTCCCCGGGGACAGCGCCACATCCTGAAGGAGGCCCGAGAGCAGAATGAATTGCACGATGTGTTCGGTGGTGAAGTTTTCGACAGCAAGATCCGAGATCCACTTGTCATCCCCTAGGGCGTCATGAACGTTTCTGTTTTTGCTACGAGATGCCTTGAACAGAGCCGGAGCAATGGTTTGCGGCGGGAGGCCATTCGCAAAGATGTATTCTGGCTGGAAGTACTGCCAGCTACCAGTTTCATTCGATATATATTGGTTACCTGTCGTCATGATCTGTCTAAGGACAGCGCACACTGCGTAACTTTGTCTTTCCTAATCCATATCGCCAAATTGCCGTACTTTACTGGTAGTATATGCACCTAGTCTGGCAATGAAGTTCATTATTTCTCGGTACCCCAACGTGCGGCGCCGAATTCATACATAGGCCTGCCTGTTCGTTTGTTCAAATGACTTGCTTCCCCTGGTTTCTCATCCACTCAAGGTAACGACCTCTACATTCATGACAAAAAGGGCATCAAGTCGGGGGAACCGCTTGTTTCTTAGAAATTTTGCGCGCCAAATCCGTTTCCCGCGAGAGAGAAAGAAGCGATCGAAGAAAGAGATCAGAGCGAGCTCGTGGAATTCCGGGCGAGAGGGTAGTTAATCCTTGCGATCGTTTCTTTAAAGGGATACATCAGACTGATTCTTTCCAATTCTTGGCTGATACGGACTGCTTCCCTTCCATTTATTCTTGGGCCAGTTCAGTCTAATACGTACGTTATACCGCTGTGTTAATATTCATGCAAAAAGCTTAGACACCTGATATCTAGGAACGAAGGGAGTATAAATTTTCCAAGGCATCTTGGCATGTTAAAATTTACTTAATTGCCCTTGTTAGTCAATCATTGACGGGCCTAGAAAAAAAGACGAGACATTATTATCCATACTAGCAAAATGCCCGTGCGTTGCTACGGGGAATCAGAAGGTTATAATATTTTGCAAATATTGTTGAAATAAATTGACTGTAGGGAATTTTTTTTTCTAAATGCATGCTGAATTTGGTCTAGCTACTTATCATTATTTCCAAAAATCTAGACAAAAAAGACAAAACAAATACTTCCCGGTAGTCTGGCAGTAAAAGCCTAAGTTCAGATCGTCAAGGTTTTACATAAATAGCAAAATGCCCGTGCGTTGCAACGGAAACATATGCAAACCAACTCTAAATGAGATCAAACCAATATGGTCATTAATTTTGCATAAGCTATCCAACACTTGTATATATGCCCCAACTATTTGCTCTATAAGCACCCATCAACATATATAAATACCCATCAACATATTTTGTACCCAGATGTAATCACATGCATGTTAAACCCATTTTATGTAATCATGCAAATTTCTGCACATTCTTTACTAAATCATTATTGTAACGTCATCTTGGTAAATCAATGTTGACAAAGATACAAAAATCCAAATTTTATCATGTAGAAATCCAAAAAAGAAGCAGGTCAACGACAAGGAGAGGTGCAGATGGACCATCAGTCTTGCTAGGCAATGGATTAATTTTATACAACCTGTTTACTATAAATGAAACAATGGATCAGAATGTGAGCAAAATATATATATGTGACTTGCAGCTAGCTTTAGCAAATGAAACTGAACTTATTTCGTTGCTGCCAAAAATAGAGAAAAATCAGTCCTATATGTTCAGTATCATGCACAACCAAGCTGGATACTGGAACCAAAGCCAGCACAATACCAAAATATGATTCAGCAGAGCAATGCCGATGCTTGGATCTCAAAAAAAAAAGAAAAAAAAGCTTAACACAGTCAAAGCACCGATGGACTGCAGCGCTAGATTCCAATTCACCTCGACAACGACAACCGTCTCCTCTACTGAAACATTGAAACAACAACTACGACGGTCTTGCCTGCACGCCTCGACCATGCAGTCTCCATAGCCGCCGCAACACCATCCCCAGCACCAGTAGGTATGATCGCCTTTGAGGCACCCTCCTCAGACCCATCTATCTTGTTCTTCGACCTGGAGCTAGCAACGACAATCTGGTTGAGCAAAAGAAGAACGGTGGAGCTGAAAGACAGAGCAGCAAAAGAAGAACGGCCGGGCAAAGGCGAGGACGGGATGGCAGGGGGCAGACCGCGGCCAGGAAAGGCGAATCCGCACCGCCGGGCTGGGGTCTCACGCTGGCCTCCGAGCTCGTTCACCTCCCGGTGTCCGGCGACCTACTACTGCTGCTGCTTCCAGATCTGGCCGAAGCTCCTGCCTCCGAGCTCGCGTCTATGGAGGGATGGATGGAAGGAGGTACACATCTTCGTATTTGGTAAACCGCCGGTTGTTCCGCCACTGCCGTACCCGCCTCGCCGCCGCCCCAATCCGCCGGCCCGGTCGCCAGCCAATCGCGAGAGGGGTGGGAGACGAATGTGCTGTGCGATTTAGCCGCGCGGGTGAGCTCGGTATCGGTAAGACTAATTTTTTTTCTCGGAATACTGAACCGATCATATGACTTGGCGGTGGCGTACCCTGTAATATTTTCTGACATAGCCTAGCAATGCAAGGGTAAAATTGGTAATTTAAAAAACGTACCAACCATCACCTGAAGCTATATTATATAGTAGAGATATGCACCTATACTACCAATACCTAGTTAATGCGTCAACAAATTATGTTCTGCCATATATATTGGTGATGTTGATTCCCTAGCGGCACACGTCTAACTGACATTGGACTTTGTCTAATTTAGTTGTTCCTAATTCTTATATCCAAATTGCCTACTTTACAAGTATATGGACTTGGTTTCCCAGTAAAGTTTATAATCTCTCGTAAGGGTAACCATCAACGCCAAGTTCACACATATGCAAGTTGCTAAATTAAAGGAGCCATGGTGATTTATTCAAATGACCTGTTTTTCAATTACTCATGGATAACAACTACCACATTCATTCGATATATTGATTACTAGGCTTGGCGACATAATCTGCCTAACCAATTTTAATTTTCCTAATTGTCAACTTTACACGTACATTGGGGTAGGTGTCGCAACAAGTTTATAATTTCTCTTACGTTAATGCCCGACGTCAATTCATACCTATGCAAGTTGCTTAATGTAACATGCATGTTGGATTGTTCAAATGACTTGATTCCCCTTATTAATCAACCCCTGATGGATAACAACAACCGTACTAGCTATTTTCTACATAGACTGATTCAAGTGGAAATTGTCAAAAGCATTAAACTTTAATGAGATGGATTCCCTTGTTTGGAATCTTTAAATAAAGCTGCGGGGTTTAGTCTAATTGCTATTTGTATCATGTCATCAACTTTAGAGAGATTTTCCCGGTTATGATGCCTGCCCAGTGAATACTTGTTGTGCCTCCTACGGTGCACATTTTTATTTGTTTACTGTTTCATAACAAGATTATGACCAAAGATAATCTTAGAAAAAGGCAGATCTTGTGAGGCCCAAAAATTGTGAGTTCTTTTCTGATAACTCAATCCAGCACCTTATTTATAAAGTTTTTGAAGTAAATATTGGGAGCTGGTCTTATGAATCTATAGTTAGATTTTAGGTTCCCATTTCTTAAAACTCTGTACTAAACTCCATTTTATGTACACCTTTTTTTTATTAAAGGCATTTCCACCAATCTCATTAACGAAACCATAGAAGTTCCACTAGTGGAAATAACACTTTCAGTCCCGGGTTGTAAGGAACTTTAGGCCCAGATGCCCATCCGGGACTAGCCAACTAGGACTAGAGGTCCCAGGCTCTAGTCCCGGTTGGCTTACCACCCGGGACTAAAGGCCCTTCACGTGGCTGTCGTTGAGCTGCAGACCTTTAGTCCCGGGTCGTGTTACCAACCCGGACTAAATGTATAGAACTGAAATAATTTTGAAGTTTTTTTTTAGTCTTGAGTTATTTTAATTCTATTCCACAACTTTTCACTTAGCCACTCATTTAATCTCGAATTATACACTTAATCTTAGGTCAAAGTAATTACTCTGGTCAAACTTCCCAGAGGGTCACCCATCCTCAGACTGCCCTAGTCCCAGCACGCTCAATTATTGAGTTACTTTTAAACTAGCTTTCAAATGAGAAATGAGAACTTACTGATACTATTATCTTATCTATCATATTAACCCCTCGGTTCCGATGTTACACCTTTCATTGTTTAAATTTCAAAACTTTGTTTGAATAAGTAAAAATGATTATGTAATAGTATATCATGAATAAATAACAATAAAATGAATTTTACTTTATGTTTTTACATTTAATATGGAAGAATTCATATCTTTAAATCCGGAAATCAAAATTTGACAAAGAAAATGTCTAAGTTAATTAGAAAAATGTGAGGAATTAAAATATGCTATACATATCATCTTTTGCATCACGGAAATATCGATAGTTAGAAAATTTGACCTCTTTCAATGAATAGTCATGGCAGACATTTTGATCTTTTTTGAACAAAAATCAAATAAAGTGAAAATCCCCTAAAAAAATGTATCCTTTAGCATGGTTGTGTTAGGTTAGGACATAGGAACATCCAAAACCAAGATCCATCCAAATATTGCAAAGATTCCCTCTGTTTCACCCGAAGTGGGAATTTTCATCTATAAGTCCACCAACTTACTATAGAGAAAGTGAAGCCGGTGAAGCCGGTCACACACCGGAGTAGGGTATTGGACATTTACAACACCCAAAACAATTATATACATATGGTATGGAACCAGGTTGGTTTTGGTGGGGTTTCCAACGCTCCGGAGCCTCGCTTCGGTGAAACCTTGAACCCGCTCGAAAAAAGTCAAACTTCCCATATACCCCTTTGAACGGAGTCGAAAGGGGTAGGCCAGTAGAGTTTTTTTTGCTTAGTTGTGTTAGGTTAGGAAATATGAACATCCAAAACCAAGATCCACCCAACTCTTGCAAAGATTCCCTCTGTTTCGTCCGAAGTGGGAATTTTCAGCTATAAGTCCACCAACTGATGCATGTAAAATGCATACATGAACTTTGCACTATATTACTTATATTCCAATCATATTTGCATCATATAATGGTTATATTACTGTTATAATGCTTTGGGAATATTTTAATTATTTCCTATTTTTATGGAATTAACCCTGTGCAGGCAGAAAACCCTATTTCTTTCCTTTAATGTTTCAGGGACCCAAACGACGTCCAAATCACCTGCAAATTTACGAGCGTCAATATTTGGAAGGAACAAGACTTGGGGGCGAAGGAAGCGAACATACGGAGCCCCGAGGGCCAAAAGAGGTGGGCCCACGCGGCCCCTGTACCTGGCCGCGTGGGACCCCCTAGATTGGGCCTCGACGCTCCGTTGCCGTCGATCTTTTCTCCACCGACTCGGGTTTGACTTAAAACCGACTATAAAAATAGCCCCCCGACGTTCTCTGGAGGAGCGCCGCCGAATCACAGAAACAGAGATCTGGAGCTGCAGATTGGAGGAGAAAACTCCGGCGGGGCTGTGACACCCCTCCCTGGCACATATCACCAGAGAGGCAGTCGTCCCGTGCGCCATCCCAAGATAACTGGCCGCACGTCACAACAGTGTAACATAATGGAAATCATTACACAATCAGGCACATCAGTGCAACAAATGGTTTACAGGGCCATCAAGAAATGACAAAATATCAATCCCAACATGCCACGATACAGAGTTTTAACTGGCAGCGGAAGACATATGAGAGGCTACGGCTTGGAGCGGCTCCACTCCACAGGTTCTGGCTGGGCTACTGATCCTAGCACGCTCTTGCTTCAAATCCTTACTAAGGTGGAAGATGAATCCTCGACGAAACCTGGCCACAATCACAAGGCCCGTGAGTACATTAATATGCACTCAGCAAGAATCGCCACTCACCACAAACAATCCAACAATCATGCAACAGGATATACATTGGAAATAAAATACTACACATGGCAAGTGTGTACTCTAGACAAACAAATATACAGTATAACATAAAAGTAGCATGGCATCACAAGCAAAACATGGCATAAGCAAACAACGGGGTATCACCAGTACAGAGTCCAAGCCAGGTGGGGTTGGATCGTATACCGGCAATCAAACAAAGAGGTTACCTGTGACGAGTAGACGAGTGTATCAGTGGGTACCAAATCTTATAATTACTTCTGTCAACACAATCAGGCTTCCAAGCCTCTAGCCAACTCTGGCTATCAATCCAGCCAGCTCTGGCTATCTCCCGGGCATGCACGGTTGATGTTGGCTCTGGCCTAACTATAGGCTTCCAACGCATCACACCGCCATCCCATTCACCTCACAAGTAACATTCCCTGCATCATCTTATTGTTCATTTAGTGAGATCAGGTCGTTCATTAATTCTTTCAAACAAATCTTAAGTTTAACCTCCTGACATGACAAAGACACAGTGTGACCGACACTGAACTGTTGTTCCATATCCCAGGAACGGGGCTAGCTTGCTAGGTTGAGTCTCTCGAGAGTTTGCTTTCCCACCTATCAGAATGCATCCTACTCAGCCGACGCTCCAGGTTTCTCACGCCCAAAGTCGTACTAAGCAAATACACTCACATGACGGTCCACTTGCTAAGACACTCTCCTGCACCACCCTATGCGCGTGGCACAACGGGCAAGTAAATCCGGCACATCCCCCGGCGCGACCGGGTATGCCTAGCTCCGGACTCCCTATCATAGTCGAACCCGTGCCTGTCGACCTCTACCCTCGGACAGCGCAACCGAACGACTGCGCCCAATGGATGGCACAAAAGGGGCTCAACAACCTACTAGGTCATGGTCCTCCCATGAGACGACGATGGTTCTGCATTCAAGGTTCAGATTAGTGGCACCATGGACTGACCCTATCGTTGTTTGGAGGGGTGTTTCATTTAATCAAGTTTCATTAATCACCAGTCCAAACAACAGAGGATTAGTCCAGCATAATAATCACGACATCAATATCACATATCAACAACAACAAGGCATTAGCAACATAATACTTGCATGCATAGATAACAATATAACGATAATAATAATACCCGGGTGACTGTGGCGGGAGACCCGGCCGGTGTCACTCGGGGGTTAGTGTTCACAGAATAATAGCATAATGTTTCAAACGGATGACGGTGGCGGGAGACCCGGCCGGTGTCACCGTAAAAGAATGAACCGAAAAGCACTCATAAATATGAGAGAGCATCCATTCCACTCGAGGGTTATCTCGATGTGGTGTCAGCAATCTCGGCAAAAAGAACCAAATGGAAAGTCAGCTCCCAAGCGTCGCAGTCCGGGTGGTCTAAGCCAACCATATTTGACGGAGGGACAAGGCAAATAACTCTTTTGGCAAATGCTCCAACTCCGAGGATCATAAGACGACATTCGTCCGCTCCTCACCTCGGCGAAGGAAAAAGCAAACAAAGCCCCGCAAGCGCGAGACGCACAGGTGTAATAATTTCCCCCATTCCTCTGACTGAGGCGGTTCCACCGGCCATTGTCTCGGGAATGTGAGTGATGCACAGGTAAGCAGTTATATGGTAATGCAATAACTTAAAATGCAACATGATAAACATACAACAATACAAGGCTCATATAAAATATGGACAACATACAGACATGCAATGATAATAGCTGACAGACATAACAATATAACAGAAGACAGACATAACACCCGGCATGGTATTAAGCAATAAAACAAACAAGCATTGCAGGATGGCTCGTAGCAAGGGGTTAGCTTGCCTGCGAAGATGGGAATCCTCCGGGTTTGGAAAGGTCGGGTTGGTTCCGTGGTGTAGGGCAGCGATAGCCCCGTTCCACGGACTCCGGATTGCACGTACAATGGGCACCCCACAGAACTATTTTGGAACGAGATGATATCAGTACCACCAGAAAGAGCTCGTCGAGACGAAGATTTAGAAATTTGAATTGCCGAAAACGGACTTACGGTTCAAAAGTTGTGGCCATTTGAAAATCCGTCCAGCAGGAAAAGAAAAAGTTCTGCGCGAAAAAAAAACAGTTTGGGCCGCAAATGGGCCGCCCGGGCGCCTGTGCGCCGCGCGCTGCGCGCTGGACGCCCGCTCGCGGATGGGCCGCCAGTGGGCCGCACTGGGCTGGCTGGGATCTGCTGCTGGCCTGTGCTCCTGCTGGGAAAAAAACAGAGGATGGGCTGCTTCCACCGCTGGCCCGCTGGGCTGCTCCTGCTGTTGGCCCACTGGGCCAAGAAACGGTTTGAAACGGAAAAGGAGGACGGGCAGGGAACGGATCGGTCTCCGTCGTCCTCCTCCTCTGGCTCCTGCACGGGAGGTCGCCGCGCTCGCCGGAGCGGGCGGCTCGGCTCGCCGGCCGGCCGGCCGCCGGCGGGGACGGTGTGGCGGCGGAGGGCCGCGGCCACGGAGGGGGAGGCTCGGGGATAGGGTCAACGCCGTCCTTCACGCGGGCACGCACGGGCAGGGCACGGGCGGCTCGGGGAGCTCGCTGCTGCGGCTGCTCGGAGGGCCGAGGCAGCAGGATACGGCGGGGTTGGACTCGCCGCGGTCCACCGCGCCGGGGAGGAGGTTCGGCGGCAGGGAGAGGGCCACGGGACGGCGTCGGCGCGGGCTCGGTCGTGCGCGGCCGTGGCGGAGGCGAGCACGGACGGCTCCTCCGTCGTGCTGCCCGGCCAGCTCGGGGACGGCAGAGGGCGGCCGAGGGGGGGGGGGGGGGGAAGACCGGCTTGGGGAGGCTCAGCTAACCGGAGCAGGCCACGGGAGGGAGGAGAGGTGGTGGCCGTGCTGCCCTTGATGGAGCCGTGGTCACCGCTGCCTCCGGGTGCAGTGGAGTGGCTAGGAGGGAGAGGAGAAGGTGTGGAATGGCTAGCAAAAGCACGAGAGTGTGTAGAATGAGGTGCACTGCAGGGAGAGGAGCTCGGGCTGCTGCCTTCATAGTCAGGGGAATGGAGGGATAAATTGCACCGGTGACCGGTGTGCCTACTCGGTTCCAAGACATTTAGGATGAGGAGGATAAGAACGGGGATGGATAGGAAGGGCTGCTGGGGGTATAGTGTAGCACGAGTGTGCACTGCAGCAGAAGGTTTAGGCAGGGTTTAGGGTTAAGCGGATTTAGGTCACGCCAAAACGGCGTCTAGGGCGCGACACGAACGACATCATCGCGTTCCCGATGATTCGGGGGTCCAAACGCGATGGTGTTTTCACCGCTGCACGCCAACAACAAAACTCTACAACTTTGGCGACTAAAGTTTTCGCGAATTCGAAACTTCGTGCGACTAGAAGTTTTGAAAAACAGTACTGGTCTAACTCGAAAATGCTCGTTTGAGGAGGCAAACGATTTTTGGTTTGGTCGAGACTTTGCCCAGAGGTGTGGGCTCTCCTAGTACTTGCATCTGGGTGTTCTCCTCTCACTACAAAAATCATTTGGCTTGGTTTTGAAAACAATTGGGTTTTAGGGCAGAAACTTGGACAGAGGAAAAGTCAGATACTTTCTTGACAAGGCATCAAATATTTTTGCATAAATGGGTTACATACTGCCTAGGGATCATCCCTAAATTTTGTAGAATTTTTGGAGACATAAAGATAGGGGTTCCTTTGGAAATTGCAATTGGGCAAGAAAAGAGCATTACAAAGGAAGTATCTCAAATATTGCTCAAATGAGGTTGGGACAATGGAGTGAAATGTTCAGGAGGTGAAATCATGCACCTTCCCAAAATGGCATAATTTCTTGAGGAGTGGAAGGTGTCTAGATAATATCTGGATCAGAAATGGCATTTCGGAAAATAACGTCCAACTTGGAAATATTGCATTGGAGTATGCAATATTTTTGCATGGGTTGTCTTTATATGGATATGGGAGTACTCTGGTATTTTTTAGTGGGATTTATCCGGCGATGAATATAGGCTTCCCTTTGGTAGGTGGAGAAAAGGGTTTAAACGGTTTAATAATCGGGGCTAGGGTTTTCGAGGGAAAACCTAAGTAACAAAATTGTCACGGTTGTTGGAGTGGTTAGTGGATCACTGGGAAAATTTTGAGAGGGCAATTCTCAAGTCAAATCATCCGCAAAGACTTGAAGAAATAATTAGGATGAGTGGAAAAAGTTTTTCAGGTGTCGGAAAACACCGCTAAAATTAGGTTCCAAATTTTGGGGTGTTACAGACCTTCCCCCCTTAAAAAGAATCTCGTCCCGAGATTCAGGGAGTTATACAAGATAATTCTTGAACGATCCATTTATACCCCAATTAAAACTTTTTCGACAAAAACACTAGCGTTTTGGATATCCAAAGAGATCTACACACACAACAGGATTATTAAGGAAATCCAATATTTTAAAAGTATGATATTTCTACCATACTCAATGCATCTAAGAGATGGCATGGCAGGGGCTCACTCAATCAATCAATATAGGGTCTACTAGCAGGTTTATAAAAATTTAAATCTAAAGTTTTGTTCACCAAACGCAAACATGGCAATATCAAACGAGATCTACAATCAACTATCAACCAACAAACGAAGATTTATCTTGGCCAAATAATTAACTCAAGTTTGGGAACACAACAGTTTACGGATTTATTTTAGAAAAGCTGTATACCCATTTTCATGTATACACAGGTTTTGAAAAATAATAGGGTTTCTTTAGAAGAAAATATCTGTGCCACCGATAATTGGCTCACAGACACCGTGGGATAGGGCTATTCCAAAAATCATTTGCAGTGGTATGGCATAATCATTTCAACCATACCGAATAAGCCAGCACAACCAAACAATCATTAAAATAACATAGCAAAATTTTCTCCACTTGTATGCGACACACAAATCATCCATGTGATGAACCATGTATAGCAACAAGCAGGTGATTTTCCCAACATACACACAAGTCAGCAATAAGCAAGCGTGGTACCGTGGAGTACGGTATGAAATGCTCCCACTTAATGGCTAACTTGTGCAACACACGCAAAAATACTTTTCTTACTCGAAATAGTCCCATTCAAAGTTTGTATTAATTTTACAAGCGGGTATATGTGTCTGGGTTCACATGTACCACTCTTGTTTTTAGGTGATGTGTCGTTTCTTTAAAACTTTTCAACTGAAGAAAAGGACATGATATTCCGTCACACGTCAACCAAGTGGTTAACAAGGGAATCAGAACACCAAGTTTTATTACGGTTGATTCAACATCAACCAGAAAGCATACAACAAACCTTACATTACCAGCCAATACAAGAAAACAAACAACCTCACTGATTCTCACCTACCACATACAAGCGCCACTCAGGCTAACCAAACAGGGGATTACTCCGCTTAATGGCCACTTGCATCAGGCAGAGCGAGGCTAAGACGGAGAGTGGTGTCAACACTGCCATCTTCCTCGGGCTGGGGTCACAGGGTTTTCCTTGAAAGATTAGTCCACTGACCAGAAGTCACTGCCGAGTTCGGGCCACGGCTTCCTTAAAAACAGAAGACCAACATAGGTTGCCATCAAAAAAAACTTCAGAGCTATGGGCAAGGTAGGAACGCGGGATACCTTAGCGGAATCCTACTTCAATAGAGTTGGGTGCCAAGGGTAGCAGGCGAGGGTGGGGATAAAAGGCAGCTAGGACTGGGTCTCATATACTGGGTTGTGTCGGCTCCTTCTCTTGGAAGAAACCGGCGAGCCTCTCTCAGGGAATGGGACAAGTCCTACTGCACCTTACTGTGGACCGACACCAGCCATGCCGGTTAGGCGAAGATGGGTTAAATCCATCGGGCTCACTGTCGGGCAAAAGTAAGGTGGGGCTTTCCGTGCTAGGGTAGTCTACAGCCAGCCTGGTGCTCTGATACCACCCTGTGACACCCCTCCCTGGCACATATCACCAGAGAGGCAGTCGTCCCGTGCGCCATCCCAAGATAACTGGCCACACGTCACAACAGTGTAACATAATGGAAATCATTACACAATCAGGCACATCAGTGCAACAAATGGTTTACAGGGCCATCAAGGAATGACAAAATATCAATCCCAGCATGGCACGATACAGAGTTTTAACTGGCAGCGGAAGACATATGAGAGGCTACGGCTTGGAGCGGCTCCACTCCACAGGTTCTGGCTGGGCTACTGATCCTAGCACGCTTTTGCTTCAAATCCTTACTAAGGTGTAAGATGAATCCTCGACGAAACCTGGCCACAATCACAAGGCCCGTGAGTACATTAATATGCACTCAGCAAGAATCGCCACTCACCACAAACAATCCAACAATCATGCAACAGGATATACATTGGAAATAAAATACTACACATGGCAAGTGTGTACTCTAGACAAACAAATATACAGTATAACATAAAAGTAGCATGGCATCACAAGCAAAACATGGCATAAGCAAACAACGGGGTATCACCAGTACAGAGTCCAAGCCAGGTGGGGTTGGATCGTATACTGGCAATCAAACAAAGAGGTTACCTGTGACGAGTAGACGAGTGTATCAGTGGTACCAAATCTTATAATTACTCCTGTCAACACAATCAGGCTTCCAAGCCTCTAGCCAACTCTGGCTATCAATCCAGCCAACTCTGGCTATCTCCCGGGCATGCACGGTTGATGTTGGCTCTGGCCTAACTATAGGCTTCCAACGTATCACACCGCCATCCCATTCACCTCACAAGTAACATTCCCTGCATCATCTTATTGTTTATTTAGTGAGATCAGGTCGTTCATTAATTCTTTCAAACAAATCTTAAGTTTAACCTCCTGACACGACAAAGACACACAGTGTGACCGACACTGAACTGTTGTTCCATATCCCAGGAACGGGGCTAGCTTGCTAGGTTGAGTCTCTCGAGAGTTTCCTTTCCCACCTACCAGAATGCATCCTACTCAGCCGACGCTCCAGGTTTCTCACGCCCAAAGTCGTACTAAGCAAAATACACTCACATGACGGTCCACTTGCTAAGACACTCTCCTGCACCACCCTATGCGCGTGGCACAACGGGCAAGTAAATCCGGCACATCCCCCGGCGCGACCGGGTATGCCTAGCTCCGGACTCCCTATCACAGTCGAACCCGTGCCTGTCGACCTCTACCCTCGAACAGCGCAACCGAACGACTGCGCCCAATGGATGGCACAAAAGGGGCTCAACAACCTACTAGGTCATGGTCCTCCCATGAGACGACGATGGTTCTGCATTCAAGGTTCAGATTAGTGGCACCATGGACTGACCCTATCGTTGTTTGGAGGGGTGTTTCATTTAATCAAGTTTCATTATTCACCAGTCCAAACAACAGAGGATTAGTCCAGCATAATAATCACGACATCAATATCACATATAAACAACAACAAGGCATTAGCAACATAATACTTGCATGCATAGATAACAATATAACGATAATAATAATACCCGGGTGACAGTGGCGGGAGACCTGGCCGGTGTCACTCGGGGTTAGTGTTCACAGAATAATAGCATAATGTTTCAAACGGATGACGGTGGCGGGAGACCCGGCCGGTGTCACCGTAAAAGAATGAACCGAAAAGCACTCATAAAAATGAGAGAGCATCCATTCCACTCGAGGGTTATCTCGACGTGGTGTCAGCAATCTCGGCAAAAAGAACCAAATGGAAAGTCAGCTCCCAAGCGTCGCAGTCCGGGTGGTCTAAGCCAACCATATTTGACGAAGGGACAAGGCAAATAACTCTTTTGGCAAATGCCCCAACGCCGAGGATCATAAGACGACATTCGTCCGCTCCTCACCTCGGCGAAGAGGAAAAAGCAAACAAAGCCCCGCAAGCGCGAGACGCACAGGTGTAATAATTTCCCCCATTCCTCTGACTGAGGCGGTTCCACCGGCCATTGTCTCGGGAATGTGAGTGATGCACAGGTAAGCAGTTATATGGTAATGCAATAACTTAAAATGCAACATGATAAACATACAACAATACAAGGCTCATATAAAATATGGACAACATACAGACATGCAATGATAATAGCTGACAGACATAACAATATAACAGAAGACAGACATAACACCCGGCATGGTATTAAGCAATAAAACAAACAAGCATTGCAGGATGGCTCGTAGCAAGGGGTTAGCTTGCCTGCGAAGATGGGAATCCTCCGGGTTTGGAAAGGTCGGGTTGGTTCCGCGGTGTAGGGCAGCGATAGCCCCGTTCCACGGACTCCGGATTGCACGTACAATGGGCACCCCACAGAACTATTTTGGAACGAGATGATATCAGTACCACCGGAAAGAGCTCGTCGAGACAAAGATTTAGAAATTTGAATTGCCGAAAACGGACTTACGGTTCAAAAGTTGTGGCCATTTGAAAATCCGTCCAGCAGGAAAAGAAAAAGTTCTGCGCGAAAAAAAAAACAGTTTGGGCCGCAAATGGGCCGCCCGGGCGCCTGTGCGCCGCGCGCTGCGCGCTGGACGCCCGCTCGCGGATGGGCCGCCAGTGGGCCGCACTGGGCTGGCTGGGATCTGCTGCTGGCCTGTGCTCCTGCTGGGAAAAAAACAGAGGCTGGGCTGCTTCCACCGCTGGCCCGCTGGGCTGCTCCTGCTGTTGGCCCACTGGGCCAAGAAACGGTTTGAAACGGAAAAGGAGGACGGGCAGGGAACGGATCGGTCTCCGTCGTCCTCCTCCTCTGGACACGGAGGGGGAGGCTCGGGGATAGGGTCAACGCCGTCCTTCACGCGGGCACGCACGGGCAGGGCACGGGCGGCTCGGGGAGCTCGCTGCTGCGGCTGCTCGGAGGGCCGAGGCAGCAGGATACGGCGGGGTTGGACTCGCCGTGGTCCACCGCGCCGGGGAGGAGGTTCGGCGGCAGGGAGAGGGCCACGGGACGGCGTCGGCGCGGGCTCGGCCGTGCGCGGCCGTGGCAGACGCGAGCATGGACGGCTCCTCCGTCGTGCTGCCCGGCCAGCTCGGGGACGGCAGAGGGCGGCCGAGGGGGGGGGGGGGGGAAGACCGGCTTGGGGAGGCTCAGCTAACCGGAGTAGGCCACGGGAGGGAGGAGAGGGTGGTGGCCGTGCTGCCCTTGATGGAGCCGTGGTCACCGCTGACTCCGGGTGCAGTGGAGTGGCTAGGAGGGAGAGGAGAAGGTGTGGAATGGCTAGCAAGAGCACGAGAGGGTGTAGAATGAGGTGCACTGCAGGGAGAGGAGCTCGGGCTGCTGCCTTCATAGTCAGGGGAATGGAGGGATAAATTGCACCGGTGACCGGTGTGCCTACTCGGTTCCAAGACATTAAGGATGAGGAGGATAAGAACGGGATGGATAGGAAGGGCTGCTGGGGGTATAGTGTAGCACGAGTGTGCACTGCAGCAGAAGGTTTAGGCAGGGTTTAGGGTTAAGCGGATTTAGGTCACGCCAAAACGGCGTCTAGGGCGCGACACGAACGACATCATCGCGTTCCCGATGATTCGGGGGTCCAAACGCGATGGGGTTTTCACCGCTGCACGCCAACAACAAAACTCTACAACTTTGGCGACTAAAGTTTTCGCGAATTCGAAACTTCGTGCGACTAGAAGTTTTGAAAAACAGTACTGGTCTAACTTGAAAATGCTCGTTTGAGGAGGCAAACGATTTTTGGTTTGGTCGAGACTTTGCCCAGAGGTGTGGGCTCTCCTAGTACTTGCATCTGGGTGTTCTCCTCTCACTACAAAAATCATTTGGCTTGGTTTTGAAAACAATTGGGTTTTAGGGCAGAAACTTGGACAGAGGAAAAGTCAGATACTTTCTTGACAAGGCATCAAATATTTTTGCATAAATGGGTTACATACTGCCTAGGGATCATCCCCTAAATTTTGTAGAATTTTTGGAGACATAAAGATAGGGGTTCCTTTGGAAATTGCAATTGGGCAAGAAAAGAGCATTACAAAGGAAGTATCTCAAATATTGCTCAAATGAGGTTGGGACAATGGAGTGAAATGTTCAGGAGGTGAAATCATGCACCTTCCCAAAATGGCATAATTTCTTGAGAAGTGGAAGGTGTCTAGATAATATCTGGATCAGAAATGGCATTTCGGATAATAACGTCCAACTTGGAAATATTGCATTGGAGTATGCAATATTTTTGCATGGGTTGTCTTTATATGGATATGGGAGTACTCTGGTATTTTTTAGTGGGATTTATCCGGCGATGAAAATAGGCTTCCCTTTGGTAGGTGGAGAAAAGGGTTTAAACGGTTTAATAATCGGGGCTAGGGTTTTCGAGGGAAAACCTAAGTAACAAAATTGTCACGGTTGTTGGAGTGGTTAGTGGATCACTGGGAAAATTTTGAGAGGGCAATTCTCAAGTCAAATCATCCGCAAAGACTTGAAGAAATAATTAGGATGAGTGGAAAAAGTTTTTCAGGTGTCGGAAAACACCGCTAAAATTAGGTTCCAAATTTTGGGGTGTTACAGACCTTCCCCCCTTAAAAAGAATCTCGTCCCGAGATTCGGGGAGTTATACAAGATAATTCTTGAACGATCCATTTATACCCCAATTAAAACTTTTTTGACAAAAACACTAGCGTTTTGGATATCCAAAGAGATCTACACACACAACAGGATTAGTTGGAGTAACGGGGGGCTAGTGCGGTGAACGTGAGAGATAGTTCCGCGATCCACTTGGGTATTTTACCTTACTTTGTTGCCTCACTAGGGATAAACAAAAATACCATGCTACAAGGGTTGTGGGTGACTTTGCCACTTCTCTGTGACTAGATCTAGCATGTTCTTATTTTAACTTCATGTCATGATACTTAAAACTATACTCTGAGTTATCTTAATTACTAAGGTGTTATGATTTGGTTCGTATCTTGGTGGAGTATAAGTGAGACTAATAACCAAAATGTATCTATGTTAGGACGTGATGCCCATATAATTAGTAACTTGTCACTAAACTTTGTGTTGCAATCTCATATGTCAACTCTAGCGTCCATTGTCTATCACTTTATTAAAGAGAGAGTGCATTTGTGGAACCATGAACCCCGGTCCATTTTTAATCATAAGAAACACCTTTCGAACAACTTTTACCGCTTTTCCATTTTCTGCCATTATTAAATCCGAAAATACAAAAACACTTTTACATCTTGCATACATCATAAAAAACCCAAAAATCATTTATCATTGTTATCATCATCCTTGCATATTTATTCACCATCATTGCATATTTATTTCTTGTTTGCATCACATACTATCTTGATATCATTCTTACACCTTGTGCTTGACAACCACAGGTAAGCTTGAGTACCAAAACATTTAAATTTGTTTTGTAGGTAACCAAAAGAAGGATAGAAAGATAAATCTTTCACTACTGATTCCTCGAGAGTTCGATATTAAACCCTCGAGTCACCCTCGTGGGGAAAACACGTCTTCCACTTACTACACACTCTCCACTTGGAGTCTCAACCTAACCCCGTTTACTTTTCATACAGGTAGCTACTGAAGGCTATCGCATCTACGGGTATCAAGACTGTTTTTTGGCGCCGTTGCCGGGGAATCATAGCTGAAGAGATTTATCCAAGGGTGTGCACCAGCTTTGTTTTCTGGCGTCCATCTCACAACAAAGTCAACTTCATCACCAACTTGTGCTAACACCTAAGCTTGGGGAGGTTGCACCTATGTGAGCATCATCTTATCCATCTTTACCTTCAAAGCAAATTATTTTGTTTTGTCATTGTCTTGCATTTTATATTTCGGTTTGCATATTTTATTTTCAGTTTTCATCTAAAAACATAAAATCCATAAAAATTAAGTGTTGCTTTTAATATGTATGCTAAGCTATGGAGAAAGGTTATGTTAAAACTATGGGAGCTTACTATGAATATCGATCAACCAAAGAAGGAAATAGAATGCTTGAATTGCTTGAACATCTCAATGATATGGCTACTGAGTTTTGTGAATCATATATAACTTGCTGCTTTAGAAAAGACTATAAACACTCTATCTATCAATGTAAGTATAATAGTGATCCTATTATTGCTTCTTATCAAGAGTGTAAATTTGCATGCCATGATATAGAACAAGTTGAGAAATATATTGCTTATGTTGCAGCCCATGAGATAGACTTTCTTATTGATAATTTTTGCAACTAGTCATGAAGCTCGTGTAATGAAAGGACACATTTCTATTCTTCTCCAACTTTGCAAAAAGGAATTTAGTGATAATGTTTATGTTAAAGAGAAATTCTTGCTTCCATGGAAAGTACTAATATTTTGCAGGAAGAGGATGATGAAAACATAAGCTTGGAAGAGGAAGTATGTGAAGAGGAGATTGAAATGGATATGTTCCAACCTAAGCTTGGGGAAGAGTTGGATCTCCCAACTTCACCATCAACATATGATAGTAGCACTCAAACTCAAAAATCTTTTGTTATTTATGAGAACCCATGTTATGATGAGTGTCAAACTGAAAATTCTATGGTCCTATATGATAACCCATGCTATTATGATGAAACTAATAATGCTCCTTTACTTTTTAATGCTACTAGTGAACTTATTGATGATAATGAGGAGTGTTGCTTAAATATGCTATATGATAATGCTTTAGATGATGGTCCTATGCTTATTGATAATCCTCCATGTTTAAGTTGTTACTAATTTATGTGAGGATAAAAATGATATACTTGCTGTTTGTGATGTACTCTTACTCATGAGAGTCCTACTTTGTTTTGAATTCTCCTAATTACACCATAGAGGAGAAATTTGCTTATGTTGAGAAATACTTATGTGGTTTGCAATTATCTTTAGTTCCAAATCTTTGTTGCAACCATGATATTAAACTTGATATTGATCTTAATAACTATTTTGAAAGAGGGAAGCATGCTAATGAATTCCAAAATAAATTTAATGATCCTCTTTATGTGCCTAAATTATCTAAGTTGAATGATTCTTGTGGTTATATGGTTGAATTTTTTCTACTACTTGCAACTATTATGAAAAGGAGGTGATAAGAACCCTCTTTATGCTACTAATAATTATGCTGTAAGTATTGTTAATATGCATTGGAAACTTCTATTTATGTGATTCATTCATATACAAAATGCCAATGCATAGAAAGAAAGTTAGACTTCGTTGTTATTACTTTTGTGTTTTGTTTTTCTCTCAACTAGGGTTCAACTTGACTATTATTTTGATTGGTTTGAGAACACCATGGGATCCTGGTATTATGCATGAACACTTCCCAAGGAAGAGGGCACATCAAAGTTCAAGCTCCCTCATGAGCTTCGTCTCAATAAACATCAAGTAAGAAGCCTAGCTATATGGCTATAAAGAAAGCGCTTTACGGGAGGCAACCCGGTTGTTTTTATTTGTGATTTTCTTTGTGTCCTCTTGCTGTAACAAGAGACTTTGTTTTAGTTTAGTTTCTGGAATTTTTAATAAAGTGCCAAGTTTTACTCATTTTGGTTTGAAAAGTTGCTTATAGCGTTCGGAGATTTTATTCCTGCACGAATCTGTGCACGGTATGATTTTTAATTCTTATTCTGTAACTCCGAATGAGCTCATATTTGAACTGTAGTTGCAACTTTTCATCCTCTGTATGCATGAATTTTTCGGAATTTTTCGACAAAGTTTGTAGGGTAGAAAAATACGTTTTGCTGCTGCTGTTTTTCTGGACAGATTCTGTCCCATTTTGTTTGATGCATGCTTTGAACTTTTAACTTGAATCTTTTTGATCCAATTGAGTTTATGAGTAGGCATACAACATTATACACTTTCTGGACATTCATATGAATTTTTGTTAAGGATTATATGCAGCAAGAAATCTATTTGTTTATCACTACTAATGCACCCCACAGAAAAGAAATGGGAGAAACGGTGTTTTGAAGTTTTTTCACAGGGATTGAGGAGATGCACCAAGAGCTATCCAAGGATGGTGAAGACCATAAGCTTGGGGATGTGAAGACAACCCCACTGGACCTACACACTCTCGGTTTGCACACGTCTAACTTCTGTTTTTCGATCGAAACACTTTATCGCATAAACTTGGAGCGTCTTTTTGTTTGTTTTGGTTTGATTTTTATTTTGTGAGACCACCACACTATCATTTATATTGAGAGAGCTACTGGAAATTTGGGTTGAATTATGTTGGATGCTATTATAAGATTGGGAAAAGGGATGTTGAGTTGATTTTAAAAGATACATATAGTTGCATGATTCATGAGCTTGTTAATGAGTAATAATTTGCAAATTTTATCAAGAGCTATCTTATTCATGTTTTGATGCTGAATGTTATTTTACTTGTTTAACATGGATTAGTTAGTTCTATGGACACTCATGCATGCATTTAGATGGTCAACTTTCTCCCTCTTGCTAGCCCAAAAATTCCAACAAGCAAAAACTTGTTTCCAACACCTTCAACCAAAGTTTTTCCAGTGAGTCCACCATATCTACCTATTAGCTTTATGCTATTCCGAGTATGTTTATCATGATATTTGTGTTATCTATACCTCTGAATGAAAATGCTTATGTTATTGATTGTTATGGGAAAAGTTGGTTATATAGCTCTCACGAACTTGATGCACACTTTACTTTTATTGCATAAATAAAACATGACCCATTGTGATTAAAATTATGATGTTGTGGCTTGACAAATGTCGGTTGGAGTTAGCTCATATGTGCTGTCACATGGCAAGCTTTCAACATGCACTTCATTCATTTAGTTGATATCATGTACTTTTGTTTATGGATGCTTACCATGGGAAATAAATGTGGAAATGAAGTAGTTTAAATGAGTTTGTATAAATGGTTAGAGAGACGCCTGGGCCGCTAATCTAAGCCATGCATCATTCATGGTGGAAATTTACTTACATGCTATGGTGAACCTTCTGTGATACACCTTACAATAAAAAGCTATTCCAATGGTAAATAAAAAGGGTGTTGAGATTGTTCATTTGTTTGTTTGTCTTGTCATTTTGATATGGGCTTGTTCCATATCCTGGGACAAGAGGTACCCCAGTTGACGCTCTTAATGATACTATTATTACTTACAATGATATTTAACTTGAACTTGCTTTGTTTCCAAGTTGAGTAACACATGGAGTAGGTACTTGTATTCAAGGGGCATGAGACTTTCAACCTTACTTTGTCAAGCACACTACTCATATTTGCTTTCACTTTAAACTTAATCATTCAAGATGCTATGATAGGGGAATGAGAGCTTGACACCAAGGATTACCACATTGCAATCATTAACTTAAGTAGAGAGTTCAGAAGTTAGATGAAACTTATTCATGCTTTACCTCTACTCATATATATCTTTCCAAAGTGTCCACCTTTTATATTCAGATTTTCATCTATACTCTATGACCATTGTAGGATGTTCTTACTTATCATTATGCATACATGTGGTCCATATACTTTTCTATGTTACACTTTGTGAATTATCATTGAACATCCTTGCATTGAATACTTGATATCACTTCATAAACTATCTTGCATATTGCTACTCCTTTTAAGAATGAATCATTTGACTCTATGTAGCAATAGTAATCATCTTTGATATCCATTGTTAGTATTAAATTGCAAAGTCCATGTTAGTTTTATCACCTTCATACTCGAGGACGAGTATAGGTTAAGCTTGGGGATGTTGATGCATGTAAAATGCATACATGAACTTTGCATTATTTTATATTCCATCATATTTGCATCATATAAGGGTTATATCACTGTTTTATAATGATTTTGGGAATATTTATTTTCCTATTTTTATGGAATTAACCCTGCGCAGGCAGAAAACCCTATTTCTTTTTTAATGTTTCAGGGACCCAAACGACGTCCAAATGACCTGGAAATTTACGAGCGTCATTTTGGAAGGAACAAGACTTGGGGCGAAGGAAGCGAACAAACGGAGCCCGAGGGCCAAAGAGGTGGGCCCACGCGGCCCTGTACCTGGCCGCGTGGGACCCCCTTTGGGCCTCGAGCTCCGTTGCCGTCGATCTTTCTCCACCGACTCGTTTTGACCTAAAACCGCTATAAAAATAGCCCCCGACGTTCTCTGGAAGGAGCGCCGCAGAAACACAGAAACACCGAAACAGAGACCTGGAGCTGCAGATTGGAGGGGGAAAACTCCGGCGGGGCGCTGCCGGCGTGGTCTCCATCTTCTCCAACGACTTCTCCACCGTCTCCATGATGAAGAGGGAGTAGTCCACCTCTGGACTATGGGTTTGTGGAAGTAACTTATGTATCTCTCCTCTCTTGAGCTTCACTAATTAGTACCGTATGAGCTGCTGAACATGATTACGGTCATCTATGTAATACCTTTGTGGTGGATCTTTTTATGAGTTAATATATGTTTGAGATTGCAATGTTTTGTTTCAGTTATGAAAGTAGATGCATATTATGTACCCCGTTCTTATTTACTTGTTGATCAAGCATGTTTATGAGAGCGTGTGGGGAACGTGTGCATTAGTTGGAGTAACGGGGGTGGCTAGTGCAGTGAACGTGAGAGAAAGTTCTGCGATCCACTTGGGTATTTACCTTACTTTGTTGCCTCACTAGGGATAAAAAAAATACCATGCTACCGGAGATGTGGGTGACCATTGCCACTCTCCATGACTAGATCTAGCATGTTCTTATTTTAACTTCATGTCATGATACTTATTGCTATACTCTGAGTTATCTTAATTACTGAGGTGTTATGATTTAGTTCGCATCTTGGTGGAGTATAAGAGAGACTAATAACCAAAAGGTCTCTATGTTAGGACGTGATGCCCATATAATTATAACTTGTCATTAAACTTTGTGTTGCAATCTCATATGTCAACTCTAGTGTTCCATTGTCTACCACTTTATTAAAGAGAGAGTGCATTTGTGAAACCATGAACCCCGGTCCATTTTTAATCATAAGAAACACCTTTCCAACACTTTTACCACTTTTCCATTTTCTGCCATTTTAAATCCGAAAATACAAAAACACTTTTACATCTTGCATTCATCATAAAAACCCAAAAATATCATTTATCATTGCTACCACCATCCTTGCATATTTATTTACCACCATTGCATATTTATTTCTTGTTTGCATTGCATATATCTTGATATCATTCACACCTTGTGCTTGACAACCACAGGTGAGGTTGAGGACCAAAACATTTACTTTGTTTTGTAGGTAACCAAAAGAAGGATAGGAAAGATAAATCTTCACTACTGATTCCCCGAGAGTTCGATATTAAACCCTCGAGTCACCCTCGTGGGGAAACACGTCTTCCACTTACTACACACTCTGCACTTGGAGTCTCAACCTAACCCCGTTTACTTTTCATACAGGTAGCTACTGAAGGCTATCACATCTACGGATATCACCAACTTACTATAGAGAAAGTGAAGCCGGTGAAACCGGTCACACACCAGAGTAAGATATTCGACATTTACAACACCCAAAACAATTATATACATATGGTATGGATCCAGGTAGGTTTTGGTGGGGTTTCCAGCGCTCCGGAGCCCCGCTTCGGTGAAACCTTGAACCCGCTGGAAAAAAGTCAAACTTCCCATATACCCCTTTGAACGGAGTCGAAAGGGGGTAGGCCAGTGGAGTTTTTTTGCTTAGTTGTGTTAGGTTAGGAAATATGAACATCCAAAACTAAGATCCACCCAACTCTTGCAAAGATCCCCTTTGTTTCGCCCGAACTGCGAATTTTCAACTATAAGTCCACCAACTTACAAGAGAGAAAGTGAAGCCGGTCACACACTGGAGTAGATATTGGTCATTTACAACACCCAAAACAATTATATACATATGGTATGGAACCAGGTAGATTTTGGTGGGGTTTCCAAGCCCCGCTTCGGTGAAACGCTAGACCTCTTCGATAAGAGTCATGGTGGCCATTTTGACCGCTTTTTGAAAATAATCAAATAAATTGAAAAAACCTATAAAAAGATATGGTGCAAAATGGCACCCATATAATTGTACAAAGAGTAATCCACATTTTATGAATAATTCTCAAGTATTAGGAATTTTCTTTATTTCTACCTAATTTCGTCGAGTTAAATGAGTTTGTGCTGATTTTTCAAAAGTAATTTATCCTATTTAAATGAGTTCTTGTGATTCAAAAGATGATATAATTGTTAAATTTGGATTCCTCTCATTTTTCTAATCGATTTAGACATTTATTTGTTCAATTTCGATTTACGGATTTAAAGATATAAATTATTTCATTTTAAACGAGCAGGGACGATGCAGTATATAGGCAGAGGACCTCTAGTCCGGGTTCGTAATACGGACCGGGACTAGAGGGGTCTCACACACCGGGACTAGAGGTCCCCTACGACCCGGGACAAAGGCTGCGCGGCCTCGTGGCTATTGACCGGGACTAGTCCCCCCTTTTAGTCCGGGTTCAAAAGTCATCCGGGCTAGAGCGAAAATCGACTCTGGACAAAAGGGTATGTTTCTTCTAGTGTTCATACCATGAAAAGTAAAGCATCCTCTCCTAGACTACTCGTAATCAGTAGCACAGGCAACCTCAGTACAACAAAGAGATAGAGAACTAGAGTCCCAAATAAAATTCTACAATAGAGGCTAACGACAATATTACATGGCATGAAGTTTGCATTCCTCTGTACACCTCATCGTACTATGTCTCGGGCTTCAGATTTGAGTTTTTCTCCAGCCTTTGTATGAGCTCCCAGCAACAAAAGACCAGAGTCATGCTGCAATCCTTCCTCGTAGTGATGCCCATCCCTTCGCTTGATCAAACACCCTTCACGCCAACTGCCGAACTCCATGAGTCTTCTGGAACCTCGACGAAGAGGAGTCATTTTGCTTTCTTTCTGCAGTCCTGCCCAAACATCAATAAACCGACATACGTATTGCACCACAACAAGATTCACTAGGAAAGATCCTGCGAAAACACGCTTTGTTTTTGGTTTTCCACATAGCCCAGATAAAGTCTGCAACTCCCAATGCCACTTGTTTTTTCTGAACTCCAGAACCCCGCAACAAGAGCAACATATTGCAACAGATTTCTAGGTTTTCTAAGAAGATCAAAAGCACACCGAGCAAGACCCCAAATAAAACTGGCAAGGGAATAATTAAAGAATAGGTGATCTCCTTAGATGAGAAAACTTGCAACAAGACGATTTTTTCTTGACATAACCCCCCACGATTTTGTAGGGTCTTACGAGTTAAAATACTTCTTTTAGACAGTAACCAAGAGAAGACTCTGACACTCGGAGGGATTTTTATTTATATAGTAACTTATTGTCACATTTTGGTAAATGCAGATGAAGTTGTTCATAGAAGGATTTGACTGTGAAGCCTTTCACTGGATTAGAAGTCCAAATGAACTTACCCGTTTGATTATATATTTAGATTAATATCTGAAACAATTTGATTTATTTTGTTCCACATATCAACATACAGTCCCCAAAATCGATCTCCTAAACTGAAACCCTCTGATTGCAGTTCGCGCAACAGCAACGTGACATCGGGAGAGGTAGTGATCGCATACAACCTATCAAGTTTCTCAGCCAGAGAGCACTTTCCTAACCATCTATCTTCCCAAAAACACGTGGAACATTGGCAAAGTCAGAAGTGACATAATCTTTAATGGTGTTCTTTGGCTAAATATCAAGCGGGTGATGAAAATGATACTTTGTTCGGATCAAAACTAGAAGATTCTCTTCAAAAAACAAGCTCTTCTCCATGTTAAGTCCTTCTTGGGGATATCTCCTAAATTCTACGTAGTCATGTGCTTCTGAAGAGTGCTTGAGCAAGCTTCAAGTTCTATGAAGGACTACACACACTTCCAGGCTTCCCACCGAGCTCCAGGAGCCCCTGCACAAGAAAACCATCACTCTTAGAACACCATCGCCTATGAACCCTGGGAGATTAACTTCAAACCCAGGAAACAAGCCGCTGAAGAAGCTAAAGCAATGTGTTTAACAGTTTCTCCTAGTGCAGCTGCCTTGCTGGAAAACTGCATGCTAGTTACTGTCAAATGATAGTCAAAGTGTTAAAAATGATAGTCAAATACGCAGCCCATCTATGAGATTGTCCATGGGCCAGCAAAAAATAATACCAGCCACGCCCAAAGCTAGTTAAAGCCCAAGCCCAGAACACAATACCAGAACAGTTACCACCAGAACAGAAAACAATATTCCAGGTCGATATGAACCGTTTCAGCAGAAGGTAAACATTTAAACAGAACGGCTGCGTACATTTGGATTAACATCACCTTTCATCTGCAGAAATCACCCTTATTTTCATTTGCAAACAATAGGACCAATTCGAAGTTACCCTTTATTTGAATGTACATATGCTTGTATGTGTGAGCTACTTAAGTTTACAAGGCACGGGCTTCGTTTTTCAGTCTGTCAAGGAGCTCATCGACCGACGAGAGGATCACCCCGGCTTTCCTCTTCGGCGGCTCGTCCACCCGTACCACCTCCATGTCCGACCTGATGTCCACGTTCAGCTCGGCGGGGGTGATCTTCTTGATCACCTTCGACTTGGCCTTCATTATGTTCGGCAGCGTCGCGTAGCGGGGTTGGTTCAATCTCAAATCAGTGCTGGAAACAGAAACCATGGTGTATGTATAAACCAAACCATAGCTTGCAAGAGCTAAACATGAGCGTAAGAACGTTTTGTACATGAACAGAAGCTCGATGACTACTGTGTTTCTATGACAAAAGAACAATCTGCTGAAGACAAGAAACAGAGACGTGTTATGGAGTATACGTGATCACTGCTGGTAGATCCAAGCAGATGGTTTCGGTTCCACCGTCAACCTCTCTCTCAACAGTGGCTCCTTGCTTCTCCTTGTCAATCACCACCTGATAAGATTAAAAAGCAGCTTTAACTACAATTTTCTGGGCTAAACAAAAATCATGAGATCAACTGTCCGAAAAATATAATAACGAACATTTGAGCACAGCACACTTTTTCACTATTTCAAGGGAATATTTTCCTCGGATTTTGATTCTACTGTCGCTTCACCTTTGTTTGGCCAACAAAGGGGAAGCCAGCTGTTGGTCCGAGAAATGAAACCAAAATTACGATACAAGAACAAACTAGTTATTCAAATTACGAGAAAGGCTGCATACAGTAGCATTGCTTATTCAAACGAGTATGAGAAGATTAGGTGTCAACCAAAATGATTTAGTAAAGCTGAAAACACCACTTGCAATGACAAAAATCTCCGTGAAAGCAGGTCTCATTGGTGACATTGCTGATGTATGTGCACGAAAAAATAACAACAAACCTTTGAGGCAAATGTTCCCTGTGGCCAATTGAGCAATGCAGCTCGCATTTGTCCTGTTTGGTTGCAATCATCATCAATTGCCTGTAATTGTATAGACAAGTAGAAGCTGTGATTGTTAACAGATATGTTCCAGATCTAAGCAATCTTAACACATATTTTTACTCTGTTTGTGTTCTTATTCTTCATGATAAGACATGGCAGTTAATCTTCTGAAATTATTTCTTAAGGATGAGTTAATTAAAGAATAAAAATTGCAGGCGTTCCAAGAAATCACGACTATGCCAAACAAAGAAAGCAAGCAAGTCATCATAAAGAAAATAAACGCAGGCATGCATTCGTTGAGGCACCACTGAAACATTCTCGGCTATGATTTTACCATTCTAATATCCCTCAAGAGAATGAAACATTCTAATGTGAACAATCAAGTTGTTTGCGCATGATGGACAACCAAATCATTATAATCTCATATATTTACCCTGTGTAATGAACAGATAGACATGTATAATTCTACCAATACTCCCACAAAGATAAGAAAATTGTTCTGACTTGAACATCTGAGTTATAACTGGCATATATAAGTAACTACCCTGATCTTTCCTGTCAAAAATAGGATGGACTATGCAGTGCAGGGAACGTGCAAAGAGAACGCCTCCATCCTTTATGTTACAGCTAGACTAGATCAACAAGAACCTGGTCTATGTAAAGATTGTTGGGCTGAACTAAGTTCTCGCCAAAATTAAGTTCAGCAATGTTTTTAGAGATTAACTACAAACAGTGAAACTAGTGTCAGTTCTGAACTTTGGTGTCCAACAAACGCACTGAATTGAGGGGTTCATGGACATCTTGGCGCTGGCCGTGTCGACGGCCGTCCGGTCGGCCCGCACCCGCACCTTCACCGCGTAGTCCACCACCCGCTTCACCGCCACCAGGATCTTCATGGCGGCAAGGCAATGGGGACGCGATGCTGGTCTCGTCCGTCGCGGCGAAGCAGAAGTGGCAAAGTCTCGTCTCGTCCGTCGTCGACCCAAATTGGCCCAGCTCGCTGCTCCCCGACACGCACGGCTCGGCCAGCGCCTTCTAGAACGTGCCCGGACCCCGCTCGACCTCACAGTGCCACGCCTCGTGCACCACTGCCTCGAATTCGAGAGGAGTTCCCGCCGGCGAGCCGCGGACGTGCTTGCACCCCGTCCACCGTACGCCGCCTCCTACGCTATAAAACCACCCCTCACCCCTCTGGAAGAAGCACACCACCCCACTCCCTCACTCCCCCTCTCCAACTTCACCGTGAGCCGCCAGAAGGGCGTGCCGTGGCGAAGCTCTGCCGCCGACGAGGTTCGTCGTGGCCGCAGCGCCTCTCTGCTCGACTCTCTCCCCTCTGGCCCGTGATCTCTTCCCGCTGCTTCACCACACTCACCCGACCCTTTTTCCCTCTGGATCGTGCACAGGAACGCCGTAGGAAGCTCGCCGGAGTAGCTGCCGTGGCCGTGGGAAGTTCGTCGACACGCCGCCGGAGCTAGCCGCCGTCCCAGCAAGCAGGACTCCGCCAGGACGATCGCCCGAGCCTCCGCCGCCGTTTCGCGTCATCACCGTGCCTTCCCGTGCCCCCTAGGTGAGAAATCCGTCCACCACATCGCCGCCGGCGCGGCAGCGCCGCCAAATCATGGTCGCCGTCGTCGCGTCGCACGTGGACCGTTGGATCTCGATCCAACGGTTGCGTACCGTTTCGTGTATTAGAGAGAGAGAGAGAGACTGACGGGCGGGCCCCGCTCGTCAGGATTTTATTTATTTCCAACCGCACACTGTGTCACTGACGTGTAGGCCCCACCTGTCATAGCTTTCAACATTATCCAGAAATCAATTAAATTCAAATTTAAACCTCTCTGTTAAGACAGTACTGGAGCCAACTTTAAAATTCAATATCTCGAGATTTAGGAATCCAAATAAATCAAACTCAATTGTTCTGGAAAGCTTATGAAAATGTTTAACCAACCCAATTGGATTCATTCCATTTAATTAAATAAATAAAAAGTATTATTAAAAATACTACAGAAGGTTTAAATTCTAAACTTGTTTGTTTCTGATACTCTGTTAGTCCAAATAATTCCAAACCAATTTTGTTAGCTTAGTACTGCCTGTATTAGCTTCCCTAATTTTGGTAGAATTAATTGTGCAGTAGTATTTGTTTAGTATAAGTTGAAGTTTAAACCCTTCTGCACTCAAACATTTAAATATGTTAATGGTTAACCCAAATGATTAGGACCAATTTTGTTAGTCACATTTAGTCATGTTTAGTTACCCCTAAAAGGATTTAATTTTTGAGCAACATTTAATTGGTAGCTAAAACTTGATTATTAAGCTTCTGGATTCAAACAAATGTGTAGGGAGTTTGGTAACTCCAATTAATCCAAATCAAATTGTGTTGTCTTCTACACATCAGTAGCTTTCCATAGAATTTTAGTTTGTATTTTTGTGACCAACAGAACTCAAGTTGTGAATTAAACATGTTCCACAAGTTTCTGCCATAATTTAGAAGTAAATAAATGATGTTTAATTCAATTATTTTGAAACCAAATTGTATGGTTTGATGTGTGCAGTAGCTATGTGTGATGTTCATGATTGTTGTGTTGAGATGATTGCTTGTATAGCTTAGTGATTGTTTGCATTGTTTGTTTATTAATTAGACGAGAACGTTGTCGGATATATCGAGGAAGGAGAGTTTGCTGAAATTGAAGAACAAGAGCAAGATCACTTTGCCAAGCAAGGCAAGCTATTCTCTGAGCTTGCACTACAAACATATGCATCTACTTTCATAACATGTTTTACTCTCAAAGCAAGATTTATAAAACCCATTTCAAAAGTATATGGATATTATTTTGCCACCCTATGTAGTAGTTTATATAAAACTTTAGGATGGGAAAACAATGTTGTTTATTCAAAACTCCTTTGAAATTTCTTGTGAGTTATGAATGCCGAGATGTCGGTGTTGGAATGGAGAAGTGGAAAAATGGTGATGTTTATGAAAAATGCACAGTGTCCTAGTACTATGACGACCAATCCTACCCTGTGCGACCACATTTACCATATATGGGAAAAGGCTTAGTCATGTAGTTTGCTCTTATTAGTATGGGATACCTCATCGACGGAGATGACTCCGTTATGCATGAGGGGATGGTCCGAGGACCTACCCCCTGACCCGGGTCCTCACACAAGTTGGTGGGGAGGATAGAAGGTTCCACCATAAACCGCCGGACAAAACTATGAGTCCTCACACTTAGGGTTTCTGACGGGAAACTGGACTGGGTGTCGATGGAAAGTGTCATATGGGAAGGATCCTATACTAGCATGAGCAAATAAGAGGCTATGGCCGGCGGCTTACTTCGCATACACCTGGTATGGCGAGACGTGGCAGACACGATGAGTTGCCGGATGGATGTGGGTTAAAAGCGTGCTACCTCTGCAGAGTGTTAAAACTATTCGAATAGCCGAGTCCTCGGATATGGACAATTGGGAGACTGTCCTAAGACCTTGTGCAAGTTTTTAAAAGACTTTGAGTTTTAAAAAGAAAAATGAAGTGGAGAATGTTTCCTACACCTATACCAACGGATCGGTATGAGGTGGTTGGATGAAAGTGGACCATGACGGGCTATGGTCGGAAAAAGGAGGAGTTTTGGAGAAACAGATAAAATGGTGACTTCTTTAAAGATAGTTATAAAACTCTTCTTACCTTTTTCAATAAAGATATAGAGATGTTTTAAATAAGTAAAAGTTGTCAACTAAAATAAAACTGGTGCATACTCATGTTGGGGTAGTTTGCGAGTACATTCAAATGTACTCATATTGGTTTCGTCCCTGGCTATTGTCCTAGCCAGACTACGAGGAGGAGCACTACGCCGAGCAGGAGTATGGCGACTTCTACGCCAACTAAGGATCTCCACAAGTCAGCTGCCTGTCGGGTTGTCATCGTTAGAATATGATGTCTACTACGCCGTAGCTTCCGCTGATATTTTGGTTTGGCCCATGAAGGCACCTATGTAAGAACTTGGTCTAAATGACCATTTATGTAAGACTTTTATTCGGTACTGTAATGGATGTAAACTTTGGTATCCAATTCGGATTATGTGCAACGACAGACTGATCACGGGATCGTTGTGTTAAGCATAATCGGGTATTTCGGACAGCTAGTCCGGGGTCCCCACAGACTTGGTATCAGAGCCATCCTGACTTTAGGAAACCTTAGTTAGCATGGTCGTTTGTCAAATGTTACAAAAGATGAATTTCTAAAAAGAAAGGAATGAAGTATTTTCGAAAATGCTTATCTCCAATCCTCTTACTTATGCAAAATTTTACTCTCATTAAATGTTACATTTTCCTTGTATCCCTAAAATTTTGCACACCTCTCATTAAGCTTAAAATTTGACTCACTTGTTGCCCTACTATATTAAAATTTTGATACACTTGTCACCTAACTAACTTAAAATTTTGCTTAAAAATTGTAGATGGCACTCCATTGGACCGAGTTCGTTCAGCTGAGAAGGACAGCAAGCTGACGTTTGAGAGGGACTTGTTCGAGTTGACCAAGCTGTTAGGTCGCCCCGCTCCAGAGTTTGAGGGAGCTCAGATTGATGTTCACGGTGTCGGAAGGCTGAGCTGGCTCATCAGGTCGTCAGTTCGCAGGAACATCAAGTCTCCCAGTTCCAGGACGCTCATCTTCACCACCAAGGAGGCCACCTGGGTTGATGGTCTCTGTACTGCTACACAGAGGATGCTAGCCCGACTTTGTGAGGAGCACAAGGCGGAGTTAGTAGACTCCCGTTTCCGGTTCTACGGGAGGCGCAACTGCGATGGACACCCTACTCCTTCACCTTACCACCCGATGTTTGGGAGCTACATCATGGACATGGAGATCTTACTTCAGTGCACTCAGGATGATCTGTTGCGCACTAGGATTCAGCTCCACTTTGACCGCGAGTCGCTCGTTGAGCTTCGCGAGAACGAGATGAAGCTGATGGAGGAGAAGGTCGCTCTTCTCAGGAAGAGGGCCCAGCTGAGGAAGACTATCGTGAAGCTCCGCACGAAGGTGGCAGAGCAGGACGGGCTGATTGAGGATCTAGAGCACCATACTGACGAGATGGAGGAGGAGGGCGAGGATCTCCGCAAGGAGAACAACGCTTTCCTCAGTGACGATGATGACTTCGTGGAGGAGATGGACTGTGAGGAGGAGGATGATGAGGAGGAGTTAGTTGACGAGGAGGAGGAGCCACTCGAGCCAGTTCTCGAGGACGAGGAGGAGGATCCCGAGGAGCCACCTACCAGTCAGATGCTGACGTGTTAGAGCTGGAGGTTCCACCTCAGTAGGCGAGTGACTTGATCACTACCGCAGGATTAGGTTGACCCCCTATAGCTAGTCGAGTCGTAGTAGTGGTTCTTTTGGAAACCAGATGTTATGTATCTAGATGTAAGGTGATGTTGTAAGCTTGATGTTGTAAGCTTGTTGTTGTGAACTCTTGATGTGATGTTGGTAATATAAGTATGTTTGTCTTGTTTAAATCTGTGTGAAATATTTTCATATAATCTTAAATTAATCAACCACTTGCGAGATCGTCTTTTCCCTTAGTCGAACTTTTCTTGCCTTGCCTCTTATACCCGGTGTGCTTCAGGATGCCGCCCCGTCGCGCAATGGGAGGATCAGGATCAGCACCACCACCACCGGACCCAACCCCCGCCCAACTTCTCGCGCTTATCATGGAGGAACGTGAAATGCCCGGCAGAGCGCCAGCTCATCTCGTTGCCTACAACAACTCGCAGCCGCTATAACAACAACAATAACAACAACAACAACAACAACAATGGTGGTAATGGCAATGGCAATGAAACCAGCGATCCACCTTAGGCGATTTTCAGAAGACCAACCCACCCACCTACTCCAAGGGACTTCACCCACTAGAAGCCGATGATTGGCTTCGCACCATCGACAATAATCTTGAAGTTGCTGCTGTGGGAGAAAATGAGAAAGTGTTGTATGCAACCCACTATCTCGCTGGACCTGCAAGAGCTTGGTGGGAAACTACCAAGACTCTCCAGCCAGCTGGTCATGTCATCAACTGGGCTGAGTTCCAGGAGAAGTTCCGCAAGAAGCATATTCCTTACGGACTTATTGAGAGGAAGAAGGATGAGTTCCGCAAACTGAGGCAGGGAAGTAGAGATGTGGTCGGTTATCTGGATGAGTTTACCGACTTATCTCGGTATGCTCCTGATGACACCGACAAAGAAGAGAAGAAGATGGAGCGTTTCATGAGTGGACTCATGATGAACTTCAGTGTGCTTTGGTTATCCATGACTTCCGTGATCTGGAGTCACTTGTGGACAAAGCCATCCAGCTGGAGACCAAGCGCAAGTCTATGTATGAAGGTCGCAAGAGGAGGATGAATGCTCAGGAAGGTTCGAGCAGCCAGAAACCTCGTATCTTTCAGCAGAACACCAGGCCTGCCTATCGTCCACCCCAAGCTCCACGCCCCAATTACCCTAACCGCCCAAACAACTTCAACCGCCCCAATGACAATAACCGTCCCGGAGGAAACTTCAACAACTTCACCCGCAATCCCAATGTGATCTGCTTTGAATGCGGCAACAAGGGTCACTACTCCAAAGAATGTCCCAATCCCAAGAGGAATGTCCAGCGCCCCAATGCGCCGGCACAGAACAATGGTCAAGGCCGCAATGGAAATGGAAATGGCAAGAATGCCGCACCCGCGGAAATGCTGCTGTTGCCAAGGGTCGTCTGCACCACATCAATGCTGAAGAAGCTCAGGATGCTCCGGATGTTGTGCTGGGTACGTTCCTTGTCAACTCAGTACCTGCAACTGTTCTGTTTGATTCTGGTGCTACCCATTCATTTGTTACCCAAGAATTTGTTGCTAAGGGAGGTTTAGTTGAGAGCCTCTTACCCAAACCCATGGTCATCCAAATCCCAGAATCCACCGTAGAGACCAAGATGTTTTGCTCCGATGTACCCCTTGAGATCAAAGGAGAAAAGTTTCCAGTTAACTTAATTGTTCTGGGAACCCAAGGCATCGATGTTATACTCGGTATGAATTGGTTAGCCAAGTACCATGGTCGAATTGACTGTGCTAGAAGAGCTGTATCCATCACCACCGACAAAGAAGTAGAAGTGGAGTATGTGTCTGAAACTAGTCAATCTCACCCAGGCTGCCATGAGAGCATAGCTCGACCTGCCCTAGATGAGATCCGTGTTGTTCACCTGTTCAAGGATGTTTTCCCAGAAGAATTGCCTGGTATGCCGCCAGACCGGGAAATTGAGTTCATAATTGAGCTTATCCCAGGAACATCCCCATATCCCAAAGACCTTATCGGATGAATCCGGAAGAGCTGGTTGAGTTGAAGAAGCAATTGGCAGATATGCTCAGCAAAGGACTTGTTCGCCCAAGCGCTTCACCTTGGGGATCACCCATTATTTTGTGGACAAGAGAGACGGTACCACACGCCTGTGTGTGGATTATCGCAAGCTGAATGACGTGACCATTAAAAATAAGTACCTCTTCCCAAGATCGAGGATCTGTTCGATCAAATGAACGGAGCCCGAGTCTTTTCAAGATCGATCTTCGGACAGGATACCATCAGTTGAAGATCCGAGAGACAGACATTCCCAAGACCGCCTTCACCACTCGTTACGGTTGTTTGAATACACCGTGATGTCTTTTGGTCTGACCAATGCCCCAGCCTATTTCATGAATCTCATGAACAAGATTTTCATGGAGTACCTCGACAAGTTCGTGGTAGTTTTCCTTGATGACATCCTTATTTATTCCAAGACCGAAGAAGAGCATGCTGAACACCTGCGTCTAGTTTTGGAGACCTCCGAGAGCACCAGCTGTATGCCAAGCTTAGCAAGTGTGAGTTTTGGCTCAGTGAAGTGGCATTTCTCGGACATGTTGTGTCTGCCGGAGGAATTTCTGTTGACCCAGAGAAGATCAAGCCATTTTGACTGGTTATCCCCAACCAATGTTTTGAAATCCGAAGCTTTCTCGGACTTGCCGGTTATTACCGCAAGTTCGTTGAAGGATTTTCCAGTATAGCCAAACCCATGACCCAACTGTTGAAGAAGGACAAGAAATTTGAATGGACTCAGAAGTGTGAGGATAGTTTCCAAGAACTGAAGAAGAGACTAACCTCAGCCCCAATCCTGATCATGCCAGACGTCACCCAGAGTTTCGACGTGTATTGCGATGCATCACGCCTCGGACTTGGTTGCGTTCTGATGCAAGAAGGCAAAGTTGTGTCGTACCTGTCCCGGCAGTTGCGACCGCATGAAGAGAATTACCCAACCCATGACTTGGAGTTAGCTGCTGTTGTTCTTGCTCTCAAAAGTGGCGTCCCTATCTTGCGGGACATCGCTGCGAGGTCTATACAGATCACAAAAGCTTGAAGTATATTTTCACCCAGAAAGATCTGAACCTGCGACAGAGGAGATGGATGGAATTAATCAAGGATTATGATATTGGAATCCATTATCACCCCGGAAAGGCTAATGTAGTTGCCGATGCCCTTAGTCGCAAACCTTGCACCCTGAATGCCCTGATCCAAGCCGAACAGCCAGCCTTGTTCAAAGAGTTCCAAGATTTTGGACTAGAGCTTGTTAGCCATGGTTATCTCGCCAATTTAGAGTTAACCCCAACCCTGATGGATCAAATCAAAGAAGCCCAGAAAGGTCATGAAAGCATAGAGGGAATTAGGAAGAAGATTTCCCTCGGCAAAGCACCCGGTTTTACCGAAGATGCTGAAGGAGTGCTGAAATTCAATGACCGTATCTGTGTGCCCAATGTCACGGAACTTAAGGAGTTAATCCTGAAGGAGGCCCATGAGACCCCTTATTCAATCCACCCCGGCGGAACCAAAATGTACCAAGACCTTCGAGAAAGATTTTGGTGGCATGGAATGAAGCGAGAGATTGGTTCATTCGTAGCCAAGTGTGACATCTGCCAGCGAGTTAAGGCTGAACATCAGCGACCCGCTGGATTGCTTCAACCTTTGAAAATTCCCGAGTGGAAGTGGGATGAGATTGGAATGGATTTTATTACCGGACTTCCAAGATCCAACCGAGGCCATGATTCAATCTGGGTCATCGTTGATCGACTGACCAAGGTTGCCCACTTTGTTCCTGTCAAGACCACTCATACCGGAGCTCAGTTAGCAGACCTGTATATTTCCAGAATAGTGAGCCTGCATGGTGTGCCTAAGAAGATTGTATCTGATAGAGGCACGCAATTCACCTCAAGATTCTGGAAATCCCTTCATGAAGCCCTCGGAACCAAGTTAGCATTTAGCACAGCTTATCATCCCCAGACCGATGGCCAAACTGAGCGAGTGAACCAGATATTGGAGGACATGCTTCGCGCATGTGTTCTATCCTATGGTTCCAAGTGGGAAGATTGTCTTCCGTTTGCAGAGTTCTCGTACAACAACAGTTATCAGTCTAGTCTGCAAATGGCCCCTTTTGAAGCCCTTTACGGCAAGAAGTGTCGTACACCCCTGAATTGGTCCGATACCGGAGAAAGCAAATTGTTCGGACCAGATACCCTCCGTGAAGCTGAAGAGCAAGTTCAGCTTATTCGTGAACGCCTCAAAACTGCCCAATCCCGTCAGAAGAGTTACGCTGACACCAAGCGCCGTGACCTCACCTTCAACGTCGGAGATTATGTTTATCTCCGAGTGACACCCCTCAAGGGAATGCAGCGTTTCCATGTCAAAGGAAAGTTAGCGCCAAGGTATATTGGACCCTTCAAGGTCATTGCTCGTCGAGGAGAAGTATCCTATCAGCTGGAGTTACCCCAGGAGTTAGGAGATTATCATGATGTCTTCCACATTTCCTTGCTCCGGAAGTGTCTTGAAGTTCCTGACCAGCCTGATGTTTTCAAAAACATCGACCACCTCTCCATCGACCTGAACCAAGACCTGACTTATCGTGAGAGACCCCTCAAAATTCTCGAAGAAGATGTTCGTGTTACCCGAAGACGTGCGATCAAGTTTTACAAAGTCCAGTGGACTAACCACTCTGAAGAAGAAGCAACTTGGGAACGCGAAGATTATCTTCGAAGCGAATTCCCAGACCTCCTTAAAACCCAAGCCTAGCAAATCTCGGGACGAGATTTATTTTAAGGGGGGAAGGATTGTAACATCCCAAAAATATATCAATATTATATTCCAAAAATGAGAGCCAACAAAAACTTTTGTTGTTTATTGTGTGTGATTGCTTCTTGTTACTTAAGTTGTTTGTTCTTGTTGTGTGTGTTGCTTGCTCTAGTGAACACTTGAAGAAAAGAGAAAACAAAATAAAGTTATAAAGAAGGAAAAATAAAAGTGACAAGTTGTCACATGAAATTCTTCAAGTGACAAACTCAATTATTTTAAACCAAAGTCAGTGGAGTTGTATGTAAACACTCCCATTTTGATTCTTACTACTTTCCCTCTTCAATGCTATTTTTAAAACTAATTTTAAAATTGTAAAGTAAAATCAATTTGAAATAAACCAAATTACCAAATTCAAAACCCTATGAAAGAAAATGATGCAAAACATTTTATTTTGCAAAGCCAATTTTTGTGGAGCTTCTACATGTTATGGGGAGGCCCCACAATTATTTGCAAATTTTTCTAAAATGTTTAAGTGCCCCAATTAAATTCCAGAAATGCTGCTGGAATTGAAAAGAAGAAAAAGAAACAGAGAAGGACCTAGTCGTGAATAGAGAAAAGTATCCAGGGGGCGTTCTGCGAAAGTGTCGTCGTCTCCTACCCCCACCTCCCCGTCACCGTCGCCGTGTCGCCGCGACCGTGCCCGTCGTTTCCGCGCTCCCCAGGCCCCCCTGGCCGCGCTCTCCCTCGCTCCCGTGCCTCTGCAGCCGCGGCGCCGCAGAGGAGAGCACTTATGCCCTCCCTCGCCTCGATTCCACTCCAGCGTCGCCGTGGCGAGCTCGCCGTCGTCGACCCAAATTGGCCCAGCTCGCTGCTCCCCGACACGCACGGCTCGGCCAGCGCCTTCTAGAACGTGCCCGGACCCCGCTCGACCTCACAGCGCCACGCCTCGTGCACCACTGCCTCGAATTCGAGAGGAGTTCCCGCCGGCGAGCCGCGGACGTGCTTGCACCCCGTCCACCGTACGCCGCCTCCTACGCTATAAAACCACCCCTCACCCCTCTGGAAGAAGCACACCACCCCACTCCTCACTCCCCCTCTCCAACTTCACCGTGAGCCGCCAGAAGGGCGTGCCGTGCGAAGCTCTGCCGCCGACGAGGTTCGTCGTGGCCGCAGCGCCTCTCTGCTCCACTCTCTCCCCTCTGGCCCGTGATCTCTTCCCGCTGCTTCACCACACTCACCCGACCCTTTTTCCCTCTGGATCGTGCACAGGAACGCCGTAGGGAGCTCGCCGGAGTAGCTGCCGTGGCCGTGGGAAGTTCGTCGACACGCCGCCGGAGCTAGCCGCCGTCCCAGCAAGCAGGACTCAGCCAGGACGATCGCCCGAGCCTCCGCCGCCGTTTCGCGTCATCACCGTGCCTTCCCGTGCCCCCTAGGTGAGAAATCCGTCCACCACATCGCCGCCGGCGCGGCAGCGCCGCCAAATCATGGTCGCCGTCGTCGCGTCGCACGTGGACCGTTGGATCTCGATCCAACGGTTGCGTACCGTTTCGTGTATTAGAGAGAGAGAGAGAGACTGACGGGCGGGCCCCGCTCGTCAGGATTTTATTTATTTCCAACCGCACACTGTGTCACTGACGTGTAGGCCCCACCTGTCATAGCTTTCAACATTATCCAGAAATCAATTAAATTCAAATTTAAACCTCTCTGTTAAGACAGTACTGGAGCCAACTTTAAAATTCAATATCTCGAGATTTAGGAATCCAAATAAATCAAACTCAATTGTTCTGGAAAGCTTATGAAAATGTTTAACCAACCCAATTGGATTCATTCCATTTAATTAAATAAATAAAAAGTATTATTAAAAATACTACAGAAGGTTTAAATTCTAAACTTGTTTGTTTCTGATACTCTGTTAGTCTAAATAATTCCAAACCAATTTTGTTAGCTTAGTACTGCCTAGTAGTAGCTTCCCTAATTTTGGTAGAATTATTGTGCAGTAGTATTTGTTTAGTATAAAGTTGAAGTTTAAATACCCCTCTGCACTCAAACATTTAATATGTTAATTGGTTAACCCAAATGATTTAGGACCAATTTTGTTAGGTCACATTTAGTCATGTTTAGTTACCCCTAAAAGGATTTAATTTTAAGAGCAACATATTTTAATTGGTAGCTAAAACTTGATTATTAAGCTTCTGGATTCAAACAAATGTAGGGAGTTTGGTAACTCAAATTAATCCAAACTCAATTGTGTTGTCTTCTACACATCAGTAGCTTTCTATAGAATTTAGTTTGTATTTTTGTGACCAACAGAACTCAAGTTGTGCAATTAAACATGTTCCACAAGTTTCTGCCATAATTTGAAGTAAATAAATGATGTTTAATTCAAATATTTTGAAACCAAATTGTATGGTTTGATGTGTGCAGTAGCTATGTGTGATGTTCATGATTGTTGTGTTGAGATGATTGCTTGTATAGCTTAGTGATTGTTTGCATTGTTTGTTATTAATTAGACGAGAACGTTGTCGGATATATCGAGGAAGGAGAGTTTGCTGAAATTGAAGAACAAGAGCAAGATCACTTTGCCAAGCAAGGCAAGCTATTCTCTGAGCTTGCACTACAAACATATGCATCTACTTTCATAACATGTTTTACTCTCAAAGCAAGATTTATAAAACCCATTTCAAAAGTATATGGATATTATTTTGCCACCCTATGTAGTAGTTTATATAAAACTTTAGGATGGGAAACAATGTTGTTTATTCAAAACTCCTTTGAAATTTCTTGTGTGGTTATGGAATGCCGAGATGTCGGTGTTGGAATGGAGAAGTGGAAAAAAATGGTGATGTTTATGAAAAATGCACAGTGTCCTAGTACTATGACGACCAATCCTACCCTGTGCGACCACATTTACCATATATGGGAAAAGGCTTAGTCATGTAGTTTGCTCTTATTAGTATGGGATACCTCATCAACGGAGATGACTCCGTTATGCATGAGGGGATGGTCCGAGGACCACACACAGATGGTGGGGAGGATAGAAGGTTCCACCATAAACCGCCGGACAAAACTATGAGTCCTCACACTTAGGGTTTCTGACGGGAAACTGGACTGGGTGTCGATGGAAAGTGTCATATGGGAAGGATCCTATACTAGCATGAGCAAATAAGAGGCTATGGCCGGCGGCTTACTTCGCATACACCTGGTATGGCGAGACGTGGCAGACACGATGAGTTGCCGGATGGATGTGGGTTAAAAGCGTGCTACCTCTGCAGAGTGTTAAAAACTATTCGAATAGCCGAGTCCTCGGATATGGACAATTGGGAGACTGTCCTAAGACCTTGTGCAAGTTTTTAAATGACTTTAAGTTTTAAAAAGAAAAATGAAGTGGAGAATGTTTCCTACACCTATACCAACGGATCGGTATGAGGTGGTTGGATGAAAGTGGACCATGACGGGCTATGGTCGGAAAAAGGAGGAGTTTTGGAGAAACAGATAAAAATGGTGACTTCTTTAAAGATAGTTATAAAATTCTTCTTACCTTTTTCAATAAAGATATAGAGATGTTTTAAATAAGTAAAATTGTCAACTAAAATAAAACTGGTGCATACTCATGTTGGGGTAGTTTGCGAGTACATTCAAATGTACTCATATTGGTTTCGTCCCTGGCTATTGACCTAGCCAGACTACGAGGAGGAGCACTACGCCGAGCAGGAGTATGGCGACTTCTACGCCAACTAAGGATCTCCACAAGTCAGCTGCCTGTCGGGTTGTCATCGTTAGAATATGATGTCTACTACGCCGTAGCTTCCGCTGATATTTTGGTTTGGCCCTTGAAGGCACCTATGTAAGAACTTGGTCTAAATGACCATTTATGTAAGACTTTAATTCGGTATTGTAATGGATGTAAACTTTGGTATCCAATTCGGATTATGTGCAACGACAGACTGATCATGGGATCGTTGTGTTAAGCATAATCGGGTATTTCGGACAGCTAGTCCGGGGTCCCCACACGGCCGCGGCAATGGACGAGAGGAGGAGCAGAGCAGGAAAGAAGCGATTTTTAGCAGAGTTGGAGTGTCTCACTGCTTCTGACTCATCAGTCCTTACCCACAAATCCTAGCTTGGATTTGAGTGTGATCTCTTTGAACAATAAGCACATGTAGGCCTCTTGGCTTTATTTATTATATTTAGCTTTGATTTTATTAGATTTAGTGGGGAGAAATAGAGACAATAACCATAAAATTTTGAAGAATAAACCTCATTTTTCTTTGGAGAAATTTTTGTAGCATGGTTAAATGTGGAACCAAAAAAATTGAAATTTTGAATGTCGGATTTCGGCGCTCATGGTCGTCATCATCACCATAAACATAAATTCACAACGATCCTACCAATCACCAGAAGCTAATTAACCACCTCAGTCAGAGACGTGGAAGATTAGGCGAAACAAAGGGGAAGCCAGCTATTTTCACAGATACATGCATAGGGAAATGTCATAGAAATGTAATTTTAATCGATAAGTTTGATTGGTTGAATTCGCGTCAATCCAGGAAGCTTAGTGAACCTTTTCTTTTAGCAAGGCATGTTAGTTACTGTCAAATTTATTTATTTTGAGATTGATAATCAAATACACAGCCCATCTATAAGAGTGTCCAATGATCCAGCAAAAAACTAATACCAGCCTACCCCAAACCTAGTTAAAGCCCAAGTCGAGTAGCACATTACCAGATTAGTTTCCACCGGAGAAGAAACGATATTCCAGTTCGGTATGAACCGATTCAATTCAGGAGCAGGTAAACATAGCATCACCTTCGATAAGGAAAACACCCTTATTTTCATTTGCAACAATATGACCAGTTCGAAGTTACCATTTATTTGAATGTACATGCTTACATGTGTGAGCTAGTTAGTTTACACTTTACAAGACACGGGCTTCGTTTTTCAATCTGTCAAGGAGCTCATCGACCGACGAGAGGATCACCCCGGCTTTCCTCCTTGGCGGCTCGTCCACCCGGACCACCTCCATGTCTGACCTGATGTCCACGTTCACTCGGCAGGGGTGACCTTCTTGATCACCTTTGACTTAGCCTTCATTATGTTCGGCAGCGTCGCATACCGGGGCTGGTTCAGTCTCAGATCGGTGCTGCAAAACAGAAACCATGGGGTATGTATATAGTTCAGACGACATAGGGGAAATGGGAACAAAACCATAGCTTGCGAGCGCTAAGCATGAGCGTACGAAATGAACGTTTTGTACATGAAAAGAAGCTCGAGAACTACTGTGGTTCTATGACAAATGAAAATGAGCAATCTGCTGAGACAAGAAGCGTGTTATGGTACATACGTGATCACTGCTGGTAGATCCAAGCAGATGGTTTCGGTTCCACCGTCAACCTCTCTCTCAACAGTAGCTCTTTGTTTCTCCTTGTCAATTACCACCTGATAAAATTAAAAGCAGCGTTAACTACAATTTGCTGTGCTAAACAAAATCATGAGAACAACTGTTCGAAAAATATAAATCACGAATATGTGAGCACGGCACATTGAAAGACAACTAAAGGAACACTTTTTTGGCTATTTCAAGAGAACATTTTCCTCAGATTTTGATTCTACTGTCGCTTCACCTTTGTTTGGCCAACAAAGGGGAAGCCAGCTGTTGGTCCGAGAAATGAAACCAAAATATAACACAAGAACAAACTAGTTATTCAAAGGCTGCATACAGTGGCATTGCTTATTCAAACGAGCATGAGAAGATTAGGTGTCAACCAATATGATTTAGTAAAGCTGACAAGACCACGCGCAATGAAAAAAATCTCTGTGAAAGGTCTCATTGGTGACATTGCTGATATCTGAAAAATAACAACAAAACCTTTGAGGCAAAGGTTCCCTGTGGCCAATTGAGCAATGCAGCTAGCATTTGTCCTGTTTGGTTGCAATCATCATCAATGGCCTGTAATTGTAGAAACATGTAGAAGCTATTATTGTTAACAGATATGCTCCAGAGCTAAGAAATCTTAAGACGTTTTTCTAGTATGCTTATGTTCTTATTACTCATGATAAAACATGGCAGTTAATATTCTGAAATTATTTCTTAAGGAAGAGTTATTAAAGAAGAGAATTGCAAGCATTTCAAGAAATCACGACCATGGCAAACAAACCAAGCAACTAAGTCATCGGAAGTAAACAATTGCAGGCATCCATGTTGCTCAGGCAATCACAGAAACGTTCTGGGCTATGATTTTATCATTCTAGTATCCCTAAGAGATTGAAACATCGTAATGTGAACAACCAAGCGGTTTACGCATGACGGACAACCAAATCACTGTAATGTCATATATCAGTATTTACCTGTTACCCTGTGTATGAACAGATAGACATGTATAATTCAACCGATACTCCCACAAAGATAAGCAAATTGTTCTGTCTTGAACATCTGAGTTATAACTGGCATATATAAGTAATTACCCTAATCTTTCCTGTCCAAAATAGGATGAGCTATGCAGTACATCCTTTATTTTACAGCTAGACAAGATTAGCAAGAACCTGGTCTATGTAAAGATTGTTGGACTGAACTATGTTCTCGCCAAAATTAAGTTCAGCAATGTATTGGATTAACTTAAAAGTTCAAACAGTGAAACTAAAGATTCACTCAAGTGTTAATTAAGCAGTGAATGTGAATGTGATGATGTTGGGGAAATCGAGAGGGCTGTCTGAGTTCTGAACTTTGGTGTCCAACAAACTTCCGAGACGTGAAAGTTTAGGCGAATCTCAGCGCGTCCGTACCTGTTTGCCGAGGATGACGAGGCCGGGGTTCTCCTGGAGCGCGAGGGCGCGGAGGATCTTGGCGACGGCGAGCGGGAGGAGCGGGCGGGCGGGGTCGGGGTCGTGGAGGACGTGGACGGCGTGGTCGGCGCCCATGGCGAGCGCGGTGCGGAGCGTGTCGGCGGCCTGCGCGGGGCCGACGGTGGCGGCGACGACCTCGGCGGCGGCGCCCATGGCCTCGCGCAGCCGGAGCGCCTCCTCGACGGCGATCTCGCAGAAGGGGTTCATGGACATCTTGGCGCTGGCCGTGTCGACGGCCGTCCGGTCCGGGCGCACCCGCACCTTCACCGCGTAGTCCACCACCCGCTTCACCGCCACCAGGATCTTCATGGCGGCAAGGCAATGGGGACGCGATGCTGGTCTCGTCCGTCGCGGCGAAGCAGAAGAGAGCAGAGCAGGAAAGAAGTGATTTTTTAGCAGAAGAGAGCAGAGCAAAGCAGTTGCAGTTGCGAGCTGGAGTGTCTCACTGCATCTGAGTCATCAGTCCTTACCGACAAATCCTAGCTTGGATTTGAGTGTCATCTCTTTGAACAATAAGCACATGTAGGCTCTTTGTTTATTGGATTTAGCTTTGATTTTATTAGATTTGGTGGGGAGAAATAGAGACAATAACCACATGTAGAAATTCATTTTATGATCATGACAAAAAAATTATGATAAGTTTCTACAGTACAACGCACACTATCATCATTACACTCACTGAGACGACGTTATTCCCCGTGCTACCGTTCAAAAAAGTCAAATTTAGATATTTCACAAATATCCATCAGAAAATGTGGATGTTCACAATAGTGCCGCCTACCTCGTCTACGCCAACTCCAACAAACGTCTACTACCCCGACAACGCAACATCGACCACGTCTACAACGCCCACAACTCGGCTACATCGACATCGGCATTAAGGGCTATCATCTCGGCTCCCTCTCCACTTCGCGACTTCGGATTCTGCTCGAGTCAGACCGTTCGAGACGCTCCAGCGATTCGCGTCACTACCGATCCGACCGCGGGGGAGTGTTAGAGTATATCACGGTTTGAATAGTTTTGGTATGTTTAGCTTTGTAATGCAAGTCTATGTCTATTAGATTTCATAATCTCCAAGTCTTGTACCCCTTTATATACAGCTCACCGTGGCTCATTGTAATGAATCTAGAATCAAGCAATACAATATATTCCGCAATCTTACGTAAACTTTCTGTCAACTCAGTTGAGTTAAACATGGATGCAATTACTGTCAAATCTATGTGACGTTTTTCGAGATTTAACCATGGATGCGATGCGATTGCCAGTCGGTTAGCTGATCCTTGTAATCTATCGTCTCATACTTATCCATCTTTGGCGCGCATAAATAAGGTTGTTCTTGCGTCCGGGAAGCTTAGCTATTAGCTGACCCCAACCCTCCAAACAAGCAGCAGGTACCTACACGACATCACGGCGGCGGACGGCCGGCTACCTGCAGAGATGCACAAGAGGACAACCACGGCAACTCAGGGCCTCTTCGGCCAAGCGCGCCCGGCGGCGGAAGCGCCACAACGACCATCATCATCATGGGGGCCAAACAGCGCTCGCGACCTCATCTGCATGATAATCGGGCCGTCGTTCATTGCCTGCGCAGTCTTGCTCTTCATCCTCCAGACGTACGTTCCCCGGCAGCCACGCTACTCCGTCAGGATCGACGCCGTCTCCGGCGACGGAGCTCGGCGGCCACCGACCCACGCTGGACCCGGTGTTCAATCTCACCCTCCGTGTCGCATCGGTGTCTCCAAGGGAGAGCGCGTGCGTGTCTCCCGGCATGTACATGGAGGTCTCCTACCGTGAGGTTCCCCTGGCGACCGCGACGGAGCAGCTCTGCGCCGGGCCGATGAACGCCACGGAGCTGCGTGTCGTCGCGAGGGGCGCTGGGGTCGTCGTGCCGGGGTCTGCGCTGGACAGCCTCGCGGTGGACATGCGCGGCGGGGTCCAAGCGTTCGAGGTTTCGCTCCGTCGCTGGGGAGGTGTGGTGTGGCGTGCTGCCGTGCTGGGCTAGGCGCATCGGAGACGCCCGTGACTTGGAAAGGAAGTGTGCACTGCGGTGGTACAATTAGTCATCATGGTTATATCTTTATCTTTAGCAATAACAATGTCGCTAAACAAGGTGAAAAGAGTTGTTCGGAATGAATTCCTAATGCAAATCTGATCCTTCTACAAAACCTCACTTGGCCTTCCAAATTTGGAGATTCATAAACCTTCCAAATTTACTGATCGTTTGTTTTTTTTTTTTGCGAAACACAGTACAACGCAAGCGCTCATATACACGCGCACACACTCACCCCTATGAACGCACGCACGCACACCCTACCCCTATGAGCACCTCCGAGAGACTGAGTCGGCGGGTCGAGTCTTGAGATTGACGAAGTCACCACGGGCGCCTCGCTGTCGACGGGAACGTCGCCTCCCACTGAAGAATATTCCGCCTTAAATGAGAAACACCAGCGTCAAACCCGGGGTTTGAACTCTGGTGGGCTGGGGTACAACCACCCACCTAACCATCTTGCCACAGGCAAGTTCTCGATCGTTTGTTCCAAGTGTGCACTGATCGTTTGTTCAATAAGAAGGAAAAGCGACTATACAATCGTTCTCGGCGGCGGACGGGCTGGCGATTAAATCTTTAATCCAGACTGTTAGATTATACAATTTGTATCCTACACGAACTCTACTTAGAATTGTTACCCAAGTTAGCTTAGCTTAGGTCGGTGCCTAATCTCCTATATAAACATTGTAAGTCCGGCCGAATCAAATCAATCAATACAATTGTGAGTTCTATCTCAAGTTTACATGGTATCAGATTAAATCGATCATAGGGTATGGCTCCGCCACCCAAACCTCCGCCGCCGCCGCCGCCGCTTCCACCGCCTGGCTACTTCGAACGCCGGGCCGCTCTCGTCGCCAAAGCCGTCGCCGCCGCGGCAACATCCTCTTCTGCCCTATCCCTTGCTCCTCCACCAAATTATTCCCCTACTACCCCAATGGCTACCCACTTCTCCTTCACCGACACCATATATAGCCAACGTCTCGCCGTTCATCCCTATCTGCCTCGACCTAGCTGCCCACAACTACTACCATTGGCGCCATCTCTTCGACGTCCATCTTGGTCGCTGCAATCTGCGCGATCACGTCGCCACCGGCTCAATTCCTTGCCCCTCCAATCCGCAATGGGTCAAGGATGATCTTGCTATCATCCAATGGATCTACACACGGGTGTCCACTGAGATCTTCAACCTGGTGTTCCGCGAGGCCGCCACCGCTGCTGAGCTATGGACGTCTCTCCGTCAACTCTTCCAAGACAACGTCGACGCTCGGGTCAACAACCTTCACACCGAGCTTCGCAATGCAGTGCAAGGAGATGCGACCGCCGGCGTCTACTGCCGGGAACTTGGCGATCCCGTCGATGATCGGCAGCTCATCAACGTCTTGCTCGTCGGGCTCTCCGAACAATTCGACAAGCAGGCCTCCTTCATCCCCATGATGCGGCCCAAGCCATCCTTCGCCGAAGTCAGATCGATGCTCCAATTGGCGGATCACTCCCAGTCTCGCAAGGACGCACGGCCCCAGGTCTTCGCCGCTACGCCATGTCCGTCGCCACCTCCGACGCCCGCGCCTGTCACCGTGCCGCCACCAGCGGCTCACCCTCCTCCGTATACAGGCCGCCGCGTTCTGCGCCCTCCACGTCGTCCCCGAGCCCGGCGCCACTTCCGACCATGGCTCCTACTGCCCCTCACGCATGGCGTCCACCTCATGACCCGTGGACTGGCATGGTGCAGGCTGATACGTCTCCAACGTATCCATAATTTCTGATGTTCCATGCTTATAATTATACCAATTGCTACATGTTTTACTTACACTTTATATCATTTTTATGCATTTTTTGGGACTAACCTATTAACAAGATGCCACAGTGCCAGTTCCTGTTTTCTGCTGTTTTTGGTTTCAGAAAAGTTGTTCTGGAAATATTCTCGGAATTGGACGAAACAAAAAGCCAAGTCCCTATTTTTCTGACACGTACACGGAGTCCGAAAGAGAGACGAAGGAGGGCCGTGGGACGCCCTCACCATGCCATGGCGCGGCCCCACCTCCTGCCGCGCCGCCACGTGGTGCGGGGCCCACGGGTCTCCACCGATGTCGCCCCTTCGTCTATATATTGCCCCGACGCGAAAACCCTAAAATAATTAGTCATATTCCACGAAGAGTTCCGCAGCGCCGTCGCCATCCGGAAGTCTCTGTTCCGGCACGCTGCCGGGACGGGGAATTGCCCCCGGAGCCATCTCCATCGACTCCACCGTCGTCTTCATCGTCGTTGCTGCCTCCCATGATGAGGAGGGAGTAGTTCTCCCCCGAGGCTGAGGGCTCTACCGGTAGCTATGTGGTTTATCTCTCTCTCCCATGGTGTGATCTTTATGTGATCATGAGCTTTGTAATCTAGTTGAATAAGTAGATGTTACTCTTCATCTATTATGCTACTCAAGTGATTTTATTAATGTGATCTCCGGAGTCACCTTGTCCCACGGTGTGAAGATGACAGTGTGCGCACTGTGTGTGGCTCTTAGGCTAAAGTTCGCATAAATACTTATCATGAGTTATAATTTGAGTTGGATGTCTCCATGAAATTGTGGTGTTTGTTTACTCAGACTTTGGGGTGTGCTTTTATAGCCCTACGCATTGAATTGGTGTTCGTTATCCAACCGGAGTGTGGTTCAGAGTAGCATAGTGAAGAGAAGATATTTATGTATTCAATTATGATGTCATTGTTGAGAGTGTCCACTAGTGAAAGTATGATCCCTAGGCCTTGTTTCTAAGCATTGAAACACCGTTTACAACCAGTTCTGCTACATGTTTGCTTTCTGTCATTTTTATTTCAGATTGCAATTACTACTTATAATCATCCATATAACTTGTATTTCACTATCTCATCGCCGAACTAGTGCACCTATACACCTGACAAGTGTATTGGGTGTGTTGGGGACACAAGAGACTTCTTGTATCTTAATTGCAGGGTTGCTTGAGAGGATATCTTTGACCTCTATCTCCCTGAGTTCGATAAACCTTGGGTGATTCACTTAAGGAAAACTTGCTGTTCTACTGCACTTAGAGGCCCAACACTGTCTACAAGAATAGAAGCGTGCGTAGACATCAAGCTATTTTCTGCCGCCGTTGCCGGGGAGGTAAGTGTTGGAAGGTATCCACTTTAGATCCTGCAATTATTACTTCTTGTTTCTTGTTTTTATTTCACTAGTTAGGCTTAATGGAAAACAACAACAAAATTAGAGAGCTATATGAAATTTATCTTGAGTTAGGACATGATGTGTTTGAAGAGAAAATTAAAAAACCTATGGAAAATTATTTGCATGATGGTAGCAATGTTATTACTATAAATTCCTTGAACACCATTATTGCTAATGCTATGGAAAAGTCTAAGTTTGGGGAAGCTGGTTGTGATGAATATGATATTTTTAGTCCCCCAAGCTTTAAGGTGGAAATTTGCTTTGATAATACTTTGCCTCCAATATATGATGATTATAATCATTGTGATGTTTTCAGCCCCCTACTATTGAGGATATAGTTGATAACCCACAAGTATAGGGGATCGCGTGTAGCCTTTTCGATAAGTAATAGTGTCGAACCCAACGAGGAGTTAAAGGTAGGATAAGTATTCTCTCAAATTCTATCAACCACTGATACAACTCTACACACACTAAACGTTTGCATTATCTAGGAAATAAAACTACGGTAGCAATACGGGTATGAGAGATAGTTTTGCAGGATAATAAATAAAAGAAAAGTAAAAGTTAGTGCTGCAGCAATAAAGTACACTAAGTAACCATATACTAAGTAATAAAGTCAGAGATAATTTCTGACAACTTTCGTAACAGCCAGGTCTCCATTTGACATCATATTCGAGGGTCAAACTGGCAAACTCCGAAAACAGTTCTGGGACAGATTTCAGCAAAATTCCAATTCGACTCCAACAAGGTTTCCTCTTATATTCTTGATAATTCCTACACATCAAAGTGTAAAACAAGAACATTGTGCACTTTTGCAACTATTAATAGGTTAGTCCAAATAAATCATAAACTTAATATAAAAACAAGTGCCAAAGGCATAATATTAATATGAAACAATCAAAAATTATAGATACGTTTTGGACGTATCAATAGTTTATGTGGATTATGATATGCCTCCTATATATGATGTTTACAATGATGAATATGATATTTTCAGCCCATCTACTATTGAGGATAAAAATCATTTTGATTATTCTATGCCTCCTATTTATGATGATTACAATGATGGATGTGATACTTTTACTCTCACTATTACTAATGATACTGTTTATGCTTATGTGGAGAGTAATGATACTTTTATGCATGTGGATCATGATAAGAATGCTCTATGTGATAGTGATACCCGTAGAAGTGATAGCCTTCAGTAGCTACCTGCAAGATAAAGTATACGGGGTTAGGTTGAGCCTCCAAGTGCAGAGTATGTAGTAAGTGGAAGACGTGTTTTCCCCACGAGGGGTGACTCGAGGGTTTAATATCGAACTCTCGGGGAATCAGTAGTGAAAGATCTATCTCCTTATCCTTCTTTTTGGTTACCTACAAAACAATGTTAAATGTTTTGGTCCTCAACCTCACCTGTGGTTGTCAAGCACAAGGTGTATGAATGATATTAAGATAGTTATGCAATGCAAACAAGAAATAAATATGCAATGGTGGTGAATAAATGTGCAAGGATGATGATAACAATAATAAATGATATTTTTGAGTTTTTTATGATGAATGCAAGATGAAAAAGTGTTTTTGTATTTTCGGATTTAATAATTGCAGAAAATGGAAAAGTGGTAAAAGTTGTTGGAAAGGTGTTTCTTATGATTAAAAATGGACCGGGGTTCATGGTTTCACAAATGCACTCTCTCTTTAATAAAGTGGTAGACAATGGAACATAGGAGTTGACATATCAGATTGCAACACAAAGTTTGATGACAAGTTACTAATTATATGGGCATCACGTCCTATCATAGAGATCTTTTGGTTATTAATCTCACTTATACTCCACCAAGTTGCGAACCAAATCATAACGCCTCAGTAATTAAGATAACTCAGAGTATAGCTTTAAGTATCATGACCTGAACTTAAAATAAGAACATGCTAAATCTAGTCACGGAGAAGTGGCAAATCACCCACAACCCTTGTAGCATGGTATTTTTGTTTATCCCTAGTGAGGCAACAAAGTAAGGTAAAACACCCAAGTGGATCGCGATATTACAGTTGTCAACTTACCGCACTCACCACCCCCCGTTACTCCAACTAATGCACACATCACCCCACACACGCTCTCATAAACATGCTTGATCATAACAAGTGAATAAGAACGGGGTACATAATATGCATCTATATTCATAACTGAAACAAACATTGCAATCTCAAACATATATTAACTCATAAAAAGATCCACCACATAGAAATTACATATATGACCGTAATCATGTTCAGCAGCTCATACGGTACTGATTAGTGAAGCTCAAAGAGAGGAGAGATACATAAGTTACTTCCACGAACCCATAGTCCAGAGGTGGACTATTCCCTCTTCATCATGGAGACGGTGGAGATGTCGATGGAGAAGATGGAGACCACGCCGGCAGCGCCCCGCCGGAGTTTTCCCCCTCCAATCTGCAGCTCCAGATCTCTCTTTCGGTGTTTCTGTGTTTCGGCGGCGCTCGTTCCAGAGAACGACGTGGGACTTCTTTTATAGGCGTTTTTAGGTCAAGACGATGTCGGTGGAGAAAAGATCGACGGCAGCGGAGCCACGAGGGCCAAGATGGTGGGCCCCACGCGGCCAGGTACAGAGGCCGCGTGGGCCCCCCTCTTTTGGGCTTCCGGCATTCGTTTGCTTTTTTCCTTCGCTCCCAAGTCTTCCTCCTTCCAAAATATTGACGCTCGTAATTTTCCAGGTCATTTGGACGTCGTTTGGGTCCCTGAAACTTAAAAGGAAAAAATAGGGTTTTCTGCCTGCGCAGGGTTAATTTCATAAAAATAGGAAATAAATATTTTATTGCCTAAAATCGTTATATAACAGTGGTATAACCCTTATATGATGCAAATATGATTGAAATATAAGTGATATAGTGCAAAGTTTATGTATGCATTTTACATGCATCAACCTCCCCAAGCTTAACCAATACTCGTCCTCGAGTATGAAGGTGATAAAACTAACATGGACTTTGCAATATAACACTAACAATGGATATCAAAGATGATTGCTACTGCTACATAGAGTCAAATGATTCATTCTTCAAAGGAGTAGCAGTATGCAAAATAGTTTATGAAGTGATATCAAGTATTCAATGCAAGGATGATGTTCAATGATAGTTCATGATACGTCTCCAACGTATCCATAATTTCTGATGTTCCATGCATATATTATGCCAATTGCTACATGTTTTATATACACTTTATATCATTTTTATGCATTTTCTGGGACTAACCTATTAACAAGATGCCACAGTGCCAGTTCCTGTTTTCTGCTGTTTTTGGTTTCAGAAAAGTTGTTCTAGAAATATTCTCGGAATTGGGCGAAACAAAAGGCCACGTTCCTATTTTCCCGACACGTACACGGAGTCCAAAGGGGAGAAGGAGGAGGGCCGCGGGCCTCCCTCACCATGCCATGGCGCGGGTGGGCCCTGGGACGCGCCGCCACGTGGTGAGGAGCCCTCGGGTCCCAACCGACCATCGTCCTTTCGCCTATATATTGCCCCCGACGCGAAAACCCTAGAATAATCAGTCATATTCCACGAAGAGGTCCGCAGCGCCGCCGCCATCCAGAACAAGTTTCGGGGGACAGAAGTCTCTGTTCCGGCACGCTGCCGGGACGGGGAATTGCCCCCGGAGCCATCTCCATCGACTCCACCGCCATCTTCATCGCCGTTGCTGCCTCCCATGATGAGGAGGGAGTAGTTCTCCCCGAGGCTGAGTGCTCTACCGGTAGCTATGTGGTTTATCTCTCTCTCCCATGGTGTGATCTTTATGTGATCATGAGCTTTGTAATCTAGTTGAATAAGTAGATGTTACTCTTTATCTATTATGCCACTCTAGAGGTTACTTTAATATGAACTCCGGAGTCACTCTCCACGGTGTGAAGGTGACGGTGTGCGCATCGTGTGTGACTCCTTTATGACGTTGTGGCGTTTGTTTACTCAAACTTTGAGGTGTGCTTTTATAGCCCTACGCAATGAATGGTGTTCGTTATCCAACAAGAGAGTGTTTGAGAGTAGCATTTATTTATTCAATTATGAGGTCATTGTTGAGAGTGTCCACTAGTGAAAGTATGATCCCTAGGCCTTGTTTCCAAGCATTGAAACACCGTTTACAACAAGTTCTGGTACATGTTTGCTTGCTGCCATTTTTATTTCAGATTGCAATTACTACTTATAATCATCCATATAACTTGTATTTCACTATCTCTTCGCCGAACTAGTGCACCTATACACCTGACAAGTGTATTGGGTGTGTTGGGGACACAAGAGACTTCTTGTATCTTAATTGCAGGGTTGCTTGAGAGGGATATCTTTGACCTCTACCTCCCTGAGTTCGATAAACCTTGGGTGATTCACTTAAGGGAAACTTGCTGTTCTACTGCACTTGGAGGCCCAACACTGTCTACAAGAATAGAAGCGTGCGTAGACATCAAGCCATTTTCTGGCGCCGTTGCCGGGGAGGTATGTGTTGGAAGGTATCTCCTTTAGATTCTGCAATTATTTCTTTTTGTTTCTTGTTTTTATTTTCACTTGTTAGGCTTAATGGAAAACAACAAAAAAATTAGAGATCTTTATAAACTTTATATTGAATTAGGACATGATACTTTTGAAGAGAAAATTAAAAAACCTATGGAAGTTTGTTTGCATAATAGTGGTAGTAATGTTACTAGTATGAATTCTTTGAACACCATTATTACTAATGCTATGGAGAAGTCTAAGTTTGGGGAAGCTAGTTTACTTGAAAATGATCTTTTTAGCTCCCCAGCTTTGGAATTTTTTTTTGCTTTGATAATGCTTTGTCTCCCATATGTGATAATTCTAATGATGCTTGTGATATTCTAAATCCACCTACTGAAAGTATTGCTTTTGAAATACCTATGGAAATTGTTGAAATGGTTATGGATGAACCTTATGCAGGGGATGGAACAGTCCATCCAAGTGACCACTTGTTGAAACTTAAAGAACTTTGTGAGTTATTTAAGGTTGCAGGTTTATCAAGAGAAAATGCCATGAAGAAATTATTTCCATTGTCACTTAAGGACAAAGCAAGGGAGTGGTATGAGCTATTGGATGATCCTCATCATTCAGAGTGGAAGGAGCTTGAATCTCTCTTTTACTCTAAATTTTATCCTCCTCATGAAATGCATTTAGATAGGAATTACATTTATAATTTTTATCCTCATGATAGAGAAAGCATTGCTCAAGCTTGGGGAAGGCTGAAAACATTAATACTCAAATGTCCTAACCATGAGCTTCCTGAGAAAATAATTGTTACTAATTTTTATGCAAGGCTTTCAGGTCATTGCAAGGATTGTCTAGATGCCTGTTCAGAGGGTTCTTTCACAAGTAAGAAGGTTGAAGCTAGATGGGATCTTCTTGAAAGAATTCAAAGCAATACTGAAGATTGGGAGAACGGCAAAGGTAAAGAATCAGGTATAAATTATGAATATGAATGCATTAAGTCTTTCGTTGAAACTGCTGGTTTTCAAAAGCTTAGTGCTAATTATGGTCTTGATTCTCAAATTATTATTGATTGTTGTAGAACCTTTGCTTCTCATATTAATGTTCCTAAAGAAAGCTGGGACATGTATCATGAACCTTTCAAAGACACTTGCATGGAAGATGAAATTGTTGTTAATGATTGCAATAAACATGCTCAAACTTCTGAAAATGCTATTTCTTATAAGCATGTTAATTTTTGTGGAGTGCTTAGACCTTGTGAAAAGACTAATAATAAAGAAGAATATTGTAAACTTCATAAGCATGAGAAAACTAGAATATGGAGTAGGGCTCTAAATGATCTTGCTGAAAAGGTTTGTGCCCTATATCCTTTTATTTGTGAACTCTGCTATGAAGAAGGTCATTTCGAATTCCAATGCTCAAAGTTTAATGATACAATTTCGAGTTTGTTTGATGATAGCATGATCCATCCCGATCTTTATGATGAACTTGAATTATTTTTGGGGTGTGAAGAGTTATCAAGGAAAACTTCTTTGTTAGATATGAGTTCTTTTGATATGAATAGTATTTTGCGGGGATGCCGTCTCCATTGTGTTGATAAGAGCCACAATAATCCTTATATAGAAAAAATTATAAAAGATGTACCTTTACCAAAATATGAAAGGACTTATACTTGTTTTACTCTAATTAATGAAAGGGAGGAATCCTCCCAAGTTTCTTCTATTGTTTCTAACAATGAACCAGGGCATGTGGAGAAGCTTCCTTTCAAACCTCTCCCTCCTAAAGATAAAAAGAAGAGGGGAAAGAAGAAGAAGAAGAACAAGAGGAGTAAAAAGAGAGAGGAAAAGGTATCCTCTCCTAAGCATGTTGCTCCTTTCATGATTGTTTCTAATGAGTCTAAATTTATGGAAGAAGATTCACATACTTGGGGTCATTATTATCTCGACACTAAATCTATAGGCACTATTGAAGATGATTATATGTCTGTTACTTCTTGTAGTGATCATGATTGGGAAAATGAAACTACTTTTGATATTGAAAATCTTTGGGGTACCAATTCTGAAAATGATGATGTTAATAATGTCTATACTATTAGTACTATCCATATTCCATCCAATTATGATATGGAAAGCTCCAATCTTGGGGATGAGGTGTTTGAAAATCCTTTTGCTACTGATGATTATATATTTGAGACCTCTCCTTCTAGTAAAAATGATGATATGTTTACAAATGAACACACTTTGGAAGATACCTATTCTATTGCTTATGATGATACTATGCCTCCAGTCTTTGATAATTATTATAAAGAATACTATGACATAGGTTATAATTACAATCATCCTCATGAAACTTGTCATAGCTATGGAGGGATTACCCAAAACCATCCCTTTAATATACAACTTGTCTATCATGTTCGAGTTCGTTTCGTCCACATGGCGACCGTGTGCTCATGATCGTCATCATCATGCCACTCATCCTCCTCCCGACAGCCCTGTGGTACGGCTGGGACTACATCATCGACCAGGCGCCCCACTACTACGTCTCGATCGACTCCGTCTCTGGCCTAGACCCCGCGACGGACCTTGGCCACGGACATCCTCTGAACCCGGAGTTCAATCTCACGGTGCGCGTCGCCTCGCACCGGTTTTGGGCCACCAGGTGCTTCAAGCCCGGCATGTACATCCAGGTGTCCTACCGCGGCATCGACCTAGCTGCTACCAAGACTGTGACACATGAGATCTACGTCGGGCCGAGGAAACACGTGGATCTTACCATCATCGCCGGAGGAGACGGAGTGGTCCTGCCACGGTCGGTGCTTTATGCCCTCACGGGAGACATGCGCGACACATGGCAGTCGTTCCATGTCACGCTTCGCGGGTGGGGGAACATGGCCCTGCCGTGCGGAGCTAGGTGGGTCGGGACGCATGTGGCTTGCAAACAGAGTGCGTGTCCCGATCACTAAGTACATATTTCTTTTACTTGTTTGGTTTGTAACCGAGAAGCATGTCACCTGATGATATATAGATTTGTTTTTTAAAGCGATGTATAGAAGTTATTTTTGTTGGTCATACTACTCTTTTATGTTTGAAAAGTCTATTGTTGGGACATGTCATTTTAGTGCTCCCATGCGGTGACTTCTTGCTCAAGGTTGATGTGATCTTAGTGTAGATCAAGTTTGCTCTACAACATCATCTTGCGCAAGATTATGTAGCTAACATTGAAATCATGTAAGAATGTACGCAAAAATTCAAATTAGTCAAAAGGACCGCAAAAAGGAAATTTGTTAGGGTGTTATTGAACGCGAGAACGGATCAACAATTGGCGACTGAGGTCGAAAAGTAAGTTAAATAAAATAATAATAAAATTGACAAGAGGGAACAAGTTATAATATAGCATCGATATTTCTCCTTAGAATTTGCAAGATTAGCAAGATCACATATTCCACGTACTTGCTATAGCATGGAAATGAGTCTTGTGAGAGAACGCAAAAGCCCTAAGCACCGCCTCTACAAGGCGACCTAATTTTCATCCGCTATTAGCTGTAGCGAGTCACGAAACTTCCATGCAGATGTGAAAACTGAGTAACTGACTTGAGAAATACCCGGGTTAATCTATACCTAATAATAAAAGCATTAAGGTTTCTTGTGGTACGTCATTTTTTTCCCGATTTTACCCTCCCACCAAATAACATATTTACCCACCACTGCCACCCATAAGTCGTATACCGGTTCCCCTTCTTGTGGTACGTCATTGGATTTGCCATCAATGTTCCTATAATTTACACCCAATGCCACCGCCAAGTGGGAAAAAACGGTTCGATAGCCCAACCTGGCGATCAACGTAACGCGATGCTCTCTTCTTCTTCCCGTGCTTAGGATTCTCCTGCGCAGGTCACAACCTCCGTCCGAGAAACGCTAGCACATCCCGGCCCTAGCCTCACGCAGCCCGGCCCTCCCTCGCGCTTGCGCGCCCGGCGCGGAGCCGTGGCCGACCTCACCAGCGGCGCACCAGAGGCTCAACATCACGCCGGCCGCTCCGCCCTATCTCTCCTCGTCACGCGAGCCACTCCACGTGCGGACACGCTGCTCTCCGTCGTGTCTTCTCAGCCAAAACTGAAACACGATGCCTCCCCGCCTGGCACGCCTCTGTTGCTGGAGAGTGGAGTACTGGTAGTTAGCCAGCCAACGAGTGCTTCAGTTTTAATTTGCAACATAGTTGACTGTTGCTTCAGATTTGATTCTGAATTTCGAAGTTGCAGTGGCCTGAATTTGGATACTGAATGTGCAATACTCACTGCGGTAGGAACTTATTTTAAACTTTCCAAATTATGTTAAAAAAAATTCTTCTGATCCACAATCTCCACCCAATCATTATAATTAAGTGCCTGTTTAGCTAAGCTCTAGAAGATGGGTTCATGTCTATCGTGTGATTTGATCTGTCTCAGCCGTATGGTACCTGGGTCTTATATAGCTTTCCCCTCATGTTCAATCTTTCTCATAATCAGAAGAGGGAACTTATTGAGGAAGAGTGGACTTCTTTCCACATATTACGAGGGAATCGATGATGTTTTTTCGCTCGCGCTTCAGTCTAAGACCACACCGGATTGGGGACTATGATTTCCAAATTGGCTTATGCCCTGTTTGGTTGCGCAGAATTGGGCTCCGAATTGAATTGGCAATGGAAAACCAAATCAACCAATTCAATGGAATACCACAAAGAGTGTTTGGATGCGCGTGGTATTCAGCTATAGAATTCAGGTTTCAATGGAATACCAAATTCTGTTTGGATGTCACATATGTGGAAATGAGAGTATTTTTGAGTTTGAACAATATAATCTCTGTAATGTGAATGAAAATATACCTGTATATTTTAGATGTTTCTCAGTATTATTTTTCACACAATAATATGTTAATAATCCAGAAAATACAAGTAAGGAGAAAGAGTAAAAGCATATATATATCCAGAAAATCCAGAAAATAATCCAGGAAATTTCAACTGGCCCAAAATCCTAACTACAAATCGACCACACGACCACAGCCGGCCGTGTCCTCACGCAAAGGAGATGGCAGGCCACCGCTAGCCCGCCTCCCGCCGCCGCACGAGCACCACCCACCGCCGCTCGAGCCCCACCCGCCGCCGCTCGACCGAATCGCGCCGCCGCTCGACCGAATTGCGCCGCCGCCCTCACGCCTGGTTAGGGTTCCGCGGGGAGGGTGCAGCCAGAGGGGAACGAGGACGGGGAAGAAGGAGGGCAGGGGAGGAGGTAGGAGATCGGAGTGGGAAACGTGCCTGGCGGCGCCGCCGGGCGGTTCTTCTCCAGCGCCGGGCGGGTACAGAGGCCAGGGAGAAAGCTCGTGTGTCGTCTTATTTCGGGAGAGAGAGACGGGAGCGACGAGGGGCCAATTCAGAGGCAATACAGAGGTCTGGACCTCTGTATTCATCAACCGGTAAGTTGGCCTGGCGGGGGGAGGGGCTCGGAATTGGTTCTCAATTCCACGGTTCAATACCGAGTACAACCAAACACTAAAATTGGGGTTTCTAATTCCAAAATGCCAATTCAGAGCCCAATTCAGTGCATCCAAACAGGGGTCGTCGATGCATGAGGTTGAAGTTTTGAAATAGACAGGTTGTGTTAGTAAACTTTTGTACTGAAAAATATGAAATTGAGGTGATGCCATCTGTTCAAAGAGACTGGATTTAGGGCATTATTGCAGTTGCGTTTGAAGCAAAGGTTGATTACATTGCTGAACCATGATCGCAGTTGAGAAGCCTAGCATCATCACATTTACATGTACGCTTTGGTTTTTCTATACCAGTTTGATGTAACGAATCAAGTGTTCAGGTGACAACCTCTCTCTCACTTCTCCAAAAACTCAGTGGAAAGAGTAGAGGAGGCCATAGTGTTCACCAGATGGGAGAAAGCGGAAGGAAGACAACGGAGTTTCGACAGGATCAAATCAGAGGGCAAATGCAAGGTCTGATTCCTCCGGAGTCAAGTGTTCAGGTGAAAACCTCTCTCTCACTTCTCCAAAAACTCAGTGGAAAGAGTAGAGGAGGTCATAGTGTTCACCAGATGGGAGAAAGCGGAAGGAAGACAACGGAGTTTTGATAGGATCAAAATCTATTATTTCGGGTGAGCATATTCATGTTGACACGACAATGGTGCCGCGAACTATCACCGAATGTGTTGGAAATCCATCGGCGAGACACCAGCCAGAATATTCAATAAAAATCGTGTTGCAAAAACGGACAGGCTCACAAGACTCTTTTTATATATTGAATAAGTTTGATCGCACGGTCAGTTTTGCTGTTGTGTTAACTTGATGTTCATTGGAGTATTACTCTACATGGCTCCATAGAGTTTGGGGCAAAATTTACATGGTGACGCTTCTTAACCAAAAGTCTATTTTCCAATCTCCCGTTGCAACGCACGGGCATGTTTACTAGTTATTACTAAAAAGGAAATATTGATAAACCAATGAGTTTGCGATATGGTCGTTTTTATTTTGAAACGGATACGGTCGTTTTAACAACACGTAGTAGGCACGTACGTACGTGCGTTTAACAGCACGTGGATCGAGATATGTGCAAATATAAACGGAACGCCGGTCCCCGGCCAGTTCCATCATATCCTATCGATCGTTTTTGGCGGCAAACGGCTACGCCGGAGATTAATCTGCAAGTAAGCAATGGGCGCCGCCACCCAAGACGAACAGTCTGCCGGAGCACAAAGACGACGAACCTGCCAACGCGGCTGGTCGTGGTGCGCGGGTATGGCAGCAATCATCCTTGTAGTCGCCGGGGGCTGCTACTTCTTGGCCGAGACCCTCAGTGAGGAACCCGACTATTCCATCGCAATCAACTCTGTCTCTGGCCTCGACCCGGCGACGGACCTCGGCCAACGGCCCACACTCGATCCACAGTTCAACATCACCCTCGGCGTCGTGTCCCCCAAGCGATGGGCCCGCGAGTGCGCTGAACCGGGCATGTACGTGGAGGTGTCCTACCGGGGCGTCTCCCTCGCTTCCAGCGTGACCACCATCGAGCGGATCTACGCCGGGCCGAAGAAGGAGGTGGATCGGCTTGTCGTCGCCACGGGCACCGACATGGTCGTGCCAGGGTCCGTGCTCGATAGCCTCGCGGGGGACTTGCGCCGCGGAGCACAGGTCTTTGACGTCACACTCCAGTGGACGAAGTACTCGTACTTGTCATGCGGGCTGAGGCGGGTCGGCGAAGCCCGTGCCTCTTGCGAATAAATCCAAGAAGCCAAGTGTAACTAAGCTCTATGTTTTGTATCAGGCTTGTGATACTTTTCTATGAGTAATAAAGTGCAAGTTTTATTTTAAAATTTGTGTTGTCTGAGATTTGGTATTTACTCTCGTGTTACACAGTCTCAAAACTCAATTTATAAACTCTGATCTTTCGACTATGAGACTAGCCATAGTGGTAGTATCATAGCTAGTATCATGCGTGCCATGTTGGCAAAAAGATGATGTGGCACTGCAATTAATGATGAAAGAGATGATGATGGTATCATAGGTAGATACCATAAGATAACGTATTCCAAGACATGATGAGTCTACAACCTAATTAATGATATACTATATGATACCACAAATATGTTACTACTCATAGTGAAGGTAGTAACATAGACTAGTATCATATGCATGATATCACTATATGATACTCCCCACTATGACTAGTCTGATGTGTTTCATAGGGGGTGTTGTCTAGGCAATTTAATTGCATTGCTTCGCTTATTCTGAACCTTCAAATCTCCGATTCCGTGATCAGCCACCCTGTTCAACGCATCGTTTGCTCCAAAATATATAGTAGCATGGAATTATATTGTGGTTTGATTTCAAAAAAAAAAAGTAGTTTCGATCTTTATGGATGAAAGTCCGTAAAGATCTACTCCCATAAAACGAGCAGCATTTGTATTACAGTGTGCCTTATTTAACAGTGTGCTTATTAAGTATAACAACACACACTTGCACTAAGTGACGTAGCTAAAGTAAATTGCACCTATGATACTCCACGAGCTCCTCGATCGGTCATCATCGGCAGCATGCATGTCGGATTCGATTGTTTTTATTACTAGGATTACTATTAATTTCTTCATTCAACATGGGGATGTAGCATCAATATCTCTACAATAATTTTCTCTGTCGCTTTTTCTCCGTGAAAAATCACACATACGTGCATCTACCACGTCATAACAAAAATATTAGACCGGGCAACAACTAGAGTAAATTAATCAACACATGCACGTCGTCGTCTATCCCCATATAAACCGCATCAGGAGGATTGGATAAGTCAAGATCCAGAATCACAACTAATTAAGCGACATACCAGGTCCAGCCGGCACGAACTCGCTAGGCTAATTCGCTAGTACTGAATTTTGCATTGTTCACCTAGGTACGGCTCACAGTGAGCATCGCCTAGAGTAAAACACTTGGGAGTAAAGTTATGGAGGAGCCGTTAGAGAGGGCGATCGCGGAGGCGACCGGGGCCGCGGTCTCGCCGTCCGCCGTCGATGCAGCCGCGCGGTCGGAGGAAAGAACATCGCCGGCGGTGGGGAAAGAGATCTCCACCGTAGGCTCGCCGTCATCCAAGGCCGTCGAGGCGCCATGGAGGGGCGGTGCTCCTTCTCTTGTCGGAGGCCGTTTTTGGGCCCTGGTGGACGAGGAGGAGGAAGACGTGGAGCTAGACGTGGAGGAATCCGCGGCGGCGGAAAGCTACCTCAGCTGTGCCGTACACCGTCGCCGGATTCAAGCCGTTCACGATCTACGGAGTCTTCTTCGCGGATTATCAAGAGGATGGCAAGGAGGCAAGGACAGAGGTTAACTGCGTTGTCGTTCAACTCATCGTGCGCCATGGATGCAGGTTCGGTGACGACGCCGACGGAGAGGAAGACGAAGTTTCGCGTTCCAAAGCTGCCGGTACTGGCACCATCGGTGGTCGTCGAGGATCGCGACACGGGCGACTGGATCTTGGTGCTCGGACGCCGTCGTCGACAAACCTCGCCGCCGGTGAGATCGACCGTTTCTCGTGGATCGTACTTTCGAAATTCAAAACAACGCAATCAGCGGCAGAGTAAGGTGGGCATCGGCCCGGCCAAGCCCGCACTGCATGAAAGCCCAACTCGGGTGGGCTTGTCTAGAGGTCAAAAAAAAGAAAAAATCATCGCGCCTAACCCTAATACAGCAGGAGTTGGTCTCCGTCGCGTATTAGGGGCGTTCTGGAAAAAATACTCACCGCCTGCTGTCCTCGATCTCGTCATGGCGAGTAGTGGCGGCGGTGGAGGAAGAGGAGGGGGCGAGGCCGGCCGTGGCGGAGGAGTACCGCCGGGACGGGGTGCTGCTCATGGCGCTCGCCCATCCACCTTCGAGGTGGGCAGTTCAAGCGGAACGGCGCCCGGCTATGGTGCAGGGGGGTACTACGGAGGCTTCCACGCCGGGACGGGCTTCGCGCCCCGCGGATACCGCGGTGGATACCATGGAAGTGCTTTTGGCCGGTGTTACAGCGACGGCCACGGTCGCGACAATGGCCTTGGTGGCCGAGGTCGTGGCGATGCAGGCTATGGCTATGGTTTTGATGCTCGGCGTGGTGGATATGGCTATGGCCGTGGACACGCTGATCAAAACCGTGGTGTGCGCGGTCGCTACGGGGACGGCGCCTATGGAGCTCATGGCGGGCGCGGATACGGGTCGGTGACACCTCCTGCTGTGGCGGCGCCGGCGGTGGCCGCAGTCGTGCAAGCTCCAGTCCAGCCCGGGGCAGCACCGGCGCCCGTGGTGGCAGCCCCTGTAGCTCACCCTGCTGCTCAAGGTGCGCCGGTTGGATGTCAACCTGTGGCACCAGTGAAGCAACTCGCGGCCACGGCCGCAGCAGCGACAGAGGTAGCGGCAGTCGGGGTGTCGGCTGAACAGCTTGCTGCAGCTCTGGGGACAGCTGTGCCGAAGAAAGGGAAGAGATGCTATAGGTGCGGAGTTTCTGGACACCGATCTGGAGGATGTACCGTGGATGTTTGCGTCATCTGTGAAGGACCAGCTCATGGGGGGAGGTTGTGTCATTTGTTGACAGCTCCTAAACCTCAAATTAGGATGTACGGCCTCGCACACGAGGAGCTCATCTTCTTCGAGTATCCGGGTACTGAGACTTACAGGCCTAGGATGGAGAATGTTCGTCTGGCATCCGTGGTGGTGTCCAAAGGACAGATGACAACATCTGAAATTGTCTCGCAGCTACAGAGGTTGGTGCCTACGGAACAGTTTGTTTGGGATGTTAGTCAAGTTGATCAAAATAAATACAAGGTACAATTTCCAACCAGAAATGAGTTAGAGAGGCTTCAGGTCTTTGGAACTTGCCGTGTACCAAACAGTAAGTGTGACTTGACATTTGATAACTGGGTTCACAGCCCGGAGCCTACTAGTACCCTTCCAGAGGTATGGTTGAGAGTTTCCGGTATCCCAAGGCCTGACATTGGAGATTTCTTAGCTTTATGGGCGATCGGAGATATGTTTGCTAAGACTCTTGAGATAGATATGGCTTTTACAAGGGAGCACGGAGTTCTCAGAATCAGAATTGGGTGTCTCAACCACGCTAAGATTCCTCGTCACTTTCCCATGTTATTTAAGGCTGGCTTCTTCAATCCATGAGAACCCCAAGAGGAAGGTTATGATGTAGACAGCAGAAGTTTTCCCTTGAGAAATCTACCCAAGGTTATCAATCCAGTAGGACTTGACGATCTATCGGAAGGTTGTTGATGTTGACTCCCCCTGGCGCTAGGGAGCTTGCACCAACGTGGAATCTGCACAGACACAAACCAGAACTTTGCCCAACACGAAACAGAGAGGTTGTCAATCTCTCCGGTCTTGCAGAAACAAAGAGTTAAACGTATGGTGTGGAAAACAGCAGGAAAAACAGCAAGTAACAGGAAACAGATGATTGCAGCAGGTTGTGTAAACAGTATGAGGAAATTGGACCAGGGTCCACAGTTCACTAGTGGTGTCTCTCTCAGAACAGATAACTAGCATGTTGGGTAAACAAATTACAGCTGGGCAATTGACAAATAGAGAGGGCATAACAATGCAATACATGCCAAGATGTCTACTATGAAATCTAGTTGGGCATTACAACAAAGTACATAGACCGTTATTCCAACCGCATCTATGCCTAAATAATCCACCTTCAAGGCAGCATCCGCATCCTATTCAGTATTAAGTTGCTAACAACAGATTATTGCATGAAGTAAAGTGTGTAATGTAATCAATACAAGTGCCCTTGGACACTGCACCAATGTTTTATCCCTAGTAGCAACAGCACATCTACCATCTTAGACCTTTCTGTCACTGATCCAGATATCTAGAGACTGAACCCACTATCGAGCATAAATACCCCCTCTTGGAGTCACAAGCATCTACTTGGCCAAAGCATCTACTAGCAACGGAGAGCATGCAAGATCAAGAGCACATAGATAAACAACTTGAATAAACATGGTATCAATATTCATCGGATCCCAGCAAACACAACATCTAGCATTACAATAAGATGATCTTGATCATGTTAGGCAGCTCACAAGATCTAAACATGGAGGCACAAGGTAGAGAGACAACCATCTAGCTACTGCTATGGACCCGTAGTCCAGGGGTGGACTACTCACGCATCACTCCGGAGGCAGGCATGGTGATGTAGAGCCCTCCGGTGATGATCTCCCCTCCGGCAGGGTGCCGGGAAGAGCTTCAGAACTCCTCCGATCTGAGATTGACGATGACGGCCGCGACGGAACTTTTCGTGGAATATGATCGACCGTAATAGGGTTTTCGCGTCGCGGAGAATATATAGGCGAAGAGGCGGCGTCGGTGGCCGAGGGGGGCCACCACGCCATAGGGGGCGCGGGCCCACCCTGGGCCGCGCCCTAGTGTGGCGTGGCCCCCTGGTGGGTCTGCTCCGACTCCCCTTTGGACTCCGTGATCTCCTCGTGATATTATTGACGATGTCTTTTGTTTCGTCCAATTCCGAGAATATTTCCTTAATAGATTTTCTGAAACCAAAAACAGCAGAAAACAGGGAACTGGCACTGTGGCATCTTGTTAATAGGTTAGTCCCAGAAAATGCATAAAAATGATATAAAGTGTAACCAAAACATGTAGCAATTGATATAATATCAGCATGGAACATCAAAAATTATAGATACGTTTGAGACGTATCAAGCATCCCCAAGCTTAGTTCCTGCTCGTCCTCGAGTAGGTAAACGATAAAAACAGATAATTTTTGAAGTGACATGCTACCAACACAATCTTTGATCAAATAACAATGTAATGCACATGATCTGAATGAAGTGATCCAAGCCAATGGTCTATAGTTTGCAAGCAAGTAAATAAAGAGTAAACATAAGTGATCACACAAGTGCAAACTTTCATGAATAATACTATAAAACATTTAGAGATATAATAGTCTAACATAATAGTTAGTTCACAGCAGCAATAATTTCAACATGAAAGTGTTTGTATCAACACAAAGGAAGATAATAGCTTCAGCATTTGCTTCAACTTTCAACATGTATATCATATAGATAATGTCAATGCAAAGAATATGATCAACCAAACACAAAGTTATGTAAAAACTGTTATACTGGAGTTGACAATGATGTTTGCTTAAGTAGACAGAAAGAAGTGGGAAAACTGACTCAACATAAAAGTAAAAGAATGGCCCTTCGCAGAGGGAAGCAGGGATTAACATCATGTGCTAGAGCTGTAGTTCCCGAAGGCATATAGAGAGCATAAAATATTGTTTTGTAAGGTAATGGTGTATACAGGTGTCAACAAATCAGCAAATAGGCAATACTCTACTTCACTAGTTGATCAAACTTTACAAGAGCGGCTCCCATGAAGGACGTTATTTCTACCAGCGGGCAGATCATCCCTCTTCTCTTTTGTTTACACACTTGTGAACATTGCTTGACTGACGAATCAGGGGCAAAAAGATGTGAAGAGAATTGTTTGGTTAAAGTTGTAATTAATTGGGACTGGGCACCCCGTTGCCAGCTCTTTTTGCAAAATTATTGGATAAGCGGATGTATATGCCACTAGTCCAGGTGTGTAAAATTTGATCAACCAGGAAATAAAGACCACCTATCTACGTCCTTATGAGCTTTTCAAGTAGTGACACAAAAAGGATAATTGTTTTGAGTAGTTAGTAGATAGCACATGAAGAAATTTACTTGGAATGGTGAAAACACCACATAATAGGTAGGTATGGTGGACACAGGTGGCATGGATTTGGCTCAAGGTTTTGGATGTACAAGAAGCATTCCCTCTTAGTACAGAGTTTAGGCTAGCAAGGTTATTATAAGCAAACATCATTATCAACTGGAATAGCAAGAGTGTACATAAAACACAAGGTTTGACGAACCATAGACTCCCACTGTCTTCCTTGTTAACACATAGCCTTCATCCAAAAATTATCTAGACTACTATGGACTTCCAATTATGCAACAGATTATTATAGCAGAAAATCCTTATAGTAGTTCTTCATTAATAGCCATTACTTACATGATGCACAAGCTTAAACATTAATTACTTGACAGCTCAAAACAATTGGCAAGCATCAAATTACTCAAGACAACGATCTAAAAAGATTCATGTAAGCATTTTATACCACTACCACATGCATAGCATTTTTCTGGTCCAACCAAACACCAATCAACTTATTTGACAACTCTCCAAACAGATATAAGTGAAGCAAGAGAGTACTTTCTTCAAAAGAAACTGAAGCTCTAACAAGAGATACATGAAAAACTGAGAGCTAAAGCAATAACAGCAACTAGACAGGAATACTCAACAAGTATAAGTGAAGCACAAGAGTATTCTAATGAAAAAGTGGAGCGTGTCTCTCTCCCAAACATGAATACTAGGATCCAACAAGTATAGCACAGCAAACAAAACAAAACAAACTGAAAACAAAAACACACTGACGCTCCAAGGAAGAGTACACTAGTATGAAGCAATAAAAATATAGCACCATTAGAGATGACCTGATAATTTGTAGATGAAGAAGGGGATGCCTTGGGCATCCCCAAGCTTAGATGCTTGAGTCTTCTTGAAATATGCTGGGGAGGTAAGCCTCCCCAAGCTTAAGCTCTTCACTCTTCTTGATCATGTAATATCATTCTCCTCTATCAACACTTGAAAACTTCCTTCACACCAAAACTTAACAGCTTTTCTCATTAGCAGGTTAGTGCACTAAAAGATAATACTTCAAAGTTCTAGCAAAGACTCACAAGCCAACTATTTTAAACATTAGCCACTGTTACTAGGCTCAAGTGGGCACTTTTACACGAAAAGAAACCACTTAAAAACTTGTAAAAGAGAGAATGCAAAATAAAAGACAGAATCTGTCAAACCAGAACAGTCTGTAATGACGAATTTTTTCGAGGCACTTACGATGCTCAGATGAAGAACTTTTGAAATAATGAAAGTTGCGTAACATCATCAGGAACATGCACAAAAAGTTTCAGCATTTTTCGATTTTTTCTGATTTTCTACTGAATTAAACGGTGACGAACAGCAATCTGTCCCAATGCAGTCCCGAAAATAAAAACCAACTTTGCATTAGTAACTCTCCTTGGCACAACAAAACAGCAAATAAAGATACAAAGGAGTTGCTACAGAGGTAAACAAGCATCCTTGACACATGGGTTATCTCCCACAAGTGCTTTTCTTTAATGCCTTTCAGCTAGGCTTTAGGATTTTAATGATGCTCGCATAAGAATAAGAGTTGAAAAACAAAGAGAGCATCAAGAGGCAAATATCAAAATCATCTGAGTCTAACCCACTTCCTATGCAGAGGAATATTGTAGTAAAACAAATCATTGAAGCATAAAGCAGCTAGCATAGGAAGATGCAACAAATCCAACTTTAAAACTTCCAACACAAAGAGAGGTATTTTAGTGACATGAAAACTTTTAAAACCATCTTTCCCTCTCTCATAATAATTTTCAATAGCATCATAAACAAACTCAACAACATAACTATCACATAAAGCATGCTTTTTATGATCTACAAACACATAACTTTTATCAAGCAAGATAGTGGGATCAAAAATTTCAAACCCACTTTTAGACATATTGAAACAAGTTGATTGATCACTCTCAATAGTAGAATTAATAATATTATCAAGCAACATAGGACCATCATCTAGAGCTTTATCATAAACATTTTCTAAGCAAACACTCTCATTACCATGCATTTCGAAATTAGGAATAAAAAGAGGATTATCATAAGACTTATCAAAATAGCATGGATTTTCATAAACAACATTGGGGGAAATATTTGGTACTTCTGTTATTTTTGCTTTCTCTTGAGTCAAGGAATGTTTGTCTACCTCAAATTTATCAAAAGAAGTTATTTCAATAGTATCATTACCAACTTCCCCAAGCTTAATATTTTCCATAGCATTAGCAACAACCATGTTCAAAGAGTGTATACCAATATCATTGGTACTATCATGCAAATAAAGTTCCATAGGTTTTTTAATTTTCTCTTCAAACACATCATGTCCTAGCTCAAGATAAATTTCATAAAGGTTTCTCAAGTTGTTTTCAGCCATAGGACAAGTTTCAAGCAAAGTACCCATGAATAGCAAGCAAAGAACTAGACATAATAACAAACCGAAATAAACTAGATGCAGGAATTTAATTTTTTTGGTTTTTGATTTTTAACAGCAAGCAAAACAAAACTAAAACAAGACAAAAACAAAGTAAAGAGATTGGAACTGAGAGACTCCCCTTTCCAATAGCCTCCAAGTCCCCGGCAACGGCGCCAGAAAACAGCTGGTGCCTGGTTGACGGGAGAGTATTTGAGGATGATGATGATGGTGATGATGAGTACTTCCCCGGCAACGGCGCCAGAAAACAGCTTGATGGCTACGTGTTGGTGAACCCCAAGAGGAAGGTTATGATGTAGACAGCAGAAGTTTTCCCTTGAAAATCTACCCAAGGTTATCAATCCAGTAGGACTTGACGATCTATCGGAAGGTTGTTGATGTTGACTCCCCCTGGCGCTAGGGAGCTTGCACCAACGTGGAATCTGCACAGACACAAACCAGAACTTTGCCCAACACGAAACAGAGAGGTTGTCAATCTCTCCGGTCTTGCAGAAACAAAGAGTTAAACGTATGGTGTGGAAAACAGCAGGAAAAACAGCAAGTAACAGGAAACAGATGATTGCAGCAGGTTGTGTAAACAGTATGAGGAAATTGGACCAGGGTCCACAGTTCACTAGTGGTGTCTCTCTCAGAACAGATAACTAGCATGTTGGGTAAACAAATTACAGCTGGGCAATTGACAAATAGAGAGGGCATAACAATGCAATACATGCCAAGATGTCTACTATGAAATCTAGTTGGGCATTACAACAAAGTACATAGACCGTTATTCCAACCGCATCTATGCCTAAATAATCCACCTTCAAGGCAGCATCCGCATCCTATTCAGTATTAAGTTGCTAACAACAGATTATTGCATGAAGTAAAGTGTGTAATGTAATCAATACAAGTGCCCTTGGACACTGCACCAATGTTTTATCCCTAGTAGCAACAGCACATCTACCATCTTAGACCTTTCTGTCACTGATCCAGATATCTAGAGACTGAACCCACTATCGAGCATAAATACCCCCTCTTGGAGTCACAAGCATCTACTTGGCCAAAGCATCTACTAGCAACGGAGAGCATGCAAGATCAAGAGCACATAGATAAACAACTTGAATAAACATGGTATCAATATTCATCGGATCCCAGCAAACACAACATCTAGCATTACAATAAGATGATCTTGATCATGTTAGGCAGCTCACAAGATCTAAACATGGAGGCACAAGGTAGAGAGACAACCATCTAGCTACTGCTATGGACCCGTAGTCCAGGGGTGGACTACTCACGCATCACTCCGGAGGCAGGCATGGTGATGTAGAGCCCTCCGGTGATGATCTCCCCTCCGGCAGGGTGCCGGGAAGAGCTTCAGAACTCCTCCGATCTGAGATTGACGATGACGGCCGCGACGGAACTTTTCGTGGAATATGATCGACCGTAATAGGGTTTTCGCGTCGCGGAGAATATATAGGCGAAGAGGCGGCGTCGGTGGCCGAGGGGGGCCACCACGCCATAGGGGGGCGCGGGCCCACCCTGGGCCGCGCCCTAGTGTGGCGTGGCCCCCTGGTGGGTCTGCTCCGACTCCCCTTTGGACTCCGTGATCTCCTCGTGATATTATTGACGATGTCTTTTGTTTCGTCCAATTCCGAGAATATTTCCTTAATAGATTTTCTGAAACCAAAAACAGCAGAAAACAGGGAACTGGCACTGTGGCATCTTGTTAATAGGTTAGTCCCAGAAAATGCATAAAAATGATATAAAGTGTAACCAAAACATGTAGCAATTGATATAATATCAGCATGGAACATCAAAAATTATAGATACGTTTGAGACGTATCACAGCACCTCCGGCTGATCCCGATGTAGTGATGGGAGGAGTGGGTAAGGGGGATGACGACGAGGATGATGAAGAGCTCGGGGACGATTTTCAGGAGGCGGTGGCTAAATATTATCCAGAAACTTTAAAAACTGATGCAACTACGACAGCGACTGAGTCTAGCACAGTGGTGGAGCAGCAAAGGGGGTCGGAACAGCAGGGGGGAAGGCAGCCGCACCACCGACGACTACGGTCAAGGTGGGTGTGGTGTTCTCTCCATCGGTTCAACGTTCTTTTGACAAGGCAAGGAAAGATTATTTGGTGGCTAGAGAGGGTCGGGAGGAGAGGGGTGTGGTGGAGGACACCACATCGCAGCAGAGGAGGATGGTCACTGAGGTTGACGTCGGCTCGACCTTGGCTGGGCTGTCTACCCCGCCCGCTTATGTGCAGCAGGAGGCTGTGTTTTCGTCACCGTCGGAGGCTGCGATGACGGGAGCTTCGTGCTCCATGGAGAACTCTCCATGCGCCACAGATGGTGGTGCTGGATCGAGTTTCACGGCGGCGGTCACGGACTCTCCGCGTACCCCAGGCGGGGGTGCGGGATCGAGTCCGGTGACTTCGTCGTTTTCGAGGACGACGGTGTACACTCCTATGACGCCTCCTCTCCCGACTCCGCATCTTGGTGCGAGTGAGGAGGGGGTGTCTAAGCGGAGCGTCATCGAGTTTGGAGGCATCCCGGACGTGGAGGAGCTGGGCATTCGGTCCAGCGGGCGTATCAGGGCGCAGCCCAACGCCGATGACACTCAGATGGTTCGAGCCATGGCGCGGGCTGACCAACGGGACTTCATACAAGGTACTACGAAACTGATCCATTCGATTCTAGCTTTTTCAGATAAGCAAATTGCGGATAGGGCTTCTAAGTTAGGGGTGTCGTTGGGGGCGACGGAAAAAGAAATTATTAATTCAGCAATGTTGATTAAAAAATCTGAGTTAGATCGTTCTATTTGTATCCTGGAAAATAATTTAAAGAACAAGGAGATTGAGCAACCCTTTAGTTTAATTCTTAATAGAGTCTCAGCCCTGACAGAGGATTTAGAGGATGAGGTGGATGATAGGAGTGCAGGAGATCAATCGGATTTTCCTGTCCTGTCAGACACGGTCAAAAGGACCAGGAAAAGAAAAGATTATTCTGGGGTAAATAAGTGTAGAAGTGCTCGGATTAAAACACAAAACAAACGTAAAAATGCATAATTTAAAAGGATTATTTTGGAATAGTGAGGGTTTTCGTGACCCCGGTAAACATTTGTTCGTGCAAGAATCCATTCGGGAGAGGAAGTTGGATTTTCTAGCTTTGTCGGAAACTGGAAGATCGAACTTTGCTACTCCTTTTTTGTCACATTTGGCTGCTGGACAGGACTTTAGTTGGTTTTGTCTACCGCCTAGAGGTAGGTCTGGTGGTATGCTTTTAGGTGTTAATGTTGGCACACTTCAAGTCACAGATGTTGAGGTAGGAGATTTTTGTGTAAAACTATATCTCAAGTCTAGGTGCGATGGTTTTCAGTGGGTTTTAGTGTCTGTCTATGGGGCTGCCCAGGAGGAGCACAAAGCCCAGTTCTTATCAGAGTTAGTTCGATTATGTGAAAATGAACCATTACCGATGATGGTGGGTGGGGATTTTAATATAATTCGGAAACCTGAAGAAAAGAACAATGATAACTATAATCCGAGGTGGCCAATAATGTTTAATGCGATCATTCAAAGTCTTGAATTAAGGGAGCTCGAGCTCGCCGGTAGGCAATACACTTGGGCTAGCAGGCGTGAGAATCCAACCTTTGAGAAATTGGATAGAGTTCTTACTTCTACGGAATGGGAACAAAAATACCCCCTGGTGACGGTACAGGCCCTCACTAGGGTGGGATCGGATCATACTCCTTTGTCAGTCGATTCAGGAGTTAACTCCATGTGGGGAATAAAGCATGTTTCTCTTTTGAACTTTCGTGGTTGAGAGAGGAAGGTTTCTATCAGATGGTTGCAGCCGAGTGGAATGCGCCGGCTAGGGGGTCTACACCAATTGAGGTGTGGCAAAATAAAATAAGACATCTTCGTCGTTTTCTCAAAGGTTGGGCTAAAAATCAAAGTGGGAAATATAAGGTAGAAAAAGAGAGATTGCTAAAAATAATTGATGAATTGGATATTAAAGCAGAGAATTATCCGCTTTCGGTGGCGGAGCGAGATGCTTTAAGAACTGTGACAGATAGACTTTGCTGCCTCAGGAGGGATGAGGAAACTAAGTGGGCACAAAGGGCGAAGGTTAAACATATTCAGGAAGGTGGAAATAACAAGAAATATTTTCACCTCCAAATGGTGAACATAGAAAAAAGAAAAAAATTCAGTTAGAGCAAGAGGAAGGAACGATTATAGGGCAGGAAAATTTGAAAACATATATTACTGTGTACTACAAGAAGTTATTCGGTGCTACTTTGCCAGGTGATGTCACTATGCTAGGGAATATGAATAATGATATACCGCAATTATCCCAAGAAGAAAATAGTATTCTTACGGCTGATTACTTAGTGAAAGAAGTGTATGATGTTATTTTTCAAATGGAAATGAACAAGGCGCCTGGGCCTGATGGATTTCCGGTTGAATTTTATAAAACCTTTTGGGAGGTTATTAGGGATGACTTAATTGCTTTATTTGTTCAGTTAAAACAAGGAAATTTGGCGTTGTTCAAACTGAATTTTGGGGTCATCACGTTGTTACCCAAGAAAGATAATGCGGTACAGATTCAGCAATATAGACCGATTTGTCTTCTCAATGTCAGTTTTAAAATTTTCACAAAAGTAGGTACTAATCGTATTACCAAAATTGCACAAAAGATAATTAGACCGACTCAGTCGGCATTCATGCCTGGCCGCCACATTCTCGAAGGTGTGCTGGTTTTGCATGAAACTATTCATGAACTTCAACGGAAGAAAATGAATGGAGTTATTTTTAAAATCGACTTTGAGAAAGCATACGATAAAGTTAAATGGCCGTTTCTCCAACAAGCTATGCGTATGAAAGGGTTCACACAGGAATGGTGTGACTGGATTACGCAATTTGTTCAGGGGGGAAGCGTAGGCATACGGGTAAATGATGACATCGGTCATTATTTCCAAACGAAGAAAGGGCTCCGACAGGGAGATCCTCTGTCTCCAATGCTCTTTAATATAGTGGCTGACATGTTAGCCATCCCTATCGCACGGGCGAAGGACGATGGTTAGATAGGTGGCCTTATCCCTCATTTAGTAGAAGGGGGTTTATCTATCTTACAATATGCCGACGACACTATACTTTTTATGGAACATGATTTAGACAAAGCGGTCAATATGAAACTTATTTTATCCATTTTCGAACAACTCTCAGGGTAAAAAATAAACTTCCATAAGAGCGAGATATTCTGCTTTGGGGTAGCGAAGGAGGTAGAAAATCAATACAAACAGATCTTTGGTTGTGAGTCTGGTTCTCTACCTTTCAAATATCTTGGGGTGCCCATACATTACAGGAAACTTAGGAATTCAGAATGGTACACCGTGGAGAGCCGTTTTGAAGGCAAGCTAGGGTGTTGGAAGGGCAAGATGCTATCTTATGGTGACCGGCTAGTTCTTGTTAATTCGGTTTTAACAAGTCTGCCGATGTTCATGTTGTCTTTTCTAGAAGTACCTAAAGGGGTGCGAAAAAGACTTGACTTTTATCGATCTCGCTTTTTTTGGCAAAGCGATGAGAATAAAAAGAAATACAGATTAACGAAATGGAACATCATATGTAGACCGAAGGATCAGGGTGGTTTAGGAGTGGAAGTGCTAGAACTAAAGAACAAATGTTTACTCAGTAAGTGGTTGTTTAAACTTTTAAATGAAGAAGGGTTTGGCAGGAATTGCTGCAAAACAAATATCTTCATAGTAAAACTTTGGCTCACGTGGAAGCACAACCAACTGACTCTCCATTCTGGAAAGCTCTCATGCGTGTAAAGGAAGATTTCTTTAGTAGAGGATCTTTCCGCGTCGGCAATGGTGAAACTACCAGGTTTTGGGAGGATACTTGGCTTGGCAAGACACCGTTGAAAGATCAATATCCATTGCTCTATAACATTGTGCAACAACAAAATGTTTCGGTCCATGATGTGTTCCACAATGGCCCTCCTTTGAACATAGGCTTTCGTAGGGCACTAGTTGGGAACAAGTGGGATATGTCGTCCCATTTATGTATTAGATTAATGGATATTACTCTTACTGATGTTCCAGATAGTTTCCATTGGAGTCTAACACAGAATGGCTCGTTTACAGTTAAATCTATGTATGAAGACCTTATGAATGGACATACTAGATATTTACAAACTTACCTATGGAAACTAAAAATGCCACTAAAAATCAAGGTGTTCATGTGGTTCCTTCACCGAAAAGTAGTACTGACTAAGGATAACTTGGCAAAAAGAAATTGGAAAGGCGACACTCACTGTCTTTTTTGTGGGAACAATGAGTCGGTGGAACATCTGTTTATTTCCTGCCCTTTTGCACAACTTGTTTGGCGTGTTGTTTTTTGTACCTACAATATACCTCCTCCTACCAATGTTACTAATATGTTTGGTAATTGGTTAAATGGGATTGATATAAAGACCTAGAATAGGATTCGTATCGGCGTTTCTGCTATTTGTTGGTCTATTTGGAATTGCGGAAACAATCTTGTTTTTAACATGAAAGAAACTTTTCATGTCTTACAGGTTATACATATGGCGGCACATTGGATCCAGCTATGGGCTTTCTTGCTGCCTTCGGACCAGCGGGACCTTATGGTGGCTGGATGCGCGCGACTCCTGTTGGTGGCACAGGATTTTTTCTCCCGGCATACGTGGCAGCATATTAATAGACTTTTGTAGTCTTTTGCTCCTGTTATTTGTGTCGTTTTGAGCTGCGCCTCGATCTTTCGTGATTTTTGGACATGTAATCGTTTGAATAATTGACACTTGATACTTTGTAATAATCGGCTGTGTGCATCACTCGATGCAGAGGCTGGGAGTAATAAAATTTCCTTTTCTAAAAAAAATACCAGGTCCAGCCCATTCCAGGACGTACGGCGGCGCGTAAAGGCTCTACGCCGCCGGAGAGCGATCCATGCCAATGGGCGCCGCTGCCCAAGAGTACTCCCCCGTCAAGCCGGACCAGCCGGAACCGCAGCAGCAATCGTCATGGGTAGGCACTTTCTGCGTCTACTTGGTGCTATTCACGATTGTAAGCTTGCTCGGCTATACTATCTTCTTCCTCGGGAACCAGGCCTTCGGCCAGGTGCCACACTACACGCCTCATCTTGATAGAACGTGTAACATTTAATGTCCTCTCAAAATTGGCTAGTTGCCTTTTCCACCAATGCATGCAAGTTTTTAGCCCCAATTAGGTAGCACCTTGGGCAAAGAGATTTACAAATTATGCCTTATAAACTAGCACGGAGGAAGTATTTTGCTTCTGAACTTTTGAGCGCTCAGTGCTTAAAATATAGGATTGTGTGGTGAAACATTTATTCTTGCACTGATCACTCAACGTATATACTCCCTCTGTCCTACTAGTAGTCAGGGCATAGTTTTTTAATATCTTGGCCCAAGGTAATATTTGATTGGGGCTAGAAATTTGTATGCATTGGTAGGGTGAGGGGGGGCAATCAACCACTAATTGAGATGGAATTAAATATAATTGTTCCTAAGAAGTAGGTGTTACGAGACAAATCATTTTTGGGATCATGCCCCGATAAATACGACATAATGAGTATGCTTTAGATGATCGTCATTTTTATTGAACACCATGGGTATTTGTCACGCCGCAATGATTGAAATTGTCTGAAAGGAGAAAACCAACAACTTCCACCATATACAGTCACTTTTTTCAAACCAAAATCCACCTTATTAATGGAAGTAGTTTTAGTTCATCAGCTTTCCATCGTGAACTACAATCTTGTTCCATATCACTATATTGTACTAACATGTCGCTATATTGGAGTAATATGTACGTCTATGCGGTGACGGATCTATGAATTACATATATGAGGCTCAAAATAAGTGAAGCAAATTATTATAATTAGTGAAAGTTGATGCCGATAATTTCATGAGCTCGACGTCCTGGTAGACTAGCTCCCTAGATGTGCTTGCAAGCGACCACACATCAGGCTCCAAGCCTCCACCCCGAGAGTCAGAGTGAACTGCCCTGGCTACCCCCTCGCGTTGAGAGAGGATTTGCTATTCATGGTGATAGCTACACAATATGGCATAATACGGAGACACAAGCCGTATATATTAATTTTAGATTGCTTTTCTAATAAAGAACAGATTTTTTGTTTATAAAATTGGTTTCAGGAATTTGTAAACAATATAATTTATGATTGTCATTTTGTGCATCGACTTCTAAAAATAATCTTGACGGACAGATAACCGAGAAAAATCCGAATCACTCTTTAGTAATTCTTCTACTCTAATGGTGACATGACTGGTTCCCTTAAGTGATCTATTTTTACTGTTGCGCACGGGTGTCGGTCAACCAATGGGTGTACCGTGTGTAGCTACCCATCCAAATAACGGATCTTTTCCCTAGGGACTGTCTATTCATCAGTCGTCTGTTTTCATTTTGGGGCACAGTCGTTTTTTTTTCGACCAATCACGTGTCGCCACGTCACCGAGTTAGGTTGCTGACAGAGAACACAGGAAAACGACTGTTTTCATTTTGGGGCACAGTCGTTTTTGCCCCGACCGCGCGCTTGTTTTCCCGCGCGTTAACGGGTTCACAATTCAAAACAGCACCCGACCCAACACAAATTCAGACAACACAACCCCCTTGACACGGCCCAAAACACAAGCAAAGAAACAGAAAGCCCATACATCAGAACGACCATCTTCTTCTTCAAGAAAACGCAACGCAACCAGCTCCCAGCAGCTGCGGCCGTCCTCTCCACCCTCCCGACCACGCCCCCCTTCTCCACCAGAAAAGAAGCAGATATCCATGGAACTCCAGAACAAGGATCTGCTACAGAAGCCACCAGACATCAAAAGGACTCACCAGAGCAGAGATCCAACGCTGGAACTTCAGGTCCTTGGACAAAAAAGACCTCTCTCTCCCGATCAGCTCATCACCAGGACTAAAAAATCTTTCTCTGACTAGTTTTCTTCATCCTCTTTTCATTCCTGAAACATGAACAACAGCTACGGATTGATCAAGCTTTCTTGAAGGGCAAATCCCCTACCGAGATGAACACAGACCAGCCCTACAATCAACAGGTGACTGAACCCCCACCCCACCCCCTAGAGGAAAATGCTTATCTGTTTGAAACTGGCCTGTCTAGACTAGGTGACACAACAAATAGAAGGTTCAAAGCATCACAGTAGATAAAAATGGCATAGAAGTCCACATACTAGACTAGGTGCCCAACCATGACATAATGATAAGCTAGGACTGTCAATAGATGATACAATTAGTGAAAGATATGCTGGACATGCAACATAATCAAGCATCATGCACCATTCTGCTAAAAAATCGACATCATCTAATCAAAGAATCATCATCGAGCATTATAGAAAACAGAGACAAAACTTGGATGCAATACCTAGTTGAGAGTCATAACTAGTTGGGTGTCTTCATGTCGACAATTCTGACGGATATTTATCGACAAAAACATTGGTCAAGAAACATGCACACAAGTACTGGATAAAATGACTACCATCATTGTATAGACAACATATAGATCAAAACTATCCACTACTGATGTAACCAAATATAAACTACTAATACATAAACAACACTGAAAATAAATAATAGAGAGAAAGAGAGAGAGCCAATGGACAGGTACAAATTAGAAGGTTCAGGCAATTTTAGATTGAAACTAACAACATAGATATGACAGCCTAGGATGTGCCAACAGGGCAGAAAAACATATAGATGGTTCAAAAAGCATTTGTGGGTAGATAACTAAAACTTAAAGACAAGCAACCTTTATCTCAGTGCAGGAGCAATGGAAGGATGGCTGAACCGGACGGCGCAGTTCCTGAATCTGTCGTTCCTGAACCGAACGGCGCAGTTTCCTAGGTTCCATCTCTCAAAATGAGATATATAACAAGAACATTAGACACGACAGCAAGAAAAAATAGGAATATATACAATTGACTCTACAAACCTTTCCCCAAGACGGCAGCCGTCGCATCAACCTTCACGATTACTGCACCTTGAGAGAGAGAGAGAGCTGCCTGCACATAGATACAGATGCATGACATATAGATAGATGCAAGACATAGAGATTGAAAAAAGGTCCTCCTCCTTTACCCGGGCTTGGAACCGGCTACCAACTTTAGAAAAAGATGGTAGGCGGAGTTACCCCACCCCAAAAAAGAACTCAAAAAAGAACAAAAGAAAATCCAAAATTATGAAAAGAGTACAAAATTTGAATCATTAAACACGCTGATGAACTAATAAACCATATGTTTAAACAAAAAATACATGGAACTGCCCTTGTCGACTGACACTCAACCTTGTCGACTGTGAAGCTGTGGGATGAATGACAGAACCAAAGGGGAAAAAAGAGAGGGTATGTTGTTATGTAGAAGTAGAATGGATGAAAGCATATATATAGGAGCAAAAGAAGCATACACATAACTGCCCTCATACACTGAAAATGAATGAAAACAAAGGTTGCTGACCAAATGACTGAGACAATGTAAACACTGAAGCACTGACATACTGAGACTCTGACATACTGAAACACTTTAACACTGAGAACCTGAGACACTGAAACACTGACAGAACTGAACTAGACTGTAATCTGAGACACTGAACTAGACTGTAACACTGACAGGACTGAACTAGACTGTAATCTGAGACACTGAATTGACTGAGACACTGACTTAACTGACTAAACACTGAATAGCTGAGAAAATGGCCAAAACAGAGACTAACTTCTAATCAAAAAAGAGAGAGATAGGATACCTGCACAGAAATGAGATAGAGAAAGATACCTGAGAAAAAAGATGCAGAGCAAGGAGAGAGATACCTGCACTGAAATTTGACAGAGAAACACTTAAACAATGATACAATTAAACAATGAGACACTAAAACAGACTTAACACTGAATTGACTGAGACACTGACTTAACTGACTTAACACTGAATAGCTGAGAAAATGGGAAAAACAGAGACTAACATCTAATCAAAACAGAGACAGATAGGATACCTGCACTGAAATGAGATAGAGAAAGATACATGAGATACATGAGAAAGATACATGAGAGATAACTCCACTGAAATGCACAGAAATGAGAAAGAGAGAGAGAAAATCATATCCAAGGGACTGAAAACTGAGAAAGAGAAAGAGGAAAATGAATGGTGACTGAAATACCTGCACAAAACAGACAGACAGACAGACAGACAGAGATAGAGAGAGATACCTGCACTGAGAGAGAGAGAGAGAGAGAGAGATACCTGCACTGAGAGAGAGATAGAGAGAGAGAGAGAGAGATACCTGCACTGAGAGAGAGAGAGAGAGATACCTGCACTGAGAGAGAGAGAGACAGAGAAAGAGACACCTGAATCTAGAGAGACAGAGAGAGAGAAAAAGACAGATAAAGAGAGAGAGACCTGAATCTAGAGAGAGAGAGAGAAACAACAATAATATGGGAAATATTACTGATATATTTAAATTTGTTTTGCAGGTTACACATGATGCATTCAGGGATGAGAGCGAAAACTACGAAACATTCAGATGCAACGACATGTTCTTACAGGTAACCATGTAAAACAAAAAAACTTTTCATTCAGATTAACTATTGTCGTCGAATCAAAAGTTCATGACAAAAAAGTTCATGAAAATAACATAATTCAAAATTCTAACAGCATATCTACCAAAAAAATGCAGGACAATAACTTCTCATTCACAGAACTGCTCGAAGGTAAATATGATACATCATATTCCTCAAAGAGTGATCTCTCTTCCATACAGGTAATTCATTTAAAATTAAATGCGTGAAAAAATTAGAACAACATATATGATGTACTGACATGGATACAAAATGAAAAATGCAGACTGAACGTCCGGCTGATACTGAATTTTCAACAAATTTCTCCCAAAACATGCTTGGGCAGATTAACAAAAGTACCGAAACATACACACAGGTGTTTGATTCAAATATAAATATATGCCATACTATTGTAATTGATCCACCACAAGGAAAATAACATAAATAACAACAAAACATGGTTAACAATGTACTATTATGCAGGAGAGCGAGAACTTCTTACAGGCAGGAAGTGGCAGTGGACCATACGAGAGTTGGGATGAGGATCCATGGGCAGATAACTTATTTAGCAACATGGAGTTCGATGAGGTATACTTCTGATCTTGCTTCAAACTAAAAAAGAAAATGAAAAAACACCAGTTAAAATTATATAAAAAAATTCTAACACTTCCTTTTGTTGCAGATGAATGTACAAAATGATGCAGTTCAGCCTGATACCCTGGAACAAGAAACACGCAACAATGATACACAAACAGCTGAGAGCTCAGAACAGCAGGGCCAAAACCAAAGGGATTGTGAAAAAGAAGAAGCAGAAATATGTGAGGAAGATGTTGAAAACTTCATCGAAATTGAAGATCAAAACTCGCAGGGGCAAAATGACTACACAATTGACAAAGATCAGATACCAGAGATAGGGATGAATTTTGAAACGCGAGAAAAAGGTCAGAACTTCTTCAACATGTATGCATTTGCAGCTGGCTTCTCAACTGCTATAGTGTCAGCTGCCAGGACAACTAGCTGAAAAAGAAATAGAGAAATCATAAGAGTCACGATGAAGTGCAACAAATATGGAACCAATACACCGCAGGATAGAGAACAGATGCAGCAGAGGCAGACAACAGTTATTGATAGAACAAAATGCAAAGTTGAAATGGTTATAACTGAGAAAAATGGGGTCTGGCGTATCACAAACCTGTTTCTGGACCATAACCATGCTCTAAGCCCACAAAGCAGGTTCTTCAGGTCGCACATCTACATGACAGATGAAGAGAAATCAATGATACGATCACTGCGACAAGCAAACATAACTACAAGCAAGATAGTGTCAGTGCTGTCGTATCTGCGAGGAGGCCCAGAAAACACACCATATAACAGGAAGAAGGTGAGTAATTATGGGACAATCATCAACAGAGAACTAAAGAACAGTGATGTCATGCAAGTTGTGCAGTACTTCAAAAAGAAACGATCTGAAAACGAGAGTTTTTACTACTCATTCCAGGTAGATAAAAACAACAAGGTGAAGAGTGTGTTTTGGGCAGATAGAAAATCAAGGAGCTTCTATGAAACATGTGGGGACTGCATTAGCTTTGACACAACATTTCTTACAAACAAGTATAACCTCCCATTTGCTCCAATAGTAGGTGTGTCACAACATGGACACACCTACCTATTTGCATGTGCTCTGATTGTTAATGAGTGCGCTGAAACTTTCAAGTGGGTCTTCAGAGAATTCATTTATGCAATGGGAGGGAAACACCCCAAACAATCATTACTGACCAAGACAGAGCTATGGAAGTTGCAATAAAAGCCGTGCTTCCAATGACAGTTCACAAGTGCTGTGTGTATCATGTGAAGAGCAAAACAGAACAGAAAGTGGGCAGAACATTCCAACTGAATGAAGGGCTGTTTGAAGAGTTTTAAGACGTAGTAGACAACTCGCTAACAGAGCTAGAGTTTGAGACACTATGGCAACAAATGATATCAGATTTTAAAGTAGAACACATTGAATTCTTCCAAACCATATGGAACAGCAGAAAAAGATGGGTGCCTGTTTACTTCAAGAACAATTTCTTCCCCTTCTTGCAAACAACAGCAAGGAGTGAAGGGATGAACTCGCTATTCAAGAGAGGTGTGGGTGCACAGTACAGCATGACAAGTTTTCTTCGAGAATATCAGAGAATCATGGACTCGATTCATTCTAGAGAGAATGAGTGTGACCACAATGCAATACACAAGAAAGTGCCTCCTGAGCAAATGTTGACTAAATACTACATAGAAATTCAGGCCCACGATCTCTATAACCTATCCATATTCAGGAGATTTCAGAAAAATCTAACTGATGTAACAAGACTACGGCTTAAGGAAGAGGAACAAGGACAGCTGTACCTGGTGTTTCAAGCACCAAATTATCCCATCAAAGAGCACAGATCAAGAACTTATGTGGTAGAGGTTGACTTGGAGAAGGAAGAATACCACTGCATCTGCTGCAAGTTTGAGAAAAATGGATTAGTTTGCTCTCACATACTAAAAGTGATGCTACACTTGGACATCGATAAAATACCGGATAAGTACATAATTGACAGATGGCGCAAGACATATAAGAGGGTGAATCCATTACCTATACCACAAAAACTAGTTGACAATGATACACTCCGATACAATGCGCTTGCCCGAAGGATGGTCACAACAGCTACAAAAGGGGCCACACATCCAAGGAAGTACGAATACTTGCAAAAAGAGATGGACAGAGTAGACAAGGGGCTGGAAGACATAGAAATAGAGCTTCAAGAAGAAATGAAAAAGAAAGCAGCCGAAACAAGAACAATAGCAAACTTTGCAAACCCTTCTGTCGGGGATGATGATATGTCGACAATAGAACTACTAGACCCTGATGATGCAAACACAAAGGGGAGGCCAAGGCTGATGACCATTGCAGAAGCTATAAAGGCAGGAAAATTCTACAAATGCGGCCATTGTGGCAAATATGGTCACACCCGTAGGAAATGCACCAACCTGGATAAACAGTACAACTTACCAAACCCAAAGCGGTCACGTAAAAAGAAGGTGGATTCAGGTGAGTGCGTGAAAAAAACTATAGATGTTAAAACTGATAATATAGAACAGATACTAAAAAAATGCTTCTAACATTTACAAATTGTTAACCCAGGAACACAAGTCGCAGAGAATGCCACAGCAGCGCCGCCAAAGACCAATACAAGAGCAAAGAGGCCAACATCGACAAAAAAGAGCCAGAAGAAGAACACTGCAAAACGACCAGACACCGATGAACATCCCTCCGTGTTCGTGCAAGATCAAGGAGATGTGCAATGCCAGAGGGGTCAAGATGGCCTGTAACACATCATTTTGTTTTGAGAATGCTCCCTTTGAGCTACTGGTTGTAACTATCATGAAGGATATGATGTAGAACAAAAAAGGGTCTACAAAGCTTTGGTTGTATGCTATATTGGACTACTGGTTGTAACTAATTAACATTGTGCAACAAAAAAAGTTGATGATTTTAGTTATATATATACACCTTGATGCAAGTCAAAAAAAATGCTAGAGCAAAAATACATGCTTACTACGCGTAGAAAACAACCACTTGATTTCATTGCGATGGTGGGCACGGACTGAAAAAGGAAAAAATAAAATTGGTAATGATATAGCAATGATAGACTTCATCCACACCTAACAAAAAAGCATGACGTCAAAAGAACAAAGTGCTACAACCCACTTGCAGCAAAACAGTCTTACACACACAAAGACACATACACTTTGATCTTGTTTTTGCGCCAGCCAAGGGCAAAAAAAAAACAAAAAAGATCAGACAGCACCCAAGTGCATTTGATGTTCCAGGAGAGAACACAACTTGGCTCCTCAATGACAAAAAAGATTATATATCAGACCCCACCCCCAGGCGCAAGCTCAACATCAGCCCTGCAACCCAAAAACATACAGAAAAGTAAGAGACATAATACATAGACATACTACTGAACTGGCAAAAAATTAAATCTACCACAAGACTAATAAAAATTCGATAAAGTACTACAAAAAAGATGCAAGACTAGAAACATGTACCGCTGCATAAAAATCAGTGACCAAACTCATATCTGTGTCGTTCTGGTTGTAGAAGTAAATCTTGTTCGCATACAGGATCCTCAGGTTGAGAACATCACGGCGCGAAAAAATAGTACGAGTGTCAACATCAGGCTTCCAAGTTTCCATCAACTTCATGACAAACACTCCGCAATCTTGACTACTGTGAGCCACAAACAAAATAAAGAAACATAAGGAATAAGAACAAACAATAGATAGATAGTTTCAGTGATAATGAAACAAAGCAAAAATATGGTAGAGAGTCTTACCCCGTGTTTTGCTTAGGGACATCTGGGTATATTGGTTTGAAAACACCGAAATTGTGATTCTGGCTGATGATAACTTCCCACAAATGTATAAAGTTCTCTATCTGAAAGAACCAATACAAAAAACATAACAAATGTTACAACCTTCATTACAAAAAAGCAAAGGAAAAAGGAACAGAGATAGACAAAACTCACATCGTGATCGCTGGAAAGACTGTACCCATCATAATTATCACCACCATAATCACTGGAAACACGTTCCGATCTACGCACCATAAAAACTCGGAAGAATCAACATCGTGGGCATTTTACCGAGAACAAAAATAATAACCAAAAATGACTACAAAGCTACAATAACAGAATAGTGCTGCAATAAATAAAGCTAAACCCGATACTATAAAGTTCCAGTAAATGACACACAAGCAACCCTCTGTGTACTCAAACACCTGAAATTATACAAAAAAAGCTATGGGTGGAATACCAAATGATGGAGACCCTTATCATGACAGATGCATAAAAAAAAAGATTCCAGCAAGTGATATAAAAAAAGCTTGAAATGAAGGCTATAACAAACTAGTGGTGAGATCAACAAACGAGCAAATCCCCCAACATACAAAAGCATCAGCAAACAAAAAAACAGAGCACCAACTACGTATGGATTCAGACAAAAACAGCAACACAAATCCTACACTACCCATGTGCTGAAGACACCTATGGTGCAACACCGCCCCGACAAATCCTTCACACCACCTTCCACGGCAACGAAGGCATACACCTCTAACAACCACGATGCATGAATCCTCTACCAGCGAAAAATAGAAAGCAAATCAAGCAAAATCAAACACATCCACTTCACCCCCAGCCCTAGGAACACCTACACACGCTCGCCGCGGCGACAATAAGCTCCCTGAGGTCAGAATGCCGCTAACGACGGGATCGAACACCACTAACCCCGCCGCATACATCCTCCCTCCGACGAAATCAATAACAGAGCCACATCGACAGAGTAACAAAACCATACATGACAGTAGGACATGAGGAGTAATCAGACATGCTCAAAAACTTCCTATAAAAATCCTCTAAAATCTAGAGGGAATACATACTTCAGGAGTAAAAATACAAATCAACAACAACCCCCCAACATCACAACATACAGACAACAAAGCAGGTGACGCATGCTCAACACGACATTTAAACATCAGCAGTAATCAAACATCCTCGAAAACTATCTATAAAATCTCCCTAAAATCAGCACCAAGCAGACACAGCAAGCAAAAGCATCCGCGTACAAAGCATCAAGCAGCCAAAAACTGAACAGACCCATATGCTACGCTGCCCGCTCAGAATGAACAGAGATACAAACGCTCGCCCCCGCGAGCGGAAAATCCACGAGGTCAGAACGCCACTGACAAACAGCCGCCGGCGGCGACGCCACCTACCACCACGAATCTCCCTTCCTCTGTTCCTCCCCGACAATCACCGCGAGGACACACACATCCATTACTGACCCCCCCTTGAGCACAATAGAGATACAAAGATCACCGCCGCGACGGAGAGCTCTGGCGACGTCAGGAACCAGCTGCGACGAAAAGCTCACCGCCGCGACGGAGAGCTCTGACGACGGCCGCTGGATCTCCCCCAACCTCAACGATATCGCCGAACGAAACCAACTGACTCTCCCGCGAATAAGAAGCAACAACGACGCCAAGAGATCAACGAACCTGTCCCGACGGCGACGACGCCTCCAACGACGGCGGATTTCCGTCATGGCGAGGCAGCAACTACGGCGGAAAAGGGGATCGCCTCCCTGTTCGCCTCGCTTCTCTCTCTCTCCTCAAACAGAGACGAGCAGCGAAAACAACACGCGGCCGGAAATGCACTAGAAAATTCAAACAAGACAAAAGCTGCCGACAGAAATAACGGGTACGGGCAAATAAAACCGCAAAGCCCACCCGTTAGCGCGGTGCAACGTGCTGAGACGACCGTGACAACGTGGCTGAGCAAGCGCGCATCTTGGAGCAGATCCGACGGACACAAAAACGACTGTGACTGAAAACTAAAACAGACGCCTGCCACAGAGCAAAAATCTTTCCCTACTCGTTGTTCAGTTTTTCTAAAAAAGCACCAGAGAATCCAGCTTTTTCGTGAAAATAACACTCAAAGAAAATTCCACATCTCATCGTCGATGGTGTACAAGGACCAAGGTACTACGTATGTTTTTCAGGCAAATATTACCCGGTACCTACTTCCACAGCTTTGAACTAATCCAGCTAGCTACCCGAAAAACAAAAATCCAGCGAGCAGTTACGATTCCCACTAGGAAACGACCTACTCCTTTTATCCGATGGCGAGAGCAATATATATCGATCTACTATCGGTACCAGCCGACCTCGTTCTGTCCATATATCCATCTTCTGCCACAACGCCAACCTATCCAAGCCCTCAACACACATAAAACAATCCAAAGCATAGATATGGGCAGGCGTACGGAGATGGACGACGTCGAGAGGCACGCAGTCCATGGAGATCCAGAGCTCCTCCGCAAGAAGACCCAGCAGGCCAGACAGTGCAAAAACTGCTGCATGGTCGTGATAATCGCCGTCGTGGTGAGCCTGTCCGTGATCGTCCCGATCGAGTACTACAGGGGCGACGCGCATTACTCCGTCGCGATAGACTCCGCCTCCGGGTCCGGCCTCAACCCCATGACAGGGCTCTCCTTCAACCTTACCCTCGGCGTCGCCTCACATAGTCATGGATCCAAGGCGTGCATCAACCCTGGATTGTACGCCGAGGTGTATTACCATGGCGTCCAGCTCGCCACCAGCCCGCCCCAAGCAGGGCGACTCTGCGCCGAGCCGAGGAAGGCTGCAGAGAAACGCGTCCTGGCGATGGCCATAGCGGTGCCCCTGCAGGGGCGCGTGATGGACAGTCTCATGGCAGATATGAAGACAGAGGCGGCGGTGTTCGACGTCGCGTTGCACATCCCGGCTGGCTCATACGGAGGGATGGCGTCCTACTACGGCGTCAAGTGGGTGTCGACGTGCGAGGGCATGCGTGTCGGTGCCGTCGCCGCCATGTGCGATACCCCCGACCAAGAGGAGTTGTTTGCCTAGCCTAGGTGTAGGACATTAATTGATCCGGCTACTGTCATTTCTAGTGTTGGTCTGAGCAATGTTCTCTTATATTTTTATAATTTGCATTGGGGCCGAAAAGGAACTTCGTCGTTATGTCTTCCATGAAACAGAAATGTATGAATGGTTCTGTAAATTAACCAGGACACAGGGATGCTCCCGGCTGCCTCAAGTTTCAAACATTGGCAGTTTTATGGTACTCCCTCGGATCCATATTAGTGGGCATAGATTTGTCTAAATTCATATGTATCTAGTTAAGTATTTAGACTAGATACATGTGTATCTAGACAAAGTTGTGCCCACTAATATGGATCGGAGGGAGTACCTTTTACTGGTCATAAAATATGACCAGTATGGTTTCATCCGACGGCTTAGAAAGAATTGGCCCAGTAGGCCCATTAGTGGTGACTAGTTGAGAAAAAACGAGCCTCCTAAGTCGTAACAGTTTCTATCGACAAACAAGCCACCGCCGCCGCCAACTCCTCTCCACTCTCGATGCCTCTCTGCACTCGCCGCCGCAGCCGCCTCCGGTCCAACCCCAACTCTCGACGCCGTCGCCTTGAGCCGGAACGCACGCCGCCACTCGACGCTTCCGCCACGAATCCCTCTCCTCTCTCCATTTATAACTCGCTGCCGCCGTTTCCACACGGGAGATCGCATCTATTAGCGGAGATCCGGCGAGGCCGCGACTCAGGGTCTCCTTCCTCTTCCCCGAATTTCCTTCTGGTACCCGGAGTAGGGGAGGTCGCAGCTGCTCCAGTTTCATCTTTGCGGAATTTCCGCACGGCACAAACCAAGTCACAGGTAATTTATTTCCCCCAAAAACTTCAGAGCAAGAGCAAGAACAAAATGAAGCAGCTCGTGTATGATCTACTCAATCAAACGTATGATCTGCTCAACCAAACGTATTGAGTATTGAGAATTGTCTAGTTTCCTACTGAAGTATGGACATAGAATTGCAATTCTTTGGGCTCTCGAGCTCTGTAAATCGGAGTAGACACCATCTCTGCTCATGCTAATATGTCAACATATTTGGTATACTGCTCGGTGTAAATTATCCTCTTAATATTTTGAAATTGGGTTCTGTGTTGGCAATGTTTCGATGTCTTCAGATTTTGAAACAAGTGAGTGTTGCCCTCTCCAAATCAATTAATTGTATTGCACTTAAACACGCATACTAACTGCTGATATGTTCATATTGCATATTCAGAAGAAACAAAATACGCAAGCTGCCACGTGTCAGCTTGCGACTCTAAAATGGGTTGAATAGCATCCGATACAACAATGTGAGGCCTGCACTGATGTAAACAAAACCGTCGAGAAATCACAGAGAGTTGTGACACTAACGAAAGGCAAAACCGTCGAGAAACCACAGAGAGATGTGTGGACAGCACTAGCAACAAGAGCAACGAGGATAACAAGGTATGCGGAACTAAATCAGTTCAGTCAATCAGTCAGTCATTGATTTCTGAATATGTTCTTCCTCTGTGTTCAGTGGATTCACAGCAGCCTCTCGAGTTGGGAACTAAACGAAGACCTCGGTGAAAACATCCAGGCTCCAGGCGGTGGTGGCTTAACTAGAACAGGTGGCAAAACGGGAGGAGAGGACAACGATTATATTGTCTGCTCCATCCAAATATGAAATGTGTATCTACGGCGTCGATTTGGTTTTCCTTAGTTTTGTTAACTAGAAGTGTACACTGAGAAGAGGATGAAATTATTTTGTTCTGGACCCTCTTTACTAGACATTCTTTTGTACCTGTAAGCCCATAAGAAATTTAATTAAGTAGTGGAGAAGTGTGTATCTATGGCGTGAGTTCCATCAAATTTGCTAGTCTCTGTCCATGGAATTTGTGTGGTGGTTGAAACTCTTTTGTTTTGTGGGTACTTACTAGACATTCTTTTGTAACTGAAAGCCCATATTGAAGCTCGATATGCTCGTACAATTCATGTTTTTCTTGATACTCTCATTTGTTCGTTGTGAACATTTCCTGGGATTACTATCCTTTGTTCCCTGTAAATATTTCCTGGGATTTGTCTTTTGATAGTTAACCTGTCTCATTTTTTCTGGTTGAATGCAAACCTAGTGAGGACCTTTTGAAATCTTGAATGGAACATTATGCTTACCAGATTGTATCGAATGGTTCATTGCTAGCTGCCAGTTGTTCTGTGATATGCTTGCTTGTTATTTATTGTCGTTCAACTACTTACTCTACAAAAAGTTGTGTATTACAGGCCATCTGATACTATAGCTGCTACTTAAAGATTTAAACAAAATAAATTCAGGAATTTTTAGTACACAAATCTACATTGGCGGTACTGGGTAGTACCATGGATGCAATGCCTTTTACAATTGTGGATATGCTTGCCATATGTCAGCTGTAACTTAAATCTATGCATCGCTACCACACATATTCAGACAAATATGAGCCTTCACGGCTTCACATGCTTGTGATCCTAGCTCCTAACACAATCAAGTGCTTCATACCAACTTAAGATTGCGTCCAAGCCAGAAGTATGGTCAACTTTGAACAAGATCCTATCTGTCCAAAATGGCGCTCTGATCTGAGGAAGTGAAAAGAATGTCGCTGAGGCCAGTCCGCCTGGCCACCTCCGGCCGACATCCGTGACGACGAAACAGGCTTTCGCCCCGCTTTATAAATAAAGCCAAACGGCCGAACCGATACAAAGTGATGAGGGGAACCTCTTACAAGCAGATCAAAGATAGAAAAAAGAAAGAACAAAGAGAGCCAAGCTTTGCCACCGACGACACCGGAACTAGCCCGCACGATGTCGGCGCTCCACGACGACGCCCCCAAGAGGGTAACGACGAACACGTCGCCGTCGTCGAGACCGAAATGGTCAAGGGTTTTCACCCGGAGCCTAACACGGTTAAGGTACACACAATAGCGCCCCCAAGAGGGTAACGATACCCACAGGCGTCGCCGCTATCGACGCCGGAGCACAGAGCTTTCGCCCGGAAAAACCTTCATACCATGTCCAACATGTCGGGCCACCCACTATCCCCGAGCTGGCCTCCGGAACACGATCTAGGAGTTGTCTTCACCGAAACGCCGCCAACACCAGGAACCCCTGCCGTCCGATCCTCGCCATCCACACGACCAAGGACCAAGACCATCACCACCGCCACGTCACTCGCCGTAGAAACGCCCGTGCGGTCCACCTTCCAGAGCCGCCGCCCCGGCATACCAGAACTCGAGCCTCGTGAGCTTGCAATAGATCACCGTGAGCCGAACGTATCGGTCGAGGTAGGATGACAACAGATCCGAACCAGCGTGGGCGGCGAATCGAGCTGCAGCCAATAGGAGGAGATCCTGTCCTCCACCACCAAAGGCGGTCGCCGGTCGGACGCAGCAGGCAGGGCCTGTCAGGCCCAGATCCGGTCCAGATCAACCCAGATCCGGTCTAGATCAGGCCCAGGTCAGCCCGACTAGCCCCGCCACCGCGATGCAGCACCAAGGCCGCCGTCGTCGCCATCCACCGGCAGATCTCGTCGTCCCTACCGTCACCTACCTCGCCGGAGCGCCATGTCCTACCCGCAAGCCGACCAGATCCGAGCCCGTCGCGCTGCCCGAAGCTGCTCCACGGGCGTCACTGGACCAGACCAGGTCTGGACCACCTCCGCCGCATCGAGCACGCCGCCACAGCTACTGCGTCGTCGCCACAAGCCCGCGCCGCCGGCGCGCGCTTCCGCCGCCACGCTGCACCGTCGCCGCCTTGGGCGCGCCGTCCCGCCGCACGGCCACCGCACCGCCGCCACAGATCCGCGCCTAGACGCGAACCAGCGCCGCCGTGCTGCGGCACCCCGCGCTAGTGCCGCACCCCTGCCGCCAGATGCATCCCGCGCCGCACGCCACCGCTCGGGGGAGAAGAGGAGCCCCGCCGCCGCCAACGCTGACCGGGCTTTGCCTGGCAACGCTCTCCGGCCGACATCCGTGGCGCGCTCCGGTGGATATGCCGCCGCATGGATGGCCCTGCGCTCTGGCGCTTCATGGCCACGGGCCGCGGGGAGGTCGCCGCCGTCCGCAAGGAGGTCGCCGTATCGGTCGACCCGCTGCGCCACGTCCTCGATGTGCTCAGCGACTTCATGTCTGCCGGAGAAGGCGCCGGTGAAGACCAGTGCTCGGTGCTCGGCATGCTGCAGCACTCGTCGTCGGAGGCGTGGACGATTTAAGGTTCCATTCCGTGGAAATTTTGGGGATTTAGGGTTCCATTTCAGTCTGATGAACCGTGCCTGCGATGGCTCTACTGGACTTGGCTAAGGATTAACGAATTTCTTATTGGGCCAGCACCCTTCTACCGTATTGGGCCAGGGCCCATCTGCGTGAGGCTCCAGTTTTGCAGCAGTACAACTTATACATGTGGTGCCGCCATGTGCCGACGCCGCCGCTCTACTACGTATACGCCTCCATGGCCTTCGTCGGCGGGGACTGGGGTCGGCAGCCGGTGCAGTTCCTCTTTACTCTCGGGGTCGAGTCTCGGAGCCCACTCTGGCCGTGGAGGTGGGCTACCACGGCGTAGCGCTCGTGTTCGTGACTATCGACCGGGAGCTTTGCGCCCGTCCATGGAAGCTTTGGACCGTGTGGAGGATGGTAATCTCGACGGAGAGGAGAAATGTGAGTGGCTTGCCGGAGTTCGTGGTGGAAGGCCTTGCTGCGGATGCGAGGCGTGCAATTCAGGTGTTCGACGTGACGTTCCAGATCCCGTCGACCGGACGTGACGACGGTGGCACCAAGCTGGTGTCGTATGTGGGATTTCCATTGCGCCAGATTACTGTAATATTTCCACCACCACATAGAGTTAAATTTTGTACTAGTGGCATGCTTTTTGGATTTGTAGTCAATGTTGTTTTTCCTTGAAGTGCTTTGGGATTGATAGTCAGTGTTGTTTTTCTTTACAGGACGAAAGAGTATGTATGTCTTGGAGTAGGATAATTCTATCGGTCCTATTTTGTGAAAGACATAACGAAACTCCTTTTCCGCTCCAACACAGAGTTATGAATAAGAGAACATTGCTCAGATCACTAACACTATAAAGAACAGTAGTCGGCTAGGCAAACAACTCCTCTTGGTCCGCGGAATCAGTATCACACAACACGGTGGCGGCACCAAGCTGTATGCCCTCGCATGTCGACACCCACTTCACGCCATAGTACAACGCCATCCCTCTCCCGCCGTAGGACCCGGCCGGAATGTGCAATGCGACGTCGAACACCGCCGCCTCTTGCTTCATATGTCTGCCATCAGACTGTCCATCACGCTCCCCACAGGAACCTTGGTGGCCATCGCGAGGAAGTATTTCTCTGCCGTCTTCCCAGGCTCGGCGCAGAGTCGCCCTGCTTCGGACGAGCTAGCGGTGAGCTGGACGCCATGGTAATACACCTCGGCGTGCGGATTGACGCACGCCTTGGACCCATGACGACTATGTGAGACGATGCCGAAGGTAAGGTTGAACGAGAGGCCTCTCATCTGGTCGAGGCCGGAGGAATCTATGGCAACAGAGTAATCAGCGTCGACCCAGTAGTACACGATCGGGACGATCACGGACAGGCTCACCACGACGGCGATTATCACGACCATGCAGCAGTTTTTGCACTGTCTGGCCTGCTGGGTCTTCTTGTGCAGGATCTCTGGATCTCCATGGGCTGTGTGCCTCTCGATGTCGTCCATTTCCGAACGCGCGCCTGCAGGTTTAGATCCTCTTAAGGGTGTAAGGGCTTGTGATGTAGCCCGACCTACGTCCATCACCTTGTCAAGAACTCCAACACTTCACAAGTCACCATGGATATCGAAGGTGAACTCTTTCCTCTACAAAAACCTCTTTCGTGCCCATTTGAATGGTATACTACTTGAGCACCTACCCCTTTGCATTACTAGGTGTGACATGACGAGTACATCTGCACGTGAGGATGACCGAGGTGCACGTGGAGCGAAGTCCAACAAGACGGTGGCTTGGACGAGGAGGAGAAAGCGTCAAGAAGAGGAGGACAGAGGAAAGTCCTGGCAAACCGGCCTCAGGCCGGCCTCCACCCAGAGGCAACCGGCCTTGGACCGGCCTCAGCCCGGCCTAGGCCAGGCCGTCCTCCCGTCTGCAGCAACCGGCCTCAGCCCGGCCTCGCCTAGGCCGGCCTCCCCAGCCTGCGCGCTATGTTGGCTTTTAAGCCATGTAACTTTCCCCTTTTACCCCCACTTTGTCCTAGACTATAAATAGGAGTCTCCTACCTCAAACCTAGGGTTAGGTTGGATATGAGATAGAGTTCCACCCTCTTTGGTGTTGCCTCCCCTTGTGGAGAAGATCCCCTTGTGGATTCAAGGCCTCCGCTTGTGGAGAAGATCCCTCTTGTGGATTCAAGACCTCTTCCTTGTAGTTGCGATTACTCGCCAATCCCTCACCTCTCGGTGGCGCTATTGGAACGGTTGGATTGACCGTTGAGAGAAACAATCCTAAGAGTAAGGTTGCTTGGTGCTTGAGAATCGGGGGCTACCCTTGGGGAATGGTTACCGGTTGATTGTATCTTGAGGTCTTGCTAGTTATCCCCTTGATTTGTGCTTTTTCCCCTTTGTGTTCTTCACGTTCATCCTCGTGTTCTCCGTGTTCTTCGTGAAATCCGCCCAAATCCATGAAGATCGGGACAACCCTACATCATATGGTATCAGAGAATGGTTGCCACGGATTTGCCTTTGTTTCCCCCATAAATCCCCCAAAATTTTCTTTGATTTTGAGAAATTCGAAAATTTCCACAGAAAATAGCCCCAAATTGCTTTTGGATCGATCTGTGAATCTTGTGTGTTTTTGCAAGTTTTGTTCCGTGGATTGCTTGCTTAACTAGTTGATCTACCTTCCCTTGCGTTCCCATGGCCAAATTCCATTGATTTCCACTTCGATTTGACGATTTTCGGGTCGTTTTTCCGCCCAAAATTGCGGATTTTCGAGTTGGGCACGAGCTCTAGCCCGAGCCCGGCCTACCCCCGGCCTAGCCCCGGCCTCGCCAAGGCCGGCCTACCGCCCGACGCGTCCGGCCTCAGCCCGGCCTCGGCCCGGCCTCGCCAAGGCCGGCCTCCCGGAAAACTGAAATTTTCAAATTCGATTTTGGCCATATCTTTTGATTCCGGACTCCGTTTTGAGTGATTTTTAGCTCGTTTCGAAGCTACAAACACGCTCTACGTCACTATTGCGGTTGATCCATCATCTACGCCAACCAAAATTCGTGGGCAAGCACGAAGCTTCTACATCAACGGGTGAAGATCGTCAACGAAAGGTATAAACATCACAAATCTTTACCCCTTGCCATTTCCTTTGATAGCCATCATACCCTTGTGTTTATCTTGTCCTATTGAGGCTAGCTCTTGATGATTGCTTGGGCTTTGCACATTTTCACCGTGTAGTTTCCGAGCAAAAGTTGTATGCGCTAGTTTTCATATATCACATATCTTGTGTTGGCATCGAACAAGTGGGTGTGCAAAAGTGAAAAGACTCAAAAGAGTAAAGAGAAAAGAAGCAAAAATTGCCAAGTCAAAAGAAAGAAAAGAAGAAACATCACTTGCTATATCTTGTAGGAAGCGCACAAGCTCGATGAACATTGTCTAGGTGGTGCTTCATGTGCAAATCTTGTAGCCCACAAATAACTTGTAATCGAGTTAGTGGCTCTTCTTGTACTTGTGCAACACCGAGTTTATAGTCTTCGCTAGGATCATTTGCTTCTTTAGCTCATTTCTATAGTTGCACGAGTCCCATTTATCTCCACGCGTGTGTTTCCATGAGCTTTGCTCATATCTTTGGAGATTGACTTGTTTTGCTTTGTGATCATTGTGGTTCTCTACATGCTTTAACAATATCTTGATCTTCGGTTGGTTCAAATTACTTTCCACATACCATACCTTCCTATACTCATAAGTGTGTGTGTTGGGTGTAAGAACCAGATTCTCTTTCGTCAAGCAACTCTATTCTTTCGATATATTTTCTCTTGGTTCTTCCATTTCGACATATATATACACTTGTCTTGTGAGTAACATGTGTAGGGAGAGCGGATCAACCAATCGAGCCTATGAGGAGGACTACATGATGAATCACATGGACTATGATGACACATACATTGAGGACATGGGGGACTACTACACCGACAATGACCCCCATGACATGATATAGCATCAACAAGACTTCCGCTACCACGACTACGACTCCACGAGCGTGCATGACACGATGGATCATCACCAAGACTTCCGCTACGACTCCGACTATTCAAGCGTCAATGACATGGAGCGGTACAACGTCGGCGAGAAACCTTCAACATATAGTATCGACTCCAAGTACATACGAATCGATGACATGGAGCGGTACCACGTTACCGACGACACAAGCTCCAACGACAATGAGGTGCAAGTGTCCTCATATGCCTCATCATATGGTACCGACTTCGACTACAACGACATGGTGGAGCGCCACTACTACGAGTACCACTCCGATGACATGGTGGAGAACGTCTACGACTACCAATCTTCATGCATGTGCGACGACATTGACTACTCCTTCGACAACATGCACGAGGAGAAGAACCCCATCACCACCATGTTCAAGAGCGACCCCACCAAGCGTCGTGGCAAAACCTACTATGGTTCAAGCGCAAGATGGAGCACCGACAAGACCACCTTGAGTCCATCCTATGAAGCTCCGTCTACTTCACGAAGGCGCCATGACAAGAACATCGCCAAGAGTGCCAAGCTTCGACATTCTACATCAACATCAAGGCGGCGCCCCAAGAAGTGCATCGACAAGGCCAAGCCAAGTCAAGGCCCATCTAACTTAAGAAGGCGCTACAAGAAAGAAGCTACGGTGAACCATGACATGACCAAGCTTCAAGGCGACATCGACACACTTGCCAAGCTTCGGCACATGTCATCAAGTTCGAGTGAAAGCTCCAAGGCAAGGTCGCCAAAAGACCAAGAACGTCGACATCGCCATGAGGAGAAGCATCCAAATGACTTTCGACGTCAATTCTCCCCTCAAGAGCGTCAACGTCGACATGAGGAGAAGTCAAGACGCAAGACACGCCATCAAGCAAGTGCTCCTCATTTGGTGTCTACTTCAAGTTCCATCACGAAATTGGCACCAACAAGAGCTTCAAGATCCATGTTTGATGAGATCATGGACGACATCGACAAATTCTTTGAGCAAAGGCTACGTCGATGCCGGAAGAAACATGGTCACAAACGTGAGGTCACAAGCAAGTTGGCGCCCTTCTCAAGCACTTCTTATGAGATGGCTTCTAAACAAAGTGCTACCACCACATTGGTCCCCATATGGCAAGATGAAGACCTCACATGCGACATTTGCCAAGGCCAAGACCATGATCCACGAGAATGTCCCAATCTCTTGTGCCCCTTATGCAATGACCATGGTCACATGATGTGGGAGTGCCCAAATGGAGACCAAGATGACGAGAAGACGGTCGAGCATGGGATTTTCCCTTCGACCAAGGAGGCGAGCGTGGTTGACACTATCACTTTGGTTGAAGCGCCAAGTGAAGTTGCCGAGCATGGGATGTTCCCTTCGGCAAAGGAGTCGAGTGATGATGCCTACAATATGGCATTGACTTTGGAGGCGAGTTGGTTGAGGAGGTTGAGCATGGGAGTTTCCCTTCAACCTTGGAGGCGTTTGGAGTTGAGAACATTGAGCCTACCCTCTTGTGTTTGACCTATGAGGTGGTACCAAACCCATGTGACCATGAGAGCCACTTAGCCCACTTGAGTGAGAGTGAGAGTGAGAGTGAGTTGAGTGCCTCCACCATATGTGAGTTTGAGTGCTTCCAATTTGAGGGAATGAGTGATACACCACTTGAGTTGAGAGAGGTAGTTGATAGGTCTTGTGAGGCCATTTCGATTTCTAACAACTTACCAATTTCCTCTAGTGTGTTCTCTCATTGTGTGCTAGGTTCTATGGATGTTGAGACGCCACTCCCCGACTTGATGGTGCCTCAAATGGAGAAGATGTACATGGAGGATGATGATGATGCCACCCATGTCTACATCAAGATGGACAAGTCGGCTACATGGAAACCCCTACCACTTCAATACTTACTTCACATGAGCGGGACTACAAAGGTATGGGTGTTGATGTGACCATGATCCCACTAGTGGACCTGATGAACAATGAGTGCTTGCATGCTATGGATGATTATTTGGATGTCACATATGAGTCGTTCTTATTCCCATGTGATACTTTGTTTGAAGCCAATGTTGATCATGTGGAATTACCAATTTGTGATGATTTTGCCATGAGCATGCCTTGTTATGAATGTTTCCGTTTTTCTCCCATTGTAGCATGCAACATGTCGAACAATTTCTCTTTCACATGTGTTGTTTGCAATAATGATGAAATGCTTGATAATGAGATTGCCCCCATAGCTTTCTCACATTTTGGAGATATTTCGTTTTCTCTTATGGACCTTGTTTCATCCTTCATTTTGCATAGTTACCACTCACATACATCATATTTTCCAATTGATTTTGATGTGTTTGGTAATTTGCAAATGAAGAGACACTTCATGATGGATGATGTGTTCATTTACCGTGCACATAACTTCTTCATTTGGTGTCTTGTGTGTGCCGGTAAACGAATGATAATGTCAACCTCAATTGAGCATGAGTTGACAAAAATAGCTCTTGAGAGCATATATGTGAGTTGTGGATCGAATCCAACTCTCAAATCTTTCTCATGTTTTGCACCAAACAAGTTGAGCAATTTCTCTTGCTTATGGTTTGCTTGCAATCATGATGATGTTTTTGGTTTTCCCTTTGACAAGCATGTATACTTGATCTTTCTCATGAATGATTTGTGTGTTGCAACAAATGTGAACAATTGTTCTTTGAGATGGCTTGTTTGCAACCATAATGACATTTTGTGCATGTCTTGTCATGAGTGTGATGGTTTCTACCAATTTGGTGTTGCAAATAATACGTTGAAAACTTGCTCTTTTGTGTGTTTTGTTTGCACCCATGATGATATTTTGGATATTCTAAATTATGTGTTTTGGCCAAATTATCCTCTTGTTGCATCAAGGTTGATGACAAATTGTCCCTTCCAATGCCTTGTGTGCAACAACGATCATATAGTTCAAGATGAGATACCTAGATGGCATCCTCATATTTTCATGGAGCTTTTGTGTTACCACATTTGTAAGATGTTCCATTGGATTGCTTGCACATTGACCTTGCACTTGCACTACCTTTTCATATTCTTGTGTTGTGCTAATGGTGCTATGACAAAGAATGGACATGTCATTATTGATATGCTCCTTTTTCTTGCACGCACATGGTTTGCTTGGTCTTTGGTGTTTGTAGGCATGGTGAATCCCAAGTCTTCGACCACACATCTACCTCCTTTGCATGGTAATGAAGTGCAAGAGTCGAGGACGACTCTTTTTAAGGGGGGGGGGAGATGATGTAGCCCGACCTACGTCCATCACCATGTCAAGAACTCCAACACTTCACCAGTCACCATGGATATCGAAGGTGAACTCTTTCCTCTACAAGAACCTCTTTCGTGCCAATTTGAACGGTATACTACTTGAGCACCTACCCCTTTGCATTACTAGGTGTGACATGACGAGTACATCTACACGTGAGGATGACCGAGGTGCACGTGGAGCGAAGTCCGACAAGACGGTGGCTTGGACGAGGAGGAGAAAGCGTCAAGAAGAGGAGGACGGAGGAAAGTCCTAGCAAACCGGCCTCAGGCCGGCCTCAGCCCGGCCTCGGCCAGGCCGGCCTCCACCCAGAGGCAGCCGGCCTTGGGCCGGCCTCAGCCCGGCCTCGGCCAGGCCGGCCTCCACCCAGAGGCAACCGGCCTTGGACCGGCCTCAGCCCGGCCTAGGCCAGGTCGGCCTCCCGTCTGTAGCAACCGGTCTCAGCCCGGCCTCGCCTAGGCCGGCCTCCCCAGCCTGCGCGCTATGTTGGCTTTTAAGCCATGTAACTTTCCCCTTTTACCCCCACTTTGTCCTAGACTATAAATAGGAGTCTCCTACCTCAAACCTAGGGTTAGGTTGGATATGAGATAGAGTTCCACCCTCTTTGGTGTTGCCTCCCCTTGTGGAGAAGATCCCCTTGTGGATTCAAGGCCTCCGCTTGTGTAGAAGATCCCTCTTGTGGATTCAAGACCTCTTCCTTGTAGTTGCGATTACTCGCCAATCCCTCACCTCTCGGTGGCGCTATTGGAACGGTTGGATTGACCGTTGAGAGAAACAATCCTAAGAGTAAGGTTGCTTGGTGCTTGAGAATCGGGGACTACCCTTGGGGAATGGTTACCGGTTGATTGTATCTTGAGGTCTTGCTAGTTATCCCCTTGATTTGTGCCTTTTCGCCTTTGTGTTCTTCGCGTTCTTCCTCGTGTTCTTCGTGTTCTCATGCTCTACCTTACTAATCTAGAGCCTAACACTCTATGTACACACCAAAGACATGGATTTCTTTTGTTTTCGCACATTCTTACATGAATATGTTTTGACCATCATTATATTCTTTTCTTGTAAAAAAATTCATTTCTACCAGGCACCTCAATTACAGGTCAAGAATGTTGTTTGCATTCAATATATTTTTATTTTTCTTTATTCAACGTAAAAAATAAATTTTAGATCTGACCTTCAGAGTGTACTTATTTTATTTTTCCTTTTTTGCTTTCTGTATGCCTTTCTGAAAATTAGTTGCATTCTGTAATTTGGTCAAAAGGGAGATAATAGCGTAAACATACTACATTTCTAGACAAATTTACCGATTGGTACCGGTCGTCGTCAAAATCGCATTTACATAGCACATATTTTCGAAGTTTCCTCAGAAAACCCAAATCGCAGTCTGATGCGATTTAGACAGCGTTTCTGACAGAGAGGGCCCACATGAAGTATGACGTGGCAAGTTTAGTGACTGTTTTCGACCTGGGCCCACATGTCAGTCCAATTAAATAAATAAATAAATCTGAAAAAGTTAAAAATAATCTAAAAACGTGGCCTCCACCAGGAAGAGGGCGAGGAGCAGTGGCCATGGCAGCGAGGAGGTCGGCCCGGAGGAGGCGCTCTCGGCTGCCTCGCTCCGCGCTCCTGGCTGCCGCTCTCCAGGCTGTCGCGCTCTTGGCCACCACGTTCCCTGCCGCCGCGCCGGCCATCCAGCTCCTGGCTTGCCGAAGGCTGGCCGGCCTCCAATCTTTTCCTCATGCTGGTGCACAAGAAGACATACGCATGCGCATATGCCGTGCCTCCAATCTTGTCCTCTCTAGCTAGCTGCGCGGGCACTCGCCGGCCGGCCAGGCGTGCTAGCTAGCCGCGCATCCTCGGGGGCCGGGCGAGCGTCCTAGCTCCTGCTCCGGATGGCGGGCCTCATCGCAGCGCTGGCCACGCGCCAGCCCATGCTGTCGAGCTCCTGGTCCAGGCGCGCACCCGACGCCAGCTCAACAGCGGCCCTGGAACATGACCGCGGTAAAGCCGCCGACGTCTTTAGGAACCACCGGTTGCATCTTGCCCGACGACGACGAATCCGAGCCAGCGGCCGTCTTCATCGAGATCAGGTGCTCAATGCCGCCATCGATCCCCACGCCCCGCGCGGCCCGCTCATCCGCCCCATACCGCGCGGCGCCGCACCTCCGCCCCATGCCGGCCACGAGCACGGTGGCGAGCAGCCGGGAACGGCGGCGCCGGTCGCCGGCGAGCAGAGGGCCAGCTCGGGGGAGGGCAAATATTGGTTTGACTTTTTTTTCTTCTATATTTAGATATTTTGGTTTTAAAGGCTGACAAGTGGGCCCCACACTCCACCTCCCCATATAATTTCTTTTCTCAGATTTTTTCCTTTTCAATAGACTAGTAAAATGCCCGTGCGTTGCTACGGGAACGTGATTATTTTATTAGACACTCCATGACCGTGCGTATATAATTTGTACACACATGTTGTTAAAATTTTGATGAACATCCAAACACCATGATTTAATAAGGTCAGAAACACGAAGAAGCGAAAATGAAATTCTAACGCACATATCAACTAATATATATAGTAAAACATGTTATAAATACTAAAAGTTAATTTATTGCATGTCGTAAAACAATATTGAAAATTACTACCAAAAATATAAAGATTGGAAAATGGTAGAATGAGGATACAATGCACGACTCTTCAAAATTCATAAAGCACAAAGATTATATACAAAAAAATTAAATTTAGAAATTAGATCCAATATACTATTTAATTAGAGCATCGATCGACGATGTAAGCGATCTTCAGAAAAGAATGAAGATAAATTTGAACAATTGCTATCTTCAGCGTGTAGCTTTCGGCGATTGCAATGATTCAGTGTATAGAAGGCAAAAGAGATGTTCTTGAGTATACCCAGAAAGTACAGAATGTTGGAAGATGTCCATCAGGTGCAATACTCTCTCTCTCTCTCCTGCATAGTATGCAACACTAATTTCTCGAATAAGATGAACAGAAACTTGCTTGCTTATAAAACTGATCAATAATCCATGTAATTATCAGTTGGAAACATGATGCAAATTTACACACTCAAATACCATTTTGTAACACTTACATTTGCAAGTAACTTTTAGGTGATGGAAAACATTTCTTGAATAAAAAACGCAGGCACGTCTTGAAATAGCCAAGAACCCACATGGAACTATTCCAGGATGAATTGGCAAAGAACATCTGCTCAAGGCCTCAAGCGACCTAGCTCAATTTTCCGCCACACTGAGCTAGGTCGACTAAGCATTGTTTAATACACTCTCTGATCTAGAAAGAAGAAACAACATATTTCATAATTCATACAAGAAACACAAAACATGAACTCAGATCATTTAGCTAACAAACAAAAAATTCAACCGGAGGTAATCAAATTCATGCATGTTCAATCAAAAGTAATTGTGTACGTGCAGCAACAAACATTGATTAATGTATAAAATGATATTGTACATATATTGAATGAATATGCTATTCATTCTTTAGCTAATAATTATAAGCCAAAAATTATGTCAAGACAAATAGAAACCAACAATAAACTAAATGATTCAATTTTTTAATGAAGAACTGGGAATGAAAAGGAGAAATACAATCATATTGAATGTATACACAGTGGACTCCTGCCAGAAACCTTGGCGATGGCCTATCATGAAGATAACTTCTGCAGTATTGTCTAGTTTGTTCCTAGGCCATATTGCGCTCACCTGCATCGATGAGCTGACATCGTCACTGAACAATGTCCATAACCATGTTGAGGAACAAACTGAAGAATGAAGGATCTGCAACAGAATCAAGAAATAGATCACTCCCAAAAAAAGTTCTAGACCTCTTGACTGTAAATTGTACCTATTTACATTGTCTAGCAAACAGCAAAGGTGCAAATGAAGTCTGAACTCTGAATGACCTTGTTCTTACATTACACGTACTGTAATCAACTAAGACTGCACCTGTTATCTCTACATATTGTCAGTACTCACACATGAATATCACAAGTATCTGGCGCACAGTTCCTCATTTCCTTGTTCTATGCTCTAGGGAAGCTTTGCATCGCTCTGGAGAGATATACTTCAAGCTTTACAAAACAGAAATAATTTTTTTTGTTGAGTGCATATCATCACTTATAGCAAATCGTGTATGGCAAAAGTACTTGTCGCCCCTCACCTCCTCTACTCCCTCAATGGTGCCCGCCACTCCGCCAGAACTGGTGAGAAAAACATGAGTCATGTCAATACAGCCACTAAAAGGGAAGAAAACCCACCCAACAATGTTTAAATGAGTCTTTGTTCTTCATGTTTTTTGGTAGAAATAGGGCAAGGATAGTACTGAGGCTAAAGTTTAAACCAGAACACATGCCCGCTGAAGTGGATTTTGTGAATAATTACTAAATAAGAGAAGCTACTGATCTGCTATTTGCATACACACAACAACATTTCAGCAAGCTTTCGATCCAAATAGTATCCTCTTACATTTCCAAAAAAAAAACAGTAACACACCATACCACTACTTACTCAAAACAGATCACACTTACTACAGGTAAAACTGAAAACAGCATCACCCATATATAGGTCTTCACACTCCAGTGGCGCCTTAACATAATAAATAGCAAACACAAAGAATGAGATATGAAAGTAACACGGTAGACTATGTAACACACTTTAAAAAGCCTCAGCCGTATGCTCAAGTTAAGCAGGCACTCTGAATAACAATCATGAAGGGATGGACGAAAATCATACCACTGCTCATTGCTCAAACCGTCTTCTGTTGCAGCCTCCCCTCGTGCATCGGCTTCGAGGACCCTGGCCTGGTAGGACGAAATGCAACTGCCGTCGCACACATCGATCACGAAGAATGATCGTTTCCCAACCAATTCAGTGGCCCACTTTCGCGCACCCTGAGTCGCAAGGAGTCTTGTCAGTATATGGCATGGTCCTGAATCCTGATCCTAGTGAGCAATTCAGCAAACCATGTCAAGTGTCCCAGGAGACTGCTCGTCATCCAAAGGCTTAGTAGGCGTCGTTCTGATTTTCTCGGTCTCGCTCACGCTCGCCGCCGGCCCTGGGAGAGACTCCTTGCAGCGTCTCTCTTGTGTTCCAGCACATAGGGAAGCGTCGGGCATGAGGCTGTAGCGGTTCAGGACGACCCAGACCTTGGAGTTCCCTCACGGCCTCCTACAGGTGGAGGCATTGCTATGGGATTGGTGGCACCTGAAAGCGTGAGCTCGTGGAACACTTGTTAGCCCCAAATACAGGCATACAACAATGCTTCCCCTGGTGTTGGTAGACCTGGAAATGGACTACCGCCTCTACATGGGGATGATGCTGGAGTTCCTTTTTATTTTTTTGAATTTATGAGGCAAAAGATTTGCCCCTATATATTAATTAAGAAGGAGTTAGAGGCTTAAACATTGTTTACATCACCGACCATAAGGTCCAAACCAAAAAGACTAGATAGGGATTAATCTCCCGGTAGAATAAACTCCAAATGCTTAGCACCCGCTTTGACCCAAGTTTGTGCCTCCTCCTTTATCCTCCCCAAGATGATCGAAGGGAGGGTGGACTTGTGCCGGAAAACTCTCGCGTTGCGCTCGGTCCATAATTCCCAAGAGATAAGCATTGTGAGAGATGCTATTGCCTTTCTCCTAGCGGAGTTATTCATGGTCATATGAGTCCACCAATCTTGGCACAATTGAAGTTGTCCCAAGAGTTTACGTCCAACCATGATAATTGGAGCCAATTCTTCACCATGCACCAAATGCGTCTAGCAAACCGGCATTGGAACAAAAGGTGAGCGGCCGTCTCTCTCGTTTGCTTGCAAAGTGGGCAAAGATCACAATTTGGCCAACCCCTCCGGCGTAGTCGGTCCGCCGTCCAAACCCGATTTTGAATGATGAGCCAAGCAAAGAATTTGCATTTGGGAGGCGCCCACACCTTCCACACTAGCGTCTTCATGTTGGTTGAGGTGGTGCCTATGAATTGCGCGTGGTAGGCCGAACTTGTCGTGTAGGTTCCCGTGGAGGACATGTTCCATGTGATGGTGTCGGGGACGTCTTCATGAAGGTGCACATGTTGTAGAGAGGTCCATAGGGCAACGAATTGTTGTATGTGGGCTAGAGTGACCCCGTCGGAGGTGTTTATTTGATTTATCCATGCATCATCTTGCATGGCCTTTTGCACACACCATTTTTTCCGCTTCGAGATCAAGTAGATGAGGGGAGCGACGTCACGTGGCCTTCGTCCATCCAACCAAGGGGAGTCCCAAAATGGCGCCTTGTGACCGTTACCAATAGTGATTGTGGTGCAAGCATAGAAGAGGTCGTAGTCTTCACTTGTGCATGGGTTGCCCATGCCGATCCATAGCTTTGAGGTGTCCGTCCACTCAAGCCAAAGCCACCTTAGTCGAAGGGCCGCCCCAAATATTTCCGTGTCTAGTATCCCCAAACCACCAAGCTCGGTTGGACGACACACCTTTTTCCAATTAACCTTGCACTTGCCACCGGAAACCTTGTCGGAGGCCGCCCAAAGGAAAGAGCGTTCGATTTTCTTGACATTGGTGATGAAACCGGGAGGCAACTTGAGAGAGGTTTGGTGGAAAATGCCTTGGGAGGCCATAACCGACCTAACCAACTCTCTTCTCCCCGCCGAGTTGATGTATTTGCCCGCCCACATGGGAACCTTGCCGGCAATCTTGTCTTCAAGGTGTTGGAGGTCTACCCTCTTGAGTTGCCAAACGGAGAGCGGGAGCCAAGATAGCGCATAGGGAAACCGGTCCTAGAAGCCGGGAAAGCTTGTAGAACATCATCCAAGTCAATGGTGGCACACCGGATGGGGACAACGGATGTCTTTTGCATGTTTGTGCACAACCCCGTAACATCGCCGAAAGAAGTGAGGATGTGCGCGAGCTTGGTAATTTCCTCCTTGATTGGGGCCATAAAAATGGCGGCGTCATCCGCATAGAGAGAGATCCTAAAGAAGCACCGCGTCCCCGAAGGCGAGAGAGGTCTCCTCTAGCCGTGGCAAGCTCAAGAACTTGTTGAAGTGGATCGATCGCTATGTCGAATAGTAGTGGAGAGAGTGGGTCGCCTTGTCTAAGTCCTCGCCGTGCCTTATGGGGAGGTAGGCACCCCATTTAGGAGGATCCTCGAAGTGGAAGTGCGGAGAATGGCGGAGATCCAATCGCAAAAACGACTCGGGAAGCCAAGACGTCTTAGGCGATCAATAAGGTAGTCCCACCGACGGCATCGAAAGCTTTGCGGATATCCAACTTGAAGAGGAGCGCCGGAGTCTTGTTGCGGTGTAGTCTTCTAGCAAAGTTTCTCACAAACATGAAGTTATCGTGGATGCTTCTATTCTTTATGAATGCGGTTTGAGCGGGAGAGATCAATGTGTTCATGTGAGGTGCTAGCCGGGTAGCCAAGACTTTGGCAATGATTTTGGAGATGGCGTGTATCAAGCTAATGGGGCGGAAGTCCAAGATGCATTCGGCCCCCTCTTTTTTCGGTATGAGGACCACATTCGCCGAGTTTAGCCAATGGAAGTTGTCGGAGTGAAGGTTGCCAAAGAGGTGATGACCCGCATGACATCCGCCTTGATTATGTCCCAAGTTGCTTTAAAGAAGGCACCGGTGAAACCGTCGGGACCCGGAGCCTTGTCCGCCGGCATTTGCTTGATGGCACGGAGCACCTCCTCCTCCGTAAATGGCGCATCCATCTCTCCTAGATCAACATTTGGGTGGACAAATGTTTCCCAATTGAAGTCTAGCTCGCGGGGTGGGCCTCTTCTCATTGCCGCATGGAAGTGATCGTGCACAACTTCTTCTTTTTCCTCATGTGACGTGACCCATCCATGATTACGTCTTAGCCGGTGAATGTGGTTTTTCCTCCTTCTTGCATTGACACGTATATGGAAATATTTGGTGTTTGCATCTCCCTCCCGAACATTAGTAACACGTGAACATTGCTTCTTCCTTGAGCGCTCGACCACCGCAAGGCTTAAAACTTTCCGCTTGAGGCGTGCACGGAGGTCTCTTTCTTCCGGGGATAGAGGCCGAAAGTCTTGGGCTTCATCAAGTCGGAGGATAATGAGGAGAGCCATGTGCGATTGAACCTTGGCGTTTGAGAAGAAGCTTTGGCTCCATCGTTTTAACTTGATCCCCGTTTTCCTAAGCTTGTGGAAGAGAATTTGGCATGGCTCTTGGTGTGGCGTATGCATGGTCCAAGCCTCCGTGACAATGTCCTTAAAACCGGGAGACACGTCCAAAAGTTTTCAAAGCGAAAAGAGCGTGGACGGCGCGGCCCGGAGTCATCGGCAAGCAAGAGGGGGCAATGATCGGATAGCGAGGAGGATAGGCCGTGGAGGATGTGGTTTCCGAAGCTAAGATCCCATTCCGGATTGCAAAAAGCGCCGTCGATCCTAGACATGGTGGGGTTTGCTTGCTCATTTGACCACGTGAAGCGCCGGTTTTGCAAGTGTATAGCCTTGAGGTCACAATTGTCGAGTGTCGCTTTAAACTTGTTCATTCGCCGCCTATTGATGTTGGTGTTTTTGTCTCTCGCTCTAAAGATTTGATTGAAATCACCGAGGACCAACCACATTGTGCCCGCGGTAGGTTTTGACGCCAAGAGCTCGGCAAAGAAGTCTTCCTTTCGCGAGGCAAGAGTAGGACCGTAGACCGTTGTGATCTTGAAGCTAGTATCGGAGTGCATCGAGGTTAACCTAGCCGAGAGGCAAAACTCTGTGGCCTGGACATCGGAGATAGTGATCACATCTTCATCCCATAAAGGAGGATTCCTCCTCTGGTCCCAATGGCAGGGCGCTGGGCAAAGCCACGCAGCCTACCACCTCCCAGGTAACAAGCAGTGAAATGGTCCACGCTCTGAAGCTTCGTCTCCTGGAGGCAAACTATGTGACAAGAAGAAGCAGCGACGAGGTCATGAACAACAGTTTGTCTATCTGGGTCATTTAAGCCTCTCACGTTCCAGCAGAGGAAACAAAGCAGTTTCATAAGATCATCCATTAAAATAAGAGCAAACATCTAACAGGAGCTGTAGCCAGTAGCCTAGGTGATTAGCACAAACAGGAGAGAGCAGCAACAGTATCCAGCACATGCGCCAGGTACTCAGCAGTGGTAAGAGCAACAGGACCAAAAACATAGATCGATCTAACATGGAACACGTAGGAACTCTAGAGTAGTCGCAGGCTCGAGTAGTCATCATCAGGCTTCAATCGCGGCCTCATCTTCGGCAGCATCGGCAAGGTCGAGAGCACCTCCACCACCATGGTTTAGGAGGGCATCTTCGACGGCGTTGGCTCCAGCGCAGTCCAGGCGGAACAGAGCCCGCAGCGCAGCGAGGATGGTGCTCGGGAGCTGCCCCTGGAAGAGGCGAACGAACTCTGCCACGGCCTGCTCCGTGACCGGCTCCCCATCTTGCACGATTCCCATGCGGCGGCAGATTAGCTCCTCAGCCATCCTGGCCACCGGCACACGGCGGCCCTTGAGGTTCAGCCGGATGCTTGATCGGCGGTATGAGCAACCGACGATCGTCTTGCGCCTGGCAGCAGGGGCCCTTGGTGGAGAAGATGGCGGCGTCGAGAGCAGGGCTTTCATCTTGGACATAAAGATCGGCTGGGCGCTGTTGGCATCAGAGACACGGGTCGATGAAGCAGCCGAAGTTGGCGTGGCGGGAACCGTTGAAGGAGTGGTAGCATTGGCCTCTTCAATCTGTAGCAGTGGAGTAAGTGGCACAGGCGACGCGGTGAACCCAGGTGGCCCGCTCTCAGTGCGCGCGCGGTCGTCTGAGGGCGTCGGGAGCACAGAGGACAGCGAGCTTGATCTTGGACGGTCAAGCGGGTGGCGACGGTGCGGAGGTCCACCTCTTGGGCTGGGCGGCGGGCTCGGGGACGAGTCAGTGGCAAGGCCGCGGCGGTAGCGCTGGCCATCACGGCTGGAGCCGTGGCGGCCATGGCCTCGCCCGTCACTGGTGGCGCCGCTGGTCCGGTCGCGGCTGGGCCGGGAGCGGTTCCGACCCATGATGCGGTCGCGCAGGGAACGCTGGTCTTCATCGCGGTTGCGGTCGCCATCGTCCCTGTCTTCGTCGTCGTCTCGGCGCGGTTCCCTTGAAGGTCCGCGCTGCGTACCGCGGTTGCCGCTGGGGCGGCGCTCGCCGTCGACGACCCCGATGTCCCAGTCGAAGACCTCAGTGCGCCTTGGCTTGGCTGGCACGCCCGGGACAGCTTCAACACCCGTGAAGTCCTCGTACATGACAAGGTGGACGATGACGCGTGAGCGCAGGGCACGGCGGCCGATGGTCGGCGGCGCTGCAGCGGCGACACGCGCTGGGAGGTTGATCTTCTTCACCTTGGGGATGTTGTCGGGGTTGTCCGTCCAAGCCCACACGCCCATTGTCCTTGTGTCCTCCCTCGAGACCGTGCGAGCCATGATGTTGTCGAGCTCGCACTCATCGCCGATAGCTCGCGTCACCGTGTCGGCGTCCCAAGCGTGGAGCTTGACCCCCTCCAGCTCAAGATGGACGTGGTACTTCATGTCCACGTGCTCGGCGAGCCCCTCCACAGTCCATGGCTTGAGGCGGATCTCGAGGATGCCCTTCCGGAAGGACGGCTTGGAGAGGGCGAGCTCGCGGTGGTGCTGGTGATGGAACGTGACCAGGAAGTCTTCAGGGTGGTGACGCACCACGGTGATGAACACCGTGGGGATCGTGAACTCGTCGTGCAGGGCGTCCGCAATGGCCGCGGGGGAGACGTGCGGCCTCGAGCCTCCAAGGCTCAGCAGCACGGAGTTGGAGTTGAGGGCGGCCGCGGAGATCTGCATCTACAGGGTGCTCGGCACCACGACACTGCCCTCAGCTGGGCGAGACCGCGGGTCACCAGGGCGGCGAGGCATGGTCGGCGGCCGGAGCGGCGGGAACGCAGCCTGGTCGAACTTGAAAGGAGCAGGAGGGCTTGGTGGCTTGGTGCACTCCCTTTCTTTGTGTCCAGAACCACCGCAGCGCCTACAGCAATAAGGATCTCTGCAATCCCGCAGCAGGTGGCCCTTCTTGTAGCACTTGAAGCAGAGGCCCCATAAATGGCGAGGGATGGGGAGCCGTGGTCGCAGAGCCGGTGAGGGTCTTGAATGCGGTGGAGGTGGTGGCTGACGGGGGCGGCGGTGCTGCACCAGTTGCCAGGGCTGCTCTGTCTCCTCTTGGTCTTGAATGCGCCTGTCCTCAGCCAGGGACGCGGCGATGTGCCCTGCAGCAGAGCCAGGAATAGGGGGAGCGGGGGGAGGTACCTGAATTGACCGCTCTCCATTAATGGCAGAGGAGACCGCTGCACTGGCGATGGTAGCGGACGCGCTTGGCTTGAAGGCGAGGCCGGTGGAGGGCACAGGGGCGTTGGCCTGGGTCTCGGGCACCTCGTCGACGTCCGAGTCCCACTCCTCCAGCAGGGGCAGGCCACCTAGGTCGCCGACCAGCACGGATCTGATGGTCGCCCGCGGATCCGCATCGGAGAGGATGGGGGACAATGGCAGGACGCGGGGGACAAATCCGCGCGGCAGGACGGACGGCGGCGGCGGGGGGATCTGGTTGGGGCGGAGGGAAAGGGATTTGGACGACGAGGCCGGGGCGGCGGTCGCCGGAAGGGGGCGGTGGGCAGGGGAGGCGAGCGGGGTCGCGGAGTTCCTGGCCTTGGCTCTGCTTGATGCTTGCTGCTAGCACAGCATGCTTGTTGTTGACTGGCTGCTTGGCATTGCTGGAAGGCCACAGCCTGGTGGGGGCACAGACTGCCTAGAAGCATGGCCTTCTTCTTGGATAGCGTTCAGCTTGTTGGAGAATAGCTTGACCCGCGCCGCCGCCGGCAGCTTGCCGATGATGCAGTGATGGATCCCTGTAGCGCTGCATGGGGGATCCTTTATCGGCTTGAGGATCCAGCTGGCTGGGGCACCATGCTGTTGCTGCTGCCGCGCGGCGTTGCGGCCGCGATGTCCATCAGCCCAAGACTGAGCCCCCCATGCCCCGCGCACGCGCCCATGGCTGAGGCTTCGCTGCCTCAGCGAGGGGATCCCGCTGAGTGCGACGGTGGTGGAGGCGCAGGATCGCGGAGGAATCAATATCGACCTTGTGGCGTCGACTGTGGACAAGGAGCGCTTCGGAGGTGGGCTTGTGTGTGTGGATCACATCAATGGCGACCTCGAGGTAGCAACCGTGAGAGGGGAGATGGTCGCAGGCGGGTGCGTGGGCGCAGGTCGCGACATTGGCGGCCTCGAGCAAACCAAGTCAGCAACGAGCGGTGCGTGCTGTAGTGCCTCGGGCAGGGGCGGTGGTGCTGCTCAGGCATGGCGGCGATGGTGTTGGGGATGGAGAGGGCGGCAGTGGAGATAGGGTTTGGCGTCCCGCGCGCGGAGGCGAGCGAGCGGGGGATAAGGTTTTGTTGGGCTTGGCCCATCTGCTCGACGGAGAGGCGCGTGATCGATGTGGGACGAAAATCTTGACGGATGAGAGGAACGAAATTTTCTTTTAGATAGGAGAGATTTTTTGTTTATATTGGACTGACAAGTAGGGTCTACTTGCCACGTCACCTTATGTGTGGGTCAGGGATGTCAGAAACGCTGTCTAAATCGCATCGGTGTGCAATTTGGGTTTTCTGAGAAAACTTCGGAAAAATGTGGTATGTAAATGTGATTTTGACGACGACTGGTACCAATCGATAAATTTGGCTAGAAATGTGCTATGTTTATGCTATTATCTCGAGTTTAGGCGTTCAGCTCATGGCTCCAACCTATTGATGACCAATACCGGCCGGTACCGGCCTAGTTTCCCGGACTGAATATAAAATCAAACATAAAACATCGAGAACAAAAATCAAATAAAAAAATTGAGAGAACGAGTTTGGTCAAAATTCAAATGTTCTGCAATTTTTCTGCCGGTATACAAATTACCGTGGGAGGCCGGTAAATCCGGTTACGGCCGTTAACCAACGTCTTATACGAACAAAAATTAGCTAAGCTGGCCAGCAAACTACTACTATTTGAAAACCAGCCACAAGGAGTCTGGAGACATCTGCAAGACTGCACCACGCCGACGTGTCATTTATCTAGTCTCCCTGAGGCCGCGGCCGTGACGGAGCCTTCTTGCGGTGGGTTTCGGAATGGCCAGCGGGCAATATTCGTCGCGCGCGCGAGGGAGGTACTTATCCTTGACGACGACGTCAAGCTTGCCGGACTGCAGGTGCGCGCCGGAGAAGATGCGAACGTCTGCCGCCATGCCCTTGACGCTGAATGCCCAGCTTCACGCCCACGCACGGGTCCTAGGACCAGCGCGCCGGCCGGCGGGTGATGTCCATGGTGGGCAGGTCCGGCACCTTGCGGCTTCAGTCTTGGGCTTGGAACGGATCACGGCGTGGGCTTGAAGCTGCACCTGGACTCCTGGAGTACATGCATGTCCATGTGCATGCCGCAGCTGGGTAGAGCACGGCGCATCATATAGTCGAACATCTTAATTGGCCGAGGCCAAGAGGTCGCCGGAACTCTCTGTGCAGCCGCCGTCGTTGTAACTATCGAGGCGTGTGCTCCATGTCCCGAACGAAACCATGTCGAGTTTGATTGTTCACAACAAAACCGACTCCATCGAGCCAATCCAACGCACGCGTCTCCGACACGGACTCTTTTTTTAGAGAGACTCTCGATCTCGAACTGAATACTCGATCTATGTCTCGCATATGCATATATATATATATATCAGCTAAAATGAAACTGGTTTCAGTTTAAGCTAAAGGGAAACTTTCTGAACTGTCTCGGATAAGGTAAGTGAACCTTCTCGCGTATGGCATGTGAACCTTCAGACGGAACATGAACTGGACATTTTTTTCTGAACTTTTTCTAAACGAGGTGAACAGTTTTTCTGAACTGCACATGAACCTTTTTTCTGTACTAAGTGAACTTTTTTTTCTAAACGAAGTGAACCTTATTTCCTGAACTTTTTTCTTAACGAGGTGAACTTTTTTCCTGAACTGCACGTGAACTTTTTTCTGAACGTAGTGAACTTTGTTTCTGAACGAAGTGAACTATATTTTCTGATACTTTTTTCTGAGTGAGGTGAACTTTTTTTTTTGAACTGCATATGAACTTTTTTATGAACGAAGTGAACTTTTTTTCTGAACGAAGTGAACTTTGTTTTCTGAAGGGAGTGAACTTTGTTTCTGGAACTTTTTTCTGAAACTCTTTTTTATGATTGAAGTGAACTTTTTTCGGAAACGAAATGAACTTTTTCCTTAATTTTTTTTCTCGACCATGAAAAAATGTGAACTTTTAAAAATTCACCAAGTGAAAACTTTTTATAGTGTTACAAAGTAGAACGAAGTTTAGTTTTAAAAGGGAACATCCGCTCGATACAAACTAAAGTTAAGAGAACTACGACACGCTTCAAAGTGAACTTTATTTAGTTTTCACAGATTAGCGTGATACAACTCTTTAAACTTTTTGTACAACCCGGTAAAAAAACTAATTAAAACTTTTGGGAGGAATAAAATTGAACTTCATAAGCTAAAAAACAGTGAACTGTGTTTTTCCTCACGGATGAACTGAACCTAAAAACAGAGGTAGTTGGGGCAGCGCTGTGGAGGTGGAGCTTCCTGGCGGTGCGTTGTGTTTCCCATTCCTCGAACGAGCAGTCGAATCTTGAGCACGCGTGACAGAGGGAGGTTGAGGGAGGGGTGGCGCGCGTCACGGACGGGGATGGTCGCGCGAGAGCTTCGCGGACGGTGCAGAAGGAGGGGATAGCCGCGGCCCGCCGGAGGCGCCTAGGAACTTGGGGAGGCCGACGCGATGGCCTGCCGGAGGCGCCCAGGGTCTTGGGGGAGGCCGGCGCGGTGTCCCGCCGGCGCGCGCAGGAGATGGGGAGAGGGAGGTGCGGTGGCCCGCCGGCGCGCGCAGGAGCTGGCAGAGGGAGGCGGCGGCGGGACCTCCTCAAGGGCGGCGGCAGCAAGGGAACTCACCAAGGGCAGCGGCGGCGTACGGCGCTAGGAGGAGGCCGGGCGGCGGAGGGCCGCACGCTAGGAGGAGGCCGGGCGGCGGCGGGCCGCACGCTAGGAGGAGGCCGGCCGGCGGCGGCCGCGCGCGGAGGAGGGCGGCCGGCGGCGACGCACGTGAGGAGGTTGGGCGTCAGTGGTGGAGTGGAGGTCGGGCGGTGGTGGGTGGTTGCTGATAGGAGTGGGCCGTGGTAGGTGGCTAGGTGTAGATCGCGGTGTTACCGAAAACGAGAATAGTTTCTGTTTAAGCTAAACAGAAATCTCTTAACATAGGTTTCTGTTTAGTCCTGCCCTAATATATATATATATACACAGCCCTACGGCTATAAGACGAAAGCCACATAGAATATCGAGAAAACAATGGCTGCAAGTCGAGACTGTCCACGCTGGCTTCAGTACCTAGCCTTCGGCATTGTAGGTATCTTATTCGCCGGGTTCATCTACGGCATGGTTGACCATATGCACGGACCCCCCTACATGCGTTACTACGTTGCCAACGACTCCGCCTCTGACCTCGACCTGCCGCCGTCCAAGGACCTCGTGCTAGACCCGCGCTTCAACCTCACCATCCGCCTCACGTCGTCCCGGCCCGGCCACACTGTGTGCATGGACGCCGGCGCGTACGTGATGGTGTCCTACCGCTGCGTCCCGCTCGCCACCGCCGCCGCCACGCCGCAACGGCTCTGTGTCGGGGCGGAGAACAATTCGTCCGTCAGCATGCCCGTCGTCGCCACGGGCACCGGCGTGCGTCTCCCGGGGTACATGATGGACAACCTCGCGACCGACCTGCGCAACGGGGTGGAGGCGTTCGACGTCACCTTGGAGAAGGCCGGCGGTTACTCCTTGGTGTGGTGTGGACTCAGGCGAGTCGGGGACGTCGCCGCCGAGTGCCGTTCGGCTGGAAACACGTGCCCTCCAAGCCCAGACAAGACGACACCGAGTACTCCTCCGCCCATACTCTAGATATTTTTATATTTAAACATTGTGTGCTTTCTGTTTTGTAGCACTCATTGTGTTTTAAGTTCATGCTGATGTTTAACAGATATACATAGTTACCTGAACATACGGTATACTAGATTTGCTATATTTTAACCTTCAAACGTTGTGTGTTTTTTGTTTTGTAGCACTCATTATGTTCTATAAGCTCGATTGGTGGGTATACACGACATCGGTCCGTATGTCCGTCAACTTGAGCTATAAATAATTTTAAGGGCAAAATGTGCTTCCCTACTAATAGAAATCACAGTCACGTTATTATTTTTTAATGATTTGACTATATTTATTAAAAAATGTACAAAACTTGCACTTCATCGGTGGCTACCCATAGTCTTTCCGTGCATGAACCCTCGGCCTGTTATGCTTACGGAAAATTTGATCGGCGGATCCACGACATAGAGAAGAAGATGACGGTTGATTGGTCACACTTGACAACCTATAGTTCGCAGTGTTTGTACCGCATCGTCCTGTTTGAACCGTCGACATATATATTATCTTATGCAAAAGTTGGATTAAGCTTCTTTGATAATGAAAGATGATTATCGCACTGTCACTCTTTGGCTAACTAAAGAAAATAAATCACATCATAAATAGTGAAAAAAATATTAGTAACAAATATCCATGAGTAAAAAATACATTAAAATCACGTGCATCATGGTGTCCTACCGTTGCGTCCTGCTCGCCACCAACGCTGCCATGCCTCAATGGCTCTCTGACAAGGTGGATAACAGTTCGTCCATCAGCATGCCAGTCATCGAGTTAACCATCAGCAGGAATACATGCTACCGGTCCGTATGTCCGTCAATTTGAGCTATAAATGATTGTAAGGGTAAAGTGTGCTCCTTTGCTAATAGAAAGAGTGTCACAATATTATTTTTAAATGATTTCACTATATTGATCAATCCAGTTCTTGGGGAATTCTTCATATTTTCCATCCGCACATGCCATTCCTAGATTTCAAAGGATTCACGGCTAGGTTGATCACACTTACATGTGGACTTATGAAAGAATCGTATAATACTAAAATTTACGAACTTATTTCTTCAAATAAGTAAAAACATCAAAGACTATCAGCATGCACTTAAGATGTATTACGGATAGTGCACTTCACATGCACTGAGCTTGTCCCCGTGCAGCCTCGCCATGCACGTCACCAGCTCGCCGCCGCGGTCGCCATAGTTGTCGATCCGGAACGTCACAGTGAACCCCACCTCGCGACGCCTTGCGCGGTCCACCACGAAACTCGGCAAGCCGCCCACTTTGCTCGCCCGCGCCACCACCGTCGTCCGCTGCAGCCGCCGCAGCTTCCACCACGGGGCGCAGACATCATCACCACCCATGGCAGCAAAAGCGATCGGGAGTCCGTGGTAGGCCACCGCCACGTCGGTGCCACGGTTCAGGCACGCCCTGCCCCACAGCGGGCTCCGTCTTTCGATGCCGAGAGTCATGTTAAACTCCAGGTTGGAGTCTATGAAAGAGACGGAGCGGATGGAGGCGTAGTAGCGCGGCAGCGTCGGGTTCATGATTTGGATTATGAGCAAGACGAGTAGGCTCAGGAAGGCCAGGGCGGCCACGCCCAGGAAGCAACTGTAGAGGCATCCGCGGCCACACGCCATTGGTTTCTGATCTCTGGCCGTCTGGTCGAGTTTGGTTCTTCCGTGATGATTGATGCCTTGATGGCGTCGCTTAGAGATGGAAGATGGACTCACGGATCGTCGGATCGAGTCATATATATGGCCGATAGATTCCATGCCGGTTAATTCCATTCCATATATGCTAGGAAGAAGATGAGGTTTCCCTTTTGTAGTTTTTAATTGAAATACTCTTAATTGATTGCCAAGAAAATATACTCTCATGTTCCCCAAAATTTATGTGAAACCAACTACTCATATCCGTTCCTCTCCTAGCTGCTGAAATATGAACACAAGGAAACTTTATACGTCGGTCGCTAGTTCGAAGCAAGTATAAGAATATATATACGTTTGCCCTTTTCTCCATTAAGATGACAATATATATTTTTGTTTCAAATCACATCTGGTGAGGATGAGTTTTACATTCCATGAGAGCGACATAAACGAGCTTCATCGGAATTGTTAACCAACAAGTGATGCACCTGAGTCAACATTGTGCTGGTGCGAATATAGAGGTCCGCCGCCACCTGTTGGAATTTTGACTAGCTTTGCTAGTGAGCCTTTGGTCCAAAGGCCAACTAAAAATTCTGAAATTCTCATTTGGCTCATGTGCATGTGGCTGTGTGTGTACGTGACTAAACTTTAGTCCCATACTGCTAGTTGGGAGTGAGCTGCACCACTTTATATAGTGAGATGTTTCACTACTAGCATGAGGTGTTAGTTGTGAGGAGAAAGGAAGTAGTCCACACGCGCGCTCCTCCTCCTCGCTCGCCTCGCCACGCCTCGTCACGACGCGACGCGACGCGCCGCGGGTTACGGGAATCTCTAGCGTTATATTTTTGCTGTTCGGGAAAATCTAATGAGTCATTAATCAATAATTAACGGACGCGTTAATTACTCAGCCGTTTCCGATTCCTCTGAATCGTGGGGCTGTTACCGACTCGATCGTGCGGCTGCGCCCACGTCCTACCCGAGCTGTGCTATATATACTGGCCGTGCGAACCCTAGCCGCCACTACGTGAAACACATGGTAGCTCGCCGCCCTAGTTCCAGAACCTTGCGCCCCCGTCTTCCAAGTCTTCTCCATCCCGTCTTCCGGCGTGCACCGGTTGAAGGGACAGTAGGCCTCCGGAACCCCGCCTCTTGTGATCCTGTACGGGAGAGGGGCGATCAGGTTTTTGGGGAGCGCACTCGCGCGACTACTGGCTTCGAGTTCTTCCCCAACAACGACTTCTTCCCCGACATCGGCAGCCTCTTCATCGACGACATGGGCGACAACGTCAACGCTTCCGCTGCCGCTGCGACGTATGATCTCTTAATCTTCATGTTTAAGATATTACTAGAGTTCCTGCTTGTAGTACTTACTCTAGATTTGATCTGTTTGTCTACTGTTTTAGTAGATCGCATGATTAGTTTAATTCATATTTATTCTAGTCATGATTTATTTACTGTTTTCGTGGATTAAATCATATGCTAAATTGCTTATATATTCAACACCACCATGTATACATACATGTATAACGTAGGTAGAACACCATTTAAAACCTTTTCAACTATTATTTTGTTGACAATCTTACCATGCGGTAAATAGGCTCACAAAGTTTGCAATACCTCTATATGGCTTTGATATGAAAGTGAGGATGAGATTATATAAGTGAGGGTGGTATTTAAGGTTAATATTGAAATATGTCCTTTTCATTTACATTTAATGGAAACATTTTCAGTTATTCTTGACCGTGCCAGGTCTATTCTCTGTCAGTTGAGAATTTCTTATTCCCAAGTTGACTCTGAAAGTGCAATTGCAGTTGTATTTATGGTAATTCAAAGTTACTAAGAGCATCTTCATCGGGCACCCCAAGTTATGGTCCGGACACCCTAAATATTTTAGGTCACCCTAAGCATATTTATTTTATTTTTTAACAATACTCAAATTTAAACAAAGAGCCAGATTTATACAAACTTAGTTTGAATAAAAAATTAAAGTAAATTTGAACTTATAGTACTCGTGGTCTCGTGGAGCCGGAGGGAACAAAAAATGACAACGTTCTCCACCGACGCGTGCATGGTGACCGTGTACCCCGACCACGCTCCCCCGGGTCATTATTGGGCTAGAGTTTTAAAGAAGGGTTAATGTATATTGATCCGTACATATTTATTTTCGGTATGTTTATTCCTTTTTTTTTTTGCGAAACACAGTACAACGCAAGCGCTCATATACACGCGCACACACTCACCCCTATGAACGCACGCACGCACACCCTACCCCTATGAGCACCTCCGAGAGACTGAGCCGGCGGGTCGAGTCTTGAGATTGACGAAGTCACCACGGGCGCCTCGCTGTCGACGGGAACGTCGCCTCCCACTGAAGAATATTCCGCCTTAAATGAGAAACACCAGCGTCAAACCTGGGGTTTGAACTCTGGTGGGCTGGGGGTACAACCACCCACCTAACCATCTTGCCACAGGCAAGTTCTCTCGGTATGTTTATTCCTGCGATGCGATCAATGGTGACCAGAGTTGTTGTTGTTCCGAGTTCTGACATACAACCATGCAAAAAAAAAAAAAGAGTTCTGACATACAAATACTCCGGCAATCGACCAGGATTCAGAACAAAGCTAGCGCAGTAACAGAGTCTAAAACAATACGTTCGTGATGACGTATAATTCGTCTCCAAAACGGAAAAGCAGTGGGATCCAGACATTTACCCACGATCGATGGATGCATATATACAAAACCGATGTCCAAGGCCAAGCCCAAGCCTACCAACCTACCTGCCAAGAACGGATCAAAAGGCTAGCTCTTCAACGCAGGGACAACAAGCAGCCGGCCGGCCGGGATGGACGACGACGTCGAGAGGCAGGCGCCCCACGGAGATACGACGGGGATCGGGCAGGACGAGGAGAACAAGGCAAGGATGGCTGGTTTTTGCTGGTTCTTGTGTTTCATGGCGACCGTCGCCGTCGTGCTAATCGTCGGCGTGATCGTCCCGGTCCAGTACTTTAGCGTTGACACGCAATACTCTGTCAGAATAATAGACTCCGTCTCTCCCGGCGTCGACCCGGCTAAGGGTCTCTCGTTCAACCTCACACTTGCCGTCACCTCGCGGAGCCACGGCGCCAAGGCGTGCGTGAACCCTGGCATGTACGCGGAGATCTTCTACCGTGACGTCCAGATCGCCTCCAGCGACGCCGAGACGCGGCGGTTCTGTGCGGGGCCACGAAAGACGGCAGAGATGAACGTCGTGGCGGGGGCGGCCGGAGTCCCCGTGAGTCACACGCTGAATAGCCTCGCTGCGGAGATGAGGGAAGGGGCGGCCGTGTTTGACATCAAGCTGCACGTTCCGGCCAGGTCCTACGGTGGTCTGGCCGCCAGGACGTCGTGGCTGACGGACTGCAAGGGCACTCGAGTCGGTGATGCTGCCGTGCTCTGCGCTTCCCCCTACTAATCTTTTTTTTTTTGTTGAAATTTTCCACCACTATATATTAGGTCAGCAAGCCGCCTCATTAAAAACCTTCCAGTCCCCTTAGGTACCCTGGAAGGAAAAGAGTGCGTAAGAAACTTGCCGCCTCCAATCAAATCATCGTTACATCGTGTAAGAGTTTGTCTAAGAGAAACCTAGGGGGCTCATCGTCCCAATTACAAGATACTTTGTTTGAAAAACAAACTCTAGCTAATTCATGAGCCACCTCATTTGCCTCCCTCTTACAATGGCTAAATGAAACATTACCAATCAATGCAGTCGTGGATATTATATCGGCATAGACAGCCGTGGCTTCATTCCATATCCTCTCTCCTCCGGTGCACAGTTGAATCACTTCAAGGTTATCGGATTCTGCTTCAATTCTACTGTAACCCAGATTATTTGCAAGCTGGAGACCATGTAGCATAGCCAACGCTTCAGCCACCACGGCCGAGGGAATATGTGGCATGAACACCGTTGATGCGGCCACAAAAGCTCCCTGACTGTTTCTTAAAATTGCTCCCGAAGCTCCAGAACGGTCTCCATTTGCAAAAGCTGCATCAACATTCAATTTTAAGCAATTCGCTCTCGGTTTATCCCATGTCATCTTCAATGGTATAGCATCACCTTGTTGACCTGAAGCCGAATTAGCCACCATTGCCAGAATTGAAATAACACAGTTTCTAATAGGCGGGACTGACTCTCCATGTGTACGGCGACGCCTCATCCACCAGATATACCATGCACCCACGGCAATAGTTTCCTGGACCTTCACTTTTTCATAACCAGGAACAGAGATTGAATTTGACTTGAGAATTTCCTGTACCACGACAGCCCCAGATCGGTCATCTCTTATCTCAGAATTAATAAAGTTCTCTAGTCCCAACCTTCTCCAAATCAGCAATGCATCCGAACACTTGAAAACCATGTGCATCACATCTTCCGGCTCCAGATTACAGATTGGGCAAATACCATCAGTACCAATATGTCGGCTAAATAGAATATTTTTCAGGGGGACAATACCATGCATAATTCTCCAACAAAAAAATTTCACCTTTGCTGGCACCTTCAATTTCCAGAGAATTTTCCAAGTCGGGTTATTAATTGATGTACCTTGTATAAGCGATCTACATGTTACACCATTAAACTGATGTCGCCACTCCGTGTGGTAAGCAGACCTGACGGAGAAACGACCCGATCTTGTACCCTGCCAGCCCACGAAATCCTCAAAAGCATCCATGTTGACCGGAATTTCCAAGATGCGATTTGCATCAATAGGATGGAATATCGAACGTACAAGCTCCTGATCCCAGGTTCCGGTGATTGGGTCCAGCAGCTCAGAAACACGGTTCAGAATACAGTTACCTCTAGGAGTTAGGATTTTCCTATCCGGGCTGCTCGGGATCCATGGGTCCCTCCAGATATTTACCGAATCTCCATTACCTATCCTCCAAATGCACCCCCTTTTGAAAGTCTGTATACCAGCGACAATACTTTGCCATGTAAACGACGATCCCGCCTTCGGCCCTGCTTGAAGAATGTCACCATTAGGGTAGTACTTTGCTTTTAACACGTGTGCACATAGGGAATTCGGATTATCAATTAATCTCCAAACTTGTTTGGCGAGCATAGCTAGATTAAAAGAGTGAAAATCTCTAAAGCCCATTCCTCCATCTTTTTTTGGGAAACATAATTTCCACCAAGAATACCAGTGCATTTTCTTTCCTTGATCATCATCTCCCCACCAAAATTGTGCGATAACATCTGTCATCTTTTTACAGATATTCTTTGGAAGGAGAAAAACCGACATGGCATACACTGATATTGACTGGGCAACGGCCTTCAAGAGTATCTATTTTCCCCCCAATGGATAATAACTTTTCCTTCCAGCCTTTTATTCTCTCCATTATTCTCTCCACAAAGTGTAAGAAACAATCACTTCTATCCGCCCCAACAATCGCAGGTAGTCCCAAGTATTTATCCGAGATAGCTTCTGTATTAATTTGAAGAGAATTACAAATATTTACCTTCACATCAACATATGTATTTGGGCTGAAAAAGATGCTAGATTTGGCCACACTTATCATCTGTCCCGAGTTTGCACAATAAGAATCAAGAACTTGCTGCAACGAGATTGCATTATTCAAATCTGCCTTTAGGAGAATTAAGGAATCGTCAGCGAATAACAGGTGTGAAACCTAGTAGTATCAAGAACTTGTTTGATGTTAATTGGGTGGACTTAGTAATGGCATGTGTTACTTCCCCCTACTAATCTTAGTAGTAATGTTTCTCGGTTTTGCTATGTCTCACTCGAGTGAGACGAAACTTACGTCTCACTCACCTCCACAGCCGTTCGATTTGATCTTTGCTCCGCGATTCGTGTTTTGTGCCTTTTGGCCCGTTTTGACTGGTCTTTGGCTTGTTGGGCCTGTTAGTTTTTTCCCCGAATATCCGAGTTCCTTAGCGGGCTGTTGGGCCGTGTTCAGCACGGCGGGGGTGGGGGGCTCGTTTGTTTTTTCTTTGTTTTCCTGCTATTTTTTTTTTGTTTTCAATAACTGGGATGGTTTTCGGATTTGTTTTTTTTTTCGCGGTAAAAATTAATGTGCGTTCGAATTTTCTGTTTTGTTTTTACTTATTTTTTTTGTTTTTTCGTTAAAAATTATTGTGGAGTTTTTCAGCTCGTTTTATTTTTATTTTTTATGGGGCTCTAATTTTTTTCTTCTATGTTTTATCTATAATATCCACACTAGTTTTTGTATGATTCGATTAAACCAAACAAAATAATTTATTATTCTTTATTTTTATTGTCTAATATATGTTTTCAAAGTTTTCAATTGTGTTTTTGAAGCTCACTTTCACGCCAGTTTCAACTACGTTTGCAACAGAGTGTTTTCTCGAGATAGTGGGGGCATCTGCAATCGAGCTTGCAATTGGATTTTTTTTTTCTTGAGATAAGGGAGGGGGGCAGCTGCAAAGTGAGCTTGCAACTGAGATTTTATTAGTATTTTTGTTTTTTCATTTATTATTTTTAATTATTGGCCAGCTGCAACTGCGCTTGCAACTGGGCGGGGGCAGTTTCAACTGCGCTTGCAACTGGGTGTTTTTTCTTGAAATAGGTGGGGCCAGCTGCAACTGAGCTTGCAACTGAGATTTTATTAGTATTTTTTCCTTTATTATTTTTAATTATTATTGTTTTTTGTTTTTTGGAAGCCCAGTTTCAACTGCGATTGCAACTGAGGCCAGTTTCAACTGCGCTTGCAACTGGGTGTTTTTTCTCGAGATAAAACACACGTCGATCCGCAACTGAGGCCAGTTTCAACTGCGCTTGCAACTGGGTGGGTTTGCAATTGTTTCGTCAGATTTTGTGCTTGTCATTTTTTTTCAACGTGTTGGGCTTTTTTCAACAGGCCAACAGAAGCCCAAAACAAACATGAGCTCTGCACAAGACAAAAAAAATAACAACGGGCCCAACAACAACTGGACGAGGGAAAACGGGCCGAATTTGTCAAACAACGACAACCATGACGTCAGTCGAGTGAGACGTATCTTATGTCTCATTCGAGTGAGTCGGAGGCAGACCCAATGTTTCTAGATGATATAGCTATCTAGACGATTTCTGATTGCACGTATTAGTTGTTATACTTGTTACTGTTAGTATCGTTCTGTGTCAAACCTTCGGATTGTCGACATATGCTAAACTCTCTTTGCATACTTTCTTATTTATGTTGACAATGCTAGATGCTGGTTTTTGTATATTCGAATTAATTACGCGAATAACATAAGTGGCTATATGGCACCGATGAGAGCAGGCCCAGATAGCGAACACGCAATCGTCTCGATATTCTGTCTAGCAAAATTTATGTCTCGATATATATGTAGACAATGCAAGGTTCATCCTCTCTGACTATGCTTCATGCGCGCTATATACACCAGCAAAATTTATTTGTGCAATGGCCAAACAGCTGATGAGACTGGCGGTGGCTAGTCGGATAAGACTTGCTAGAGTGTTTTGATTGAGGCATTCTGTATGGAACTTTGATTATGCGGTGATGAAAGGACTCCCAAGTTTCAGTTGAGGTGTAATTTCGGTCCTCCTTTTATTTTTGAAGTTTAAGTGTTGTTGTTTGATTGGATCAACCGCTATTGATTGATATGTGATATTTTAAAATTTAAGAAAACTATTTAGTTCAGCAGAACATGAACCAATGGACTGATGAAAGTACTTACTCCCTCCGTTTCAAAATATAAGTCGCACCAACTCTTTTCACCTACTTTTTACACACATGTATCTAGACATGTTTTAGTGAAAGGTTCATGTGACCCTTGCATGAACCTTTCAATAAAACATGTCTAGATACATGTGTGTGGAAAGTAGGTGGAAAGTGTTGGTGCGACTTATATTAATTTGAAACGGAGGGAGTACATCAGAACTTACAATTTGTTCCTTCATGGAAAAATAACATTAACTATCAATCCCAAGAAGGATGCAATGCAACTACTACAAAAATGCAACAATATTCATCAGGCAAGCAAAGGAAATCATTACGAGTAGTGCACGTCGCATGCATTGGCAAGGCTGTTGTCCCCGACGAGCCTCGCCACACACGACACCAGCTTCTTCCCACTGTGGCCGTCCTGTCCGGTTGACGGGATTTGCATCGTCACGTCGAAGACCTGAACTCCACGCCTCGCGTCGGCAGCCATGGCTTCCACCACGAACTCCGGCAAGCCGCTCACGTTGCTCCTCTCCATAAAGAGTAGCGTCGTCGAAGTGTCCCACAGAGGCGGGGCGCAAGTCTGACAGCTGAGGGCACCGGACACAAGCCCGACGCCGTGGTGGGCCACCTCCACGACCGTGCCCCTGTCGATGCACGGGTGGCGCCACAGCGGGCTTCGAGACTGGACATCGAGAGTCAGGAGGAAGTGCAGCCCCTGGTCGACGTCGTCGACGCCGGAGACGAAGTTGATGGAGGCGTAGTAGAGCGGTGGCTTGTATGTGACGAAGAGCAAGACGAGTAGGAGTAGGACGAGCACGGCAGCAACGGCCAGGAGGCACCTGCAAACGAACCCGTCATCATCGCGCGCCATTGATTGCTGATCGAGGTTCGGTTGTCAGATACGGTGGTGATGTTGGTACGTATGATGATTGCTGCAGAATAGCTAGGGACTGATGGATCAATCGTCATCACAACATGTTCATATATATGCATTGATCGATGATGGTTTCCCACCTACGGATTGATTCCCAATAACACTTTCCACATATAATCCCTCTAGCTCGCAAGGAAACTGGGGATTCCCTACGTACGGATTGACACCATATGACTATGAGGAAGCTAAAGGTTTCCTTTTTGTCTCCTTTTTTAAAGGCATTATATACTCACAAGGACCAGTATTGATCGGTAAGCAAATTATTTCCCTTTTCCTCTCGTTGCTGAAAGATGCACACGAGGAAACTTTTTTATGTCGGTCGGAACTTGCAAGCAGATTCAAACACGTCGTCCCCAATTTTTGTTTAGATGCATGGCAGACAAAAATGTTTTCAAATCACGTCTGGTAAGGACGAATTAATTTTATGTGCCAAGGAGACTCGCTCCACTCTCCCATAACGGCCGGATCGAATAGATAGAGAGATCGAATGATCCCTCCATAATATGCGCCAAGTTCCAAACAGGCCACTGCTTAAGCGGCGGACTTGCAGTTTCTTTGACCCAGCCTCCTGCGAACTGTTAGCATCCCTTGTTTATAGCTGACTTCGCTGCGTTGCAAAACCTCTCCTTGTATCTCTAGACGTACAATTGATTGTATTGAGGACGTGCGGCGGCGGCTCCGATCAGGCTATGTACCGTACCGGCAGGAGATGGATCCCAATACCACCCCACGAGCACTCGTCCCTGCCGCAGCAGCAATCATCATCGTCATGGGCAAAAGACGTGGCATCCTGCGTGGTGCTCTCCATGGCGGTAAGTTTAGTTGTCGTCCTCTTCCTCCTGGCGGACCAGGCCTTCGGCCAGGTACCACACTACTCCGTCGCCATCGGCCATGTCACCGTCCTCGACCAGGCAAGCCACGGTCCAGCGGCAGAGCTGGAGTTTAACCTCACCCTCCGGGTCGCCTCGTGGGGTGCCTGGGCCACCGTGTGCGCCCATCCTCGCATGTATGCGACCGTGTCCTATCGCGGCGTCCCCCTCGCCGCCACCTCAACCATGACGCAGCAGATCTGTGCCGGGCCGATGGAAGCGGTCGAGCACCCCCTAGTCGCGAGGGGCTCCCAGGCAGTCGTGCCGGGATCTCACCTGGATAGCCTCGCCATGGACATGCGTAGCGGCGTGCCGCAGTTCGACGTCGAGCTCCGTGGACCGGGCACGAGGAAGCTGGCGTGGGCATGCGGGCTTAGAATGGTTGGAGACGTAGCTGCTTTGGAGAGGGAGTTCACGCGCTACCTAGGACAAAATAAGGTACATGACTAACCGTAGCAAAATTGATTCTTATATTTTATTTTAAGCATAATCGCTGAGTGTTCTTTTAGATAATCTGCCTTCAATGCAAGATAGTAAGCAACACTAGCACATGGTACATGGTAGGATTGTTTTTCCAGTTTTGCTATATTTCTCGAGTGAGAATATTTTTTTACGTGCCATCACCATCAAAAACCGTTCTATTTATCTAGATAACAATATAAAGTTGAGATGATACTTTGAATATAGTTGGTAGTGTTTGTTTTAGCTTCTTTTTTGAGAAGGCTATCAACTTCTGCACATGGTAGGAGTGTTTTGCACTGTTCCAAGTCTGTGTGAGCAATAAATGTTTATACGTGTTATCACTATAAAGAACATCAAACTTTGTTAAGTTTCAAAAGAGATCTGATATTTATAACCCAATGTCTATAAGGGGTCGACTAATATTGATGACCTCTTATGAACAGATTATGATGAGGTCCTCTAGCCGCCATGATGGACGGGAACATGCAGAATACTGATCGACCGTGCAACTTTACTACTATTTTTCTTCTCAACTTTATATTGTTATCCATGCTTATCGTGGCATTTCTTTTGAAACATTCAAAATTGATGATCACTTATGTGTATTATTTTGCATATAGCAGGGCATGTGTTCCTTTAGCTTTCTTCTTTTGAGAATGTAATTTGTGATATTTCCCGCATGCACATGCCTGACTTTCCCACGTCGAGTACATTTTGTCTAGTCATGTCGCCTTAGTTTTGAAATGCACTCATGCACCTCCCAACGTTGAGTCCATTTTAAATGATGTGCTAGGTGTGAGGGTCACACGGTTTGGATCATGACCATCCCTATCACCAAACTTGTATGTGTAGCGACACATGACGCTAAAAATTATTTTTCTTGTAAAATTTTGTTGAATGATATAATAAAAAATTGCGCATCATTTTAATGTAGAGGCAAAAAAGAACAACTTCGGAATAAATACTATATTTATGTGTCATTCACCCTGGTCATCATGTACCCGTTTCAAAGAACAACACAATTGCCTATACAATTTATTTTGTAAGCACTCCCTGGTTTGTTTGGAAAGAACCGTGCAGGAAATCAGGACCGGGTGCCTTGAGCCGTCCAATTTGGAAGATTGCATTGGATATTTCTTCCTCGGTGAAGGCTCCACAAAGTTTGTCATGCAATTCGTCTGAGATATTTTGTGGAAAGAGATTCACCAACGGGGGTTGGCGTGTTGGGCATCAGAGTTTCAAGCATCATTTTGGAAAAAATAGATAAATCTACTGGAAACAACAACATTTTCCAACATAATACGAGATTTCTTATCAACGACACAAACATGTGTGATCTGCTAAGAAAAGTGACATGAAAACAAAGTGAGAGACGACAATTCGAAGAAACAATGTGATGGCGCTGTTATTGGACAGCTAGATCATTAGATTACATTGATCGGATTATCCAAGCATTGCCTCTTGCTCGGGGGAATCGCATGGCGCGGCAGCTTCGCCGAGCCGCGTTCCCTTGCACTCAGACGCCCATCTTACGGGGTGCTCCGATGCTGTCCCACCGTACGACCCGACCGGGACATGCAATATGACGTCGAAGGCCGCCACGTTTTGCTGCATGTCCGTCACCAGATCGTCTAGCACTTGCCCCAACGGCACGCCTGTCGCCCTCGCTACCACGGGCAGCCCCGACGCCTTTCGTGGCCCGGCGCATAGACGCCCCGTCTCGGCCTCGCTGGCGGCGAGCTGTGTGCCATGGTAGAATATCTCCACGTACATGCCGGGGTCGACGCAACCCTTGGCCCCGTAGCTCCGTGAGGCGACGCCGAGGGTGAGATTGAACGAGAGGCCCATCGTGGTCGGGTCATGGCTGGAGACGGAGTCCATGGCGATGGAGTAATGCACGTCGGGTGTGAAGTACTGGATGGGGACGATGATGCACATCATGAACACGGTGCACACGGGCACAAGGATGCACCAGAAGCAGCACTCGTCCCGCTTTGCCTTGGTCTTCGTGTCCAGCCTCTCGAGATCTGCATGGGGTGTCTGCCTCTCCATCGCCGGCAGCCGGCCCATGTGCCTAGGACGTGGATGGATTTTAAGCTTTGTTCACTACTGGAAAACGGATATTTGCCTACAGCCAGATGCCGTCGGCAAAGGCACTAATGCCGTCGGCATATTGTATGCCGACGGCCAAAAGTGTATGCCGACGGCAAAGGCCGTCGTAGCTCCCTCGGCATATAAGCAGAATGCCGTCGGCATATAAATGCCGTCGGCATATACATCAGTGCCGACGGTTTTCTTTGGCCGTCGGCAACAATTGGCCGTCGGCAAAAAAAAGTGTGTCATGTCCGTCTGACGCCGTCTGAAGATATGCCGACGGCAAAAGCCGTAGGCATACAGTCCACATGGCCCGATCTGGTGGCTTCTCAATTTACCTATTCCGACGGCCACCCATAGCTAATGCCTACGGCAAAAGCCGTCGGCATATTTGTTGATCAGAACAAAAAAAAAATGAAATACTGGCAACAAATATATGAAATAGAGAATGCTACTTTGCCCAGCAGCGGTATTACCTCAATCAAATTGCACATGAGATGATTACAATACATAATTCGACAACCATGCATTTACAAACACGTTCCATGCTTCACATCCAATCCAGATTCTTGTTAATACTCGACATTAGTTGAGTCACTAGGATCGTTGTGTTGTTACCATGTTCCATAGGTTGAATAATATAAGCAAAAACATCCAGTGAGATACCGACCATGTTCCATAGCTAGAACCGAAGACATTACCTATCAGTGAACATCAAATTTCCTAATTAGACAGTACAGCTAGCTATAATTATCATTGTGCTTTGAACATCATCCCTCACAGATGAAGTAGTACTCACGAGCACGGAGACGGACAAGGCCATGGTTGGAAGCTTAGGGCGTAGTCGTAGCAGCCATCATCACCACACATCGCAAGTTCTTTTTCCTTGTCTGCACAAGCAGGAGCAATATGAATAAACAAGAGAGCTCCTTCAAAAATTCAAAAAAAAATGAAAGCTGGAAAATAATATATAACAAAACAAAAATCCTTAAAGCAGCACCCGGCCATTCAGAAAAAATGATACTATTTACAGATCAATCACCAATGGCTAATCATATTTACAAATTTTGGACATTGTCTAATGGTAACAGATCATGAAGTGCAGCATCGCATTTGCTTTGCACAACATGATTCTAACGAATTTGAGCTTGACCTGATATATGTGTTCAAAAGGCAATCAAGGTAGATTATCAATACGCTGATATATGTATTCACAGTTTGCACAATAGTATCGATGGAAACATAGAATCTCACCATGTTAAGACTAGATTGAAACTAAATATATATACACAACATTTTTTTCTTATCTTAGTAACAGACTAACAGTAACAGTAGTCACTAGGGGAGATCTTGTAGCTAGGATAAAAAAGACCAGACACAAGAAAAATGGAAAGTTGACCCCGAATAGTGCTGGTTGCGGTTAGTGAACATCGTATTTCCTCTGTTGAACTATCTTTCGTCAGCTCACCATGTGCACAGACAAAGCATTAAGCAATGTTTAGGAAACTGGTAACCGGTAGCTGCTCGCTCGGCTTGGGAGTAGCTGATACGTGCATTTTATATCATCATTTATATAACTTTTAGTATCATACTAGAATGTTATTTGCATGATTATATGATTGTTTCTACATGTTTTAGATGATTTTGGGGACTTTCATACAAAGTCCCTATTTTTGGTATTTAATTTCTGGGAGGCAGAAAACCTCCTTTTTCTTGTCTTTAATGTTTCAGGAGCTACAGGACCTCAAATAATAAAAGGAAAAATACTGCGTCAGTTTTTCATCGGGAGAAAGGCAGAGGGAAGAAGACCGAAGAGAGGAGAGCCACGAGGGCCAAATGGGGGTGGCCCACGCGGCCCATGTACCTGGCCGCGTGGGACCACCCAAACTGGCCTCGGGCACCTCCTCGCCTGGGGCTTTTTATCGACGCCTTCGTCTCGCCCGAAAAGTAACGCCCTAATTTTTCCAAGTCCATCCGAGGTCGCGGCGGCGGCGAAACTCCTGATCCCTTCCGAGGGGGGTCAGATCCTGCTGCTCCGGAACTCCGGAGAAGGGGGAAATCATCGTCATCGTCATCACCTCTCCTCCTTGGCGTGGGAGGAGGCCTCTACATCATCACCCCCATCAAGACCAGCACCATCACCATCATCATCACCGTGATCCACTCCGTTCCCCTCGCAGTTTGAGAGTTGCTATACCCTAGATACTTGTCTTGTGCTACTATTCATGTTTGTGATTGAGTACTTGTCATTATTTGGTGGTGAAGTTATAATTTCAGATTGTGTTGTACCACTTATGCCACTGATTATGATCATGTTCGCACGTTGTGAGTAGTTCCCGTATGTTCCTGAGGGCATAGGATGAATTGGCATGATTTATATATGACATGTGTTGGTATTTTGTCAAGAGTTTATCTTTTATGTGATTCTATGATGGTGTTGTGCGAACGTCGACTGCACAACACTTCACCTTTATGGGCTCATAGGAGAACACCGTAGTGTAATGAATTGATGGAGACTTGGGAGGACACGTAAACCTGAGACCGAGTCATGAAGTTATATTATGAGGGTATTAGTATCGGGGACCTTAGAGTGTAATGCTATGGTGGGACTTTAGGTCTTAATAATTCTTGTGCAGTCATTTGCTTGGCCACATGATCCATCATAAGGGGTTGTAGTTTATTTATTTAGCTATACCTAATTATGGCTCCGTCCAAAGAGGATTAAAACTTGACAAGATATTCAACGTGTTGTTTAATAAATCTCTATGCCTAGCATCATCCATGCCGCCCTCGGGAACGTTTGCCACATATAAGTTACACATCACTTGAGCTTGTCCTTTGCCACATAAGAGGATTGGGCTTTCTCTCTTTGAGAGCTTTCACTTGCTACTATCTGTTATCTGCTTGCAATTATACAACTGAAAATACCAAAAACACTGCATCTTTTATTGTTTTATTTATCAATCTTACTAACCAATACCTTCAGCTCCTCGTGGGTTCGACAACCTTTTCTAATTGAAAGGTACTACAATTGATCTCCTGCACTTGGGAGCCATCAAGATACTTTTCTGGCGCCGTTGCCGGGGAGCGTAGCGCTATTGGTAAGAAGTTTGGTAAGGAAACTTGAAAGCTGTTTATCTCATTGTTACTATGGCATTTATGAATCGTGCCTCGCTGCATCTTGCTCTATATGAAAGTGCTTATGCCACTACTGCAAAGGTGGTTGAAACTGCTGTGCCTGAGATACCTAAAGTGGGATATAAATTCCCATGGGTCATGTTAAAAGAGTTATGAAAAATCCATTTACAGGAGATGGAACTAAGTCGGCACGCGAGCACATGGAAATAATTGAGGACATATGTGGCTTATTCAGACTACCTGGTATTTCAGAGGATCAGGTAAAAAGGAAGCTATTGTATTTGTCTTTATCTGGTAATGCTCGTGATTGGTACAGGTCTTTGGATGAAGAGGTCCAGAATGAATGGAGTATCTTGAGGAAGGTTTTCTTTCTTAAATATTTTACTCCTAAAGAAGCTTATGATAACCGCTGCTATATATTCAATTTCTGGCCACATCTGGGAGAGAGTATTACTCAAGCTTGGGGGAGGTTAAAGGAACTCCTTCGCAAGAATCCATGTCATGATCTTACAAGGAAACTTATATTGATAAACTTTTATGTGAGACTACCTATGAAGCACAAGGAGATTCTGGATAATTCATCTGGTGGAAGTTTTACTAATAACACTGAAGAAGAAGCATGGAATTTATTGGAGACTATTTCTGAAAATACTAGCCACTGGGATCTTGATAAAGGTAATGAGCCATATTTTGATTATGAATATTCATGTGTAGAGAATTTCTCTACTTCTATTCTGTTTAAAAATCTGAGTGATACTTTTGGTCTTGATCCTTATGTTATAATTGAAATAGCTAAAGGTTTTGCTGATCATATCTGTGTTCCAAAAAGTGGATTTGAAGTTTATGTTGAACCTGTTAAACAATCTATTGTTGTTCCTAAAGTTATTAAACAGGTTGAACCAATGTCATCTGTGACAATTGAGGAGTATGTTGAACCACCTCCATTTCCAAACCAAGTTAAGGAGAATTTACTTAAAGCTGTTACTAACAAGAGTAACAAAAGATGTTCTCAGCCTTATGAACAGGTGGAAGTCAACACTCAAATTTCTGTTATCAAGCAACTAAATGAAGAAGACCCAGTGGATGTTTATCTATGTGAAGATGCTACCAAAGTCATCAAAGGTAATTCGGCCAAAGTTGGGAAACCTGTTATATCATGCTCTATTGGGACTTCAAGTTATCATGGTCTATGTGATATTGGAGCAAGTATTAGTGTCATTCCATATTCTCTTTATCTTGAGATCAAGCCTGATATTGATCCCATTGTTATGGAAGAGACAGGTATGACAATTCAACTTGCTAATAAAGATTATATTAGTCCATTTGGAATTGTTAGAGATGTTGAAGTATTGATTGGCAAAATAAAATACCCTGCTGATTTTATTGTGCTTGGTTGTCCTCAAGATTCATTTTGTCCTATCATTTTTGGTAGACCTTTCTTACATACTGTTGGTGCTGAAATTAATTTGCCTAAAGAGAAAGTGTTTATTAAATGTGCTGGTGAGAAACTTGAATTTAACTTTTCCAAATTTGCTGATAAACATGTTGAGAAAGAGCCAATTCCTAATAATTTAATTGAAACTCTTGCTCATATAGCTGTAGCTTCAACTGATGTTGTAGAACGTTATATGCTTAATCAAGATGAACCATTTAATGATGAGGAAAAAGAGGCTTTGGAACAAATATTATGGCAACAACCACCACAATTACAATTGCATATCCCACCTGATAATTTAGGAGTGCTACCACCACCTAAAGGGGATCCTAGTTTTGAATTGAAACCTTTGCCTGCAAATCTGAAATATGCATATTTGGATGAGAAGAGCATATATCCTGTCATTATTAGTGCTAACCTTTCAGCTGAAGAGGAAGAGAAATTACTTGATGTGCTAAAAGCTCACCGACCAGCCATTGGATACTCTCTTGATGATCTTAAAGGTATAAGCCCCGCTCTATGTATGCATAAAATTAATCTGGAGGAAGATGCAAAACCTGTTGTTGATTTTCAACGCCGCCTCCATCCAAAAATGAAAGAAGTGGTAAGGAAAGAGGTAATAAGACTTATTGAAGCTGGTATCATTTATCCTATAGCTGACAGTAAGTGGGTTAGTCCTGTTCATTGTGTTCCTAAAAAGGGTGGAATGACTGTTGTTCCAAATGAAAAGGATGAACTTGTGGCTCAACGTACTGTAGTTGGTTATAGGATGGTTATTGATTTCAGAAAATTGAATAAAGCAACTCGAAAAGATCATTATCCATTGCCATTTATTGATCAAATGCTAGAAAGGTTGTCTAAACACTCTCACTTTTGCTATCTAGATGGTTATTCAGGTTTCTCGCAAATTCCTGTCCATAAGGATGATCAAGAAAAGACCACTTTTACTTGCCCATATGGTACTTTTGCTTACAGGAGAATGCCATTCGGTTTATGTAATGCTCCTGCTACTTTTCAAAGATGCATGAATGCTATATTTGCTGATTATATTGAAAAGATAATGGAGGTTTTTATGGATGATTTTTCTGTGTATGGTACTTCCTTCGATAATTGCTTGTTCAACCTTAACAAAGTTTTACAGCGTTGTGAAGACCAACACTTGGTTCTTAATTGGGAGAAGTGTCACTTCATGGTTACTGAGGGTATAGTTCTTGGGCATAAGATTTCTGGAGAAGGAATAGAAGTTGATCCAGCAAAGATTGAAGCTATTGAAAAACTACCATATCCAAGGGACCTCAAAGGTATAAGAAGTTTTCTTGGGCATGCAGGTTTTTACCGTAGGTTCATTAAGGATTTCTCCAAAATATCAAAACCTCTAACCAATCTTCTGCAAAAGGATGTTCCTTTCTCTTTTAATGATGATTGCATTGAGTCCTTTAATATTTTGAAGAATGCTTTAATCACTGCTCCCATTATTCAACCTCCTGATTGGAACTTGCCTTTTGAAATTATGTGTGATGCTAGTGATTATGCAGTTGGGGCTGTTTTGGGCCAACGTGTTGATAAGAAACTGAATGTTATTTATTATGCTAGTAGAACACTTGATGCTGCTCAAAAGAATTATGCTACAACTGAGAAAGAATTTTTAGCAGTACTGTTTGCTTGTGACAAGTTTAGACCTTATATTACTGATTCAAAAGTCACAATACATACTGATCATTCTGCTATTAAATACTTGATGAATAAGAAAGATGCTAAGCCTAGACTAATAAGATGGGTACTTCTATTGCAAGAATTTGATTTACACATTGTTGATAGGAAAGGGGAGGATAATCAAGTTGCTGATCATCTCTCTAGGATGGAAAGCATACCTGATGATCCTATTCCTATTAATGATAGCTTTGTTAATGAACAACTTGCAATTGTTAATGTTTCTAGTGCTAAAGTTGCATCTCCTTGGTTTGCCAACTATGCAAATTTTATTGTTGGTAAAGTTTTGCCTCCACACTTCACTTCTCAACAAAGAAAGAAATTCTTTTATGATCTTAGACATTATTTTTGGGATGATCCTTTCCTCTATAAGAAAAGTGTGGATGGTATTATTAGACGTTGTGTACCTGAGCATGAACAACAGGCTATTATAAGAGATTGTCATGACAGTCCCTATGGAGGGCATCATGCAGGAGATCGCACAGGAGCAAAGGTATTACAATCTGGTTTCTATTGGCCTACTTTATTTAAGGACTGTGCTGAATATGTTAAATCTTGTGATAAATGTCAAAGAGTAGGAAACATTGGTAGGAGGAATGAAATGCCTATGAATTATTCATTGCCACTTGAACCATTTGATGTGTGGGGTTTTGACTTTATGGGTCCTTTCCCAGAATCAAAGACAAAGCATACTCACATTTTGGTTGCAGTTGACTATGTTACAAAGTGGGTGGAAGCAATTCCAACCAAAAGTGCAGATCATGCCACAGCAATGAAGATGCTCAAGGACATCATTTTCCCCAGGTTTGGTGTTCCTAGGTTCTTAATTACTGATGGTGGTTCTCATTTCTTGCATGGTGTTCTTAGAAAAACTTTGGCAAAATATGATGTTAACCATAGAATTGCATCTCCTTATCATCCTCAAACAAGTGGGCAAGTTGAATTAAGCAATAGGGAAATTAAACTCATTTTGGAAAAGACAGTGAATAAGTCTAGATCTGATTGGCCAATTAAGATTAATGATGCTTTGTGGGCTTATAGAACTGCTTTTAAAAATCCTATGGGAATGTCTCCTTATAAAATGGTTTATGGAAAAGCTTGTCACTTACCTGTTGAACTAGAACATAAAGCTAGATGGGCTATTAAACAACTGAACTTTGATTTTAAAACTGCGGGAGAAAAGAGAATTCTTGACCTAAACCTACTTGACGAATGGAGAAATGAAGCTTATGAAAGTGCCAGGATGTTTAAAGAAAAAGTTAAGATTTGGCATGACAAGAAAATTAAGAAAAAGGAATTCAAAGTAGGTGATCAAGTTTTATTGTACAACTCTCGTTTCAAGTTTTCTGCAGGGAAGCTAGCTTCAAAGTGGCAGGGACCATTAGTGATACAGGAGGTGTACCGTTCAGGAGCTATCCGTCTTCACGGTGACATGAAAGGTAAACCTCATGTAGTCAATGGACAACGCCTTAAACCTTATATTGCAGGAAAGAGCTTCATCGGAAGGGTGGAGGAGTTGAATTTACAAACACCGGAGAGGTAATTGAGAGAAACCGTGCAGTTTCAGAAACCCTAAATCAATAGAAGGTAACTTACTGTTGGAAAGTTTCTCGGAATTGCATAAAATTTTACGGAGGTCAATTTTTATGGAAATCATCGTATGGGACAAGAAAACTGGACGAAACGGAGACCCGAGGGAGAAAAGAGAGGGGCCCACGCGGCCCATGTACCTGGCCGCGTGGGGCTGTCCCTTTTCCACCTCGGAGTCCTTTTTCGTCTCGTTTTCGATCCCGACGCTTCGCCTTGACCCAAAAACTCTCAATATATACCCCTCTCTGTCGATCTAATCTCGCACCGAGCGTTCTCGAGCGATTCTTTCTTTTGCTGTTTCTGCCTGTCAGGTTTTTAGCCATGTCTTCGGGAGACTCCTACCAATGCTCCTCCATGGACGACGATGATGATGAACTCGATGGGTACAGCCCCACGTCCATATGGAGGAGGAATAGGAAGAGGAAGGACTACTCCGACGATGAAGACTACAAGCTTGATGAAGAGGAGATGGACAAGCAAGAAGCTGAAGAAGAAGAGCACAAGCCCTCCGTCGACATCGCGCCCTTGGCGACAGCACCTCCATCACCCATTGCTGTTGCCGGCGTGAGGGTGAACCACTCTCTTGGAAACAAGAGGCGGGGCGCGCGCATGCAGACCGGAGGGAAGGTTCCCAGGCACTTCCTTGCGAGCAAAAACGTAGCTTCTACTCTTATTGACAGGGAATTTCAGCGCACCACTCAAGAGAACTATCCTGGTGAATGGGATCGCAAGATCCCAACAAGAAGGTGCCAAGCCCGAGTGGAAGCCTTGCAAAGAGTCGGTGGAGAAGAATCTCATGCAAAAACTGGGAGAAGCCGCAAAAGAGTTCGAAAAAGCTTACAACCTCATGATGAAGATCATTGGGGATCTTGAAGATAATTATTATGAAGGCAATGTGAAAGAAGAGAGGGAGTTCTAGCAAGACACCAAGCTTGGGGGAGTTCCATCTAGTCTTTCTCTTTATCAATCTATCATATCTATCTAGTCATGGTGTGCTTTGCTTTTATCGATTAGTTATCAATATCTCTTAGGCGTGTGTGAGCTCATGGAGCATTATCATGTATCCCTATCTTATGGTTTATCAATGAATATTAAAGTATGGTGTCATCCATGATTCTCTTGTTTGGGGATTTATGGGTAACACTCATGCAAATGAGCGTGGCATATTTAGAATTTCAATCACATCTTGCCTTGAAATTAATTAACTTGAGTATGTTGGACAATTATAGAATTATCTCAATATAGAAGAAGTAAAAAGACTTGTGAAATAGTTTGAGGTTAAGATATAGTCTTGTAGGATAAGAAGTTGAGAAGACTTAATGAAAAGGATATAAAACACTCTTGTTACAACCTAGTATCTTTTGAGCAAATTAATGATCATGGATATTTCAATACTTATGCTCTTGAATGTGAATGAAAGGAAGGCACCTGAAATTTCAGCTAGCCATGGAAAGTGTAAGAAAAGGGTTGTGTAGAGCATGGGAACTTGATTGAGATATCCATGACTAAAGTTTGCACTAGTTACTAGTCAAGCAAGAGTGATAACAATTTTTATATCTATCTGTCTTTTCATTTGTCTTCTTTTGAACTTGTTATCCAATGAGAGTTTATCTTGTCTTTGAATTTCAGCAAAGTATAAAAGATTATAATGCTTGCCATGAAGAGCAAAAGCATGTGAAAAACAATATGATTCGATTGTCCAACATACAATGGTTATTTGCTTTCAAAAGTAAGGGGTGATTGCTAGAGTTCTACTTATGTTGCCCTCATATGTATGAGTTTTAGATCATTAATCTTATCTTGCAATTGAATATGATGATGATACAATGCCCGTATTTATTTATCAACCATAAGTCCATTGATGCATGTAATGATCTATGTCCTTACTTACTCGAGGACGAGTAAAGGTTTAAGCTTGGGGGAGTTGATACGTGCATTTTATATCATCATTTATATAACTTTTAGTATCATACTAGAATGTTATTTGCATGATTATATGATTGTTTCTACATGTTTTAGATGATTTTGGGGACTTTCATACAAAGTCCCTATTTTTGGTATTTAATTTCTGGGAGGCAGAAAACCTCCTTTTTCTTGTCTTTAATGTTTCAGGAGCTACAGGACTCAAATAATAAAAGGAAAAATACTGCGTCAGTTTTTCATCGGGAGAAAGGCAGAGGGAAGAAGACCGAAGAGAGGAGAGCCACGAGGGCCAAATGGGGGTGGCCCACGCGGCCCATGTACCTGGCCGCGTGGGACCACCCAAACTGGCCTCGGGCACCTCCTCGCCTGGGGCTTTTTATCGACGCCTTCGTCTCGCCCGAAAAGTAACGCCCTAATTTTTCCAAGTCCATCCGAGGTCGCGGCGGCGGCGAAACTCCTGATCCCTTCCGAGGGGGGTCAGATCCTGCTGCTCCGGAACTCCGGAGAAGGGGGAAATCATCGTCATCGTCATCACCTCTCCTCCTTGGCGTGGGAGGAGGCCTCTACATCATCACCCCCATCAAGACCAGCACCATCACCATCATCATCACCGTGATCCACTCCGTTCCCCTCGCAGTTTGAGAGTTGCTATACCCTAGATACTTGTCTTGTGCTACTATTCATGTTTGTGATTGAGTACTTGTCATTATTTGGTGGTGAAGTTATAATTTCAGATTGTGTTGTACCACTTATGCCACTGATTATGATCATGTTCGCACGTTGTGAGTAGTTCCCGTATGTTCCTGAGGGCATAGGATGAATTGGCATGATTTATATATGACATGTGTTGGTATTTTGTCAAGAGTTTATCTTTTATGTGATTCTATGATGGTGTTGTGCGAACGTCGACTGCACAACACTTCACCTTTATGGGCTCATAGGAGAACACCGTAGTGTAATGAATTGATGGAGACTTGGGAGGACACGTAAACCTGAGACCGAGTCATGAAGTTATATTATGAGGGTATTAGTATCGGGGACCTTAGAGTGTAATGCTATGGTGGGACTTTAGGTCTTAATAATTCTTGTGCAGTCATTTGCTTGGCCACATGATCCATCATAAGGGGTTGTAGTTTATTTATTTAGCTATACCTAATTATGGCTCCGTCCAAAGAGGATTAAAACTTGACAAGATATTCAACGTGTTGTTTAATAAATCTCTATGCCTAGCATCATCCATGCCGCCCTCGGGAACGTTTGCCACATATAAGTTACACATCACTTGAGCTTGTCCTTTTGCCACATAAGAGGATTGGGCTTTCTCTCTTTGAGAGCTTTCACTTGCTACTATCTGTTATCTGCTTGCAATTATACAACTGAAAATACCAAAAACATCTGCATCTTTTATTGTTTTATTTATCAATCTTACTAACCAATACCTTCAGCTCCTCGTGGGTTCGACAACCTTTTCTAATTGAAAGGTACTACAATTGATCTCCTGCACTTGGGAGCCATCAGTAGCGATTAATCGGTGAATCGGCCTATTAACTGGATTAATCGGTCGACCATTAATCGGTACATTAAACCAACATATTGCAAACATATCTATAGTTTTGTACGTATTATACCCTACCCATGCTCCCAGCTATGTACATGATATACTAAATGACAACCACACGTGTAAAATACTAAATGGCAGCCACTCCATGTCATCTGAATTTCTTGTTGAGATTTTGAGAACTTGCAGCGGTAGAAGCAGCCATAGACCCCTGCACACCAGGCAACAAAAATTAAGGACAGCTAGATCAAGCAACAACAATATTCAATGACACTAATGACAGCAAGTAGAACATCAAGCAGAGCAGCAGCACCCAGATCAACAACTACCAATACCTAGTAGTGTAAGTAGCAGCGAGCAGATCAATGGTTCACTGCTAGCTCGGACCGGAGCTGCTGCTCTGCCAGCAGATCAAGCGCAGCAAGCCAGAGCAAAATAAAAAAATTAGCAGATCGGGCCATCGTCCCTACAAAAAAAAATTATCTTGCAGCTACGGCTGAGAGACATAGAGACAGAGAGGAGATGGTGTACCTTGCTAGCCGGTGAAGCCATGGAGGAGATGCTTGGGGATGCGACGGTCGGAGGCGGCCAGCTCGGATCGGAGCTGCTGCAGGTCAGGGCTGGAGAGGCGACGGGAAGCTGACGAGGGAAGAGGATGGGGAGACGCGGCTGGATCCCTAGCTGCTGGAGGTGGCGAGCGGTGGCCGGGGCCGGCGAGGAACGTCCAGCCGCCAGCAAGATCGATAGGGGATGGAGTAGTGCTACGAGATTTTAGGAACCCAACCCTAGCGATTTGGGAGCGGAGCGGGAGCGGGCTAGGCAGGCACCTGATGGATGGCAACAACCGCAGCAGACGCCGGTAGGCGAGCTCGACGGTACGCCGCGCATGGGTGCACGCCCGCACCGGCGAGCAAGCCGGCCACGCCGCGCCGCCATTGTTCTGGCCGCCGCCGCCTCTCTCGTCATGGGAGCGGGATGAATGGGCAAGGGAGAGAAGAAATGGAAGTTAGGGTTAGGGTTTTCTCGTTTTGTTTGGCCAGAACAAATCGCAGCCGTTGATCCGCATCCGTCGGCTCTGAGGAAACAGAGGAGAAAATGGGCCGACGGCCGCGTTTCCTATGGGTCACGCCCAGTTAAGGTTATGTGTGTAATTTTCTTTTTATTTATATTTTTTCAAGTGCTAGAAATGACTTTTTTTTCGTGAAGAAAGACCAAAAAATATGGTGCAAAATGACACCCATCAATTATTCACACAATGTAGTCCATATTTTATGGATAATCCACAAGTATTAGGAATGAATAGCCACGGCGGCCATTTTGACCGTTTTTTCAAAAAAAATAAAAGAATGTGAAAAAATACTCAAAAAAAGAAATCCTATGGCATGGAGTCCTTTTATGTGTACTAGTTGCTAGGGAAAATGATAAACTTGAGTTTTTACAAATTCCAAAAAATACTTCACAAAAAGGTCTATCATCAATAAACATTTATAGGTTTCAACCCAAATGACCTAGCTATGATCATTCCCGTGGCATAGTTTGTGATAATGTGCCCATATTTGACACATAGCTGTATCTTGATATTACAAACAATGTTGCAGAACTGAGTTTTTTCAAATTACTATATAAATATTTTCCTTTTTTAAGTGTCAAAAATGACATTTTTTGTGAAGCAAGTACAAAAAATATGGTGCAAAATGGTACCCATCCAAATATCTCACAAAGTAGACCATATTTGATGGATAATCCAAAAATATTAGGAATTTTCTCGGTTTCTACCTAATTTTGCCTATTTAAACGACTTTATGCCTATTTTCCAAAAGTAATTCAAATTTGAACTACAAGTGTGTGATAGTTTGCTCTGAAAATTTGACAAAAATAATTTTAAGTTACACAAGTAGTGGTTATATCACAGAACCGTCGAAAGTTTTGAATAATTCGACCCCTTTCAATGAATAGACACGGCAACCATTTTGACCGTTTTTTTCAAAAAAGTAAAAGAAAGTGAAAAATACTCAAAAAAAGAAATTCTTTGGCATGGAGTCCTTTTATGTGTACTAGTTGCTAGGGAAAATGATAAACTTGAGTTTTTACAACTTTCCAAAAAAATACTTCACAAAAGGTCTATCATCTATAAACATCTATAGGTTTCAACCCAAATGACCTAGCTATGATCATTCCCGTGGCATAGTTTGTGATAATGTGTCTATATTTGACACATAGCTGTATCTTGATATTACAAACAATGTTGCAGAACTGAATTTTTTCAAATTACTTACATAAATATCATTTTCCTTTTTTTAAGTGTCAAAAATGACATTTTTTGTGAAGCAAGTACAAAAAATATGGTGAAAATGATACCCATCCAAATATCTCACAAATAGACCATATTTGATGGATAATCCAGAAATATTAGGAATTTTCTCGGTTTCTACCTAATTTTGCCTATTTAAACGAATTTATGCCTATTTTTCAAAAGTAATTCCAATTTGAACTACAAGTGTGTGATAGTTTGCTCTGAAAATTTGACAAAAATAATTTTAAGTTACACAAGTAGTGGTTATATCACAGAACCGTCGATAGTTTTGAATAATTCGACCCCTTTCAATGAATAGACATGGCGGCCATTTTGACCGTTTTTTCAAAAAAAATAAAAGAATGTGAAAAAATACTCAAAAAAAGAAATCCTTTGGCATGGAGTCCTTTTATGTGTATTAGTTGATAGGATAAATGATAAATTTGAGTTTTGACAAACTTTTCAAAAAACTTCTTCACAAAAAGATCAATCATCTATAAACATATATAAGTTTCGGATCAAATGACCTAGCTATGATCATTCCCGTGGCATAGTTTGTGATAATGTGCCCATATTTGACACATAGCTGTATCTTGATATTACAAACAATGTTGCAGAACTGAGTTTTTTCAAATTACTTGTATAAATATCATTTTCCTTTTTTAAGTGTCAAAAATGATATTTTTTGTGAAGCAAGTACAAAAAATATGGTGCAAAATGACACCCATCCTAATATCTCACAAAGTAGACCATATTTGATGGATAATCCAGAAATATTATGAATTTTCTCGGTTTCTACCTAATTTTGCCTATTTAAATGACTTTATGTCTATTTTCCAAAAGTAATTCAAATTTGAACTACAAGTGTGTGATAGTTTGCTCTGAAAATTTGACAAAAATAATTTTAAGTTAGACAAGTAGTGGTTATATCACAGAACCGTCGATAGTTTTGAATAATTCGACCCCTTTCAATGAATAGACATGGCGACCATTTTGACCGTTTTTTCAAAAAATAAAAGAATGTGAAAAAATACTCAAAAAAAGAAATCCTTTGGCATGGAGTCCTTTTATGTGTATTAGTTGATAGGATAAATGATAAACTTGAGTTTTGACAAACTTTTCAAAAAACTTCTTCACAAAAAGATCAATCATCTATAAACATGTATAAGTTTCGGATCAAATGACCTCGCTATGATCATTCCCGTGGCATAGTTTGTGATAATGTGCCCATATTTGACACATAGCTGTATCTTGATATTACAAACAATGTTGCAGAACTGAGTTTTTTCAAATTACTTGTATAAATATCATTTTCCTTTTTTAAGTGTCAAAAATGACATTTTTTATGAAGCAAGTACAAAAAATATGGTGCAAAATGGCACCCATCCAAATATCTCACAAAGTAGACCATATTTGATGGATAATCCAGAAATATTAGGAATTTTCTCGGTTTCTACCTAATTTTGCCTATTTAAATAACTTTATGCCTATTTTCCAAAAGTAATTCAAATTTGAACTACAAGTTTGTGATAGTTTGCTCTGAAAATTTGACAAAAATAATTTTAAGTTACACAAGTAGTGGTTATATCACAGAACCGTCGATAGTTTTGAATAATTCGACCCCTTTCAATGAATAGACATGGTGGCCATTTTGACCGTTTTTTTGAAAAAATAAAAGAAAGTGAAGGAATACTCAAAAAAATAAATCCTTTGGCTTGGAGTCTTTTTATGTGTATTAGTTGCTAGAAAAAATGGTAAACTTGAGTTTTGACAAACTTTTCAAAAAATTACTTCACAAAAGACGTAGACATACAAACTCACAGATTATTTATTTGGGAAAAAAAGTTGTATGCCGACGGCCTAAATAAGGTGGCCGTCGGCGTATAGGTGGCGCCGTCAGCTTGGTAACGGATGCAGATTTGTATGCCGACGGCCAAACATATGCCTACGGCTTTTTTGAAAAGCCGTAGGCATACAACATAGTTGCCTACGGCCATACGTACGCCGACAGCTTTTCTAAAAGGCCGTAGGCATACAAAGTATATGCCGACGGCCAAACGTATGCCGACGGCTTTTATAAAGCCGTAGGCATACAACCATATATGCCGACGGCCCCGACAAAATGCCGTCGGCATACATTTAGCCGTAGGCAAATATCCGTTTTCCTGTATTGGTTTAGGGGACGATCTAGGTTTATGCACAAAACCTGAATTCAGTTTATATAGGGATGGTCGTTTGTGTCCAACACGAAATCAACTGATCGATCAACGTCAAGTCAAATAGTACGATACTAACAAACAAACCAGTAGTTAGCATCCAAGGTCCAACCAACTAGCACTACTCCCTCCTCGCAAAAAAAAAAAACTAGCACTACTCACGGCAGTTTCAGATAATCCAGCCATCAGTTACGATTCGCCAAAGATCTATCCGATCGTTATGTATACACCTCCTTTTTTGTTTATATAAATCGATCTAGCTACATCATCGATCCATGTTCTGGCGCAGGCACCAAACTTATCCAAGCTCCCTCTACATTCTTAAAAACCTGCAGCCGTTCGGAGATGGACAACGTCGAGAGGCACACAGCCCATGGTGATCCAGAGATCCTGCACCGGAAGACCCAGCAGGTCAGACAGTACAAGACCTGCTGCATGATCGTGATCATCACCGTCCTGGTTAGCCTGTGCGTGATCGTCCCTATCGTGTACTACTGGGTCGACGCTGATTACTCTATTGCCATAGATTCTGCCTCCGGCCATGACCCGAGGACAGGCCTCTCGTTCAACCTTACCTTCGGCATCGTCTCACATAGTCATCATGGGTCCAAGGCGTGCGTCAATCCCGGCATGCACGCCGAGGTGTATTACCATGGCGTCCAGCTCGCCGCCAGCTCGTCCGAAGCAGGGCGAATCTGCGCCAAGCCTGGGAAGACGGCAGAGAAACACTTCCTCGCGATGGCCACCAAGGTGCCTGTGGGGAGCATGATGGACAGTCTGATGGCAGACATGAAGCAAGAGGCGGCGGTGTTTGACGTCAGATTGCACATTCCGGCCGGGTCCTATGGCGGGAGCGGGATGGCGTCGTACTACGGCGTGAAGTGGGTGTCGACATGCGAGGGCATACATCTTGGTGCCGCCCCTGTGTTGTGTGATACTGTTCCGCGGAACAAGAGGAGTTGTTTGCCTAGCCGACTACAGTTCTTTCTCGTGTTAGTGATCTGATCAATGTTCTCTTATTCATAACTCTGTGTTGGAGCGGAAAAGGAGTTTCGTTATGTCTTTCACAAAATAGAACCCGGCCTATGAATGGTTATGTAAACTAAGCAGGACGCCTCCGGGCTGCCTAAACTAAATTTTCTTCTTGAGACGTAAGTGAATATTTATAGAGAAGCAAGGTGAAGTTGCAAAAGATTTGCCGTCAATGCAAGATCCGTTGATATAGTTAGATTATTACGAGTAGTGCACGTCGCATGCATTTGACATGCTGTTGTCGACCCCGACCAGCCTGGACATACACGACACCAGCTTCTGTGCCATCGCAGTCTTGTCCGGTCGACGGGATTTGCAACGTCACGTCGAACACCTGAATTCTGCGCCTCGCGTCCGCAGCAAGGCCTTCCACCACCAACTCCGGCAAGCCACTCACATTGCTCATCTCCGTCGAGATTACCATCCTCCACACGCAGCGCCGGCCCTGAGCAGGTGCGAGCGGTGCGGCCGCACAGGGCCCCCGGCTATATATTCTCCTTAGATTAGTTTGTTCTTTCCCATCTGATTCAATTCAATTCGTTCTCCACTTCTTCCTCATTCACCACGCGGCAAGGGGATTGCCGGCAGTGGCACTTGCCAATAAACAGCCAGAACGACGGTTCAACGGCAAGCTGGCGGCAATGGCAGCGAGCAAGCTTCATCTCTGCTCTAGGTCCATTTGATTCAACTTTTAGTGTAAGAAAACACCTCTATAATTTAAGTATAGGGCCCCTTTTTTGGTCTTGCACCGGGTCCCTGACATGCCAGGGCCGGCCCTGTCCACACGGTCCCAAGCTTCCATGGACGGGCGCAAAGCTCCCGGTCGATAGTCACGAACACGAGCGCTACGCCATGGTAGGCCACCTCCACTGCCGTGCCATTGTCAATATGCATGGGTGGCGCCACAGTGGACTCCGAGACTCGACCCCGAGAGTAAAGAGGAACTGCACCGGCTGCCGACCCCAGTCTCCGCCGACGAAGGCGATGGAAGCGTGGTAGAGCGGCGGCTTCGGGTGCATGTATTGGATAAGGAAACTGAGGATCCCATACGGAATGATTCCATACTAGGAAGCTCAGGTTTCTTTTTTGTTTTTTTGTTTTAAATGCATATATACAAATCTGAGAGTTATGTATTTTCTGTACACTAGCTAGAAATAATCTGAAACTAAGACAAAGTAGAATATTAATTTAACTATATGAGTGGATCTTGACCGCTAACCTTGTCCAACCTCATCGCAGTGTGATATATACCCATGGTGTTCAATGAACATATAAACGTTGAGTGATCAATCCAAAACAAAATGTTTCACCACACAGTCCTACATGTTAATTAAGCACGGAGCCATCAAAAGTTCAGAAGCAAAATAGCACTGTAATAATGTTGCACGGTCGATCAAGATGACGCATGTTGCCGCCGTTCCATCATGCATGGCAGCTAAGCTAGAGTACCTTATTACACCCGCTTCATAAGAAGACAGATAAACCTCGTTTGACCGCTTACAGCTATCAAATTAAGATATACTGTCTTACAAATTTTGCACTATCCAAATTAAGAAACAAAAAACCTAGGGCTAATCATGCATGTACCTTGTGCCCCCCTAGCAAGCGCTCGCATTCTATCTGCAAGGCACCGGCGTCTCCGAGCATCCTCGGCCCGCATTGCCACGCCCTATTCGTCGGGCCGGGGCCAAGAAGCTCGACGTCGAACTCCGGCACCCCACTACGCATGTCCATGGCGAGGCCATCTAGCAGAGACCCCGGCACGACCACCCTGGCGCCGCTCGCGGCTAGGTGGTGCTCGACACCTTTCATTGGCCCGGCACAGATCTTCTGCGTCAAGGTGGCGCTGGCGGCGAGGGAGACGCCACGGTACGAGACCGTCACGTACATGTTTGGCTCGGCGCACTCGGTGAACAAGAGAGCCAACGAGGCGACGCGGAGGGTGAGGCTGAACTCCGGTTCCAGCGTCGGCCGGCGGCCGAGGTCCGTCGTCGGGTCGAGGCCGGCGATGTGGTCGATGGCGATGGAGTAGTGTGGCACCTGGCCGAAGGCCTGGTTCGCGAGGAAGCAGATAATATAGGCGAGCAAGCTTACAATCGTGGATGGCACCAAGAAGACGCAGAAAGTGTCTACCCATGACAATTGCTGCTGCGGTTCCGGCTGGTCCTGCTTGACGGGGGAGTACTCTTGGGCAGCGGCGCCCATGGGGATCGATCGAGCGCTCTCCGGCGGCGTAGAGCCTTTACGCGCCGCCGGTCGTCCGTCCGTCCTGGAATGGACTGCACGTATGTCGCTTAGTTAGTTGCAATTCTGGATCTTGACTTATCCAATCCACCAGTTGCAGTTTATATAGGGAGAGACGACGTGTTGATTAATTAACTCGCCTGACGTACGTGTTGGGTAACTTGGGTTCCCGAGCGATGCTTTAGTTGTAGCGATGCCTTAGCCTGGTCTAATATTTTTTGTTATGACGTGTTTGATGTAAGTATGTGTTATTTGAATTATGGAGTGTCACATATTTTTCAAGGAGAAAAGGCGACATCCCTATATGCATCTGACCTATATCCCCATGTTGGACGAAGATAAGTAATAATAACCCTAATAAACTCCTGACCGATGTTCTAGTCGTAGCCCGGTCTAATATTGTTGTTAGATGTATGTATGTGTGATCTGAATTCTGGAGCGTCACATATTTTTCATAGAAAAAGCGAGCGACAACAAATTGTAGAATCGCTATACCATTAATTTGAGCTACGTCCCATATTGAATGAAGAAATTACTCCCTCCGTTCATAAAAGGATGTATCAATCTAGTCCAAATTTGCATTTATCTAAAAATAATTTAGTGTGTAGATATATGTGAATTTGGCCTACGTTGAGACATTATTTTGTGTATGGAGTAAGTATTATTAATTCTACTACTTCAATCGAGACCGAGATGGTGCCGATGATGACCGAGGAGCTCATCGAGTATCATACGACCATATAAATTTACTTTAACTACGTACAGATGTACACGTTAACATCACACTGTTAAATAAGGTATACCGTAACAAAAATACTGCTCATTTGATGACGGATCTTTACAGACTTTCATCCCGGAAAGATCCAACATATAAGGAGTATCATTTAGGATTCGAAACATTCGATGCCAACTGCAATAAGAATTCATGCTACTATTCTGGAGCAAACGATATATTTGCATATGGTGGCTCATCTAGGAATAAGAGATTTGGAGGTTCGGAATAAGCCAAGGGATGCAATAAAATTTCCTAGAGGAGCCTACTACGTCAATGCATGTGTATAATTTTCAAGAGACAGCACCCTTATGAAACATCATAGTCGAAAGATCAGAGTTTATTAGTTGAATTTCGAGACTATGTAACACGAAATCTGGAAACACCTTTCAGAGTCGAAATCTCGGGCTGTCCACTGTTGAAATACCAAATCTCAGACAACACAATTTTTAAAATAAAAGTTGCACTTTACTACTCATAGAAAAGCATCACAAGGCCGGATACAAAACATAGAGCTTAGTTACACTCGGCTTCTGGGATTTATTCGCAAGAGGCACGGGCATCGCCGACCCGCCTCTGCCCGCATGACAAGTACGAGTACTTCGTCCACCGGAGCGCGACGTCAAAGACCTGCGCACCGCGGCGAATGTACCCGGCGAGGCTATCGAGCACTGACCCCGGCACGACCATGCCGGTCCCCCTGGCGACGACATCCCGATCCACCTCCTTCCTCGGCCCTGCGCAGATCTGCTCCATAGTGGTGACGCTGGAAGCGAGGGAGACGCCCCGGTAGGACACCTCCACGTACATGCCGGGCTTGGCGCACTCGCTTGCCCAGAGCTTGGGGACGCGACGCCGAGGGTGATGTTGAACTCTGGATCGAGCGTGGGACGTTGGCCGAGGTCCGTCGCCGGGTCGAGGCCGGAGACGGAGTTGATTGCGATGGAATAATCGGGGTCCACGCTGATGGTCTCGATCAAGAAGTAGCAGCCCCCGGCGACTACAAGGATGATTGCTGCCGCACCCGCGCACCACGACCAGCCGCGTTGGCAGGTTCGTCGTCTTTCTGCTCGCGCAGATTGATCGTAGTATTGGGTGGCGGCGCCCATCGCTAGCTAGCTTGCAGATCAATCTCCGGCGTACGTACCCGCCAGCCGCCGAACACGATAGGTTGGAAACTGGGTTCCGTTATATATATATATATATGTTTTGCAGGAAATCTATAGAGCTTTATTCCACAATCATAGCACCAGCCTCATCAGCATGGATACTAGTTACAAGGAAGCTAGGGGGGAGTCCATCCAACAATCCGACACCTCCAATGTGCAAGCATGCTTAGCACAAAGATGAGCGGAATTGTTGGCATGCCTCTTAACATGACAAACTAAAAACGAATTAAAACAGCTAGCTAGCTCAGCAATCTCGACAAGGATCGGCGCTATCAGAGAGCGCGAGTCTTGGCGTGTAACCCAATGGTTGACAACATCCAAGCAGTCTACCTCCATTACCACCTTCGTGAAACCCCGAAGCTTCGCGAAGAGTACACCATCGCGGAGAGCGAGCGCCTCGGCAACTAGAGGGTCAGTGACCCCCATATGCGGCTTGCTCCAAGCTGCAACGAAACCAACATGAGATCGTGCAACTCCGCCCGCTCCGCACTTCCGATCATCCAAGGCTACACCTGCGTCAGTGTTAACCTTAATCCACCCTTCATCAGGGGGTCGCCAGCCAAACCCCGGCATGATTTTGGCGCGTTCCTTCGGCAGATCAAGTAGCGCTAGCGCTTCCCGTGTCCGCCGCATGGATTGAGCTGGATCAATGCCACCTTTGTCATGCGTGATATTATTCCTTGAAGTCCAAATAGCCCACATGATTGTCACAATCTTTGCCCGATCATCATCAGCAAAAAGTGGATCACAGAGAATGTCTCTAGCCCACGTATTAGGATGCAGCTCTGGAAGTTTGATGTTAAACCAGCACATAGCTTCAACCCAAAATCTTCTTGCATGGCTACATTTTATTAGCGCATGCATCATATCTTCATCAGCATCCAAACATACTTTACACCTCGCAATGGGTGCAATATGTCGATATTTCAGAGTCGTTTCGGCCGGTAAGATACCACGGAGCACCCTCCACCAAAACACTCTCACCTTCGGGATCACTTTCAGCTTCCATAACCGAGTCCATAACTGTTTGTTATTCTCTGAAGATTCTGTAATCGTCCCTTCTTCTAGAGCACGCTGCTCGTTGTGAGTCACTAGAGATCGATACGCGGATTTCACAGCATAGATACCCGATTTTTCCAAAGCCCATGCCCAAGGATCTGCACCGCCACGGGATCTGATAGGAATATTCAGAATTGCATCAGCATCCGGTGCAATGAAATTTGCCCTTACCTTCTGTAAATCCCATGTGCCACTGTCCTCATCGATTAGATCAGAGACCGTGTGTAAAACGTCCTGGCCAATCTGACGCGCTGGCATCATAGATAACTTTCCTGGGATCCATTTATCGGTCCAGATAGAAATTGACCGACCACTTCCCACTCGCTTGATCATACCACAATTCAGCGCCGATCTTCCTGCTATGATCGCACGCCACGTCGCCGACGACCCTCTAGGTGTTCCTGCCTGCATGAAGTCTGTCGTCGGAAAATACTTGCCCTTCAAAACTCGCCCACATAGCGAGTCAGGGCTGGTCATCAACCTCCAGCCATGTTTACCTAACAGTGCAAGGTTGAAGCTCTCAAGGTCCCGGAAGCCCATGCCTCCCTTTACTTTCGGTGATGCAAGTCCCTCCCAACTGATCCAGTGCATCGATCTTCGATCTAGGGAACTACTCCACCAATATCGCGCCATATATGACGAAAAATCCTTGTACAACTTCTTGCTGAATTTGAAACAACTCATCGAGAAAGTTGGGATTGCTTGTACAACGGATTTCAGAAAAACCTCCTTACCCGCACATGAGACCATCCGTTCAGAACCACCATGCATCTTTCTGCGGATTCTTTCACCAATATGATCAAATGTTCCACTTGTAATGCGGCCAATAGCAGTTGGAAGACCAAGATATCGTTCACTAAATGCTTCCACCTCAATGCCCAAAAGTGTTTTCAGGGTTGTCCGAACTTGATGAGGAGTGTTCGGACTAAAGAAAACTGAACTCTTCTCCCTATTAACACACTGTCCCGAGCAGTCCCCATAAATTCTCAGTATGTCATTTAACCTCTGGCAGCTAGTCACCTTTGCACTCATGAAAATAAGACTATCATCAGCGAACAACAGGTGATTAATCCATGGGGACCGGAAAGACACTCTGATTCCTCTATCAACATACGCACCACCATAAAAGTTGAGCAAGGAAGTGAAGCCCTCTCCACATAAAAGGAAGAGATACGGTGATATTGGGTCGCCTTGCCGCAACCCTCGAGTGGGCGAGAAATATGGCAGTAGTTCACCATTCACTCGAATTGTAAAGCGAACTGATGTAACACATTTCATAATCAGCCGCACAAAACTCGAACTGAAACCCAACTTCAGCATAATTGCCTGGAGATAATGCCATTCAACCCTGTCATAGGCCTTCATCATGTCAAGTTTCACCGCACAGACATAATTCTTCCCTTTCTTCCTCCGTCTCATAGCATGAACGCTCTCATACGCGATCAACACATTATCTATAATCAGACGGCCCGGAACAAAGGCACTTTGCTCCTCACTCACAATCTGACCCAAACACACTCTAGTTCTATTTGCAATGCACTTGGCAGCAATTTTATATAAAACAGAACATAGTGATATTGGTCGATACTGAGAAATCCTCTGAGGGTGTCGTACCTTTGGAATAAGAGTGATAGACGTGTCATTCATATTAGTTGGTAAAACCCCACCATTAAGGAAATCCAGAACAGCCGGCACAATGTCGCTCTGAAGCAGACTCCAGTGTCGCTGAAAAAACCCCGCTGTGAAACCGTCCACTCCCGGGGCTTTGGACGGCGCCATCTGAAAGAGGGCCTCCCTCACCTCGTCTGCAGTGAAAACCTTGTCCAGATCCTGGTTCATCTGGCCTGTGACGCGTTCTGGCACCAGTTCCAGAAGTTCATCCATTGGTCTAATCCCCTGGGATTCATAGAGGGCCTGATAGAAATTTTGAACCTCCGTTTTATTCTCCTCCCAAGACTGACAAACAGATCCATCTCCACGTTCAAGCATCTCAATCTTATTCATGCGTTTTCGTTGAGCTGCCTGGGCATGGAAGTAGCTCGTGTTACGGTCACCCTCCCGTAACCACTGTACTCTCGATCGTTGTCTCATCCAGATCTCTTCTTGCCGAAGAGCTTCTCTCAGTTTAATAACAGTGGCCTTCACCTCATCCGATGGACCGCGCCGGATCGACAGACTCCTTAGTTTATTCAGTCGTTCTCGGAGTTTCCGTACCTTGCGCGCCAAGCAGCCGAATTCCCGCGCTCCCCGTGCACTCAACGTGGTCTGCATGGAGTTAAGGGCCTGCATCACACCCCCAAGGCCTTGACGCCCCGAGCCTCTCTGCCATTCTCTCATTACTAGATTATCATAGTCGGCATGCGTCTGCCATACGTCCTCGTACCTAAAGGGTTTTGCACCCCTAGCTTGTACATCAGCCATATTACCCCGCAGTTCCGTCAGTACAATGCAGTGATCTGACTCTGTCGTGTAAATATGCCGAACACGAATATCGATCCACGTGCTGTTAGGCACACGTACGTACGTGTTGTTAAACGACCGTATCCGTTTCAAAATATTAAAAAAGACCATATCTCAAACTCATTGGTTTATGAATATATTATTTTTAGGTATACGAACCGGGATATTCCTCAAGTCAGTTACTCAGTTTTCCATCTGCTTTATGCATGGAAGTTTCGTGAAACTTGCTGCACCTAACAGCTGATCAAAATAAGGTCGCCTTTTAGAGGCAGTGCTTAGGGCTTTTGCGTTCTCTCACAAAGACTCCTTTCCATGCTATAGCAAGTACGTGCAACATATGTGATCCTGCTAATCTTGCAAATTCTAAGGACAAATATCGATGTTATATTATAACTTGTTCCCTCTTGTCAGTTTTTTATTTTATTTAACTTATTTTTCGACCTCAGTCGCCAATTGTTGATCCATTGTCGCGTTAAATAACACCCTACCAAATTTCCTTTTTGCTGTCCTTTTGACTAACTTGAATTTTTGCTTACATTCTTACATGATTTCAATGTTAGCTACATAATCTTGCGCAAGATGATGTTGTAGAGCAAACTTGATCTACACTAAGATCACATCAACCTTGAGCAAGAAGGCACCAAATGGGAGCACTAAAATGACATGTGCCAACAGTAGACTTTCCAAACATAAAAGAGTAGTATGACCAACAAAAATAAGTTCTATACATTGCTTTAAAAAACAAATCTATGTATCATCTGGTGACATGCTTCTCGGTTAAAAACCAAACAAGTAAAAGAATATGTTCCCCCACCCGCGAAGCGTGACGTGGAACGCCTGCCATGTGTCGCGCATGTCTCCCGTGAGGGCATAAAGCACTGACCGTGGCAGGACCACTCCGTCTCCTCCGGCTCCTCCGGCGATGATGGTAAGATCCACGTGTGTCCTCGGCCTGACACAGATCTCATGTGCACTACAGGAATGGCGAACTGTGCCGACGGCCAGAACCTGTGCCGACGGCTATTTATCGGGGCCGTCGGCACAGGTGCATACCAGGACCAGCCGTCGACAAGGCCGTCGGCACAGAAACGGCCGTCGGTACAGACATTCTATCCCGACGGCCCCCGTCGGAACACAGGAAGCCGTCGGCACAAAATATCAGGTGACGTCGACGGCACTCTGTGCCGACGGCACAGGCCTCTACCATTTTTATTCATTTTTATGTATATTGATACACCGAATAGCTATATGTACAGATTCGCCTAAAATAGTCATAATGTTTTTTACCCTAATCTTCTTTTTTTATGTATCTATTTATTACTCTCGATTAAGTTTAATATGTTTTATTCATATTCTATGTACATAGCTACGCCGAATAGTGGTTTCCACCCACATAAAATAACGTCGCGAATAATTGTCTATACCGAGCGTCGGAACCCCACCAAAACCTAAGTTGATGCATACCATATGTGTACAAGTGTTTTGGGTGATTCAAATGTCCAAGAATCTACCCCGATGTGTGACCGGCTTCACCGGCTTCACTTTCTCTCTACCAAGTGTGTGGACTTAGAGGTGAAAACTCCCACTTCGGACGAAACGGGGGCAATCTTGTAAAAACTTGTGATAAAAGTTGGTTTCCCATGTGCCTATGTCCCAACCAAACACAATCAAGCAAAAAAGTCCATTGGCCTACCCCTTTCGACGCCGTTCACGGGGGTAGACGTAAACATTAGGGTTTTTCCAGCGGATCTAGGGTTTCGCCGAAGCGGGGCCCCGGAGTGTCGGAACCAATCCCAAACCTAGATTGTTCCATACCATATGTATACAAGTGTGTTTTGTGTTTTAAATATCCAACAAGGCCGTGTGTTAAACATTGATATTAAACAAACCCTGCAAATTACATTGACAACATAAATTACACAGAGAAGAAAATATCGGTAGTAGCGAGAACACAACATAAATTGAAGATACATGGTACTCTGCAAATTAGAAAAAGAAAATTCATCTACCATCGACGCAGCCTCCCGCATCACTCCTGCCTTTCGACGACGCAACACCCTTGCCCTTCGACGACGCAGCACCCTTGTCCACCGACGACGCAACACCCTTGCCCTTCGACGACGACGCCGCCGCCGCTGCTGCAGCTTTCTTGCTCTCTTCACTCGGCATGAAGATATCATCTTCATCCTCGCTCTCCTCGAGCCATAAAATAGAAAATCTTATAGCGCTGGCCAAATCTGTAAAGCAAAGGTTGGGACCTAGATATGGCATCTACCAACCTTCTATTTGCTATTCTAACTAAGTTATCCTATTCTAGCACATCCTATTCTAACTATTCTAACTATATTATCCAGTGATGGTAACCATGCGCAAACACTACCTAAATTAACCATGCCCCTTTCAGAACCACGTCGGACCGAAGTTGCCTACCTTCTCCAGTGGCCACTCTGACCGGCAAATCGGCAAATCATCGTGTGGTCGTGAGACGGCAAATCGGCCTTCGATCCAAACAGCGGCAAGACGTCTCTGATGATCTGCAACCGTCGGAACAAGTGTTGGGAATGTTGCTAATCATCAGAGATCCTTGCCGCTGCTTGGATCCGACCGAGGGTAGGGTTCACCTTCAGCCTCCGCTCTAGGAACTCCTGCCTCTCAGAAATCTTGCTCTCTGCTACCCGTGTACTGCCAATGATGGATGTGAAGTGTACTCCTGCCTCTCTTATAGACCCGCCTCTCCGAGTGACTCCCTCCAGCTAGCCAATCAAGATCAAGTGCGCGGATCGTGTGTTTCCTTCGAGAGCTTGGGAGCCGTTGGATCAAGCGAATGACTCCCTTCGGCTAGCCAATCAGGAACAAGTACGCGGATCGTGTGTTTCCTTCGAGAGCTTGAGAGCCGTTGGATCAAGCAGTTGCAGTTTGTGTGTTTCCTTCGCCGGAGTGCGGGCCAATCAGGAACAAGTACGCGGATCGTGTGTTTCCTTCGAGAGCTTGGGAGCCGTTGGATCAAGCGAATGACTCCCTTCGGCTAGCCAATCAGGAACAAGTACGCGGATCATGTGTTTCCTTCGAGAGCTTGGGAGCCGTTGGATCAAGCGAATGACTCCCTTTCGGGGGAACCGGAAGGAATCTTGTGTTGATTTGGGGTAGACTTTGGTTTCTCACCTTCCCATGGCCTAACCTAACACATCCAAGCAAAAAAGTCCACTGGCCTACCCCCTTTCGACGCACGTCTATGGGGGTAGACGAAAACGTTAGGGTTTTTCAGCGGGGCTAGGGTTTCGCCGAAGCGGGGTCCCGGAGCGTCGGAACCCCACCCAACCCTAGGTTGTGCCATACCATATGCATACAAGTGTGTTGTGTGTTGTAAATGTGCAATATCCTACTCCGGGGTGTGACCGGCTTCACCGGATTCACTTTCTCTCTAGTGAGTTCCTGCACTTAGAGGTGAAAACTCCCCTTTCGGGGGAACCGGAAGGAATCTTGTGTTGATTTGGGGTAGACTTTGGTTTCTCACCTTCCCATGGCCTAACCTAACACATCCAAGCAAAAAAGTCCACAGGCCTACCCCCTTTCGACGCACGTCTATGGGGTAGACGAAAACGTTAGGGTTTTTCCAGCGGGGCTAGGGTTTCGCCGAAGCGGTGTCCCGGAGCGTCGGAACCCCACCCAAACCTAGGTTGTGCAATACCATATGTATACAAGTGTGTTGTGTGTTGTAAATGTGCAATATCCTACTCCGGGGTGTGACCGGCTTCACCGGATTCACTTTCTCTCTAGTGAGTTCCTGCACTTAGAGGTGAAAACTCCCCTTTCGGGGGAACCGAAAGGAATCTTGTGTTGATTTGGGGTAGACTTTGGTTTCTCACCTTCCCATGGCCTAACCTAACACATCCAAGCAAAAAAGTCCACTGGCCTACCCCCTTTCGACGCACGTCTATGGGGGTAGACGAAAACGTTAGGGTTTTTCCAGCGGCCAGGCAGGCGTGGCGGCGCGCCACCGCGACCGACTGCTGCATCTCCGCGTCTTCAAGCCATTGCACCACCGCCACCTCAAGCCTGCAGCTCCATCCCCTGCGTCCCGACCTGCTGCCCTTCACCAGCGACTCAGCGACGACGACGACCTCCCCAAGAACTTCGACCTGCTGCTCTGTGGTAATTTCCTTATCCTCCTCACTTTGTAGCAATGGATGATCTACTCACCATTGATTCTTGCTGATACAATTATAACTGAAGGAAAAGTAGACAATTATTAATGTTGTCTTTTAAGATGGAAGTAATACAAATGTATGAATACCTAATTACTAATGGGAACTTTGCAGTTCCAAAAAAATCTTTGAATGTGCAAACGATGATATCAGTCTTTGGAGATTACTCTCATCGTCTTACCTCTGTGCAGTTAGTTTGGTACCGATAGAAGGAAATACATTACCGAATATATCTTGTGTCATCCAAAAGAATTAACTCCTAATGCAGCCAGTGAAATAAATCTGAATAAACTGCTTCCAACATCTTGCATCAACAACGATCAATCAGGACCAGAGCTCTCTATCTTGTTGGCTGCTGGGCATCAACAACGATCAATCAGGAATAGATGGCTGTCTAAATCTGTAATTGGGACATTGTCATGTTGATCTGTAACTTGTGTGTTGCACTTAACGTGTATGCTGTCTAAAATTCCTGCTCCATGTTTTGTCACTCTATCCCTGTCCCATAAACTTGCTTCTATCCCATTCTTGTATGTATGCTAGTGCTTGTGTCTCTTTCATATTTGTGGTAGGATCTGCTCTGTTATAGTATCAGATCCTCTAGTTTGGGCTTTTGTCAAGCGTGGTGAGTTGAGGATAATTAGTGGAAACATGTGCATTTGTGTGCATGGTTTGTGTTTGTTTGCATTGGGACATTGTCATGTTGATCTGACCGTCTTATATTGCTTCAATATTAATGTTGTCATACTTGTGTGCTAATATTTATTGTTTCTCAATGCAGTTGATTGAACAATATGAGTCAGGGCAAGGAAAGCGCAGCTACCTTGCTTAGTACACTGAAGGCACAGAAGTCTAACCTTACACGGAGTGGACGACCTACCACCTCGCGTTACGCCGCGGACGAGGGTGCACGAGTAGGACGAGGTGGAGGACGAGGTGGAGGACGAGGTGGACGGCAAGGTGGAGGACGAGGTGGAGGGCGAGGTGGAGGACGAGGTGGAGGAGACGTGGAGCACCCACCCTCCGTTTCTGGCGACGTGGATTCCGAGTTGCCCTCCGCTTCAGGCGACGTGGCTTCCCAAAACCAGCTGGAGCTGGAGCTGGAGGTGGAGGACGAGGTGGAGGTGGAGGACGAGGTGGAGGCGGCGCCGAAGCGGAAGAAGAGTCGTGGCGACGCAGGAGTCCCCGAGGAAAAATACTGGCCTAAGACCGAGGAGGCGAAAACCCTCATTGAGCCTCATGGAGTTGAGTAAGTGTACTAGTTTTGTAATTTTGAACATGAAATTTCATTTTGGTCATCACAATTTGGCATATGTACTAATGTTTACTTATTGTGCAGTTCATGGACATGGATAGGCCCTAAGATTCCACGCACTCCTGGGAGCTTGCTTGGAGCTCTGATTAGGAAATATTGGCCAGGCTTGTACACTACAGGGCCCGACGACGAGCTGAAGTTAGCCACGAAATGGGCGGACTATGAGGCTGCGCCGTCCCCACCGTTCGAGACAGCTACTCACGCCGTGATCACCACTTTTTGGGTAACACATATTTTTCGAATTCCGTTCATAGTTAATGACCCCACCGTGATAACTCATGACTCACAATTTTTTATGCATGGTTGAAGCGGTTTTATCGTGTGCTGGACCAGCAAGCTGCGGATTGCACTTTGCATGCTCATTGTGTGAGGTTGACACGACAGCAATTCTACAACCAAAAGTTTACATCCGCCAATGACTTTACGTATGAGAAGACGGGCAAGAGGGCCAAGAAGGTGGATAATGCCAAGAATGCAGCGGAGATGACAAAGGAGGAGTACATTTCGGTAAGTAAATTGTCAATGGAATTCTATATTGCTGCTAAGTTGCCATTGCATTTAGCTATTCTTGAATTGCATTTTCAGGTTATGCTCGACTGGGCCGACGGCAAAGAAGACGCATGGGATGCGTTGGTTAGGAGGTGGGTCGGGGAAGACGCGGATTTCGGCGTCGTGAGCCAGCGGAACAAGGCAAACCGAGGCTCCGAGGGAACACACAGTGCGGGAAACCGCAACCACTTCCTCTTTAAGGATAAGATGGTATATATATACATGGAACGACGTGCATTTATTTTTACCGCATGTTTCTACTTGGTATGAATAACATTTCTTTTCGTGATGCAGGACGCCGATACTGGGACGGTAAGCTCCCACATCGGTGCGTGGAAGAAGATGAGGGAAAAGAAGCCCGATCCATCGAAGCCTCAGCCACAGGTTTCTGAGTACTACGGCAGAACCGAGGAGGCCGTGGACAGCTACTGCACGACGTTCCAGGGTTTTCACCCGGAGGTGGATGACCCCTTGAGCGAGGAGGTCGACGAGAGGTCGGTATATATATATATATATATATATATATATATATATATATATATAGGGCAGGTATAATCAACAACCAGTTGTAGATTAAGGATCTACAACCATCCCTTCCCTATATAGGGCGCGGAGCGCCCTAGGAACCGGTCCGAACCCAAGTTGCCTTCTTCCCGTCGGGCCGTGCGAGCGAGCGAAGCGAGGGAGCTCGGCCCGCCCGCACAACCTTCCCCACCCCCGCGCAGCTTCTTCCTGCCGGGGCGGGCGAGCGAGCGGCGGCGGGACGCCGACGCGAGGGAGCCCGCGCCAGCCGTGTCTCGCGCCACCTTCCCCACCCTAGCCGCACCTTCTTCCGGCCGGTGCGGGCGAGTGAGCGGCGGCGGGATGCCGACGCGAGGGAGCTCGCGCCGGCCGTGTCTCGCGCCTTCCTTCTTCTCCGCGCAGCTTCTTCCGGCCGGGGCGGGCGAGCGAGCGGCGGTGGGACGTCGACGCGAGGGAGCCCGCGCCGTCCACGGCGAGCTCCCAACCCTAGCGCACCTTCCCCGGTGGGGCGCGCGAGCGAGCGAAGCGAGGGAACTCGGCCCGTCCACGGCGCGACCCCAACCCTAGAAGCACCTCCTTCTCCGGCGCGGGAGGGCGAGGGCGAGTGAGTCTAGTTTGGATCCGCCGGACCTTCTTCCGCCCCGCACAGGGCTCAACTGCAGCACTAAGGATCTTCTTCTCCGGCTAGCTAGCGTCGACGAGGTACACACCCCCACCCCCCCACCCTGCTAGACCGCCTTCTTCTCCGTCTCCGGCGAGATGTGACATGGTCAACTACGCTGGAGCGACTCTGCTTCGATTTGCCGATGCGCTGTTCTTCTCCAAATTAACCACGCTCTTCTCTCCTCGCATATCCAACAGATGGCCCCAACTGCTCGGGCTTTAGCCAAAAAATTCAGTGATGCTGCCATGAGTCGGAAGCGTCGAGCTGCTACGTCATGCGACAAGTTGCCCAAGGTAAATAAATTTGTGCTGCCCTGTTCTTAGTACTGAAGCTATGAGCGACTGTATGTGTGCCTGGACAGAATTACCTCTAGGTAGTTTGATGCATTAGGAGAAGTACAACTTATGTTGTTATGACAGTACATGAAAGGTAGTTGAGCAGTTCAACTAAAACAAAACCAACTCTAGTACCTGGGAGAGCAGCTAGATATACTATTTTCAGAAAAGTTCATGGCATTGGGGGAAGTACAACTTATTTTTGAAAGAAGTACATGAAAGGTAGCTGAGAAGTTCAACTAACCCATATCACATCTTTGTCCAAAATGCAGGATGGCAAAGAAGACAAAAGAATCAAATCTACACCAGATGTCATGGATCCGACGCCAATTCAATGGTATGGTCCTGAATGGAGGACTCCAGAACTACCACCTAGTTACTTTGTGACCACAAGCAGATTCCCATACTCTGCGCAATCGCAAGCAACCCCAATTACAACTGATGATGGTCATTCACCAGAAGTGAGAATATATGGTGGGCCACCTATCTCGTCGCATATTCAGCGAGTTGTGCGTCAAGTTGCTTCCTCGCGTGCTATCACTCAGCAGCCTGAATTTGTTCCGTCGCATCGGAGACGTGAAGTTGCTGCCAAGGAGAGTAGAAGAACAAGGCCTGAAGTTGCTGCCACACAACGTCCAACTATGAGGCCTCAAGTTGATGGCGCACAGCGTCCACCCAGGAGGCCTGAGTTTCCTGCCTCACAACACCGTACAAAGCGACCTCAAGAAGCATGCTCGCTACCTCCAAATAAGAAGCCTCACGTCATCCATGATGATACATCCACTAGCTGTCCTCCCAGTAAGCGTCCTGAAACAGGTCAATCTCATATGCATACGCAGCGACAGCAAAAATTCAGGGATCCGTTGCTACACAGGCCGCTCGTGACACCACCAGGACCCATATTGCCTGGGCAGAATCAAACTCCATCAGCGGCGCGCAGCTACACTCATGTAAGTAACTACAAGAAAACTAAGCTCCATGAGATGCAGCGTTACGAATTTTATGTTCCTGCGTGCGTGTTTTTTTATGTGTGAAAATCTGACAAACAAAACTGTATGTGTTTGCAGAAACCTGATCTGCCAGAATATTTGCTGCCTAAGATGAAGATGAGGTTCGACAATTTCGAGAAAGCCAAGGAGTTCTACAACAGATATGCGAGGCATTCTGGATTTGGTACCAAGATTGGCCAGCACAATGGTAACAACAGATACCTTCAGTGCACCCGGGAAGGCAAATATATATCCAACGTTTCTGACCCCGAGCGACAGCGAATGAACAGCAGCAAGAGGTGTGGCTGCAAGTCCAAGCTTAGACTGAAGGAGAAACCGGATGAAACATTTGTCATTGAGGACATGCAGTTAGAACACAACCACCGGCTGTTACTTACACCAAGCATGCTCGTTTTTCTGCACTCGCACAAGACACTGGACCCGTCTCTTCTTGAGTATGTGAAGTTCCTCCAGTTTCAAAACATCAAGCATTATCAGATAATGTCAATAATAGCCGGTTCAGTGGGAGGATCGCAATACATGACGATGCATGGCCGTGACATTCTGAACCAGTAAGTTGCATTACCACCTGAAATCATAGTTGTAGTTGTGCGCAAAACATCCGACATTGTACTTCCACCCAGGTTAAGATCCTTATGCTTCTTATGTGCAAATGCAGGAAGGCAAAGAACTCTAAAGATGACAGCGTCGGCGAAGTCCATAAGCTCATCAGGTTCTTCACCGAGATGAAGACTGCAAATGATCAGTTCTTCTTCGACATCCAGGTTGACGAGACTGACAACATCAAGAACATCTTCTGGTCAAATGCCAGCTGCCAAGGCAATTATGAAGACTTCGGCGACTGCATTACGTTCGATACAACGTACAAGACAAATAAACACAAGATGCCACTGGGGGTGTTTGTTGGCGTCAACCACCACCTCCAGTCCTGCATTTTTGCGTGCGCTCTTGTCAGAGACGAGAGTGACGACTCATTTGTTTGGCTGTTTCAGACCTTTCTCAAGTGCATGAAATGGAAGCAACCTATGATAATTCTAACAGGTAATGAAGCTTTAAAAAAGATGTAGTGTTGCATTGCATGTGTAGAAGTTCAAGCTAGTTTCCGTGGCAGTAAATGATAGGTAGGTGGACAGTTCAGGTTTTTTAGTTCAAGTTACCTGCATGTTCAGTATGTCTCTCATAGCACTGTACTTCATGGAAGTTCAAGTACAAAAAAGTAAGAAGTACAGTCCATGAGTTTTAGTATAGAACTGGTACAGTCCATGAGAATCATTTGTTCTAATTTTTTTGCGCAGACCAATGCCCGTCGATGGCGCAGGTGATTCCAAGGGTCTTCTATCTAGCGCTGCACAAACTGTGCCGATGGCACATGCTGAAGAAGTTCAGGGAACAGCTGGGTACACTTTACCGGTTGCATCCAAACTTCAAGGTTGAATTCAGAGCGATAATAAACTGGCCTCTGATGCCGACAGAATTCGAAGCTGCTTGGAAAGCGCTAGTGGAAGAATACAACCTCCATGACAACGCGATGATGTTATCGCTGTGGGAAGATAGGAAGGATTGGATTTCAGCTTACTTCAAGGGAGCTTTCTGCGCAAGGATGACATCTACTCAGCGTAGCGAGAGCATGAACTACATCATGAAGAAAGGGTTCCTTAAAAAGACCCTTACCCTGCACCGTTTCGTGGAGCAAGTAAATAACTGCATTCAATCGCGGCGCATGTTAGAACACGGACAGACGATAGCAAACCTTGTAAGTTGTTTCAGCCTTTCAACTAGTAACTTTAGAGGTTCTTGTCAGTTTCAGTACTGATCATGCTAACCCTGATATATGTTTTTGTTTACTTTATGCAGGGTAAACCAAATACAAGTACTCACTATGGGTTCGAGAAGAAGCTGCGAAAGACGTACACTATTGCCGTGTACAAAGATTTCCGTAGCAAGTTCAAGAAGAGCACTCTGTACGCTGTGAGGATAGACCCGGTGCTTCGGGAACCTCACTACCTGGTGAGGTTCAAGAAACCTTACAAGACTTTTTCTTAGTCCCAACACGAGTACAAAGTAGAAGCAGACCCTGACGCTGGCAAGTTCCAGTGCGAATGTATGCTATGGGAACATACAGGTACTTTGTAAGATGTTACTTATTGTTTGTCAAGTTTGATCTTGCAAAATGCAGTCTTACCAAACAGGAAATGTATGCAGGTCTTTTCTGCGTACATGTGATTGCAATGCTGGAGCACTTGAGGGTGGACGTTATTCCTGACGGGTACATACTACAAAGATATAGCAGAAGTGCAAACCTGACGCATACATTTAATAGGGCTGATTCAAGGACGGTAGCGTATGATGGGTCGCAAATTGCTTATAATCACAATGAGGTTCTCCAGCTATGTTTCCGACTTGCTAGGGCCGCATCCAAGTCAGACGAGCAGACTGTCGTATCAAGGGTTGGTCTCATAGAACTGATAGACAAGGTAGAGGCAATAGGCTGCTCAACTGCTGGCTCTGATGATGATGAACCTGGTATTCCAGCACCTTTCAGCAACTTTGAGCCTGACATATACAACCAGACCAAGGAAACAAATCATCAGGCTGAGACTAGTTCTAGAGTCATTCTTCCTCCTCTTATGTCGAAGACAAAAGGAAGTGGAACCAAGGCTGGAAGCAAGGCCAAAGCTGCTGCTGCTGAGAATAAAACTTTGTACGATGAAAGGTTTGAACCTGGACAGAGAATCTGCAGTGTGTGTGGACTGAAACAGAAGCACAACGCCAGAAATTGCCCTTTACTAGATGACCCACCAAATTATGGTCCAGCAGCTGTCAGGAAAAGTAATGCTGGTCGAACAGTTGTGAAGAAATCTTGTACAGCTCCTGCTGCAAAGAAGAAATGTGTTGCTGACCAACCTGCTGATGATGCATCTAAAGGCAAAGTAACAAAAGGGAGGCTTTGTGGGTATTGCGGAGAATATACAAAAGGACACAATGCTCTGTCATGTCCTCAGAGAAAGGACATATCACAGAAACTGAGTGCTGCTAAAAAGAGTAAAAAGAAGAAATATGAGGAAGAAGAAGCAGAAGAAGAGGCAGGAGAAGATGATGACGATGATGATGACGACGATGATGACGACGACGATGATGATGAAGAAGAAGAAGAAGATACAGAAGAAGATGATGATACAGAAGAAGATGATGATGAAGGAGAAGATGTGTTGGGGGGATAATAACCCGGAATACTCATGACCAAAGAAGAATCAGTCGGCCGGCCCAAGGCCTGGTCCGAGTGAAGTGTACAAGATATGGGCCGGGTTATAGTTGGGCCAATATGCCTAACGTGACTCGTCTTTAGAAGGAAGGACCTAGAAGAACTGGAGTCCGAGTGAAGGAAGGAACCGGGTGACTTGGAGGCTACGGAAGGTCAAGAAGAACCTAAAGTAGGACTCCGGCTCGTATGTAACTCGGTATTCATTGTAAGTTCGGGAGACCCGGCGTCTATATAAACGGGCTCCCAGAACATAGATAGACAAGTCTAAGAAGTAAAGTCTTAACCTTAGTTCGATATCACCGCTATCAAGCGAAACCCTTGTAACCTGTCTCGTAACCCGGCTCTGTTGTCGTAGCCGAGTTATCGAGACCTCGAGATCAATAACATAGAAGCAGGAAGTAGGTCTTTATCTCCAATGGAGAGGCTGAACCTGGGTAAACCCTTTTTCCCCAACGAGCGTGACAATCTCCTGAAGGACCAAGGCGCCTTGCCCCAACATACAAGTTACCCTATGGTAACATCTGCCGTGTTAACCCCACGACAGTTGGCGCCCACCGTGGGGCCTGCGACCAAAGCTGTCCTCATCAAGGGAGAAGCTCTGCGAGGGATGGAGAACCTCGCGATCGGCGAGGTCAGGATGGATCAGCACGGAAAGCGCATCGTCGACGATTCCGGCTGGAAGGAAGAAGCAGATCTGCTGGATACCGGCCGGGTGATCCCGTTCGGTCGGATCACGTCTTCGTAGGTATGGTTAATGCAATTCAGCAAATTGATGACGAGGTTATGTGCGACTCCGTTTCAGGGGCAGCCACCATCGTCCAATCTGATGGAGAAGAGTCAGTCGGAACAGGAGGTTTCGAACATCAGTCGGACATCCAGGCTTGCGAGCCGGAGTACCGACGAGGAAGATTTGGATACAGATACTGATCGATTTACCGTTGTTTGACGAGAGATTTGGGTACGTGGCTGATGAGGAAGATTATGAGTCGGAGCCAAGGACCATGAAGCGCTGCGGTGTACACCTGAGGAACCACAATGATGGGACAGAAACTTCAGTAAGCGAGGACGATGCCACGCGCGCGGCCAGAGAAAACAGAGAAAGAATTCAGCGTCTCACAACGTTTCAACCGGGTGAAGGCTCGGGACAGCCGGTTGTGATGGAAATCCCACCAGTTTTTAGGCCCTTGGACTTTGACGCGCAATAGTTACCACCCCAATCACACCAGATAACGCAGCAACCCGGGCGCAGCAATTGGATACGTTACGAATCACGCTGGAGAATCAACAGAAGGCTTTATTGGCGGAGCAGCAGCGCATGTTTGATGAGCAACAAGAGATAGAACGGGATCGAGCCCGTGTGGAGCAAGAAAGGATAACAGTGCAGAATCGCCATGAAGATCTTACAGCAGTACATCGGAGGAGGCACGAAACCCGGGTGATGCCAGGCATGACCTTAGATCCAACAAGATTGAACTTTGCATCACCAAACGGAGCTCCCAATGTCACTCGGCCTGAGCCAGCCGGTTGGAATTGGGCATGGAATCATGGTTAGAGCAAATCAGGGAGGAAACGGGGTGCCACCCAACACTCGGGGAGCTCAGCAAAATCAGAACACAGCAGCTGCGGGTGGTATGCCACCACCAGCAGATCGGTTCCACACGCCCAGTGGTCACTACTCAAATCCGGCTGATAACGTGTACGCAGCAACATTAGCATTATGCCGCATGCCGATTGATCAATCGCCAGAGGGAGAAGAAGCACGCAGGGCAATTGAGATGTTGAAAACTGCGATCACGCAGCAGGGAAACATGCCGGATAAGAGTGGAGCGTTACATTCAACACCATACAATAGCCGAGCTAACCGGAGTCATCACGGAGAAACACCGAGGCCAGCCGGATCAGGCGTCAGGAACGGACAGCAGAATCAAGGTCACCCGGCGCCGCAGCCTCAACGTTCGGGACATCATCAGCAGAGGCCAGCCCAGAATCAGCCGGCCCGAGGCCGCATCAACCGGCCCCGGCCCAGTCTGTGGCCCAAGCAATTGTCAACAGTTCAAGAGCACGGCGTGCGGCGAGCGCAAACCCGGCTTTAGGTGTCGCCGGAGGAGCCGGAGGACAACCTGAAGCAGGAGTGATGGGCCACGCACCAAATACCGGGTCAGGTTTGCCGTTAGTTTCTTCATTACTTAACCCGGTTGGAACTAAATGTCTTTCAGATGCTATTAAGAGCGAACCTTTTCCTGAGAAGTTTAAAGAGCCAAGCAAGGTGACGAATTATGACCCCAGCATGGATCCAGAAACATGGCTCAGCAGTTACGAGATGGCGATGAGTATTCGCAATGCCACGCCAACTTGTGCGCGAGATACATGTACCTGATGATGAGTGAAGGAGCAGCAAAGTTATGGTTCAATGGATTACCCGAGAAATCTATCAATTCTTGGGATGAGTTGAAGGCATTATTTGTCAAGAATTTCAAGGGCACGTGTGAGAAGTTGTTCACTATAGAAGATTTGGAGCGATGTTTCCAGAAGAAAGGCGAGTCAGCGCGTCACTGGATGCGCCGGTTACAGCCATCATTCACTCATCAAAGGGAATTACACCAGCTGCGGCCGTGTCGTCGATGGAGAAAACCTGCAGATATGACCCGGTAATTCAGAAGATGGGTCGACTGAGGGCCACTGGCGAAGCAGAAACCATCACCATGGGCAGCTGATGGAAGCGGCTCATAAGCACGCATCCACAGACAAGACCCGGGATGATGATGAAGATAAGGGAAAAGGAAACGTCAACAACGGAGGAAAGAACCACAACAACAAGGTAACAACAACAACGGGAACAATAATCACAATGGTAACAATGGGAATAACTCCAAAAGGCAGCATGAGGGTGGTTCAGATTTGGTGGCAAACACAAACACCGGGTATAACAAGTTTCAGCGGCGAGATGATAATTATCGAGGCAATAACAACAATGGCAATTACAGGGGAAATTTCCGAGGACCGGCTAACCCCCAGGAAGCATTCAACATGCCGTGTCCACGTCATAGTAGGAACGGTAAACCGGCAAATCACTCTTTGGCCCAGTGTGTTGATCTTCAGAGATGGAAGAACGAGGAGTTTGCCAGGATGAACATGGGAGGAAACGGCCCGAGGCCGGGTAATGGAAATAACCCGGCCACGGACCACAAGCTGGAGGAAATAATGGAGGACCACCCGGCCCGGATAATGGACCAGCCGGGTTAGGTTTCCAGCAAAACCCCAAGAGTTAAATCGAGGACAGTATCATATTACAGTTTCCAGCACTAGTCGGAGAGATCAGAAATTGAAGAAAGAGCTGTCAACGCCGTTCTTCCCGCAGTTCCGAGATATTTGAAGTGGTCCGAGTATCCGATCACTTGGTCTAGAGAGGATCACCCGGCCCGAGTAGATGCACCTGGAGCGTTGGCTTTAGTTGTTGCACCTCAGGTTTCGGGTTATATTTTACACAAGGTTCTTATGGATGGAGGTAGTAGCATCAACATTCTGTATTGGGATACATTCATCCGGATGGGTTTCACAGCCAAGCAGCTTCACCCTTCAGTACTATCTTTCATGGTATTGTCCTGGAAAGTCGGCAAGACCAGAGGGAACAATAACATTGGAGGTCGCGTTTGGAGAATCAAAGGATAATTTCAGGTCTGAGATGATTTGTTTTGAGGTGGTCAAATTGAAGAGCCCTTATCATGCTCTCTTTGGCCGCAACGTTTTTGCTAGATTCATGGCGAGGCCGTGTTATGTGTACTTAAAGATGAAGATGCCAGGTCCAAAGGTATTATCACAGTCAATGGCAGTCGTGAGTTGGCGTTACAATGTGAGGAAGGTGATGCTGTTATGGCAGAACAAGCCTGTGCGGAAGAGGAGTTGAATTACTACAAAGCTACCACAAACCCGGATGATGGGACAATTTTGAAGAAACCAATGACCGAAGAGAGGGCGAAATTCAAAGCGGCTCAGATACCAAGATGATTGACTTCGTGCCGGGTGATTCGTCCAAGCAGTTCTCTATCGGGTCAAATCTGACTGACAAATAGGAAAGCGCGCTCATCGAATTCATCCGTGAGAATCGGGATGTCTTTGCATGGAAACCTAGTGACATGCCAGGCATACCGACTGAATTCGCTGAGCACCGCTTACATGTTGATCCTAAAGCAAGACCGATTAAACAGGGATTGCGCAGATTGAATGAGGAAAGAAGAAGGATTGTAGGAGAAGAGATAGCTCGTTTACTCGCCGCAGGATTCATTATGGAAGTGTTACATCCAAAGTGGTTGGCTAACCCGGTTTTAGTGTTGAAAAAGAACAATGAGTGGAGGATGTGTATTGATTTCACAAGTTTGAACAAGCATTGTCCGAAGGATCCGTTTGCGTTACCAAGGATTGATCAAATCATAGATGCTGTGGCAGGTAGTGATCTTTTGTGTTTCCTGGATGCATATTCAGGATACCATCAAATCAAGCTTGCAGAGGAAGATTGGGAGAAGACATCATTTATCACCCCATTTGGAGCTTTTTGTTACAAGAACATGACATTTGGACTGAAGAATGCTGGAGCAACTTATCAGAGGTGCATCCAGAGTTGTTTTGAGAAGCAGATAGATCGGAACGTGCATGCGTATGTTGATGATGTGGTGATCAAGACAAAGAAGGCTGAGACATTTATTGATGATTTGAGAGAAACTTTTGCTAACTTAAGGAGGTTTCAGATGAAGCTTAACCCAAAAAAGTGTGTGTTTGGAGTTCCATCAGGAAATTACTCGGCTTTATTGTGTCCGAGCGTGGGATTGAAGCAAACCCGGAAAAGATAGCAGCAATCAATAGGTTGGGAAAGCCGACTGAATTGAAGGAAGTCCAGAAGATCACGGGCTGCGTGGCTGCGTTGAGTAGGTTCATATCCCGACTGGGAGAGAAAGCAATTCCTTATACCGACTCTTGAGGAAGTCAGATAAATTTGTTTGGGATGAGGAAGCTGATAAAGCCCTGGAGGCATTGAAGGAAACATTATCGAAAGCACCAATCTTAGCTGCTCCAGCTCCAAAGGAGCCCATGCTGTTGTACATAGCTGCGAATTCCCGAGCAGTTAGTGTAGTTATTGTGGTAGAGCGAAAGAAGAAGGAAAGGAGCATCTGGTTCAAAGGCCGGTTTATTATGTCAGTGAGGTTTTGACTCCGGCTAAACAGAGGTATCCCAGTGGCAGAAGTTAGTTTTTGGCGTTTTCATGGCCAGTCGGAAATTGAAGCATTACTTTCAAGAACACCCCATTACAGTGGTAAGTGGAGCACCATTGGCAGACATTGTGTGCAATACTGAAGCTACTGGAAGAATTGCCAAGTGGGCGATTGAGATGGGTGATTATCACATCAAGTATGAGCCTCGCACAGCGATTAAGTCACAAGCCTTGATTGATTTTGTCAATGATTGGACCGAGTTAAGCACGGCACCACCCAAGGCGCCGAGTTATAAGTCATGGGTTATGCATTTTGATGGATCCAAGCAGTATGAGGGATCAGGAGCAGGAGTGGTTCTCACTTCACCCAAAGGGATAAGATGAGTTATGTTCTTCAGATTCACTTCGATTGCACCAATAATATTGCTGAGTATGAAGCTTTGTTACATGGTTTGCGCATTGCCAAGGAGATGAACATCAAAAGGATCATGTGTTTTGGTGACTCGGATCTTGTAGCGCAGCAAGTTTCTGGGACTTGGGACAGGAAAGATGAGAAGATGGCGGCTTACAGAAGGGCTGTTGATGAAGCAGCTGGATTCTTTTCAGGATTCCAGGTGGATCATATTGATAGAAGGAAAAACGAGGCAGCAGATGCTTTGTCAAGATTGGGATCACGTAGAGAGCCAGTTCCACCTAATGTGTTCCTGGACGAGTTATGGAAGCCATCAGTCCAACTTCCGGGTGAAGAGGAAGATGAAAGTCCAGATCAAGATTCCGAGTTAGTAGCAGCGTTGCATGAGATTCCTGAGTGGACTGAACCATATCTGGATTATATGATAAGGAAGATTTTGCCGAGTAATGAAGTTATGGCGCGAAATTGTCAGAAGATCACTCGGTTATGCAGTAATTGATGGTGAGTTGTACAAGCGCAGTGTTTCTGGAGTTTATCAGCGATGTGTTTCATCAGTCGAAGGAAGGCAAATTTTGCAAGAGATACATGCTGGGGACTGTGGTCATCATGCTTCATCTAGGTCTCTGGTGGCCAAGGCATTTAGGCATGGATTCTTTTGGCTCACAGCTTTCAAGGATGCAGAGCAGATTGTTAGGGCATGTGATGGATGTCAAAGATATGCAAGACAGGAGCATGTGCCAGCTCAGGAATTGAGGACAATACCAATCACTTGGCCGTTTGCAGTTTGGGGTCTTGATATGATGGGGCCCTTTCAGATGACATCGTGCAAGAAAACTCATCTCTTGGTGGCTGTTGATAAGTTCACTAAGTGGGTTGAAGTAGAGCCAGTTACAAGTTGTGATGCTTCCAAAGTTGTCACGTTTCTGAAGAAAATTATCAGTCGGTTTGGTTATCCTCACAGTATCATCACAGATAATGGGACCAACATGTCACTCGGTGAAACAGAGATATTCTGCAAAGAGAAGGGAATCAGATTAGACCTTGCTTCGGTGGCACATCCACAGGCCAACGGGCAGGTAGAAAGGAGTAATCAGGAAATATTGAAAGGAATCAAACCAAGACTTCGAGTTCCGATTGAAAAGGCGTATGGAGCTTGGGTGAAAGAGTTACCTGCAGTGGTTTGGGGGATCAATACAACCCCGAATAGATCAACCAAGCGTACACCGTTCTTTCTGGTGTATGGAGCAGAAGCAGTGTTACCGAGTGATATAGTCCATGACTCGCCAAGAGTGGCGGCGTATGTGGAGTCAAGCAATGCAATTGCAAGGGAGGATTCGATTGATGCCCTTGAAGAGGAGCGTGAGTTAGCATTGGAACGGTCCGCAGTTTATCAGCAGGATTTGCGGCGTATCATAGTCGCCGAGTAAGATCAAGAACTTTCCAGGAAGGAGATTTAGTTTTACGGCTCAGACAGAATCAGTCAGGGATGCACAAGCTAACTCCTCCATGGGAAGGGCCGTTCCTTATCAGTCGGAAATTGCACAATGGTTCATATTATCTGATAGATGTGAGAGAGAAAGGTGAAGAGAACAACACGGACCATGCTATCCTTCCTATGGAAGAGACGAAGCGGCCGTGGAACATTGCTCATCTTCGCCCATATTATACCTAGTGAACATGAACCTAGGCCGAGTTATGTAACACACGATGTAACCCCCAGCAGGTTTCAGACGCGCTCTTTTCCTTACCAGGGTACCTAAGGGGACTGGAAGGTTTTTAATGAGGCGGCTTGCTGGTGTATCTTTAATAAAGAAGAGTATTGAGAAGAAATCTTTTTCTACTGTTTTACTTTTTATGCATAGTTTATGTTTATAAAGCTTGCCCAAAGGAGTGCTTAGCAAAAAGTCCTATAGCTGTTGCCCAAGAGAGCACGCATAGAGATGTTTGAGATCAGTGGGGTAATGATGCATAGTTTAAGCCTTTACTTGTAAACATTGATCCAGGGCTTGGGGACTTATGAATTATAAATTCATAAGTTTTAATCCTAAGACCCGGCTTTTAAGCCTTAATTTTGTTCTTGGTTAAACTTGCCTATCAGTTTGATGTTACTCACAATTTTATGACCAGATTGCTTACTTGTTAATTCAATCAACTATGATGCCCATGCTGGGACTTAGTTTGACCCTGTTTTAGCAAAGGAAAAAGTAGCAACTGAGAAAGTCATGTGAAAGCCGACTGATAAGAAGCTAAAGATAAACCAAAAGGGTCATCTAAACCATAAAAAGTATAAGTTATTACAAAATATTGAGTATTTCATATAGTGCACAGACGCACCATCAAATAAAAGGCAAAGTATTTCAGAGCATATTACAATGCCCATTGGCCGAATAATTGTTTTGCAGGAAAAGGTAGCATGAAAACTGGCTCAGATAGCCGGGTTATCGGTTGAGGTTCCCTTGGCAGCTTCAGCTTCGGCAGAAGCCGGGTTATCTTCAGGAGCTTTGGCCTGGGACTTAGCTTGTGCAGTCCTTGATCTTTGCAGTATCCTTAGCAACATCAGCCGGCTTTTCCATGATTGGCGTGGTAGGAGCACGGCTGGGTGCAGGGACAACTGGAGTAGAAGTACTTGGCGCTGCAGCTTTCTTCTTCTTTGCAATGGAGTCTCTCAGCTTGGCCAATAGATCAAAATGCTCGGGTTCAGGAGTGGGGATTGGAGTGTTGTTCTCATCCACTGCATCTTGGAAAACCGATAGATTGAGGCCCTCAGCTATTTGCAAGCAATAGGCCGGGTTTGGGCAGAAATTTCCTTGAATCTTTTCCCCCAAACTTGGTGCCATCAGCGTTGTATTGAGGGAATCCTTTGACAAAAGGAGCCGGTTAAGGCGCGGGTTGTAGGCTTTGGCTAAGCTAAACTGCGCATTGCGCCAACCCGGCATGCTGAGCGCGTCCAGAGGTCTAACCACTCGGGGATCGTGGAAAGCTGATGCAGGGACTCGAATATTACTTGGGGAGGAGCACAGTTGCTCTTAACACGCTTCATAATCTCAGAAGTGCCAAACTGGAATGCCGAATGATGGTGTTCAAGCAGTTCAACTTCTCTGGATAGGATCTCCTGATGGCAGCATTCTGTTCACCTGAAAAGTATGATGTGGGTTAGTATGTGAAAGCCGAGTAAAGAAGAAAAAGTGAAAAGAGATGGTGTTTACCAATGAGTGGATTGAGGATATCCTTGATATGGTCTTTCAGGGTGTCCAAGTATTTCTGGACACTGACCATCTTGTCAAAGCAGATCTTGTACTTATCTCCAGCCTCTTCCAACTCCTTTTTCAGTTTGGTGTTCTCTGCAGTTAGAGATTCAATTGTTTTCTCCAAGTCTGAAGCATGAACTTCAGTTTCTTGCGCAGCTTGGTTTCAACTTCAAGGAGTTGGTTGGTCTTGGCAAGTATTGGTCATTATGGGACACATACCTCTGAAAAAAGAATAGCAAGTTAGAAACATGGGGCTGAAATATATTTCAGTCGGCAATGAAGAAAGAACAGTTGATAGTAAATTATATACAGGCAGAGTATTTATACAAGTTCCGAGTGACTGAAGAGCAGATCACCCGGCACTTGGGGACTGGTATGTCTTTTAAAGTTTTACAAGTTATTCAGTAACATTTTCAAAGTTCCAGATAAATGTGAACATATTACCCGGAACTTGGGGGTTATGAGGATTTGAAAGTATTGTTATGAAAGGCAGAATTAATGAGGATTTGAAATCAGAAAGTAAAACAAGTTCCATGTTATCGTAGACTGATAACTCGGAACTTGGGGACTGGGATATTCTGAAGTTTTCAAAAAAGGCAAAAGATATATATTTTCAAGTACCGAGTGACTGAGGACAGTTTACTCGATACTTGGGGACTAGGTTTGGTATATAAGATATGAAGAGGAAAAGATGTGTACCTGATGTTCTTGGACAAGAGAATCCACGAGTTTGCCCTCAGAAGTTCAGTGTTGTACTCAGTTAGCAGACCTTCAAAGTTTATATGGCCATATGTGGCACAGTGGAGCCTTCGCCTTTATCAGTCGGCTTGGACTTCTCTTCAGAGGCAACAAACTTGGTTGCAGTTTTGAGGGGAGAGATCTTCTCAGTAAAGCAAGCTCCTGTGATCACGACTTCTGGATCAGTCGGTTTTTCAGCAGGAGGAGGAGAAACATTCATCTGGTCAGTTGTCTGCTCCTTATCAGTCGGCTCAGCATGTTTTTCAGGGTATTCTCCAAGTTATCCTCCTCAGCAATGGGAGGGCTTGGAGCATCACTAAGAGTAGCTTTTGCCCTGAAATTGCAAGTACGAAGATAATATAAGAAAGAGCAAAAGAAAGCAAAGTTGATAAAGTAAATACAAGTAATAGAAGGTTATAGTATTACCCGGTATTGACTTGAAAGTCACGGGGGAGGTCATTGCTGGAGCCTGAAGAAGCTGTAAGAGAGTATGATTTAGAAACTCGGATTTGACCAGCTAAAGGATAACTATCAGAGGGATGTTTTTGTGGTTCAAAGTTGGAAAAGAAGTACCAGGACGGCGTGGAGATGGATGGTTTGGGATTCCCGGGTTAAGAGGATCCTCCCAGGGGAGGTCCGAGTAGCTCTCCTCTTGGTAGAGGGTTCAGCAGAACTCTGCGAAGATTTTTGAAGAAGAGTTTGGTTGAGTTTTTGCATAGCAAGATAAGAATATGGTTCTGTGGATATGCGAGAATATGGCACCTTGGCACAGATAGTGCGAGCCTTCCTTTTCCCGGTAGCAGCAGATTCAGTGGCTTCAGAGCTATGGCCGGGTGAAGGAGTGGCTGCCTTTTCAGCCGGTTCTGGTATTATAAATGGGCATCAGTGGATAAATTGGGTTGAGTTTCGTTCTCAATTAAGCTTATGAAGAAGTGGCCAAGGGAGTCAAGTTCACCTTCTTCTTCTTCCTTTTTTTTTCTTCTTCTTCTTCTTCACTCGAGGACTGAGCCTCGTCATCATCATCTGCCTCAGGAGTGGCAGGGGGAGTTTCAACTTGCCACCAGTCATCAGATTCCTAGTGAAAAAAAAGTAAAATAATCAGTATACAATTGAGAAAGAATGTTATTGAGATATTTATCAGTCGGTACTTACTGGTGGTGCCGGGTTATTCTTACTGAATGGCAGAAGGCCATTGTCCTTGATTGTCTCAACCTTTTCAGCGAGGAAGGCCTTGATAGCCTTGTTCAGTGCAGTGGTGGGATAGGACTTCTCCGAGTAACGGAGGGAATCAGTCAGATGACCCGAGTAATCGCAAAGAAGCTTTTGCGAACTGTTGGGCTGAATTCGCCAACCCATCCAGTCTTGATCAGGTCGTTCCACGAAGTCCGTGCTTGACCAGAAGAGATTTTCTTGAGGAGAGGCTGGAGAGCTTCTCTCTCAGCGTCAGAGGCGAAAGAGTTCATGTTGCTGTTGAGAACGAGGGGCTCGACCGAATAACCCGGTAAAGGGTGTTCACCAGAAGGTATCTTGGCTTTGCAGTAAAAGTATGATTTTTGCCAATGCTTTACGTGGTATGAAGTTCTAGAGAAGGCATAGCAGAGCCTTTGCGGCGTTGAATAGAAACACCGCCACAGACCAAGAGGGGGCCATTCTTGTGCTCACGCTGAGGTTTGCACAAGAATAGCTCCAGGAAAAGAGCTAAGCTGGGAGGAGTGCATAAGTACGATTCACAAAGAACTATATAGTTACTAATGTTCAAGATGGAATTGGGTCCGAGATCGAAGACCCGGAGGCCGTAGTGACGAAGAAGATCCCTAAAGAAAGGATGACCCGGGGGACGAAAACCCCGGGTGACATGTTCAAGGAAACAGATAACTTCACCTTCCTGGGGGAAGGCCGAGTCTCTTCTTCAGTCCCTCTCCACTCGATCTCCGACTGAAGAGGAAGAACACCGGCTTCAGCCAGTTCTTCAAGCTTGGACTGTGTGCCATGGATTTGGCCCAGTTAGCCGTAATCCCAGATCTGGGCTTGGTGGTTTTCTTGATCTTCTTCGATGCCGATGCGGTGGCGCCATCACCGGCCTTGGCCTTGGCCTTCAGCTTCCTCGGGTCCTTGGGTGCCATGAGATCTGAAGATCTGGAAAATAGCAAGAAAAGAAATGAAAAAAAATGAGCTCAAGAACAGCCCGAGAAAGAGCAAGTCAAGATCCAGATGGAAAAAAGCGCAGGAGTGAAAAATTTACCAGGGTTCGTGGAGATCTGGTGCGGAGTAGATTCCCCGGCGTTTAGTTGCTGCAATGCGGAGCTTTGATGGCCGGCGGCGGCGCGGCAGCTTGGAGGAACCCTAACCCTAGCTCAAGGAGAGAGAAAGACAGAGGTTGAAGATGAAGGCACGGTGAATGGGGAAAGTGAAACCCTTTTTACCGTGGTCCACTATTTATAGCCCAGGGTGAAACCCTAGAGCGTGAAAACGAGGAGATAAGGTTATGGTTGACCATGGGTCAAGGACACGAGGGAATCTGTCAGAGAATGTCCCTTGGTCGTTGACTGGAGAGAGTTGAGTACGAGAGAAATGCCGGGTTATAAAGAGAACCGCCAAAAGGAGCTGGTCTGAAACTAACCCGGCCATTCAGTGTTAATGATCTTTATTTTGTTTTCAGGAGTTTAACTTGGATAATCCCATCAGCAGCTACCCTCGAGTGATCAGATCAAGATTATCAAGTGAAGCAACCAATGAGCTTATTCAAGTCAAACTTGGGGACTACTGTTGGGGGGATAATAACCCGGTATACTCATGACCAAGAAGAATCAGTCGGCGGCCCAAGGCCTGGTCCGAGTGAAGTGTACAAGATATGGGTCGGGTTATCGTTGGGCCAATATGCCTAACGTGACTCGTCTTTAGAAGGAAGGACCTAGAAGAACTGGAGTCCGACTGAAGGAAGGAACCGGGTGACTTGGAAGCTACGGAAGGTCAAGAAGAACCTAAGTAGGACTCCGGCTTGTATGTAACTCGGTATTCATTGTAAGTTCGGGAGACCCGGCGTCTATATAAACGGGTTCCCAGAACCTAGATAGACAAGTCCTAAGAAGTAGAAGTCTTAACCTTAGTTCGATATCACCGCTATCAAGCGAAACCCTTGTAACTGTCTCGTAACCCGGCTCTGTTGTCGTAGCCGAGTTATCGAGACCTCGAGATCAATAACATAGAAGCAGGAAGTAGGTCTTTATCTCCAATGGAGAGGCTGAACCTGGGTAAACCCTTTTTCCCCAACGAGCGTGACAATCTCCTGAAGGACCAAGGCGCCTTGCTCCAACATACAAGTTACCCTATGGTAACATCTGCCGTGTTAACCCCACAACAAGATGCTCAAGAAGAAAAAGATGCGGAAGAAGAAGAAAGAACTAAAGAACATGAAGAAGAAGAGGTAGTACACAAGCATGAGGGAGAGCCATCAGGAAAGAAGAACAGTCTTAATAGAGATCAAGCAAGAGCAACAACTAGGAGGAGCACAAGAAGGAAAGACGAAGAAGAACAAGAAGAAATGGAAGAGCCAGAGCCATCCGTACAGAAGAGCAGCAGACGCAAAAAACCATCAGTTGAACATGCAGCAACACCAGAGCAGTTTGGGCCAGCAACAAGGAAGAGCACCAGAAGCAAAGACAAAGAAGAACAAGCAGAAATGGAAGAGCCAGAGCCATCCGTACAGAAGAGTAGCAGACGCAAAAAACCATCAGTTGAACAAGTAGCAACACCAACGCCAAGAAGGAGCATCAGATTGACAAAAATATGATCCTTACTGCATTTTTGAAACAGGGCTTCTATTTTTGTGAACTTCTTATTTGTAAATCATGTTATTTCATACTGTCATATATAGTATAAAACAAATAACGAGAAATGGTGATTTTCTGGAGATTTTTAATTGAAATGTGCAAACAATATTTGCTCCTTCATTTGTAAATTTAAACAGTTGATTTGTTAAGTTACTTTTCAAATTGTGAAGTGGACAGTCCAAGAGAAACTAGGAAGTACAACCAACATCACCAAGGCAGTACAAGGACAAATTGAACGAAGTACAACCGCCTAACCAAGAGCAATGGCAGGGAAGTATAACAATGATAACCAAGGAAGTACAAAAGTTGACTAAATGAAGTACAGGGTCACATATCATAAAAGGAATAAATAAAATAAAGAAAATCACCCTTTTACGAAGAGGACTCGCAAAGGAAGTACAACCAATATATCTGAGGCAGTACAGGGTTGCATTACATGAAGTACAGCAGTCACAAATCACTGACTGAATACAAAAAACATAACTGAATCACACATAAGGTACTGATATTCAAGACAATCCAAGAGACACAAGGAAGTACAACCAACATCACCAAGGCAGTACAAAGAGTAAATTGAACGAAGTACAACTGTCTAACCAAGAGCAATGGCAGGGAAGTATACAATGATAACCGAGGAAGTACAAAGGTTGACATAATGAAGTACAACAAAAATAACTGAGGCAGTACAGCGGCGGATTACATGAAGTACAGCTTTCACAATTCAAAAAGGCATACAGAATCAAACATAATGTACTGATATTCATAAAACGTGACACATAGTTGCTACATAGGTGATCTGATTCATAAACGCGATACATTTTTGCAGGCTGCAATAATGTGAAAATCCTATTTTTTGCGACTCTTGGCTGCTCTCTCCCATACATCAGCAAATATAGAAGGGCAAGCTCTCTTCAGGTCCTCGTACCCTTTACTTTCAACCACATCATCCATTCTGTTGGTAGAGTTGAGAAAATTAATGCAAGCATCTTTGAGCTGGGTGCAATGGTGCTGGTCGGCTAGAGCTAGGGTGTTTGCCACTGTCTTGGCACAAAGACTCTCTGAAAGCTTGCACTCGCACAGCAGTTTCATTCTCTCAATGGCATACCTATCTGCAGCAACGAGGATATGCTTAACCATATGTTCGGTCTCATAATCGTTGAGGTCATCCATTGGGATCAACGAATCCTTGTAGATGAAGTGAAGGAGTGCTTTGAAAACACACGGCTCCATATCTTTGATTCTTACATTCCATGTAGACTTGTCCCTCATCGGCCCATACAACTCCGCTTTGAAGACGGGTGACCGCATAGCGAGGATCAGCTTATGTGCTCGAAAAACCTCCCCCTTGACCTCGAAAGACACATCTGCTTCATCTTGTGTGTCTAGCAAATCACCAAGGTTGTCAAGCAAGTCTGACGATGGAACTTGGACTACAGATTTCATCTCAGCCTCCTTGAACCTGATAACAAGAAGATTACACTCAATGACAAGTGTGTCGTCCACAATGTAAGATTGGACGTCATCTTTTGTCTCAAATCTGCCATGACCCTGGTCCTGTGTTTCATCACGAAACTCCACCATCGTTTTGTATTTATCAGGGAATTCTGACCATATGAAATCTGGTATTGGTGTGGTCTGGTCGATCAGGCAAATATCCAGTAGTGCCTTCACGTTGGTATTCTTTGAACTGTGCGAGATGAAAACTGAAACCCACTCTTCCTCTTCCTCTGTGTAACCGTTGGGGTAGAACTTGAGGCACCATTCGTGTCCACCGATGTCGAAACTCGCGGACTTGATGAACTCGCCGACGCCTAGGTCCCTGTACAAGCTGTAGCCCTCAATCTTGAACAAATGCTTCCCTTCCACTGTTTCCTGTGAGCAGGTCGACTCTGTCACACTTGGTCTCGAGGACGAGTCCATCTGTTCACATGGGGAGAGCTCCTGAAGAAGAGAGACGACGAGGAGATTCAACAGGCGCCTCAATCAACCCCACCTACTTCCCCCTAGTCACCTGTTCACCTGGGGAGAGCTCCTGAAGAAGAGAGACGACAAGGAGATTCAACAGGCGCCTCAATCAACCCCACCTACTTCCCCCTAGCCAGGCGCCGTCCAGAGAGCGGCAGGGACGGCTCTCACGAGACCTAGTTCGCCGCACGCCGCCGTGATCTGTGTGTTCTATTTTCCTTCCGAGGTTCTGCGCCTAGGAAGAGGAGAGGAGACCCAGGTGGGAGGTTAGGGTTTGTTCGGGCCGTTACATCGAGGGGAGAGGAGGCCTAGGTGGGCCGCAGTTTTTTTCCGGTACACTTGTCTTTTTTCTTTTTCCTTTATTTCCAAACACAACGCACTTTTTTTTTGGGACACCACGAGGAAGTAAGACTGCGATTAATAAGGCAGTACACGAGACTAATAACAAGAAGCACAGACTATGGAAAACAAAAATAATTACAGATAATCATAAATAGGTTACAAGTTCATACATAGGCGGGCTAGAAATTAACGAACTGGAAGGAAAACAACTAAACAGCACAAGGAAAACTAGATTGTTCAGAAATATTTAAAACGGGATACATGATAACTCAGGAAGTACAACCATACAAAACGGGCAGTACAGCGGTGAATTACATGAAGTACAGCAATCAAAAAACATCAAGGCATACAAAAAATAAACGAGAAAGACATCACTGACTGAAATAACAAAAACACAACTGAATCACACATAAGGTACTGATATTCAAAAAAATCCAAGAGTCAAAAACAAGGGAGCACACCATCATCAGATAGGCAGTACAAGGGTAAAATTGAGCGCAGTACAACGGCTATCCAAGAGCAATGGCAGGGAAGTATAACACAAACTGAAAAACATTTAAGTTCCAAAGTATCCTGGAAAAATTAATAGCAGTACCGATGAAGAACCTCACATGTACAGAAGTTAAACAAGTGGAAGTTAAAAATAAAATAAATCACGCAATTCCCTGAAACAAAAAAGGGAATCGAATACAAGCATAAACAGCTACCAGAATTTATACCATGGATAAATAATAACAATAATGTATCAGATAATAATCTGCTGTAGCCGATACAAATATTGGTTTAATCTACAAATGCTTATGCAAAATCAAATGTCAAATGAAAAATTACAAATTCTGCTGTCTATAGTAAACACCAACAGAAACATCTACTGCGTGAAGAGCGCAATGAGTGCTTCGCCCTGCGTCGACAAAGCAGTAGTACCAGGAGCGAGGAACCGGATCTCCTCTGGTAACTCGTCAGTAGTAATCTTGTTCTCCTTGTGGAAAACGGACGAGAATAGGTACTCGGCCTTCCAATCATTCACACGAGGCTGCAGATAAAAAAACACAAAAGACAGTGACAAAATATTAATAACACTGCAATGCATTAAAAAAGGTAAATGATAAAGTGAAAATTTAGTTTCAAAATGGCAGAAACATACATCACAATCAACAATCGTGTCAACCAGCTTTTCGCCGTCGTAATCTGAAGCAAACTTCAGGCAATAGAAGCCACATTGATTGGCGCCCTGAGTAGGCACATTCACATAGTGTCGCCTCTTTGCTTTCACCTGCCAGTCAGGATGATTGAGTTTTCCATAAAACTCTTTGGTATACAACTCCTTCATCAGCAAAACCATCCTTCTGGCCTGTTAGCGACATACATAAATCAGTAACTTTAAAGACTGAATAATGCATCCGAAATTACCATTGTGTTAGAAACAAAAGTAACAGGTAAATACAGATACAAATTCAGGGAAGTGCATAACGGAACTACAGGCAGTACAAGGATGAGCAAATATGTGTACAGGTGCACATTAAGGGCAGGTTAAGTTACCATCAGGACAAAAGCAGTACAGGAAAGAATAAAAGGGCAGTACAGGAACAAGTTATAGGAAGTGTGCACCGGCATCATAGGGCAGTACAATAAGGATGCAGTCTCAGACATGAATAAAAAAATGTTAACAGTGGTACAGTAAAATAGTCAGGGGAAAGTACAAGTACGCAATTGTGGGAAGTATATAAACTCAGAGTTATGCAGTACAAGGATGAACAGAAAAATCAGTGACTGTACTTACGATCTCAACAGTGTCCGAATGGAATGTGCTCTTTGATGGACACGCGCCTTTGACCCATGGATAAGAGTCAAAACATCAAACGTAGCACTGTATTTGTTCATTGCGTACAACACGTGATGAGATTGCCCAGACACAGGGGAAATCTTGCAATAAGGAATAAGAATCTGCGGAAAACAAAAAATAAGAGGGCAAGTCAGAAAAAACAGAGACAGTACATGATGGAGAAACAAAGAAGTACAAGTTTGCAATAAAAGAAGTACATGCAAATGAAGTAAATAAATTTTATAATTTCAGAGGGTACTGACCAAGTATGCTCGTGCTAGGTGATACTGTTCCTTGGCATGCTTCATGTAAAAATCTGCTGCCCTTTTCACATCGAATGGTCTGCTACTTTTCAGGCCATCTATATCAAGAACATACTGCAAATTATTACATACGTTATTGCACACAATTAGAAAAAGTTGCACATAAAAAAGGGAGCTGAAAAATAACATGCCCAAGGTACTCGCTTACCGTCACAAAGTGCGGGCTAAGTAGTACACGGTCAGCACTTCCATACACATGGTTGTATGAGGAATCAATTTTCCAATGCCTCATCACGAAACCCATCAGTTCGCCCTCAATCTGACCAAACTCATCGAACATTTTAGCCAATTCACCACAGGTAAAAGTTGATTCAACACCTGACCATCATGAGTCACCCCGTGATCGAACTGACAAAGTATTTTGCTTCAGGAAAACAAAAGATAAAAGGTACAAAGTCAGACGCACATTGATTAAAATAAGTCAGTGAAGTGCAGAGACAGTGCAAACAAGCAGAAGTACATGTACAGACATTCAAAAGAAGGAGAGAGGTGCAGTTAACTCACTCTTTGTAATTTTGCTTCGCATGATCACACAGAATATATGCTTTCAGACGATGAGCACTCTCAAGGTGAGTACATTTACCAGGCTTCAGATGAGGAACACGGAACCTGAACTTACGAGGCCTTCTATTTGGCCTCTTCGTCGTAGTAATGTTTCTGGTAGAGACGGCAGGGTCCTTCTTCCTACGAGCACCTACCTTGCCACCTGTAGGATTTCTGACTGCTTCGACGAAATCGTCATCATCATCTACAGTATAGGTACCTATCACAGGAAGCTTGTTACCAGAAGGTGTCTTGAAGTCAGAGGACTGAACTTCCTGTGAGTTGCCAGCACTTTTTAATTTTTTGAGAGACCACCTAGCAGGTGCATCATCCTGCTTGATTGACAGAACAATATCAGGCTTGCACATCTGGGTCTCGAAGAGAAGGAAATTTTCAGCTTCTTCACCGAGGTTAGCAACTGCATAAAGCAAAATAGAGACATATCAGAACGACACATCATTTAAAAAAATAAAACAATACTTCACATAAGAAGTACATAAGTCGAAATAAAAACTGTAGCACCCACAAGAAAATAATAAAATAAATTAACTGGAGACAAAAAAGAAGATAAAATATTTACGTGGGTGGTAGCCGAAAAGCTGTTCAAACTGCACGTTGAACAAACGAGACGTAACCCAGCTCCACAACATCGTTTTCCTCATATTAGGTATGTCCTTGTACGTGAATTTCGTATACTGCTCACCATCCCAGGACATCGCAATCTGAAGCATAAAGAATCCACAGTCCCTACTGCAACACGTACCATAGCAGTAAGAGAATGGATTAGGAAAATCTATTTACAAAGGAGGCTACAAAGCTTGGGGTGACAAGAAGCAGTACAGGACTAAATAGATAGGAAGTACAGGGATTAAGGCATAGGGAAGTACAGGTGAAATGCAACAGTACTGAATAAACCACTAACCCATTGTTTTGCATTGGAGTTCTCATATAAAAAGTCTTGAAATGATCCAGTGTCAAGGGTGACAAAGGTTCATCCCTACTGTCTTCAGCAGCAGCAGCATTCCACAACGCCTTTATGTTGTTGACCATCCTCTCAAAGATATCCCACCCCGCTTGACGTTTAGCGTCGTAGAGGGAGTCAAAGTAGTGAAAACACTTTTTTGGTATATCCAATGAAACGACCACCCAGTGTCCAACACCATATTTATCCGGTGAGGGCTCTATGGTTGGGAACACAATCTAGCAAAAACAAAAATATTATAAATTCCGCAACATAAGTAAATAAAATAACAAACATGAACAAAAAGTGAAACCTAAAAAGACGTCTTACAGTGGTGCACTTGTCAATACGCTCTTCACCAGTTTTCAGAAGCCATTTCTTGAGACTTTTATCAGTGTGACCAGCATATATCTTAGCCTGCATGACACATAGCAGAGCATAAAAAAAATCAATTCACAAAACACATCCACACAAAATACATTAAAAAGATTGATAACTATAAATAAGAGAAGACATAGGACATACAGTTATCCAGTATGGAACAACATACTTGTCGGACCCCAGATAATATTGATTCATGATATAAATACCAACAGAAGCTGCGGCACTACCAAGCATCCCTCGTGGGCTAAAGGATGAAACTATATGGCCCACAGTAGCGTTGCACTGATCATGTACAAACATTGGTTGATCTCTGCCCGTGCAAAAAACATTAGACATCAAAAGTAATCAGGTGCGAGTACATATTAAAAAGATTATAATGGTACCAATTCAGAAACAAAAACTTACAATAGCTTATCTTTTCTATGAATAGATGTGACAACATCATAGAATTTTATAATTGCGTACGGAATCTCATCAGGCAAATCAGCAGACATATCACCTGCAACATAAAAGCAGAACATAAAAAGAAAAGTTAAAACAATGTGTTAGAAACAAAAGTAACAGGAAAAATACTGATACAATTTCAGGGAAGTGCATAACAGAACATCAAGGCAGTACAAGCATGAGTGAAGAGTTGTACAGGTGCACATCCAAGGAAGGTCAGTGTATCATCAGGCAAAGCAGTACAGAACAACAAAAGGGGCAGTACAAAGTTAAAACCAGAAGCTAAACATGGCTGAATGAAGATAGTGGAAGGGCAGTACAGAAACACAATAAAGGAAGTGTACAAAAGCAGTACTAAAGGAAGCAGTCAGACAAGTACAGGAAAAGCAGTTCAAACACGAGTAAAAGGGCAGTACAGGACCTAAGAACAAAATGTTAACATTGCTACAGTAACTATTGTCAAGGGCAGTACAAGATTGTAGTCAAGGGAAGTACATATGCACATCAAGGAAATGTTGAGGTAGTACCAGATTAGTTCGGTGGGAAGTACAAGGATTGGTGAGAAAGAGGTTTCGTTATCGCATTCAACCATTCGGGGGAGGCGAAGGACTTCGTAGGGAGAGGAATAGGAGCTTCCACTAAGTACAACCATTGCAAACGGAACAAAACAATATTTACAGCCCATGTTTCACGAGAACAACAAAACCAACACGACCCCGACATATTAACCAGTCGATTACATCCCCATAGTCCCTCTCACGGCCGCCGTGAGAGGGAATGTTTTACTAAAATAAACATATAAAACATAATAAAAGGTGGACTTCATGGATTCTTGCCTTCTTCCTGAGCTGAAGAACTTGGGGTACCAATATCAGCAGCAGCATCATCATCCGTAGCCGACCTTTCCTTCAAACCTTCTTTGCCTGCTGCAGCAACTCCCTCATCTCCTTCTTGCTCACTGTCCTGATCTTCATCTTCAGCCTCCTTGTCCTTCTCTTCTTCTTCAGGCTCCTTGTCCTTGTCTTCTTCTCCAGGCTCCTTGTCCTAAACTTCAGCGATAGGATCAGCCGAAATTGGATCTGCAGCTGCTACATCCGGAGCAACAGCAGACCGCGGAGCAGAGTCTTCCAAAATAGGATCAGCCTGGGAGATAGTATTATCAGTATAAGCTTCAGTGACAGCTTCTCGAGGAGACCGGGCAACATTGTCTTCTAAAATAGGATTAACCTGGGAGATAGTATTTTCACTATCAGCTTCAGTGACAGGTTCTTGAGGAGCAACAGGTGAATCAGTGCCCTCTTTCGCAGAAGGTACTGCAGATTCCTTGGTCACACCTTCAATACTCTCCTAAAATCACAATGTGAGGGCAGTTCAACCATCAGACAACTGGAAGTACAAATTGCCAGTAAATAAAAACTAACATGAAAGAGATTATCTATTGACAACAAAGAATACTCACTTTTTCAACATCTTGCCTACCGGCGGCAGCTGACTCCTTCTCCTTATTCTGCATCTCAACCATCAAACTCTGTGCCTCATCCTCAAAGCGTTTACAGCGATCATCTTGCATAGACTTCAGCATCAGAAAACTAGTCTGAATATTTGCTAACCCAGACTGCATCTGAGCAATACTGGTAGCTTCCATCCGGAGAATTCCACTGGAAGATTCATCGTCAAAGTTCCGTCCACCACGTAGATATTCAGGAATCATACTCAGACGGGCAGTAGATGATGGAAATTGCAGAGAAAGCTCAACAGCTTTAGCAAGATGAAACTCCAGCTGACCAAAGACATCACCAGCAACATTTACGTTGCTTCCTCCTACATCAGCAGCTGCTGCACTGGTACTTCCTCCTGTGAACACACGCTTGCTATAAGGCACATCGCCAGAAGAACAAGCGCTCCTCTTATGCGTAGGCGGACGGGGCATTGGACCCGTCGCTTTTGAGCTCGTATTCCAGTAAATAATGTTAGCTTCGGACTTCCACTGAAAAGACAAAATAAAAATACATGCAGTTGCAAATTAGAACAACTTATTTACGCTGGTAGAATGAACGTGCAAAAGGAACTAAGTACATCAGATATACACAAGGTAGAAAATTATAAGAATATGCTCACCCGCAACTTCCCAAAAATCCATGATCTAGGATCCTCTTTACCCTCTTTTAAACAATCCTTCTTAGCAAGAGCCCTAAGATGGGAAGGATCCATGTAAAGAACACGGGGAGTACGCATATCCTTGGTTTCATGGACCGGGTGTCTAATACAATCAAGATAAGCAAGGACAGCCGCAATGCCACATCCAGGCATGGCTCTCCAATCGGCACCAGCATTCTGCCAAATGATAACAGCCCTCTTAAACTCATCAAGAAGAAGCTGGCACATGTCAACATCATGCAAATCAGCTATCGTAAATTCCTCAACCATCGTTGCCTCCCTAGAAACACGAACAGATGTTCCGGGACAGACAAACTTCATATAAAAAATGAGACCAAAAACCTTCATGGCCAAAGCATCTTGTGTCGGATCTTCCACAAGTGTTGTAAGCTTTTCACGCAGATCCTTGGTCTCAATGTGCTTATGCCTTGGAATTTCAAGCTCTTCTCTCAGCCGCATCACAGCTTCATCAGAGCCATTTTCAGATGGATAAGGAGGGGAATTCTTACCACGGGGCAGACCAAACAGATTATACATGGTCTCTGCAGTGAACTGAATAATCTTATGACCATCACCCAAGTCAAGCGTCATAGTAGCTGGGTTGATATGATACATCAGGAAAGCCATAAGTGGACGAAAGATGTTGGATTTAATCTTGAAGTCTGGCAAATGGCCAAGACCTCCAAGTCGAAGCTGCTCAAGATGGCGAGGCTTCAACAACTTAACACAAGCAGCTACCTCTTTCAGGGAGCACCTCGCCGTTGTATTGAAACGCGGCTTCTTACTGGGTGCTTCTCCATCAGAATCAACATCAGACGAGGCTTTCGATCCCCTCTTCCTCTTAGCGGTCCTCTGTTTAAGCTCATACTACACATAAAAAACCACAGGAAAACATGTCAACAAAGGAAGTTCAAGTAAAAAACAATAAGAAGTACAAGCCATGCTGCATACAAGATAAGAAAAGACTACGTAAAATAGGGAAGTACATGAATATCTGAATAGAAGTGCATAACAAACAAAGAAAGAAGTACAGGTTCAAAAAGAACAATCACCTGAGCCAAATCAACACCATCATCAGAATCTTCGCTGACGTGCATCTCATCGTCAACAAAGTCGTCGTCATCATCATCAAAACTAACTGCCTTACGAACCTTGGAAGGCAACTTCTTGACAACAGCAGCAGGCCTTTTGTTTCGGCCAGCACATTTCTTCTCCACAGCAGGAGGAGCCTTGGCCTTTGCAGCAGGAGCAGCCTTGGCCTTTGCAGCAGGAGGAGACTTGGCCTTTGGAGCAGGAGGAGCCTTGGCCTTTGCAACAGCAGGACCAGCCTTGGCCTTTGAAGCAGCAGGAGCCGTGGCCTTTGAAGCAGCAGGAGCCTTTGCAGCAGCATCAGCAATGAGCTTTGCAGCAGCAACATGCTTCTCCGTAATCCCGATCATACTTCTAGTATTAGTACCAGGAACTAATCCGTCAAGAGGGCTAGACTTCTTCATTGCTTGAACACGAGGGCTACACCGTGTAGCCCCTTCAGAGGTTGACGGGACACGTGGCTTCTACTAGTTCCCTGCTGCTGGACCAATGGAATAGATTCCGAGGCATCAGGCCTTGACAATCGTTCAGAATTAGCCTTGGATCGTTGTTCACCTTGGCTTTACGTTCTCTAGCCCTCCGTAGCTTACCAGCCTGCTTTACTCTCTCAGCCTCCAGCTGAGCTTCAGCCATCTCTCCAGGCTGAGTAACAGGCTCATTAGGATCAAAAGGCGGCGGCGACTGTGTCTCTGAAAGATCAAGGGAGTCAACCGAGTCGTGGGAGACTGCATTATCTCCACCAGCGCTGCCTTCAGATCTAAATTCAGCATTGACGGAAGCAAGGACCTCGCCAATTTGCTTATCAGCCAAACCCTGCTTACCAGCCAAACCCGCTGCATCATCTACACAAAACATAAACAAAATCATGTGTAAGTAAGATAGGAATAAAATAAAATTTTGTCAGCTACAAGAATACACATAAAGAAGTCAACACAAGTTAACACATGCATAACCAGGAAGTAAACAACAACATATAAGGCAGTACAGGATTTAATTCAGATAAGTACAGGTGCACATCAATGAATTTTGAAGGTATTTGCCAGGAAAGCAGTTCATACAGGAAATAAAGGGCAGTACAATTAAATAGTATTCAGCAGTTCAAACACGACTTAAAGACAAAAACCTGCTACATCAGGTGTGACTGCATCAGGAGGAACAAAAGCAGGACTAATGTCATGGGAAGTTCAAAAAATTAGTTAAACAGGAAGTACAGCTAGTTTAGTTAATCATACAAAAACTTCATATCACACTAAGGAGTAAAACGACCGAAAAATACAAACTAATTCAAAAAGTTATTTACCAATTCAAAACAACCGATGTCAGACCAGAAATAAAACACACAACAAAATTTAGAGACACAAATTATAACAGAAGGAAAAATAATTTACCTCTCTACCAACATGCATATAAATAAAAATCTCACGATAAGCAAGCACATCTAGATGAATAAGACGAAGTACAACATTACATTCAGAGAAGTACAACTGCAAAGCAATGAATGTGCATGTATTCCAAGGAAAAACAGTGCATACATACAAAACAAAAATAGATAGCAGTTCAAGCACAACAATTAGGCAAAATACCTGATTCAGCAGGTGCAACAGCAATAGGATGATGCACATTACCTACAACCAATGTGAGGACTACATCAGGAGGGTCATGGGAAGGTCAGATTACACAATAATGAAGTACAAATAGTTCTGCCTAAACACGAATAAAATGAAATCAAGTGGTTACTATAACAAATAATTCATATCAACCTAAGAAGTACACAAGCAACATACCGGACCATAAACAAGGAAGTACAAGCTAGTTAAAAGGAGTTAACCTTCACTACTATCGGACTTCGACGGATCTGGAGAGGTATCCATGGCAGCGCAAACGGAACCCCTTGTAAATCAATCCAATGAAGACGCCGAATCCGCACAAACCCTAGATCCACATGAGCACAAATCAAAATCCAAGGCAACATTACCGCGGATAAATAAGAAACACATACTATGAACACGAGCAACACGACCGAAAACAAAAACATAGAAACTACCACCTACTCTGCCGTCAAAACCCTAGCAGCAATGGCGGCGAGCCGACGAGAGGAAGCGCGCGGCGAACAAAGTGAAGACCAAAAGAGAGGAGATAGAAGAGAACTAACCAGACAGACGGCGCCGCCGAGAAGGACGGCGCGGAGGCGCGGCGGCGGTTGCCAATACGAGGACGAGTGCGGCGACTCCTGCGCGCCGTCCCGCGGCGGAGCAGTTGCGGAGGAGAGAAGGAGGGCGCGGAGGAGAGAAGGAGGGCTCGGAGGCGCGACGGCGGTTGCCAAGACGAGGACGAGTGCGGCGGTTCCTGCGCGACGTGCCTCGGCGGAGCAGTTCGGAGGAGAGAAAACCAGAGAGCTCTGCGTGGTGCGTGCGGAGAGTGCTCTGCGTGCGTGGGGAGTGGGGAGAGAAGGAAAGGAGAGAATAAAGGGGAGGGGAGGCGTCAGTTACGGGCTTACGGCCCAACAACGGTAAAAAACTTGTAAATAAAACTAAAAATTATTACTAAAAACTAAAATAACTAAAATAACAAGGGGAGAGCAGGGATATTATATTAAAAACAAATAAATAAGAGAACAAGGGCAACACTACTAGTTCAAAAATATACAACTGAAATGAAGATCAACAAGCTAGGAAAAATATAACCAACAAAAATATAACCGCGTTGACGGCGACGAAACCTCCAAACCCTAACGCCATCGCTAACGCGCCATAGCACAGACATTTGTAACATCTATTGGTAAAAAAAAACATGTGAATTAAATAACTTCACATATGGGCGATGCACAAAAGTTGTCAGTACAGGAGTTAAAACATACGATCCACAAGTTATACTGACAAAATAAGGCAGTACGAGGCTGCAATAATAGGAAGTACAACAGCTAAGTACAAAGAAGTACAGGTAGCCACATAAATGTAACATACGATCCACAAGTTTGACTCACAAAACAGGGCAGTACAAGGGTGAACAATTACGAAGTGCAACCAGTAAGTACACGAAGTGCAAACGAAACCCTATGTACAGATATATAAATTGGGATTACTACACCCACACCCCCCAACCATAAGTCGCAATGAATAAACATTACAGGATTTCGTTGAAACAACGGCTCGGCTACCGTGTTGACGGCGACGAAACCTCCAAACCCTAACGCCATCGCTAACGCGCCATGGCATAGACATTTCTAACATCTATTCATACAAAATAAAACAGGTGAATTAAATAACTTCACATATGGGCGATGCACAAAAGTTGTCAGTACATGAATAACAACATACGATAAACAAGTTAGACTGAAAACAAAGAGGGAAGTACAGAAGTGAAAAAATAGGAAGTACAACAGGTAAGAACAAAGAAGTACATGTTGCCACATAAATGTAACATACGATACACAAGTTAGACTCACAAAACAGGGCGTACAGGTGTGCAAAAATAGGAAGTGCTGCCAGTAAGTACAAAGAAGTACAGGTAGCCACATAAATAAAGCAAACGCATAGCTTAATTTTCAGGATGTGAGAAAAATCTGTTCGAGTAGGCTGTTATATTCACAAATTACATTAATATAACTAAATAGATAATGGAAGTACAGGACGAGTCATGCGGGAAGTACATGACGATTCATGCGGGAAGTACATCCATAACGTTAGGGGAATTGTAGGTATATTGCGGTATTAGAGAAGTGCAGCCGTACACAAGCAGGAATTACTGACGGAAATGAATGGCAGTACAGGGAGTAATAATCAGCATTACACCACACAACCATGACAAATAATTGCAAAGAAGACCACACAAAGATGATAAATAATTACATGACAAAAGAAACGGGAAGAACACAAAGATGAAAACATATATTTATTGAAGCAGACCACAAAAGGAATGCAACGGAAATTACAAACCACCGACACCTAGATGAAGTTCACGTGAACGAAATAAAAATTATAAGAAATCACTAAGACTTATTGACGGATGAAATAAAGAAATCACTAATACTTATTCATCTCCACCATCCCCAACCCCACACTTTCTCCTCAACTTGCTTCTTCTTTGTAAAAAGACGACGGAAGAACCCCTCTCATATTTCTGCAGGCACTTATACAGCTCGGAGCATACGTACGCATTCGTAGCAGCGTACTGCAGATGGTTGTTCGAAAGGGCCACATCACCCCAGACACGATGATCATCATTTGTCAAACCACCATCATAGTCCTTGTATGAAATATCAACAAAGAGAGCAGCAACATCCATCAATCCTTCCTTACGAAAATGGGTCTTATCAGGATTACTCCAAATATTATGGATGTCTACATGGTTAAAGATGAACAAAGGAGTGGAACAACGATACAGCATCGTCGTGTCTTTAGAGATGTTGAAACCGGCAAACCTGTACTGCCTGTTCCGAATGAAAGCATCAAAACTTGCAGCTATACCTTCAGCAGCACAACATATCTGATACACCAAGCACTGCTGGCCAACGCAAAGACTAACCACAGCTGCACTCTGAACATAGCCTTTGCCGCGAGTGTAAACTCTCCCAGTATACTTGACATGTACACCCACAAGCTTCAATTCCATTGCAGCCAAAATAGCTGTAGCGTTCTCAATCCACGCATCAACAGAAGGAACTTCGTTGGTGTACACCGCAGTGATGGTGGTATCGTCATGAGCAGATACAGCGTGCTCAGATGTGAAAGGAAGAAAAGTCATCGGAAAAACTTGGTGAGATCTGAAACATGGCATGGAGTTAGAATACCAGATAGACTTTCTGAATAAAAAATCATATGCAAACGATTTTAAATACAACGACAAGAGAAATAAGGGCAGAGATATAGAAGTTCAAGGATGAATAAACTGCAGTTCAGAAATAAGACTAAACCTAAATCATGCATACATGCAAACAGGGACTACAAACATATCAAGAAAAACAATAAAGACTTAACTAAAAAAAGCACAAGTGTACTTACGGGGGATAAAGAACCTGATGAGATCTGGCGATGGGGATGGAGTTAGAAGACGAAGTAGGCTTTGTAAAAAAGATGATATATGCGCACGCATTAATATAGAGAGACGCAGGGGACAAACAGATAACAGCTAGAAGAGTGGAAGATAAGCTTATCCATATGTTTCACAATTTTCTGTTGCGACTAGATAAGCACAACATGGTTGTTATCCATACGACGGTTTCAAAAAAAATGCGAATAAAAATAATTAAAGTAATACATAAAACGAACCGATAACTAAACAGCGTAAAATCCTCACAACTATGTTCACTCTGATTAAACCGACAAATTTGTTCAAGAATGCAACGCTAGGAAGTTCAAGGAAAAAGTGACCGAAGTTCAGACGTATACATCAATAACACTGAAGGAGTACTAACGTAAAACGGTCAAATACAATTTGAGACATCACAAAAATTCATCGCAGGAAATGTGAATACAACAAGTTACATAATGCATGTAAGTACAAACAATCATATCGTATTAACCTAATTTATTATTGAAAATAAAAAAGGTTGGTACAAAAAGTCGAACAGTACTGAGCTACAAAAGGCAGTTCAGCGGCCCGTCGGCAAGCAGTACAGGCGGAAACAGAGAGAAGTACGCTTCAAATACAATTTGAGACATCACAAAAATTCAATGAGATGTGAATACAATAAGTTAAGTAATGCATGTAAGTACACACAGTCATATCGTATTAATCTAATTTATTATTGAAAGCAGCAAAAGGTTGATACAAAAAGTCGAACAGTACTGAGTTACACAAGGCAGTTCAGCTGACAGAAAGAAAGCAGTACATGCGGACACTGAGAGAAGTACAGTTCAAATACAATTGGAGAGATCACAAAAATTCACTGAGATGTCAATACAATAAGTTAAGTAATGCATGTAAGTACAAACAATCATATCTTATTAATCTAATTTATTATTGAAAGTAACAAAAGGTTGATACAAAAGGTCGAACAGTACTGGGTTACACAAGGCAGTGCAGCTACCCGTAGTAAAGCAGTACAGGGGGAACTGACAGAAGTACAGGTTTCTATGTTTATGAAAAAAAAAATATTATTGCCATGCTACGGCCAGAAATAAATCTAAACACGAATCTTGCAAAAGAACTAATCCTTTCACCACTGCCTAAGACGCTCCTGCTCTTTCCTCTTCATGACCTTGTAACGGCCCCTCTCGTAGAAGTCCAAATTCTTGTAGAGCTCGTAGGACACGTATCCATCCTTGGCTGCATAATCCAGATGCTTCTGGGAGAGTGGAGCCTGATGCCATAACTGATGATCAGCATCTGTCATTCCACCCTTCATCTCATAGTATGAAGGGTGGATGAGCAGACCAGCAAGATCCTTCATTCCTTGCTTGCCAGGCGACCCATCACTACGAAGCTTGATCAAGTCAGGATCTTTCCAAATTTGCTGAATGTCTATATGGTTATAGATATACAGCTTACAACGGCGAAGCATCCTTGTGTCATTGCTAATGTCAAAACCGACAAACTTGTACTGCCAGCTTCGAATGAAAGATTTGAACTTCCAGGAGACCTCATCAGCAGCACAGAAAACGTGATAGACCAAGCAATCTCGGCCAACACACAGTTGCAGCACGGCTGCCTTCTGGTCATAGCCTTTAGGGCTGAACTCGACGTCGACTCCAACGAACTTTAGTTTGGACTCAGCCAAGAGACCTTCAGCCTTGTCAACCCAGGCATCAGCCGATGAAGACATGTTGGTGTACAAGGCGTTGATGGTGGTACCGCCATGCGCATCAACGGTGTACTCACGGGTGAAAGGTGTATTGGCCATTGGAATTGTTTGGTGAGATCTGGGAAAGGGGATGGAGAGGACGAAAAGGATAGAGGCTTATGAAAGGTCGGGAAGAACTAGCGACAAGTGAAGAACTTATATACAGATGCCATCACGAAACGGAATGAGAGAAAATTGGAAAAGATAAGCTTATCCATCCCATTCGAATTATTCGGTTGCCAACAAACGGAGGAGTTAACGCCAGTAGAGAAATACTAGCTGAGTATTAGCAGTACGGTTAGCAGTTGAGAAAAAAGCGCGGGAAGTACGAGATTTGAACGGAGTACCGGAAAAGCAGTCAGCAAAGGACTCAGGGAGTACAGCAAAAACAACGTGCGCAGTACACAAGGACATAATTGGAAGTTCAAGAAAATATACGCCTAAAACGAAAATCGCGAAACAGATGAGACTGCTACTTAACAAATTGGCATATCAAATCAACATTTTACAATTCGAAACATAGTTACAAGTAAATAGAAGCTTCCGCAAATTAATAAAAACAATAATTGTTAACAAATTCGAGATCCAACAACCGCCGCACGGGATCTACCGCAAACGGCAAATGTCCGCTCATATCGGGCCAGCAAATTTGTAGAATACAACGTTCAAAACACGATCGCAAATACATGATACTATAAAAAAGACCAAATAAAAGATAAATATCAAGTTAATTGCATACTTATCGACTAAAACAGAAGGAAATCGGCATCGAGCTAAAGGCGGAAGCAAAACTACGAGCGCGAACAAATTCGAGCAATACGTGGTTCCACGAACGATCAGAAGTGCATGAAACTGTTAATATGACCAATTTACAGTAGCATATCAAGTTAATTGCGTAATTATTGACTAAACAGTCCGAATTCGGCATCGAGCATGCCGGCGAAAAGCACGGACATGTTCATCCTAGACCAATTGTTAAGCGGATCGATTTAAAGTTGTTTCAAAACACCTCGAACGATCGCGAGCACTTAATTCATCGGTAAATGTTAAAAAACACAAGAATCTAACCCGGAATCACCGATTAACAGAAGAAAACCGCACCTGTACTTCTCGAACATGCGGGCAGTACAAATAGAACAACAGGGCAGTACAACTTCGGTTGTAGATCCTTATTCTACAACCGGCTGTAGAATAGCTGACAGCTATATATATATATATATATATATATATATATACATGGAACAAAGTGCATTTATTTTCACCGCATGTTTCTACTTGGTATGAATAACAATTCTTTTCGCGATGCAGGGTGGTGGTCCTCTCGGGGCACGGAAGGCCGCATGGCCGTAATCGCACTCTTAATAAGGTGATTAGGCCTGCCATGACCTTCACGCAGGTAAAAGCTACTCTCCCTGATAACAGCCCACTGATCCCGCCTCGTCCACTGCCTCGTCGATCCACTCCCATCGATGTAAGTTTTTTTGCATCCTCTTTCCGACATTCGTTCTTGCATGGCTAAGTTGACGAGATTCATTCTTTTCGAAATTGTAGCCCGATTTTGAGGAAGCCTACGCTGCCGCTCATGCGGAGTATGAAGTGGCCTTTGCCAAGTGGGAGGAGATGAATAAGCCTTGGACCGAGTATCAAAAGTTGTTCCGAGCTGTAAGTTTTAACCTTTACTTTTGTCAAATATGACAAGTCCCACTTCCCTAGTTTGAACCTTTATTTTTGCAACACCTGACATCTAAACTATCTTGCAGTCGGTGCTGAACTTTTTCACCACTGGAGTGCGGGTAGCCCCTCCTATGGACGAGCCTCCGGAGCCGGGTACGACTCCACGGATGCCATCGAGGGACGTGTTCGCTCTCTCCTACTACAAAAGTACCCCGGTAAGTTTGATCCCAAACCACTGGTTACTGCTTTCCTTTGCCTCGCTGTTGCTAACTCTTGCTCAAACATGTAGGAAACGGGTTGCTCGTCGGAGAACCCACACATTGATCCTTCTGCTTCTCCTAGTTCCTCGACGGGTTCGCCTCGCATCACACCGTTACATAGCAGTGGTCCTTCTCCCGGTGCTTCAGCTTCTCCTGGTGATTCGCCTACTTCCGGTGCTTCTGCTGCGGCGATCCGACGCTCACCTATTATCAGCCGGGGAGATATGGGGTTCACCCCGTCGCCGTCGCCGCAATAGATGTAGGGCTTTGGCCGTCTAGACATCTACCTATGTATGTATATACTTGATGATGGTCCTATGTGTATCTACTTGATGATATAGCATTTTGCTTGATGATATATGGAGCCATTGTGTGATCTTGTTTGTTGTGAATTTGTCGTGATTTTTGATTATTTTTTCTGCTATTTTTGCTGCCAAAAACGAGCTGCTGGATAAAAAAAAATCTGGCACACCTGTGCCGACGGCAAGACCATATGTGCCGAAGGCAATGCCGTCGGCACAGGCCCCTCCCTGGAGGGACCAGCTGCCTCCACGTGGCAACTCTGTGCCGACGGCTTGGCCGTCGGCACAGGCCCCTCCCCTCGCCCGGCTAATGTGGGCCCCACCTGCCGCTGTGCCGACAAACTAGGTGTCGACGGTGCGTTTCTGGCCGTCGGCATAAGCTGTGCCGACGGTGTATAGCTGTGCCGACGGCTAGGTGTACTGTTCCTACAAGGCCCTATGCCGACCACCCTGTGCCAACGGTGGCCGTCGGCATAGGTGTGTGCCGACGGCATTGCTTCCTTTGTAGCAGCTAGGTCGACGCCGCGGTAGGACACCTGGACGTACATGCCGGGCTTGAAGCACCTGGTGGCCCAAAACCAGTGTGAGGTGACGCGCACCGTGAGATTGAACTCCAGGTTCAGAGGATGCCGTGGCCGAGGTCCGTCGTGGGGTCTAGGCCGGAGACGGAGTCGATCGAGACGTAGTAGTGTGGCTCCTGGTCGATGATGCAGTCCCAGCCGTACTACAGGGCTGTCGGGAGGAGGATGAGTGGCAGATGATAATCATGAGCATGAGCACGGTCGCCATGTAGACGAAAAACACCCAGCAGACTCTCAACAGAAAGTCATCCGTGCCCATCGTCGGTGTAGCAGGAGGCTTGAGGAGCTAGCCAACGAGATCGATTGTGTTTATGTGTTGCGTAGAATTGGGTTTTATAGATTGGTTAATCTATTTAGGGAACGTGCCCTGGTTAGCTTTCCCATACGGCGCGCGCAGAGATGCGTGACGATTGATCTTGTGGCTGACACGGTCTCAATGGGTCAATGGGTGTGTACACCGCACGCTCCCTGTGGATAACGCTACACAGAGAGGTGTGTGACGTGAGATGAGGGCAGAGGACGGACGGCAGGGGACGTCGGAGGAGCTGGCGAGCAGGACACGGCGGCGGCGCGTAGGAGGGAGACACCACGGCGGCCGTGGCCCTACTCTCTTGGGCGTGTCTTGCAGGGCGTGGGCGGTGTGTAGGCCGGAGCAGGCACAGCAGTGGCGTCGCTGCTATTGGGGCGGCGCACTGCCGGGAGCAAGCACGGCCCAGCGACGCACTGCCGGGAGCAAGCACGGCAGGGGCAGCGTTGCGGTTGGGTACTTCGTCGCCATGGACATCTATCAGCCAAGGTAGCGAGTAATACATTTGTACTTGTACCGATGGTGCTACCGTGCTACCACACCACCCTCAAGCTGTTCGTTCAAATGCCTAGCTACATATGCAAGTACTGGTTGATACGTGCCACATTGGGTTTTAGATTTGATGATTGGGACATGAGATTAAGAATAGATTTTGGATCGGAAGACCAAGACATTAAGCATTTTGTACGGTCAGGAAATAATTTGTGGTTCACCACCAGGAGCTTCACATGGTGACCATTTTATGTGTGCCCTTGTAGCCAATGAAAGGATCTGTTTATTACTGTAGGAAACTTGGACATGCTAATTAACCTGGTAACTCTTGTGTACACAATCTGGCGGTTGTGTGGGATAAATCTGATAGCTACTTGTTGGTTATAGCTAAGCTAGGAAGCAAATTCATAACCTGTGGTTTGAACCTCACAACCATGTATGGTTTTTTTGGCGACCACCTGGAGTTTGGTTGGCAACCATGTATAGTTATTTTGGCTACTATACTTTTTATTTTCTTATTTATTTTTGGCAAATACACCTTGTCTAAACCCCTGCAACCATATGCAGTTTATTTGGTAATCACACATATTTATTTGGCAATCATATGTGTTTATTTTGGTAACTGTTTTTATTTTCCTGACATATACACATTGTCTAAATCATGTCAACCATGTGTTGTTTATTCGGCAATCATGTACAATTTATTTGGTAATCATGTGCAGTTATTTTGGGAACTGTATTTTTATTTTCTTGATGGATACACTTCGTCTAAACTCGTGCAACCACATGCAGTTTATTGGGTAATCATGTACAGTTTATTTGGCAATTTGCTTTTGTCTAAACTCCGGCAACCACGTGTAGTTTACTTGGTATTCATGTATAGTTTATTTGGCAATCATATGTAGTTATTTTGGCAACTGTATTTTCTTATTTACATGGAAAATATGCATATACTAAACCTCGACAGTCATGTGATGTTTATTTGGTAATAATGTACAGTTGATTTGGCAATCATTTGTAGTTTCTTTGGCAACAATATTTTTATTTTTCGTGACGGATACACGTGCAACCACACTCAGTTTATTGGGTGATCATGTATAGTTTATTTGGCAATCATGTGTACTATTTCGCAACTGTAGTTTTCATTTACCTGACAATTTGCTTTGTCTAAACTTCGGCAACCATGTGCAGTTTATTTGGTAATCATTTACAGTTTATTTGGCAATCATGTGTAGTTATGTTGGCAACTGTATTTTCTTATTTACATGGAAATATGCCTCGTCAAAACCTTGGCAGCCATGCGATGTTTATTTGGTAATCATGTAGAGTTTATTGGCAATCATGTGTAGTTATTTTGGCCACTGTATTTTTCATTTTTTTTATGAGGCATATGCCTTGTCTAAAGCCCAGAAGACCATGTGTAGTTTATTTGGCAATCAAGTGTGTACTATTTGGCAACCCCATTTTTCATTTCCCAGCCTATAATACTGCTTGTTTAAAACTTGGTGCACATGTGTAACTTTTTCTGACAACCATGTATAGCAGTATAGGCCAGCTGGATGCATATGCACATCTCAACACCTTGATGGGAGATGGTGACAGGATTCGGTGCACATTGACACTGGCAATACAGTCCTTAACTACGAGAGTATTGCAAAAAATGGCCTTTGGTCTTACATTTATGAATATGTTTAGTTTTCAAACATGTAAAGTTGGTCTCATGATGTTTCAAATACCATGGTTTGTGTGCTAATACGAGGAGATGATGTTTTAAAGCTGGTAACTGTCCGTACAGATAATGGCAAACTAAAGCGATGACAAATGAGATTTTTTTTTCACGATGCTAGTTTCCAAAAATCAGCAAGCCAATCAGAGTTATGTGAACTCAACGTGAATAGGTTGCATTTTAACTTAAGTTCTATAATAGCACTGCCTTGCACTACAACAAGCAACAAAAGTGCATCGACTGTAAAACGACTGCTGTACGGGTGGTCCACAGACAAAAGTTCATACTGTAGCCAATAGTATGCTAACAGTCACGTATAGTTGTTGATACTGAGTTGTTGACTCGGTCATGCGTACTTAGGAGTGGAAATTAATGTGCGCGACTGAGCGGGTACACGGGCCGTTGGGCGCCGGCTGGTGTGATTAATCAGGGCACGGTTGCTAGATAGTCAAGTCCTTTATAGATTGATTGGGATTTGGGACGGACATAGCCTTTGGTTTCGTGTTGGACAAGGACAACGACGACATCACAAACCCTATTGGCTCCTATGTTGGAGGGTTCTTGTACATGGATCATGGGATTTGTATTAAACACACGATTCTCAAGAACCAGATATATATGGCTGCGCGCGTTCAGATCTGTTGGCCATTGGGCAACCTAACGCTGCGGCGGCGCATATATAAGAGCCGACACAAGAAAGGAAATTAGAAGAGATAATTTGGCAGAGTGTGCAAAAAATTGCTACATGGCAGGAGTAGTCAACCTGCCGCGCATGTAAGTCAAACTGGATGCGGCATCAATAGGACCTAAGTCGACACACTTAACAAACTTTTAGAATTTAGATATGCATTTTCATACAGTTAGTACTTAGTTGCCACCCTGAATTGTTTAGAACTTGCGGTTCATTTTACTCTAAAATAAATTTTCAAAATTTAAACCTTACAAATCCTTTTTTTAATTTACTTGAAATTTTCTACAAAGATACATGTTGCTTCTACTTTCATTACACAACAAATATATGAAAAAAGTTGTATTCAAATATTTATATAGAGAATTAATAAGTATTTCCACCATGAATCTCAAAAGTAGCTATAACACTTCTGGCCTTATCTAAACATTTTCTAGTAAACGCAATACATTTATAGGCCTGAAGCATTAACGTCTAAGATCAAGAGAAAAGTCTAAGACAACACAAAATACACGAATAGGTGATTTCCTTCCTCCCGCAGGAATCACCGATATGCCTCGCTTCCTGTGGCCTCAGGGCCATCGATGCGTGGTCGTGGGTGGGAGGGCTCAAATTTTTAGGTGTTTGGTTAGACTTTGCCTACATTATCAAATTGGCTAACCAACTTGCTTCTATTTCCGCAGCTAATCCCACAACAGGTTATAAATAAGTTCAGCTGAGCAAAGCTCGGCAAGCCCAAACTAAGCACATATCACGGTGTGAAAAAAATAAGTTTATAAGAAAAGCAGAACCAACACATAAGCTGCATATCTCTTCCTGCTTCTCCAACAAAAAGGTTTCTTATTCTCATACAGGTAGAAAAGGTTTGATTCAACATAATCATAAGCAAGCTTACTGTTCCAGCTGTGGATCTTGAGGAAAGGAAGGTATTATGCTTTATACGTGATAAACCAAAATCACAAACCTAAACAATAGCAAGACAGTGAAAATGGTTATACAGGCTGAAATGCCACAAAAAATTCAAAACAAGTCACTGTTGATGGTAGTAAATATTTCTTGTCAAAACCTGCTTAATACCTTGACAACCCAATTCTTGTCGACAAGTAGGTTCGGAGACTTCAAATCTCGATGAACTACAACAGGGGTGCAGTTGTGCAAATAATTCATACCACGGGCCTGTGTCAAACAAGATTCAAGCAGGCAAGTTGGAAGAGATTGTAAAATTTAGTCCAGCGTTCTGCACAAGGTGAACTAGGATAACAAAGACCCAAGCATACCACATCAAGTGCCATCCTTATACGCTTTTTTTCATCCAGCTGGTTGTTGGGGCGACGGATCAAGCGAAACAAACTACCTCTGCAGTATAAGCATCTTAGTTAGCAATCATGGTAGTCAACAAGTCTAGAATTCTACTGTGATCAAATAGTAACATCATGAAAATCTAAACCTGAAGAAAGCTCAAATATACTACTCTCTCTGAGTCATAATAGAAGTCCTTTTGGACACAGACATGGTATTCCCGATAACACTTTGACCATCAGTTCGATGGTAGTAAATATTTCTTTATAGATGATCAAACCTACAAATGTAACTGATGCAGATTGTAGAAAACCTAAATTGTGACTCAGAGGGAGTGTATATACATATATATGCCTACATATTTTTGTTGTCTCAGTCAGGTCTGTAACGTACGTCGGTTTTCAAATTATTTTTCCATATTCACTTCTGCATTTTCTGTTACATTCCCACTTCTGTATTTGCTGTTACCTACTGTGTATTTGCTGCTCCCATGGGCACAGGTCCCCTTTTTTCAAAGAACATGATGTTCCAAACAAAAACACGCGAATGTATTAAATGTAATCTTATGCATACACACGCATAAAAATTAAGGTCCAATCTGTGTACTGTAGAGAGCAAATGGAAATAAAGTAATAGTGCATGATACAGTCCTTGTCTTTTTGCTTCTCCGCAATATAGATGAATTTTGGCATGTGAATAAGTATTCTAGATCAACAATTTTTGACATTTGCGCATACTAGAATAGCAGCAGCTTGAGCACACAATATTCTATAATGTAAAACAAAGGAGGGGCTTGGTGCCAATAAAGATGCATTGGGAGTAATGTACAAAGAAATGGAGAAGCTGGACGCAAGAAAGAGAGAAGCTTGGCTCAGAAACACATGGCTTGTCCCAGAAATAGTACGACGACATGATCTGTTCAATTTAAAATTAAAGAAAGGGGCCACAAAATTTTGTGCAGTCCAGATCCAAAAAGGTCTCAACTAGATATAAACCAGACCTGGATTCGTTACTGTCTATTTCTACGTGAGATTCTTTTACCTGTACAAACCAAACAAGTGAACATATTGTAGAAGTATTGAGTAACTGTATGTTATCTCTGAGGCACCCATGTACGCACTCTTAACATATAGTGCTAACGATTACAATAGAGCCGAGACTCAAATAGATACAGCCAGATTCTTACTAGGCCATGGATTCAAAACGTGGACGCCTTCCAACAATTATTTACATGACAGTTGCTGTTTGATTTGTTCAAAAGAACCTGAGGAAGTGAGTGTGATTGTATGATTGTATCTATGCAGGTTCTCAAGGTGTATGGATCTCAGAGGGTAATCAACTCATGAGACTTAGTCTCTCAGAGTTCCCGTTAGGAGATCATTTGGTACTCCCTCCATCTATGTATCCAAGGCCAGCTGGAGATTGTCTTAAGTCAAACAGTTTTAAGTTTCACCAAGTTTATACGGAAAGTGCAAATGGAGCCCGAGCTCCATGGAGCCCACTTTTTTCAAAATTTCAAAATCAACATTTCTAAGTTTCAAAAAAATTAAAACAAAAATCCTAGGTGTTTATAATGTGGAACTTTTCCAGTGTGAAAAATCTCAATGCAAAATTCATCGTATTCTAGGCTACACAAAAATGAAAAATCTGACAAACTTTCAAGTTTTTGAAAATGTACACTGTTCAACAATCCAGATCCACAAACTTGTCATATTTACCCAGCCTAAAATACAACAAATTTTGCATCGAGATTTTGCACACTTATAGAGTTCAACATTATCTACACCTAGGATTCTTTTACAAAAAATTTGAAAATTCCAAATGCCGATTTTGAATTTTTCTAAAAGCGAGCTCAGCCTCCAAAACGCTGCCCTCTTATATGGAAAGTGCAAAAAATCAACATATACAATGTCCAGTAAATATATTATGAAAACATATTTCATGACAGATTAGTGAAATTAATTTGGTAGTATACATTTTAATATCTTATATCTAACCCTGGTCAACCTTAAAACACTTTGACTTAGGGTAAGATTAAGTGGCCATGTATACATACATGGAGGGAGTACTTCACTACCTTGATCGTGTATTCTCAGCTAGTTGTTTTGTTTGTTACTTTGTTCAAGAGAATACAGTCGCAAAGATCGAGTAGCTATAATTTTTCACACGGTTAATTCATATCAAGGAGGGCAGGCCTTGGTGCAGTGGTGAGGTCCTCCCCACTTGTGCCAAGAGGTCCTAGGTTCGAACCAGCCTCCCTGCACTGCACTTTCCAAGGGTAAGACTAGGGTCCTATAATCCCTCCTCAGACCCCACCTTGTGTGGGAGCCTCCATGCACTGGGTCTGTCTTTTTTAATTCATATCAAGAAATTACAGTGCAATGCCTTTGTTTGAGAAATTCTTGGAACAGCGCACATGAACCACCTGGTCTTTTAGTTCCTTTGTTAATGAAATAATAGTCAGTGAACTAATCAGTTATCACTCATTCATTTTAGCGAAACAATGAAAGAATGAAAGGTTAGAGGTAAGTATTGGATAAAAAATATCAAATTCTGAGAAAAGTTATAATTAACTAATTATCCTGGGTTTTGTTAAATCAAGATTTAGTTGCATAAAAAGGAAAGAAAATGCATCAAGAGAGCAAAATGTACCTTGGAAGAAATTCAGTCAAGATAGAAAGATTAGGTATACGAGTGACGGCACCCATAAAAAGAACAACATTTGGATGCCGCAGTCTCTTCATTATTCGCACCTATACAGCAAGAAATAATGTCAAGAACATGCTAAGTGTAGTATATCTGTATATATGTTTACTGCTGTTTTACTCATAAAAGATGTGAAGACAGCAGGAAAACAAATGAGAGCAATGAGGGCCCTATTTAAAGCAGAATCGTGATAGTTATAAGCCTTATGTCAAACAGAAGTTCTGTTTGGAGCTCAATGGACAGGTCTAACTATCAGTGACGTTGACTTGATCTATTGGCAGAAATACTGTTGCCACAGGCTATATGTATTTCTCAGATGTACTATACAAGAAATTAACATCAGCCAAAGGAAAAATATGTGAAGGTTTAAATCTTTATGAATGTCTCAGGGGCAAACAATAATTTGTACATTCTCATTAAAAAGTAAGCACGTCGGTGCTAAAGCTGTAAAAGATCTATTATGTGGTCTTCGGACATTTGGGTTGCAGACAGTTTAATATACCTCAGCTTTTATATCTTCCAGAATATCACTTGAAATATCTTGTTGCAAGAATTTCTTGACTGCAACTTCCTACAGGAGCAGCATATTAGTACAATGCAAAAAGGAACATTACGCAAATGGTAGTCGAAGACATTACTAGGATTCAATGAAAACAGAGTGAAAAGGGGAAGCATTTTTAAGTTAAATCAAATCAACTAATTTCGTGACATGTTACTTTTTGACTTTCAGTGATTAATTCCGAAGCATCTGACAGTTCAAGTGAGCAACGCAGGAACTGATTAAGGAATCATATCTAGAACAAACGTTAATCGGTCCATGATTATTATTTGAGGCAAAAGGTAGAGGAGACTCTACCTTATCAGTATACTGAAAACAACTATCAAAACAAGTAAGTTACAAAGCAGAGAGAACCAAAAGAAGAAGTGAAACAAAAGCAACAGCAAACGGGAAAAAAGGCCACCACCCGAGCAAGGACCACAAGTAGTTGTGGTTAATCAGGATGGCCCAAGCTTGCATGGACAGGAGGTAGCTTTCACTTGCCCTTGAAGTTCAGAGCTGCAACTCATCATACATGTGCCGAATGATATTGGCCGGGGGCAATGATCGGTTGCCAAAGATCAGCATATTCTAGGCCTTCCACAGGTGCAAGGCACAGGCATCAAAATAACAGGAAATAAGATTCACACGGCGCTGCTGCTAGCATGTGCTAGCCACGCTCTCACAGTAACACCGATGGTGGGCGAACGTGAAGCGAATTGTGCAAAGACAGTTTGCTGTCGGACTCTTCGGGCACTATCATAGTGAAGCATAATGTGGTAGATAGATCCAACTGAAGGACAACAATCACATCTAGCATGACACACCAAAGTCTTCTTGGCCATGTATCACGATGTTGATGGGGGCCTTGAAAGCAAGCCAGAGGAACACCATGTGCCTCAGCGGAAGGCATGTACCGATATACAATCGCTGCACGAGGCATCCATGATTACATTATCAGAGAATACGATTTGGTGTCTGAGTTACAGTCAGGTGTCTACGTGCAATTTGAAACTAGAGTTGGTAGTCGATGATTCGTTGTTGCTAGGTTCTACACGATCAAAAGTAAGAATTAATGCTGAACGTTGGAAATATGTTGACAATGATAGAAGAACCTAACTTTTAGTGATTGAAGTTAAACCCATTAGACAAAAAGTATGCGCATTATTCAACTTGGTGATAATTTTGAAACAGTTGAGCCATTTTAAATGAAAACTTACTGTTCCGTGCCATTCCCCTCTATACACTTCTCCAAAAGATCCTGAGGGGCAAAAGAGGAGAAAGTTGTTAGTTGAAAAAGTGCATTACAATACAACATTATTTTGTTTTTTGCTTTTCATGGGAAAGCTATGTCAGAGATTCTAAAGCACAAAAATGGAAGTGGAAGAAATACAATACAACGTTATTTTTTTTATTTTCCATGGATGATATAACATTATCTCAGGATATTTATTTCACGTTATTACATGGGAAAGCCATGTCTGGTGAATGGTAGCTCAGTGATACTGCAAACGAGCTTATAGTTAAAATTTCAGCAGAGCTAGGAAGAAACATAATTTACGGGTTGAGTGTACCTAGCCCAACACGTTCTCCCAAAGTAATTTCTTCCCATTGGATCTCGAACTCCGCCACATCATCCATAGCTATATCAGATCTTACACTCTCCGTCCCAATTGACTTGTCAGATATTCTTTCAGCCTCCCGAGGCACTTCAACCAAGACATTTCCTTGCTCAAGGGCATTCTCTTCTCCATGATCAATTTCCAGCTGATCTTTATCCCAGAAGTCATGTCTAACTCCATGGCCTGGTCCATTTGCCTCTGAAGAACTTGGCAAGCTAAACAATTGACAACCAGGATCTAAGTATTCATATTGCTTAACAGCAGCGATGTAGCAACAACTGCAGCAGCAGTGGCAGCAGCAGCGACCGGCACATCTAGTCTAATATCACTGTTAGATTTAGCTGCAGCGACGACCATTGAAGATGCAACCACTGCAGCAGTTGCAACGGCAGCAGCTGTAACAGGCATTTGCTTTATAAGTTGAAATGGATATTCCCGGGCAAGCGCTGATGGATCATAGAGAGGCAAAGAGGGATTAGCGTTATCATGGGAATTCGGCGGGTAATAAACACCCATTCCCTGGACAGGTTTAAGATCCAGAGGCATCCGATAAGGAACAGCCTTTGTTTGTTGTTCATGTACAGGATGAGGTGGTAACAAAGGACCATGATCACTTTCATCATGTGATGTTGATTCAAGTTCATTCATCCTCTTTATCATTTCACCTTTTGTTTGAAACAGAGATGTGTCATACACAATTAGGTCTTTTGGCTGTTCTCTAGATTCTTCTGAAAACAAATCAGGTGGTGGCACAACTCCATTTTCTAGTAATACAGCATGGATCTTCTCAGCTAACTGGGGGTTATCTTTTGCAGCACTAATCATATACTCTGAGACATCTTTCACCTTCGTCCTCCGTACAGCTGGAGAGCTGCCCTTCTGAGAAGACGAAGGTGAAGTTGACGATGCCTTGTTTGCTGCAAACGGCTTTTCTTTATTCTTCACAGCCACAGTATGACCTGTATTTCTAGATCCATGGGTAATAGGCAAACTTTCACTTGCATGTGAGCCAAACAAACTTGATTGCAAAGATCCTTGGTTAAGAGTCTGGCCAATTGTTGCACCATATGGATCCGAGTGCCCAGTATTGGTAGGTGTGGATCCTTTTGACTCGTTATCAAAAGAACCATACACAGAACTTGAAGCCTCACTAACAGAGGACCCCAACTGAGCGTTGCTATCATCTTTGTCACCGTGATGATTATCTGCGAAGAAATTTTCTTCAAATTCTCTACCCAAGTCTGCACCGTCTGAAGGAATAAGAGTACCAGGATCTGACATGAGATCGACAATGTACTCCCTGCAAAAATGTGAAGTATAGGTCTTACAATGGTAATTTATTAACTTAATGCAACTTGCCAACTTCCATTTTTCTCATTGTTAAAGTCGGGCAATAGAAACAATCTGTCGAGAATTGATAAGTACCTTCCATCATTCAATTTCACAATGTTCAATGCTCCATCGTCTGATCCAGTGTACTGCCTTCCTTTAACCAGTCGACAAGGAACATCAAGGTTGTCAGCCAACACCTGTATTCATGTTTGCAAGTAGTGGGTATTTAAATACCATAGAGAACTAAAGGACAAGTCTCACATGGTTGATGCTTACGCGATGTGCTTATTATGTCAGGAATTTAGCGCAAGGACTAGTGAGCGTACAGAATATAGCCAGCGTTTGTGCTACTGCTAGAACAAGGAGAGCGATAATGAGTTATGTACTGAACTGATATCTGAGAACAATAGATCAGGCATTGCATTTGAGAAATAAATGGACCTCAGCATTTTCGTATTCTAAATCCCATCAGATAAACTTCGCAATTAGAAAAAGATAGATGGCTCAGATGGCTGACTACGATGCAATAAGTTACTGACCTTAAATAGCAGCGCACGGTGACGAGCCAGACCAATCGTGAGCCGGCCAAGAGGCATAACTGCACTTCTTATACTTGCTCTCAGCGAACTGCTCATAATCTGGTACTTCAGCAGCACGTTTTCTGGATCAAAAACTGGTCCACCCATGTGGTTTGACACCAAAATAGCTAGTCTCTGGATCAAAACACGGCCAACATGATGTGAAGTTTGTGAGCGGAAGTCCACAGCCATGACGAGTGCCTTCTGCCCAAGTTCTACAAGCTCGGAGTCATGCGCTCTGTCGACCGAAACAGCTTCTGTTTTAGCTCCATGCGAAAAAGGCTGCTCATGCAGTTCCGCCAGGGAGGGTATGGTTGGCACTGCGGCCTTTCCCCCAATGGCCCAAATGTCATAGAAACCATCCAAGATTTTGTCGTCGTAGCTAAGGGCATTGAAACTCTGTGAAGGACGAAGAAATCTACCATATAAGGCAAGTAAGGAAAATGTAAGATTCGCACATATGCAGGGCAATGTTCAGCTAACAGTATATGATCGCTACTAAAGTCAAAAACATGTGGCAGATTTTTTAGGACTGCCAGTTAGGTATTCATGCGTCAAATTACTGTTGGCCAGTATCTCCCAAAGTAGCAGATTGGCTCATTGTTTCATTTGGATTTGCTAATGCCTCAACTTAGAAATTCTTATCTCAGTCGACCCAGTTTGGCCATCAGAATTGCCTCAGCCAATTGGGCTCCAACCCAGGTGTGCAAAATATTTTTTACAATTGGATGAAGACCCCGGGGTTTACGGTGTAGATTGAGAATTAAGGAATTATCAGTGGACTTGCCCCTGGTCAACCTCGAACCCAGGTGTAGAACATATGTCAAGCGAAGTTGCATAACTACAGTAGCACCTATTCGATCACCCCTTCGATGATTGAATTTGGTGGTTGAATTTCACAGCTATCAAATGATTAACACCATGGTCACTTGGTCAGCAATTCCTAGTACACATATTGCAGCAAACAAATGTGTGATACGATCTCGTTTCTAGTAAGCTAATGGATGTACTTAGCAACCAAACCGACATTTGGCATCACTAAAGCACGAGCTGAGACCCCATGGCAGTCTTCAATGCGGACCAGGCACGGTGAATAGGCAAATAGTAGTAAGAGAGGCGTAGGTAGGATCGGGGCAAGTGGAGGGAATGGAGGTAACAAGTGAGGTACCCAGTAGCGGAAGGCTAGGACGTCGGCGGCGGGGCTCTGGAGCGGGCATGAGCCGAGGCTGATCTGCTTGGCCGCCTCGATCTGCATCGCCTCAGGGTCCTCCCGCGCGCTCATCTCCAGCGCCAGCTGCATGTGGTACTCCTCCAGCGCCACGCCCTGCTCCTCGATCTCCCTCTTCCTGCCCTCCACCTCCTTCACCGCCGCCTCCTCCACCTTCTCCTCCACCCTCCTCTCCTGAAGCGAGGCCGCCAACGCCAGCTCCTCCGCCCCCGCTTCCGTCTCCAGCGCCGCCGGCAGAGGCGGCGTCGGGTGCGGGCGCCCGGCTACGGAGCTGAGCCAGCTCGAGATTCCGGACGCGTGCTTCGCGGGCTCGCCGCCGCCGCCCTTTTTGGAGAAGGGCGAGGAGGCGCCGTCGCCGGCGGAGTCGCCGATGTGGAGCTTCCTGAGGAAGTTCTTCATCGCGCGCGCCGCCCGCCGCCGCCGACGACGCTATCTGCTGCGGTGGTGGTGGTGGGGCGGTGGATCCAGCATCGCTCCGGGCGCAGCGGAGGAGACGAAATAGCCTATTGCCAGGAAGCGAGGAGGGGAGGGAGCAGCCAGCCGCGATATTGACCTGCCGCATTAACTTAACCCCGCTCGTGTTACCATACCATATCTGCTGCTGCTACGTACGGGGTGAGCTTAGCTTAATTCCATGGAGGAGACGTGATTGGAAGGCACTGTGCGCCATTAATTTACAAAGTTTTTCCTTGTTCCGGTAGCAAGGAACGTTCTGGTGCGGCTCGGACGCGGGGGCGGCGGTGGCGATGACGTGTGGGACCACGTGAAACCCGTGCCTACACGGCAGCGACGTGACCACTCGGCGGGGGGAAAGCGGAAAAACTCGTGGAAGTGGACATGCGGGAAGGAACAGAGCCGGCGACGATGGCTGGCGGCGTGGACCCGCCGGAGCAGATCTGACCGGCGTGGACCAGGCTCACCGTGGACGGTAAAATAACTCCCGCTGTGGCGTGGGTCTGGCGCCGATTGCGGGCGTCCCACTTGCCGCGGCGCTGCGAGCAGGGAGGCAAGTTGGCCGGCCGTGCACCCTCAGCATGTGGGCCCTCGGATCCCCATGCTCCCGCGAGAGTGGCGTGCTGCTGCTGCTGCTGTCTGCTGTAGTACCCACTTGGATAGGGTGGTGCGCGCGGTCGGCCCCACGGAGCAGCCACTAGACCCTGCAGGATTTGATGAGGCCGTGTCGTCCTTGTTCCCCGCTCCTACTACTTGTCCACTGCCCAAATCTTCTCGATTCGTGCCGATCGAGGTGGGTTTGAGACGAGTTTATGGGTCCGTGCATAAACAAATTCATGGTCCTTGCTCTGCCATGTTGGCATTGGTAATCGGTTAGGGTTTGTTCGGTTCTAGGATGGAGTGGAACGGCCGTTCCACACCCAGAACCCATTCTTGTGTTCGGTTAGGAAGTGGAATGGAATTCACTGGTCCTCAAAATGGAATATTCGCCCTATATGCGGAATGCACTCGTCCAGCCGAATCGGCCGGACCGAGTGGAACAGCTCACTAACGAAAAAATTAGCGATGCCTCACCTCTTCCTCGTCTCTCGAGTGCTCACTAGCCGGCGGCGCGGACGGACGACCAGCCCCAGCGCCGCCCCGAGTCCGCCCCAGCGCCGCCCTGAGTCCTCCGCCTGTCGCTGACCACCTCCCAGCGCCGCCGCCTGCCGCTGACCACGTCCCAGCGCCGCCACCCGACGTGCTGCTTCCCGTGCAGCAGGCCACGATGGGGTTGAGGACCCAATTGCTTTTTTAATTTTTGTTCAAGGTCCTCTCTATAAAAATTTGGACCTGTTTGTAATTAAATTCCTGTATTTAGAGGACCTATTAATATTAAACTTGCTTAATTACAGTAATTACTACACTCTTCAAAGCTTTACACCACTGTTCCATTCCACCTCATTTTGCCTCTACCGAACATAGGAACGGAATGGAACCGTGACATTCCATTTTAGTGGAATGGAACCGTTCCATTCCATTACACCTAATTCTACAACCGAACACACCCTTAATCACCTCGGTTAGAGCGACTCAGCTGCTATAGCATTTCCGCCCCGATGTCAATAGATGATCATACAACAATTGTGACGGATGGCTGCTATTGTGAGCGTCGGCTAATGTTGTTATCAGGAACGAAGCCATAAACAAATGACAATGGGTATTTATGTCCTCGCTATGACACTTGGCCAGCTTCTATAAATATTCTTTAGATAATTTAATTAGTGAAGGTTTTTATTGGGGTCAGCGGACCCTAGTGCCATTGAGCCCGCTCCATCTCTGTCTGCCATCCTATTGGAGTCGGCTGCCCCAGCGTCACTCTTAATAGAAAAACAAAACTTATAAAACGACCAAATTATATTCGAACTTAAGATAATTTAAAATCTTAACTTAGCATAAATTTCGCATGTGCATACTCAAAACATTCTTAAATAAAACTGATAATAAGTAGGGTTCCATAGCCCTAACTTTCGTCGGAGTCGATAACGATCACCAATGCAGCCAGTATGGTGGGAGTCGGCGGTGCCATAGACGCTTCGATTGATGCCTGCATGTCGGGCCACTGCCTGGTTCGAACTCCTCTTCCTCCTCCTCCAGTGGCGGGCGCACCCACCTCACTCTGCTACCGTTCGTACACCATGCAGGAGTTCTGCGCGGTGTCAGGGTCGACGGGGGAGAGTAATCGCTCGACGAAACCCACCCGGCAGTCGGGTTCCAGTCGTGAGAGGTGGGGGAAATTGGAGCCACGACTCGTACTCTGCCTGCACATGCTGGTCCCAGAGGAGCACTGACATGGCGGTGGAGGGATGGAGTCATTCCTCCCCCGATATGATCGCTCGCGTCTTGCGGATGAGGGTGTGACATGCCTCGTTGTTGAGATGAAAGACACAATCAACGGTGTGGGATTGGTCTGACAAATTAGAAAAATCGGGGATTAGATGGAAGAGTTTCCCACTTCACAACAAACTCAATATCACTTGAGATCTTCAATGGAAAAATTAAGTGACATTTTTTTCTGGAGATCCAATTTTGTTTATCCAATGGGTATGTTTATGAAGAGATTTTTTTATAAGTCTCAACCGATTTTGAAGAGGTGCAACTCTAATTCAATAAAACGTGCAACTTGCTTTTTTCAGCTGGTTCCACTTTTGTATTTAAAAAATGCAAATTGCATTTTTCACTAAACTGAGATGCACTTTTCTAAATTGATCGAGACTTGGAAAAATATTAGTCTAGCGAGGCGAGACGTAGCTATTACTGTATCATTCATTATGTTTGTGTGTGGATTTCTATCCGGCCGACCTCCCAAGTCTTAACCATCACATAGTGCAAATGTTGCCGATACTTAGCAAAGAAGTTGTTTCAAGAGCGTGTGTTTCCGGACAATTTATATACTCCATCATCGATCGGTAGGTCACAACCTAACCATCGTATCCCAGCATAGTCAGCTTCCGTCATTTTCAGAAAATTCTAGGTGCGGAAATATAATAAGTAGAAACTTTAAACAAATACGTCATGTGGTGCGTATGCTCTACCTACAGATAAGAATAAGTAGACTCCGGATCAAGCCCGAAATAAATAGTACTGTACTCCACGAGATTCAGTAAACCACAAGATTCAGGCGGGAATATAGTACTGTATTATTCATCAGTGGGTATGCAATAAAACGACAACTAACTAATATACTCCTAGTTCGAGCCTTCTAGGTGGGGTAAAGTATTCAACGGCCAATGACGGCCAACTAGACATTTCATCGTTCACGGCAGATCAATGCCAATCTGTATCTTCTTTTTTTCGACCACGTAAAAGCTTTGAGATTCGCAAAAAACAAAACAGAAGTGGAGAAGGACCAGGAGCAGGCCGGCGGCAGGAGCTCCACCGGCCTGGATCCTGGCCGGCAGCAGGAGCTTCTCGCGCGTGGAGACGATGACTTGGTGGTTTGATTTGTAAGAAATTAAATTAGGGAAGGGGGTTATTGTAAAATGGACCGTAGTTCAAAATTAGACCCCGCGACAAGTAAATCCGAACGGAGGGAGTATGTTGTTGTCATCATCGTTGAGTCATCTACTCGTCTAGGCGGCCAGCACCGGCAGCAAAGTTTCGCATGTACTCTCTAGTCTACACGTACTCATCCATGAGCAGATGAGCTGGAAAAGCGCCATGCCGGATGTGGAAGCCAAAGTGAATCCATTGGGTCTATTCAAGTATATTACATATGTAAACAAGTGGTTTTATGTTTTGAATTATCCGGTATGTTTTCACCCTTTAGTTTTAATATATAACACCCTTTACTAGTGTAGCTAATATGTTTGGACATTGGTTAGATGGAGTAGATAAAAAACCAAAGCCCGTATTCGCATAGGTACTTGTGCCTTTGTTTGGGCCATTTGGAACTGTCAAAATAATGTGGTTTTTAATAAGACTAGAGATGCTCATTTTTTGCATGTTGTTCACCGAGCTCTCTACTGATACATATGTGGTCCTTCCTCTTGCCATAGGACCAGCGAGCACTTATGGATTTTAGATGTACCCGGTTGATGGCGGTTGTTCGAGCTATCTTCAACCAAAATGGTTGGCGACATAATAGAAAACTTCAAGATGCGTAGTCTTCGTTTTAGCGCTTTGTTTCAGTGGCTAATTCATGTAGCCACTCTCGTTGATCCTTAAATGTAATAAGAATATTGATACACTTGATACTTTTTCCCTTATTAATATAAAACGGCTGTGTGCATCGTTATGATGCAGAGGCTGGAGCTATGCTCCCATTTCTAAAAAAACGTTATGGTATTTTAGTTTACTAGTATGATGTTTTTGAGTGGTATAGTCGCCCTGTTAATGATCAAATCTAGAGTGAACCCATAAAAAACAATCCTGACTCCGCCCTTGCACGTGGACATGCCCCAAGTAGCGAAAAATCCGTCACAGAAAACCAATCACACCATAGGGCATCCGCGATAAGGATTCAAGTGGGATGGGAACAGGATGACCGCCTCCCGTGAGATCTTATCCGTCGGGACTAATCGGGAGAATCGGGATTTCAGGAATTGGGATACCCGGGTCCCATGGGACCCGTCAATTTCTTCTACGCATGTCAGCCTGTGCGACCGGTCGGCATCGCGCATGATGCAGTTGCAGCGCACGGTGGCGACCGAGACAGTGCCGAGGTCGCCCGGCGAGGAACGACGACGCGGCGGCGGCAGTCGCGTGTGATGCCTTTGCAGCGCACGGTGGCGGCCGAGAGGACGCCGAGGTTGGCAGGATGCACGGGCGTGGCGTAGCAGGCGACCTAGACGAAGCAGCGCAGGCACACCAGGATGGCCGCACCTGGGTTGCTGACGTCGGCGCCGTCGCCGGTGGCCTTCCCGAGCACCCATCCCGAATGGATCCCGCTGATCCAGCCGCGGCCGCAGCAGCCACCGGAGAATCCCACAGATCTCGGGTGCCGAGGTCGTCGTCGCCGATAGTGGGGAGCAGCAGGAGAGCCAAGCTGAGGGGATGCGCTAAGGAGGCCGGCCGGCGGCGCTGGGGAGCTGCTCGTGGTGCCTCACGATCTAAGATGGGGGAGGAGCTAGCTCAGCCACCGTAAAGTGGGCTGTAGATGGGTTAACTGGGCTCTTCCCATTTAACCCGTAAAGGATTACTGGGTGTTTGTAGCGGGATAAGTGGGATTTGTAGGGTGGGATGGGACGCGGGGGGACCGGTGGAAAGTCCCATCCCACTTGCAATCTTAATCCGCGATGTAGAGGATGGTAAATGCGCCACGAACGAACACATTGTCTCGGAGTGACCCACAACGCACAAATTGACATGTCTGTTGTTGTTGTCGTCGTCGTCGAGTCATCTACTCGTCTAGGCGGCCAGCACCGGCAGCAAAGTTTTGCATGTACTCTAGTCTACACGTACTCATCCATGAGCAGATGAGCTGGAAAAGTGCGCATGCCGGACGTGGAAGCTAAAGCGAATGTCTCGGTCTATCAGATTATCAGCTACCAAGTTCCCAGCTGCTTTTAGCGAGATATTGTGCGGCCAATAATACAAGATGACAAGTTTCAGCTGCCCATGTTTTCCTCCTTCTGCGTCACTGGTTGCCACTAACTTGCTGAGAATATATAGTGTCATCACAGACAGAGACAGCTGCTGGCCTGGGTGCGTTTTGCCCAAAAGGAGACTGCGTTGCAGCGCTGGACATCTTATCGTATGGGTGGATTTCAGTTCTGGTCGAGACAGGGCATGTGCAGGTTTGCACACGTTCTTCAACCCGTACTGTACCTGGCACTCGTATTTGAGAATATACCTGGGTGTAGTCACAACTACAATGCAAATTGTATAGACATGCTACAGCATAATGCAACGAGTTAAAAAATAAATAGTACTGTACATCATAATACAAACAAATTCATATAAGAACATGGGTGCTTACAGCATCTCGATTAGGACACCTAGACAAAGCCCCTAATAACCCCAGTTTTCGGTAGGAAAACCATCTTCGTTTTCCCGCCACGAGTGAATGAGTAAGGTCTAATTTAATCTGTGATATGACATAACAAGAGCTTTAGTCTGAAACAAAGAAAAAGGCGTGTGATGCACTCACGAGGGGAGGAAGGTGGGGATGACGTCAAGTCCGCATGGCCCTTGTAGGTTGGGCCACACACGTGTTATCGATGGAAAGCAATGTTGTAAGACATCTCCCCTCCGACCCATTTCCAATTGTTGAAGTGGCAGGCAATTCCACAACGTGGTATTTTCCTTCGCCTCTGACCGCCATTCTGTATCATCGAACCTCCACCGCCACCTCCTGTAGGAAATCGCTCTAAACCACTGTGACTGCCATGCCTACTTGCTTGGCCACTTTATCTTCCATTGATGCCCACGTCGACCGACCTTAGAGGCACAACCTTCACGACCACCCGACTCTAGGGCACCCCATATCAAGTGCCCGCTAGTGTGTCCTATCGTGGACGTCCCTTCACGACAACTTCTCCCGCAGCCTGCCATGGATGATCGCCATCGTGGCCACGTCCCTGCCTCGACCCTGGTGTTTCTATCTCCCTGTTTGTGCATACCACATAACACATTCATTTTCTCTCTTGTCGTTGTGTCATCGGGTCACAACAAGGAGACCAAGGTCCAATAGATCAATTAGGCGATTTGGAAACTCTTGCAACGCTGGCTTGTTGAGGTATGGGCCAATTTCGGCATGTCACTTGCCACGACTGGTCTTGTCAATTGTGCACTCTCTTACGGTTCCTTTTTGGATTATCAAAACCAGGTTGGGAAAGCGGCCATGGAGATTGAATCCCTCGTTGGTATCTAAGGAAAGAGATTCTAAATCTCAAATATGCGCTCCGAGAATATATATATCTATGTTAGCCAGCAGTGCGGGCTTTTCCCCGGTATTCCCACTGTGTCCTCTGACGGCCTCGTCTCATCTTTGTTTGGGCTAGTTTGGCTATATAATTTATGAAATCCATCGAAGAGCACTACTGGAGAAGTCATTTTCTACGTGCTTAGCAAATTGGGGCACCCCAATTAAGGTTATTTTGCAGACTATGTTTCGGGGATATAAATACTACCTCTTTTTATAAGACATCCCCATGTTTATATTACTTGATTAATCTTTGACTGTTGTATACTCAAAAGTTATTTGGATTTGATCAGCAAAGTTCGCACCATATATTTGTAAAAAAAGAGAGAACGTTTTAAAATTTGTATATACTTACTAACATACACATATAAACATATCAGTCAAAGTTGCCTCTTGAATATTGTGCTCATATCTTGATTTGGTTGGTTTTCTTGTAATGCTTCTTTTTTTTCAATTGCACACAACTTTTGTTATCCGGTAACTTAACATTTTTATTAGGGTTATAATTGTTTTAGTGATATGGATAATAATACTCCCTCCGATCCATATAAAGTGTCGAGGGAAATCGATCAACATGCCATGCACAAGTTGTTTCCTATACTAGCGACACCTTTTGTGGAACGGAGGGAGTACATTGTATATATCGATGTGTTATGTATGGCGTGTACAGTGTACCTACTACATACACGAGGCAGCTAATACGGGAAGAGCGGTAATGTTTGTCTCTGTACCCCGGTATCCATTCCAACGGTAACTTTCGTAGGAATTCCGTAACATTTTCACCGTTTCTGCAAAAATTTCCTACTCCCTCCGTTCTCAGTGTGTAGATACATACAAATCTAGAAAAGATCGAGACATCCTTTTGTGAACGGAGGGAGTACCTTCAAGCAAGCTGCGGTTAATCTGCACCGTCCGTTCAGAAGGTGCCACGACCATCGGACGGCCAGGGTCCTCCCTAGTCTCGCGGAAAGTCCGCTCTGTTCCTCTCTCCAAGCTGGCCACCACCACCGCAGTCGGCAGTCCAGCGCAGCAAGCAAAAACCAATCAAATCCTCTGGGACCGCCGCTCGCTCGCCTCGCCTCCTCCGCCGCTTCCTCACCGGCGGCACGCTCGATCGCCCGTTCGCCCGCCCTCATGGCTCTCCGCGTGGCGTCGCCGCCCTGCGCCGCGGGCCACCACCTCCCCTCCTCCTCCCCGCCGCCTCGCCTCGGCGGCAGGCGCGTCTCCCGGTGCCTCGCCTCCGCCGCGCCGCGCCGCACCGGACGTCCGCAGGTAGCCCACGTGCACCCGCTATAGCTTCTATGCTTTCCATCACGAGCGTACGGTGCCCATACGGTTATTATAGGTAGTTGTTGTTGTTGCTACCTGCCAATGATTGGGGATGGTATTCAGGCGGATTTGTTGCCCGCTGTTTAGGTAACTCCGGTAGCTGAGCCGAGCGATTGTGGGCGTTGGGGGACGCCGATCGCTGCCGTGTAGTTCAAATGTGGGTTCATTAGGTGTGTACGTCCGATACATGCTTTCCCCCCTTGTGAATGGACTCTCCAGACACACGGTTGTTCGATTGAAACAGTTCGGTCGGTCTCTGAACTTGGAGGGTCGTACTAGCGTGTCAACCGCCTGAGGGACAATGATACGCAGAATTAGGTAGGCTTAACTAGCTTGTGAGACATGAATTGCCGAACCCTTGATTTTCGTCCTGTATTTGGAGGTTGGTTGCATGTTGTGCTAAATAAAACGGTGTTGCTGGCATGGTCGGCAAGCATGCTCCATGCTCTCGCTATGTTGGTTTTTGGATCTGGTGCTGTATGCGGAGTGTGTATGAGTAGCTGGGAGTGTTAGTCAGGGGCATCATGCTTGTGGAAAATCTTATAATATGCAGATGGAAATTGTTTCTGGTGAGGAAGACTGGAAAGTAGGCTGGTAAGGTGTACCTAAAATGATTTGCAGAGTTCAAATGGGATTGGCATGCATATTCTGTTAGGCAAGTCCTTTTGCTGTGGTGATGTTTCCAGAAACATACAGCATCATGGTCATGTAGTTTTTCTCGAACTAAATATCATCGTCTGTTGGTCTGTAGTGATAATTCAGGAAGTCTTTGTGGACTGAAGTGGGTTTCAAGTGCAATGATCGTGGTCGGTTGATCAGATTATACTATTACTAATACTATTACTAATATTATCTGGGCTGAAAGATGATTGGTTTCCTAGCTAATGTTTTGTATTTAATGCCTAAAAAGTTGCGCTGTTTTTGATATATGATGCTGTCAAGGCCATATAATTTGATATCATTTCTCTTCGATTCAATTTTCTACCACAGTTCGTACCAAAGCAATTTTAAACAGTGATGGCGCCCCTGGAACGAGCGATTCTCCACATGTGGTGTGTTTTGGGGAATTACTGATCGACTTCGTCCCAACTGTCAGTGGCGTATCATTGGCAGATGCATCTGCCTTCAAGAAGGCTCCAGGGGGTGCACCTGCCAACGTTGCGGTTGGAGTAGCTCGTCTTGGTGGGTCATCAGCATTCATTGGAAAGGTAATTTGTATTTTCTTTCTTCCTACCTCTGCATGCTGTAATGCAAGAGCAAAACTCAAGCATGTGTAAATACACTTCAACTCAAAACTGGAAAGGAAAATACATGCAGATCAGTCTGTGCCAGTTTATTGTTTAATAAACAGTTCGTAACACCTGCATAGTACATACACCCTTTTAATATGATTGATAAATTGCACTTTGGGTCCCATGATTTTCACTTAGGCGGGTCTCAAGTATTTGATCTTGTGGGGAAGTTTCTAAACTTGTAGAACTGTCAGAAACTCATCTGCTAGTTCACATACTCATATGAAGCATTTGAATGACTAGCAATAGTTCTCCAGCGCCGCATTGCCTAGAAACATGTGCATATTCCTAGGCTCATTGTTGTAGCGGACTTGGATACTTCTTTGGTTCTATAGGCTGGCACATCTTGGTAGTACACACCTTGAATCTTGCCTACGAGTACAATATCACCTCTCTTCTCTACCGAGATTGAGAGATCGAGGAAAGCGGTACAAGAGCCAAGAAGCGGTTCCACATTTGCATATTTTGATACTTGATCTAGCTGATAGATTGATCCGAGATAACTGTAAGTTTGGTGATCCTCAAGGACGATTTCCATGTTTAGGAATCTTTCAAGAAGATGATTTGGGTAAATGCGATGATTTTTATATTTAGAGACCTAAAGTGTGATGTGCTCAATATCATTAATTTCACATTGCATTCACCTCATAATGCATTCCTATGTGTACCTGGTGTTTTTCAGCTCCTGTATTTAACAGTGAGCACATGCAGGTTGGTGATGATGAATTTGGATACTTGCTATCAGATATGCTGAAGGAAAATAACGTGAACAATCAAGGATTGCTGTTTGATACGCATGCTAGAACAGCTTTGGCATTTGTGACACTTCGAAGTGACGGTGAACGCGAATTTATGTTTTACCGTAATCCAAGTGCAGACATGCTGCTTGAAGAAAAAGAGCTCGACCTTGACCTTATCAGGAAGGTAGGAAAATTGCATGGTGTTATGATGTTATGGCAGCTATGCCTCTCAACTACCACAGGCTTGTTTACTTATGTAATATGTATGTGACTAGCAGAATTTAACTTTACCATGGCAACCATGCTAGGCAAAAATCTTCCATCATGGATCAATAAGTCTGATAACGGAGCCATGTAAAACTGCACATATTGCCGCTTCCAAAGCTGCTAAGATGCTGGGGTACTAATTTCATATGATCCGAATTTGAGGCTCCCACTGTGGTCATCAGCTGATGATGCTAGAGATGGTATCCTGAGTATATGGGACACTGCTGATATTATCAAGGTAACAACTATTCCCTCCGTTGGGAAATAAGTGTCGTGGTTTTAGTTCAAACTGGTAAAAGGCAGCAGCCTGCAAGTTATTTGTCTTCAGCAAAGGCTTATTATCTTGGTTATGCATCCGCTTTGAAAATAGGTAAGTGCAGAGGAGATTTCCTTTTTGACGAATGGAGAGGATCCATATGATGATTCTGTTGTGAAGAAACTTATCCACCCAAACACGAAGTTGCTTCTTGTCACTGAAGGTCCAGATGGCTGTAGATATTATTCTAAGGTAATTTCTATCTATGACATGCATATTACTCATTACTATCTTTAGTCATTTGTTGCAAGTTTGCAGTAACTTCTAGGTGTGTTGGTACGGGATTGCTGAAATGCAGCCGCTGTTTTTGGTATCTCCTCGAACAAACTTGGCTGTGTCGCACAAGTCATACAGCAATAGCATTTGATATATTTTCCTGAAGTATAGAAAAAACGTGGTGTGGAGCATACGATGGATTTCTCTCTTGTCCTTGGGAGACTTCTTTTCCTCAAGTAGTATAACAGTTGATCTGTTGTGACCATGTTCAAACCTATAGGATGTAGAATACAATATTCCTCACTATCTCATGCATTTACCTACTGGTCTTGTGTAATTAAGTTTACATCTCAAACATGCATCGAATTCGTGTCAGTAACTAAGTCTATATAACAATATGAATTATTGTTCTTCTTGCAAAACAACAGGAATTTAGTGGGAAAGTTGGTGGACTGAAGGTAACTGCTGTTGACACCACTGGTGCTGGGGATGCCTTTGTTGCTGGAATATTATCTAAGCTAGCTGTGGATTTGTCAGTTCTTCAGGTATGACTAGTACTGACAGAAATGGAAGTACATTCCTTTTGTTTCTTTTTCAGCCTGTAGAGTCAATTAAGCACGCATTACTCTTCCTGAATATGCATTGTAGATGGAAGTATGAAATGATTTCCAAATGAAGAAGCGATATATCGTTTTGATATCTGAAGAGAGTCCAAATTTTTAGTTTCGATTACCTTATTGAGAAGGGGATCACAGCTCATGTGCTGAATGTTATGGACTCCTTTTGGGTATTAGGTTATCCTTCCAAGTACTCTGAGTCAGAGCTTCATCGTGACTGAGGACAAGCCTCACCGAACGCATGAGGGCGAGCTGAGGTTATTTTATACTCTGCGTTAGAACCCTGCAGCCTACCATCTTCTTCGTTGCCCACATAAATTCCCAGCACGGAAAGCCTAGTCATCCATATTACTCAAGGCCGAGCAGCTGCAGTGCTGAGCAGGCAACCACAAAACTGACATTCTTAAACAATCTTGACATTATGTATCTGTTTTTGTTGAAGATTTGCGATCCATTTCATCAAAAAGCTATATCAACATCTCTGGAATAACGTTGTCAATTTGATCTTCCAGTTAAATAGTTGCTCTTACTAAAATAGCAGGAATATCGGTAATGCTGTACTAGTCATTTTCTAGGTGCATAATCCCTCCATTACAAATTTCAAGTCATACAGTTTTTGCAACTTGATTTAAAATATGAAGTGTGTGCAGAACATTAAAGATGCTTTCTCTGTCTCATTTATATCTCCAATGCGTGTGGCTAAAAACATGCATACTAACCGCCATTCCTTGCTGCTGAAATATGGATACCGCGATCCTTTGTCTATACGATTCTCTTGGTTTTATGTCTTCGTTCATCCTCTTAGTGGTCGGTCAACAGGCCTTATAAAATTATATGGACGGGGCTAGTTATTGTGTAGGCATACTAATCTGCAAGTATTTGTGTCATACGTGTGACATGGAGTCTAGGAAAGAATATGCCCCATGTACACGATTCCATGCATCCACCATACATGTGTAAATCTTATTAAGATTTGGGAAAATATTCACAGCCTAGGCATGCTAAAGAGACGAGTAAACCATGTTTCTTGAGATGGCACTGCTTTCCAAGCTACCCTGCTGCTATTACTTGTCTGCCACTGCAACACTAGTCGGAAAGGCGGCTGACCGGGATTTATTGCTAATGCTTATTACTGTTGTGGTGGTCTAAACAGGACGAAGCTCGGTTGCGAGAAGCCCTGAGGTTCGCAAACATCTGCGGAGCTCTCACCGTGACAGAGAGAGGAGCGATCCCTGCAATGCCCACCCCACAGCAAGTGGCTGATGCCCTGGCCAAGGTCGTTGCTTAAGTAAAGCAAGGCGCGTTGTCCTCATCTTGTTTGTCCGTGTAAATTTGCTGCGTTTCGCCTGTCATGTTGTTAGAATAGGTTCAGTTTGGCCCTTGGATTTGGTTCACACTGTTTGGCGCCTTTCCGCGGTAACGCAGGGTTACCGGCCAACCGAATAAGATGCAAGATGCGATTTGCTGTCCGATTTCGATTGTAAAATTGGGGTTTTGAGCCGGAGAGCTGGCTACTTGCTGTCGTTGGATGATTTTACCGCATTTATCTGAAGGTTGGGAGAACGTGTAATGGAGGTGGTTGTCTTCCGAAGTGGGCTCACTTTGCAGGCCAACCAAATAAGATTTGCAGGCCATTTTCGCTTGTAAAGTTGGGGTTTTGAGCCGGAGAGCTGCTTCTACTTGGCTACTTGCTGCGGTGTATGCTTTTACCGCATTTATCTGAACTTCTGAATGTTGGGAGAACCTGCAATGGAGTTGGTCGTCTTCCGAAGCGGGCTCACTTTTCCTATCTCCATCGTCTCTAATTGGGCGCAATGTTGCAAGTGGGCTTAGTAACTCAACTAGGGAACCACCGGGAGTATGCAACAGTCCGAACGTTAATACCACATCACTGGTTTGCATGTTTTTTCTCTCTTAGGCTGAGCTAAAATGTGGTATCTCAAGTTGAGCTGGCTCATGCCAGCGTGGTTCCCGTCACATGTGCTGCTACAGCAACCGCTCAAATTTGTTTTTTAACTGAGCTCGAGTTGGCGACAAGGATAAGGTATATAAGATCCCTCCTTGTCTGTACGCGCGGGAGCATTTGAGAGGACTGAACTTGAGGGCGACCTTCGTCCTAACAAAAGCTTGGAGTGGACGTCAGTCCAGTCCACCGCGCCGGCCGAAGAATGTTGGCCGAGATCGCGCGATCTTGTCCGCCTAGCCGTTCTAGACGCCTATGACTTCTCTTCAGTTGCTAGCTCTACTCGGCACCATTCCAGTACAGTACACCACCATGCCCATCGCCCGTTGCCCTGAAATCGTGGTCACGAGAGCGACGATCAGAGTGCGTGCGTGTGTGGATACACGGAAAGGAGGAGCCCAGGTTTTCAGGGGATTTTTACGCATGATTTCCGACATGAGAATCGGCATCCACATAAACACAAGTCCAAGGCGTACGTATAATCCTCGCTAAAGAAAAAAGAAGGTCCAAGCTAGCTAGTTCCTGCTACAGGCCACCATTTCACCCTGGTCCCCGAGAGCTTCTTCACACACGCCATTAGACTGCGTTATCTACCGCCATTCCAGGCTGAGGCGGCCGATCGAGGTTTGACCGGTCAGAGAGATCGGCGATCGATCTTAGCAGGTCAAACTGGTCAAAGCCATGTTAGGGAATGATGAGGATTTTACATCAGGGAGCACGTGCCGTTGCCCGTGGGGAACCGGGGAATGTGGTTTGATTAAGCAGATCGAGCTTGGAGGATAACATAACATAGCAAGGCAATTCTCCCAACTCCCAAGCGGGGAGAAAACAAACAGCAACAATGCTACTACGTGCGGCGCCATTTTCGCGTGGCCAATCCGATCGGGTCGCCTTGTCGAGCTTGGTGGCATCGAGTTCCACACACAGAAAAAAAAAGAGCGGACCCACGTGATTCTCGTCGATGGGCCGCTGGCCCATGTCCTCCTCAATCCGGGCCTCCACCTCGCTTTGACGCATCGGTTAGTCCAACGCTATTGTATGCGTGCAAGGGAAGTGTTTGGCGAGTGGTGGCCAAGTCCGGCCAAGTCAAAACCCGGGTAGACAGAACAAAAATGCTCCACTGCACACCCACATTGCATTCATTTTTTCGACAAAGACATATTGCATTCATGAGTTCTTTTCTTCATGTGATGAACTGAATCCATGGATGAAAACAAAGCAAATCCCCGGCGGCCGGCACCGGAAGCCCATGCATGCCCGGGGAGGGGATGCCTCCCCGGAGCACCCGGCCATAACCGGCACCGGGAGATGGAGCAACGGCGCACGAGCATGGTGGACGTGGACTCGTGCTTGCTTGCCCCGATTCATGCATGGCTCCCAGCACAAAGACTCTCGATCGCATCATCCGAATCTCCACACTCTTCGGTCACGTCCCCGTCATGCACGCATAGAATATCCCATCGATCGTATGGTGGAATGTTTGGTATATGCCCCTACTCTAGTCTACTATCTACACTCTAGTAGCCAAAGACCCCATTCAATAGCCCACAGATTTTTTTTTTGCTTCCAACGAACTCAAACAATTTGATTAATTCCGGGAAACATGCTTGGCTGGACAATCAAACAATAGTTCCTCACATTAGGAGCCAAATCCCCCATTTCATGGATCAGTTGGCGATGCAGCGGGAACGCTACTAGGCATCGCTTTTGCACAAAGAAGTACTCCACAAAGAAGGCTAATAATATTTATACCGGTCTAGTTAAGGAAACAACATGGCTTAATGATCTAATGCCACCATAAAGCTAGGCGAACATTTGGAATCTTGATCAGTAGTTTACTTTCCTGGTCCTTCTCCCACAAAAAGGCCTTGCTAGCCAGCCAGGTAGAACAAGGAATCCTTTTCTATGAGCATGTCATCTGTTTTTTTTTGGCTATCCCTTCACTTTTTTTTTTGCAAGAAGGATACAGATCTATTATACAAGTTCAAAATAAGTACAAAGCCCCTCGTACATAGTAAGAATTACATCAAGACCTTTGGACCACCTAACGACCACTACCGCCGCTGGAGCGAGCGTCGCCGCTCTCCTACCGGAGATGGCCTAACGTTGTTGATGACATCCGGAAAGTCTTCGTGCACGTGCCCCAAAGGACCAGCGCCCCTAGCCAAAGCTGTCGCCATTGAACTTTTGAATTGATCCGAATCTTCTGACACCAAACCAGTAACATCCGCAGACTGAACGAGATCCACCACTCCATGGGAACAACGACCCAGACGATTTCCCGGCGACCTCCACGCCACCGGCGAAATTGCCGCCGACGAGGTGAACGAGGAGGCGGGTATAGCTTTATTCGTATCTCGCACAGAGCCGCCATGGCCACCATAACGTTGATGCCAGCTGACAAAACTCTAAATTTAGAGACCCTACTACAACGTCGAGCGCAGGTAAGGTCTCGCCGCCGGACCGGCAAATGGAGGAGGCGGAGACTCTTCGATTCACGGTCGGAGATGACAGAGATGAGGCATATGGCGGCGGCTAGGGCGAAACCCTATATCGCCAACGTCTTCTTAGTCGTGGGAGAAAAAGTTTCGTAGATAGATGTTGTTTAACTCATCACTTTAATCGATAGTATCTCCTAGAGGCCCAACAAAAGAGTGCATTTTGCAAGTGTTATTTGAAGCAAATACTAAAGCCCTTTGTAATCCAAAAGAATTTTACAGAAAAATCGAGGAGTGGTACTCATAGAAATTTCCATACATGCTTTGTTTGATTATATCGAATCCTATAGGACTTTTTCATACATGGATTTTCTCTTTTGCAATACATTTCACATCGATTTTTTTTATTAGCTCTAGTTTCCTAGAGGGTTTCTTTGTTTTATTTATGTGGTCCATAAACTTGAGTATAAATTCAATTTTATAGGAATCATGTTGAAATGACATTAATCCTATGTTTCCCATGTATATGTTTTTACTATAATTCTTTTTTAAAGACCGCCAGGGAGGAACCGAGGCATTTCATTAAGAAGAAAGGTAGAATAACACCGAAATTGCGGTCGAGAGGCCTCGAATTCGGGTGGGTGAGGAGGCATCAACCCCTCCCCACCATTGGGCTATGCCTAGTCTCTTACTATAATTCTGAAAAGTAAGCAAATATTTTGTATAATACACAGACATAACTGAACTTGTTTCGACATGCACATATGAAGAATTCATGTTTTATCTGTAATAGAGATCGAGGAAATAAGCAGTTCACAGGTTTTGTCGAAGCAAGTGATCGAGCTAGCTGCAGGATCCTGATGCTATAACATGACAGACTAATTTTACTTACATACATTACTTCTGAAAGACTAATACAATTTGCCCACGCAGCATCATCTCGAAAGCGTGCTATTAATTTACAACCGCATGCTCTGTAATCATGTGGCAACCGTCAGAACACGATAATTAACGATCTTTTAGAGTCGACAAGCCTAATGGTCGCTATGAGCATGTCGTGACCTGACAGTGTCTTTTTTCAACATCGATATTCTCATGCTTTCAAGAGACGTACTACTACCCCGCAAAAAGGTTTTTCTGGGGGACAAAAAAACGTCGCAAAAGCCTGCCTAACGGTGCTCACTTTGGTGCGTATATTCTTGACGCTTTTTCAGGCTACCTGCCTTAGCATTTCTTTTACCGAACCGGACGTGCATACTCCGGTTCAGATGGCAAACATAACCGTAGATTCCAATGGCAAACATTCGTGTAAAGGTAGTTAAATTCTTGCGTGAATATGCATTTTCCGTACGTTTCAGATGCAGCATCTGAGTTTAAATTTGTCGGGAATGTTGGTTTTGCTCCTAACGTTCGTCTAGACATGTTGGAGTAAACTGTGGTGATGCATGGGCGGTGTGCTGTGCACGTGCATGCCGTTGTGGGGGTCTCACGTGTAAGCAACGGGCATCTCGGAGCGCCACCGCCGGCCGTTCATCTCTCCGGTAAAACCACGACAGGTGGCGGCGGTGGCGCCGGGACGGCGATGATGATGGCGGGGAGGCGCACGCCGGGGAATATCAGCCGGCCGGCATGGACGCCAGGCGCACAGTGGACGCCGGGGTCGCTTTTGCCAACTTTTTCTCTAGTGGAGTAATGTAATCGCCGTTCCCGACCCTCCTGTTCCCCGGTGCCTTTCACCACCGTCGCAGCGCCCGACGCATTTGATTATTCCGGCGCTTTGGAATGGTTTCGCAGCTTTTTGGTTGCCCTGTCGGCGTGCCTCGTGTGCCCTGCGTGCCTGTCATGCCGTTCCTGCGCGACTTGTGCTCCTCGCCAGTACCCTGTGGGCGTGTTAGAAATCAGATTTTACTGCTAGTACCTTTTTTGTTGTTGCGGGGATTACTGCTAGTACCCGATTACCTGCTTACCATTAACCATTGTACTCTGTGGGCGTGTTAGTATCAACGAACCCTCCGATGCGTCCAAGGTTGGAGCTACTACAGAGCGGCGAGCTCTGTCAGCACACAAATCTTGATATATGACATAAGAGCAATCTGTCGGATGCTGGATAATCTCGTATCGTATCCGGTAAGCCGGATACTGATTATACGCTACGAGTGTTGCTCAGCCAGAACATGTACACAATATTCATACTGGATATTCAAACGGAAACATAGATTGCAAGTTCGCGCTAGAATTTGACGAGAACACAAATTGAACACTACGATAGAACTGAAATTAAAGTGCGATATAACAGAAATTAAACAAAACTAAAACTGAAAATGAAACCCTAGATCTACGGCGAGCTTCTTCGGCGGCGAGCTCCTACGGCGACGTCGGCGATATCCTCCCGGCGCCGGCCTCGGCGTCGACCTACGGGTCGTTGTCGAGCTCGTCCTTCTCGGTGAGGCGGCGCAGCGCCCAAGCGAGCTCCTACTCGTCGACCACCGCTATCACGTGCTCCGCGGCACTGGGAGCTCCTGCCTCCAACGCCGCCGTCGCGGCCTTGACCGCGGCGCCACGCCGGCATAACGTCCTCAGTGAGGACGTCGAGGTGGACAATGCCGTGGCCGCGCTGGCCGAGGGTCACGCGACAATTGTCCGCCGGAATGGGTGGCATCGGGGAGAGATGGTACTCATCCTCTGGCTCCGGCGGCTTCCTCCTCCGGCCACCGCCGGAGCTTCCCGCCTCCGCGTCGTGCGTCCTCGCCGGATTGAGCTGCTCCCAGCGGCGGCCTCGGTAGGAACCGCGCTTGCACGCGGCATTCGAGCGGACGAGCGCGTCCTTCCGCGCCGCCTCGTCTTCCGGCGGCTCCCAGCCTCCTCCGCGCCCGCCAGAGCTGTGCATGGTTGACCGGCCATGAATCTGGTGGTGGGAATGGGAGAGGTGGTGAGGTTCGACGTGGATTGCTCGTCGGAGCTGTGGTTGGGTTGCGGCGGCGCGGGACTGGGTGCGACGGAGGGGTTCGATTTTGGTACTGAAACGACCCCTCTGTCCCGGCTATATACTGGGCGAGGCACCCCTTATCCGGCGGCCCGGATATAATTTTCCGGGCCGGGCCATTTTCGGGTATCTGCTCGGGTAAAAAATAGCCCCGCTCCCCAAATCGGCCGGACTTTTGCGGACCGAGGGGCTTATACATCATCTGCTAGAGTTGCTCTAAGGTTAGAGCTACGGCTTTGGAACGGGGAGAGTTTTCAGGAATCGTATTGGTCCTGTAAAACTAAGCTTACTGTGTGCATGTCTACTAAACTAAGATAACTAGACTCCTTGCAGCTTTGTTTGTCTTGTTTATTGCAGGATTGTGGATAATCTTAAGTTTATGATTGTGTGAGCTATAACAGGTCGACACGTCAGGGGCTCCCCTTCGACCCAAGCTGCGTCTCAAATATCAGGGCTCAAGGCCCTCCATCTGACATAATCCACTTGTGCTTGTGAGGCGGTACACAATTTCTTCAAACTAAAAAAGTATTTTTTTTATTGAGATGACAATCGGAATATTGTTTTGCAGGTTCTCCGCCTTTGCATTAAGTAGAAGGAAAATTATGTTATACACGACGAGCAATAAATGATAAAAAAAGTAAGATCAAATACAGGGTACACGAAATTTTAACGTGAAAACCCCTCCAAGGAGAAGGGAACAAAGCACGGGCGTCAGTCAGCAAAACTTCACTATTTTGAGAGAGATTACAAACATCGGGAATTTACAACTGTTCGACTTATCCCGTGCGGCGGCTTATTAGAAGTATATATAATAGGTGTGACCTAGATCGGTAATGATACGTACTGCGGGGGCGTTCGCTCCGTCATAAGTTAGATTTTAGCCGAATATCCTTATATTGAATTTGGATCATCACAAAAAAAAATCTACCATGAGACAAATTGCATTTCGCAGTATGAATGAGAGCCTTCACATTGAACAACAAAAAAAAACACTCTCGACAAACATAGCCACTTGGGATAAACAGTTATACTAACTAAGCCTGAGTATAGCTCAAACTTAGCAACAAGAACTCGCTTTGTCATCATATTAGCATGATTATCATGAGCCAATCTTTCATAGCTTTAGTTTACAATGTGATTTGTTCTCTCATGAAACATCTGATCCTAATAATTAAGGTAAATAACACTCTCAGTGGTGCAAAATAGATCAATACAAGAATTATGTACACAAAGCTCAACATACAAATCTTTCATCCAAACAAATTCTTTACATGCTTCACCAATAGCCATGTATTCAGCCTCTATGGTTGGTAGATTGGGCAACAAATGGCTGAAGTGTTGCCTTCCAACTAACAGAACATCAACCAGTGGTGAAAACAGAACCTATGAGGGACCTCCTTTTATCCTAATCGATAACAAAATCTGAATCCACATAGCCAATGAGTCCCTCACCAGTCTTGCCAAAAATTAAACAGGCATTAGATGTGCCACAGAGGTACCTGAAAATCCACTGAACAACTTTGCAATATTCATTATCGGGTTAGTCATGTATCTACTCACCAAGCGAATAGCATAGGATAAATCAGGACGTGAACAGACCATTGCGTACACTAAAAAACCAACAACACTGGAACATGGAACAACTGTAAATCATCATCTGTACCAGGACATTAAGAAGCTGATAATTTAAAATGATAAGCTATTGGATCGAGTACTAATAGCTTTAACATCATGCATGTTAAAACGATGAACAACTTTCCTATGTAACTTTGCTAACTGAGAAGCAGGAACAAGAATTTAGACTTTATTTGAATATCCTTATATTGAATTTGGATTATCACAAAACAAAAAATATGAATCAGGAAACATCTTTACGAAGAAAACGAAAAAAATCTAGTAGATAACGGTTGCCCGACATGCTGGTTACGATAAAAAATCCTACATCTTCTTAGTTGGCGATATTTTGCTTCATAACAATGAGGTGGATAGTTGATTTTTCTTGTAGGCTGCAGAGATGGAAAACGACCACATAAGGCCACCCCACTCAGCCGCTAGATGACCAGAACCAAAGCCTTTTATGTAACGCAAGTGCTGAGCATCATCCGGGGGCTACGGGGCAAAAAAAACGCCTTCACAGGGTGGCACTTGTCCCCCACCCCAATCCGCAATTGTTTCATTGAAGAAAAAAACCCTGAGTTTGCAGTTAAAATTCCCCGAGTTTAGCAAAAAAGTTCAGCAAAAAACATCTCGTCGGACAAAAAAGTCCAGCGAGATCTCGCTGGCAGCACCTCCGGCACCATCTCGACACCGATTGGTAGCGCCGCTGCTTGCTCCTTATAACACTGGCGTCAACTGATGAAAGCACCGCCACTGATCTTTGGCGGCATCGCCGTCTGCCGCTCGCAGCATGTTCGACAAAGATGTTAGCATCACCGTCGCCCTATGGTAGCACCGTCGTCAACCTACTCCACAGTGAAGATTTTCAAAAGAAAATCAACATGGGGATAGAGGGTTAACCAACAGTGTTGTCTTTACGGTAAGTGCACACTGGTGTTATGTTTTTAGGGAAAATGGCTCACATTCCGGGTTCTACTTTCAGTAAAATGAAACCAACCAAAGAGTTTGCAACGATCAAGAGAGATATTACGGTAGTTGTGCACGTAATAAAAATTTGAAAGTAGCATGCCAAATTCCAAGAGAATCAGAGAGAAACAACCACACTAGGATCAAACATTGTTGCATCCGTCATTAAAGGAACAGTTGGTTCAGCTGAGAGGATTACTTCATTCCTGATTCACCAATAGGATCAGACCGAGATAATCCACACCAGATGACCTCTTCGACAATCTATAATCAGCAAAACTACATCATCAAACAATAGGACTCCTTTCATGGTATCTTCCACTACAGCAGCATCCTAATCATATTTCAAATGATGCATTTCACATTCTTCCATTGAACGCCCCTACTTGTTTCCAAGGATACAAATTTTCCAAATGGAATCACCCAATGTGTAAGAAACTCCTTCAAAATTTACAATATCGTGGAAAATTTATTAGAAAACTGGCCAAAAGCTTCATATTGCTTGACAACCTTCAGATGAGAGGAAATACTCACACAATGCATCCACGCCAGAATTTCATTTATACCTTAATAGAGAATTCACACATCTACAAAAATATAATTTCAAAGCATTATGATACCACATGTGAGACACAAATGCCTATCGCTGATTGAAAAAATTACGAACTAATGACATAAATTTGTTTTCAAGGAGAAACACCTAAGCCAAAACTTTGCACATTGGTATCATATTCAGTTCTACCTAGCCAAGAAGTGTTATCTAAAGACATTTCGAACAGATTGACGTTTGAATGTATCATCAACATTCTATAACTCACTTCATGCATTAGCAACACACTAGAAATTGCAGTCACATTTTATTTTGATTGAAGTATTTCAATTTACAGACTTTGATACTCTTTTGTTATTAAATATTCAAATAGCAGTTAATAATCGTGGCCGTACACCCACTTATCGTCCCCTCCACACGATCACCCCAACTTGTTTTTTTCTTCGATAAAGCGATTATAATAATATCGCGGAGTACCAATTACACCCAACCTCTGCAGTAACGAAATGTCCTAAAGACATTAGGGATGCACACAGCTCTAGAACAAAAAGGAGAAGAAAAAAACAAAAATCCCGCTACAGTGATCAATTCCTTGTAGCTGCAACACAAACCACCACCAAGACAACACCCGGAGTCCAAATTCTCGAAAAACGACGCCTCCAAGAAGGAAAGAGTGCACAAGCGCCGTCACCGCCTGATCATAGATCTTAGGTTTTCACCATGGAGAAAGTCCGCGCTCTCAAAACAATGCCTTCAACAAGGCCATTGCCAGACACAACCAATTAAGGTCAGACCTTGGATTTTCACCCTGAAAGATAAGACTCTGTACTCCTCCTATGCTGGCGCCCCCGCTTGCCGATGTCGCTGCTACAAGTCACGAATCACCAATCAAAGTCCTCATCGCCTTGAAGACTCGGTCCACTATTACTGGACCTCAGACCTCAGGCGCCATGACATTCTACGCCACTGTCAACAAACAACGAAGGTTCACGTCACTCCATTCTGAAGCCTCACGGCCAGAAATATGGGTGCATACGACCGAATCCTATTCGATCCAGCAATCTACAGACATCAAGTGCCCATTGGAGATCTCCGGCGGAGCCTTCCGAAACTCGTCACCGGCTAGATCAATGAGGCCAGGCATCAAGCAGAACACCGACTTGACGCGAGAAGAATCCTAGGATCGCCACCTTTATTAGGCAGATCGGCAGGCCCCCACGCTGCCGCCCGCCGACTTTCAACAGCCGGCCGGAGATCATAGCAGGCACCGCCTCCACCACACGCACCACGCGGAGATAAGGGTCTTTGCCACACCGAGTCCCCCGAACAAGCCGCCATGCCACCCTCACGACCACAACAGCCGCCAAGGTTGCCGAAGAAAACCGGGGCCGCCGCCCGGCGTTTGTCTCCACCGGACAAACCGTGTCGTCCAGGGCCGCCGCGAGGCTCCGGCCGGAGATCCCGCCACGCGAGAAGGATGGGGCCCCCGCCGCCACCATCCGTGCTAGGGGATGAGAGCCCGCCACCGCCGTCAGCCGCACGACCTTTGACCGGCAGCATCCTTCGGCGGCAGCGGCGGGGGGGGGGGGGGGGGGGGGGGGGGGATCGGGGGCGGAGAGGAAGGAGGCAGCGTCAGCTAGGTATCCTCCCGAGTCGCCCCTCCTGGGAGCGACGCGAGCATTTTTTTCTAAATTGGGGGACGCACCGTTCGATCTGTTCTATCACGAGCATCCATCTCACCTCCCCCCCACTTCCCCTTACACAAAAAGAAAATGCATCGTCCCATTTTCCCACGAAAAGGAAGTCAAGGAAGAAACATTGCCTCAAATTTCAAAGGAACAGGCGTTTCGCGAAAAAGAATTTCAAAGGAACAAAGAAGAAGAAAAAGGTGATTCAGTTTCTTCAGAAGGAAAGGTTGAATACATACATGAAACAAATTAAGGATTTTTTCTTTCCTTAACAAATGCTAACATAATTTTTTTCTACGTTTAACTTATGAATATAGCTACTTCAACAGTTGCCATTTTGCCCCTCGCTGGATCTCAGTGTCGGGGCGTGTGACCATGCACTGTGGAGTGTCCACATGATGTGTATAAATAATCGCCGGCACATATGCCCACTCCCCCTCCCCTCATTGGCTCCCCGCCTGCCTCCCCTCCCTCCACCTACTCGATCGATCGCCACATTCTCCCACACCACCCGCCGCGCGGCCACCGTCCCCGGCCGGCGCCATCATAAGCCCAAGCAAACGCCCCACTCCCACACCCCCACAACGTTCGACTTCGAACCAACACAACGCACCTCTCCGGCCACGCTCGCGCGCCACCCTACTGACAACCTAGTAGAAGAGCTGATTCATAAGCGTTTCTTGGCCCGGCGGCGGCGGCCGGCACAGGCAAGATGATCACGGGCACGGACTTCTACCACGTCATGACGGCGATGGTGCCGCTGTACGTGGCGATGATGCTCGCCTACGGCTCCGTTAAGTGGTGGCGCATCTTCACGCCCGACCAGTGCTCCGGCATCAACCGCTTCGTCGCGCTCTTCGCCGTGCCGCTCCTCTCCTTCCACTTCATCTCCTCCAACAACCCCTACACCATGAACCTCCGCTTCATAGCCGCCGACACGCTGCAGAAGCTCATCGTGCTCGCGCTCCTCGCCGCCTGGAGCCACCTCTCCCGCAACGGCTCCCTCGAGTGGACCATCACGCTCTTCTCCCTCTCCACCCTCCCCAACACCCTCGTCATGGGCATCCCTCTCCTCAAGGGCATGTACGGCGACGAGTCCGGCTCCCTCATGGTGCAGATCGTCGTCCTCCAGTGCATCATCTGGTACACCCTCATGCTCTTCATGTTCGAGTATCGCGGCGCCAGGATCCTCATCACCGAGCAATTCCCGGACACCGCCGGCGCCATCGCCTCCATCGTCGTCGACCCGGACGTCATGTCGCTCGACGGCGGCGGGAGGGGTTTGATCGAGACGGAGGCCGAGGTGAAGGAGGACGGCAAGATACACGTCACCGTGCGCCGCTCCAACGCCTCCCGCTCCGACATCTACTCGCGCCGCTCCATGGGATTCTCCAGCACCACGCCAAGGCCCAGCAACCTCACCAACGCCGAGATCTACTCGCTGCAGTCGTCCCGAAACCCGACGCCGCGCGGCTCCAGCTTCAACCACACCGACTTCTACTCCATGGTCGGCCGCAGCTCCAACTTCGCAGCCGGCGACACGTTCGGCCCCGTCGTGCGCACGGGCGCCACGCCGCGCCCGTCCAACTACGAGGAGGACAAGGCCGGCGGCGGCAACAAATACGGCGGCCAGTACCCGGCGCCGAACCCCGCGATGGCGGCGGCGCCCAAGCCCGGCGCCAAGAAGAAGGGCGAGGACGGCAAGGACCTGCACATGTTCGTGTGGAGCGCCAGCGCGTCGCCCGTCTCCGACGTGTTCGGCAACGGCACCGAGTCCTACAACGACGCCGCAAAGGAAGCCCGCGTGGCCGTCGCCAGCTCGCCGCGCAAAGGTACCTTAACACTTTCCATCCATTTCAATTGCTCTAGTTGTACATTCCCGGGCGCCGCGGTGACTTAATTAGTTTCCATGTCTCTGTCCGTGCTAACTAACGAATCAATCTGGTCGATCTGTTCTTGGCTGGCAGCGGACGGCGTAGAGCGGGACGAGTTCAGCTTCGGGAACAAGGCCGGAGAGAAGGACGCGGAGGCCGGCGACGAGAAGGAGCTCGCACACAACGAGGGCGTCGTGGCGGCGCCCACGGCGATGCCGCCAACGAGCGTGATGACGCGGCTGATCCTCATCATGGTGTGGCGCAAGCTGATCCGCAACCCCAACACCTACTCCAGCCTCATCGGCCTCGTCTGGTCCCTCGTCTGCTTCCGGTAATTAAACCATCTCCGCCTCCATCACCGGCGCGCCATTAGCGTTCACCATCCATTAACTAATCTGTGCCGTTTCCTGGCAGGTGGAACTTCGAGATGCCGGCGATCATCATGAAGTCCATCGCCATCCTGTCCGACGCCGGCCTCGGCATGGCCATGTTCAGCCTCGGTGAGTTGCTCTGCCCTGCATGCATGCACAAGGGCGTGCGGCACACGATCGAACAGCTGAGGTCATACCATACGTAGCACTGACATCATATATATGGGCGCGCAGGTCTGTTCATGGCGCTGCAGCCGCGGATCATCGCGTGCGGGAACAAGAGGGCGACGTTCGCCATGGCCGTGCGGTTCCTGACGGGCCCGGCCGTCATGGCCGCCGCCTCCATCGCCGTCGGCCTCCGCGGCAAGCTCCTCCACGTCGCCATCGTGCAGGTACAGTTCACAAACGACCAACCAACCAAACCGAGCACACACAGGCCTTTCCACACTGACAAGAGCCGCCTTTCGAAAAGAAGAAAGAAAGGTGGCCGGCCGGGCGGACGGGGCACGCCGGCCGGGCCGAAATCATGAACTGCACTCCGCCATGTTCCTGCGCCGGAAAAGTGCGGCAAGACGCCCGCTTTCGCTTTACACTTTCGCACGACGCCCGGCCAACACTCCTCGCAGCTCGCTCGCTCGCTCCCACTCTACTGACTGACTCACCATGGTTTGTTTAACCTTCTGCAGGCAGCTCTGCCCCAGGGCATTGTCCCCTTCGTCTTCGCCAAGGAGTACAGCGTGCACCCCGACATCCTCAGCACGGCGTAAGTGCAGCCATGTCCCCCCTCACTTACGACTTGTTAATTCTCTCAGCGTGGGCGAGATTCTCCTCCAACACTCGCACCGCCATGACATTTTCTTTTGTCTCACCTTCCGTTGGCTTGTGCAGGGTCATCTTCGGCATGCTCATCGCGCTGCCCATCACGTTGGTCTACTACATCCTGCTGGGGCTGTGATGAGTGAATCCACAAGGACACCATCCAGCAGAAGCATGCCGGCGTTGGAGACAGAGGAGGGGACAAAGGCAGATGCAAAGGCTCTATGAGCATGCTGGGGACAAGCATGCATGCGTTCTCATCATGCAAGCAGGATGCATGGTTAATTAGGATTCTTAATTAGGTGTAGAGATGGATAAATTAAGGTTTAGGATGGAGATTTAAAGGCAGGGAAGCATATGCCCAGAGCTTTGGGGAGGGAGACGGAGGATCCGGTTTGGGGGGTTTTAGAAGATGTATGTGTGCGTTGGCACTTGGGAGAGGTTTTTCTGGACAGAGATGGCCTAGTAAAATGGGTGTCGATTTGATGAAATGCTAGATCTCATGTTCCTTCATCCTATGGTATCTTTACTATAAAACTGAATGTGTGCTTTTTGGCTCCCGCCAGTAAATAATTCGAAAACTGTATTTATGAGTTTCAAAAAATTCTTTTAAAAAAATCCGTATGTAGCCAATGGTGTATCCCACAAACGTGCAAACTATCAATTTGAAATAGTTTGTTATTTTTGTGTAGTTCAAAATAAAAAGTATTTGAAATTGATTTTTTGCACGTTTGTGGGATACACCATTGGCTACATCCGTATTTTTGCTCAGAATTTTTGAAACTCGTAAATATGGTTCCCAGTTTTTTTTAAATAGCAGGAGCATTGGAGCTCGGGAGCCAAAATTCTCCACTCACATTAAGCCCCAAAATCCTATGAGTTGTGTTAATTAGTTTACAGAGATTTAATACATGTAGGTGTGGCCAATTGAGAAACTTTGTAACGATCCAAAATGATCATGCATCAGCATCTTGCAAACCAAAATATTATGACTAAACAATTAAGTTGAATATTATCTCTAACAATAGTTGCATGAATCCACATTCTGATTTTAGAAACGTGGATCTTTTATTTGTGGTAGAGTTAAAAGAAAACCAAATTGGGATATTAGATTAAAATTGACAGTATTTTGAAAATGTGGATCTTTTATTTGTGTGAGAGTCAAAACAAAACCAAACTGAGATTTATTATTGATGATTTATTATGCAGAAGTGGTCATAAATTGATTTAAAACGTCTAGCTCTAGCAGCCACTTCACCATATAATCTCTCTATTTTCTAAAAAAAAACTCATAACCTCTCTGCCCACCTAATGGTTGTTCGCAGGTATGTGAATATGCTAATGAGGATTTCTATATATACACATATAATGATATAAACACTAGACATTGAGTGGAAAAGATAAGATATATGTTGCCAGTAAACTTTTATAATCTGAGGGAGCTGATGAACGTATTTTTGGAAAACCCGAAAAACCCGACCCGAACGCCCAGCCTTATCAATCAGTATGCCAGGTCAAATGAAGGCCTCTTTGATCATAAACTATAAATAAACAAAGGCAATCCATAGAACCATAGGATTTTTGGTAGCACCATTCGAGTCTAAACCAAAGTCAATCCTTAGAAAAATTCTAATAAGTATTAGAAGCCTACGGAAATGCCTTGAAATTCCTACAATCCAAAGAGGCCCTAACCAAATAAACGAGTTTATAATACTGACATTAATGTGAAACGAAGAGTTAGTGGGAGTTAGTGTGTATAGACACACTTATATTCTTGGACGACTAAAGTTGCCAAATTCTTATTATTTTGAGACTTTTGTCACATTAGATTTTTTTTGCTAATAGTCACTAAGATGCTAAGTCCTAATAGTTATTTTGAATGTTATGTCTTCACTTAAAATGCTTGAAATCATGTACGAATCTCCTTCCCATATTAATTATCGCTGAATTAACATGAGACGGAGAGAGTATCAAACTCTAAATCCAAAGTCCAATGTACCACCTAATTAAAATACGGATTGGTCTTGGCAACCAAGTCATGCATTCACTCTCGTACCACCATGCTAAATGGTGTGACCCCAGTCATCAGCACCTAGCGATGCAGATTGCACAACCAAAATATATTCGTCGGATTCTCAAGAATAAGAAAAAAAAAGGGTCATATTCGTCAGGTGCATGGAACCAAAATGGTTATTTTGGATGTTATAATACTTGAAGCGAGAGTTTATATTCGTCAGGTGCATGGAGCGAGAGTTTATAATACTGACATTAATGTGAAACGAAGAGTTAGTGGGAGTTAGTGTGTATAGACACACTTATATTCTTGGACGACTAAAGTTGTCAAGTTCTTATTATTTTGAGACTTTTGTCACGGTAGATTTTTTTGCTAGCATATTCATTAAGGTGATAAGTCCTAATGGTTATTTTGGATGTTATATCTTCACTTAAAATGCTTGAAATCATGTACAAATCTCCTTCCCACATATTAATGGTCGCTAAATTAATATGGGACGGAGAGAGTATGAAACTCTAAATCCAAAGAGCATATGTATCACCTAATTAAAATACGGATTGATCTTGCAACCAAGTCATGCATTCACACTCGCTCCACCATGCTGAATGGCGTGAGACCCCCAGTCATCAGCACCTAGCGATGCAGATTGCACAACCAAAATATATTCGTCGGATTCTCAAGGAAAAAAAAAGGTCATATTCGTCAGGTGCACGGAGCAACTGCTTTTCCTGCGTTCTTTTTCCCGATGAAAACGTAGTAGGAGATGGCGTTCGGTCTCGGGCCACTACGCGGTAATGTGGGATTTGATGTGGACCGGTCGGGCATATCCGGCGACAACCCGGGCCCTCCATAGCATTGAGTAACCTCTTATTGGGCTCCTTCGCAGCTAGCCGTGATCCCTCCTGCTCTTCTTCAACAGGATTCTCCCGCCTAATTCTGCCCTAAACAAACCTAATTTCTCCTAATCCTCCTAGTACCCGTGTTTTTCTAAGAGATATACATACATGAGTCAATCAGTCCATAAGTCCTATACTGTTTAGTATCTGCTCACAATCCCGTTAATTAAACTAACGAGGGGGCTACGATCACCTGTACATGCCGATAGTGATATATCACGGACCAATCATTCGTCTTGGTACAGTTCAGACCAAATTTGCAGTATTTAGAGAACGGTTCGCGGGTTCGGTATAACAGATCGTCGTACTACTAATTAGTAACTGATAGAGTACGTTTTGTCGGATTTTAAATGCATTTTTCTCGTGTATATTAGCCGTCGCACTCCGTATTCATTTACTTATTACTCCCTCCGTCCCAAAATAAGTGTCTTAAGTTTGCCAAAAAATGAATGTATCCAGACATGGTTTATGAATGTATCCAGACATGAAACCATGTCTGGATACATTCATTTTTGGGCAAACTTAAGACACTTATTTTGGGACGGAGGGAGTATTTGTTAGTAGGTGGACGTATTGATTTGATTCGCGGAACTGGACCGCAGCGAGTCATGGAACCAACACTGTCGGCCGGCATGATAAGGAGACATGAATCTTGTAGCTAGCTAGCAACTGATCGATCATTCCCTGGAATACTCCGAAAGAAATAAGAAAAGAGAGGGAAAAGTAGGCCATGATTTATGTTGAGACCGGAAAAAGGTTAGCATGCACTCGCAAGTCGTAGCAGAAGCGCCGGTTTTTCCACAGAGATATCGAGGATTGTTCGCTGATGCGAGGTTTCAGTTGTTTCGCTTTGATGCATGGCGACATGAGATGCGATCGATATCTGCCTTGTTCTTTCGATAGCCGCACGCACTAGTATCTGGTAGGAGTATATACTGGGAAACTCCAGGTAGGGTTGGAGCGAGATTTTCCCATTTCTTTTCAGAAGGTTGTGTCAACTTGTCTAAAAAAAGTTCGTTCTTACTCTGGCGGAACGAATTTGAATTAGGCGGATTGAGCCGACGTTTTAGCCTCCAAGTTTAGACGAGAACGCCTTTCTTTTACCCTATCCCCGACGAGCGCCTTTCGGTTGGCACCGGCTTGGGTAGCTGCTCTGCTGCTGGTGTCCGTGGCCGGCCGTGGGTCGTGCGGCCGCGGCCCCAGCCGGTCCCGGAGACGGCGTACAAGCCGGGCCGGGGCATGAGTTGGCGCGCGTGCGCCGTGTCCCGCTAGCCGCCGGCGCCACCGCCACTGCCACGCAGCTGCTTCTTAACATGCGTGTCGCGGCGCCAGGGTTCTGCTAGAGCTCTTTCTCTTCTCTTGTGTTTTCCTCTCCGATTAATCGATGGATTCAGAGAAACTATACACCGACGTACGTGAGCTCCACTACTACGAATCTCGACACCATGCATGAGAACCGCTTTGAATCGATATGGACGACCGCGATGGGCTCGATCACTTTCGTGGCTACTGGCTAGCGGCTGGAACGTCGAAACCTCACTGGATTCCGACTGATTTACCTGTAGACAAACTCACGCCATGACCTGTAAGACCACGGATCTAGGACTGGCTTGCCTTGGATTGGAATGTATCGCTGCCATGCATGCACCACTTCAGAGGGCACAGATTGGTGGTTCTACACCTACAGTACTACTCCCTCCGTCTCTAAATATACGATGTTTTAAATATTTCAATGTAGACTACATCCGGAGTGAAATAACTGAATATACACAATAAAACACGTCTACATAGATACTTTTCTAAGAAAGGATAAAACATCTTCTATTTAGAAAACAAAGGGAGTACCTTTTTGGGCCATCTATATATAATATAATTGAGAGTTGATAATAAAATAGTTCATACAACGGTTTTACTATTTCTCAAACTACCGAGATACAAATATTTCTAACACTAGTAGAAAAATGGGCAACAATACCGGTTCCAGAGGGCCTTTAACACCGGTTGTGCAACCGGTACAATTAAATCGGGATTGAAGCCCCCCCCCTTTAGTACCGGTACCCCACGAACCGGTGTTAAAGGCCTCCACGTGGGCGGAGATGCCCGCGCGCGGGCGCAGGACCTTTTGTCCCGGTTGGCAACACCAACCGGGACTAAAGGTTTCTGCTTTTTTTCTTTTTCTTTTTGCTTATTTTTCAGGGTTTAGGGTTTCTGCTTTTTTTCTTTTCGCTTATTTTTTAGGGTTTAGGATTTCGGAGAAGATCACGTCGATGCACAAAAAAAAAGTTTTCGCACACGTGAAGATCACATAACACACATACAACTTGGTATATATATGTACACATATAAAGTACTCATTACATGGAGATCACTACTAGTACATGGAGGGAGTCTATTTTTCGATATAGTGAAATTCTCCGGATTCAGGTATGACCTGCGTAAGGAAAAATCCCGCCAATTCCTCCGCAATTGCTTTTACGCGGTTTTCTGGTAGGAGCTGGTTCCGCTTCCTTACCATGTTTAAAAGAAGGAGATCAAATCAATTATGAAGGAAACTAAATACAATTGATGGTAGCAAAATAAATTTGTGAATGATGTTTACGTACCTCTTGATTTCTTCGACTATTGATTGTCTCATTGACCTTCGTGTGAATGTACTCGCAAATGTAGTATCCACATAAATCCGTCCCCTGTGGTTGTCGCAGGCACCACTATACGAGAATAGAATTTAATCAAATAATAATCAAGAGAATGATAATGGTATTGAAACTAGAATTAGAGAGATACGCGGACCTAGGTACGTAGTACTACTTACATTGTTAGCCTTAAACTCCAGCTTATCTTTCCATTCACCACGTTCTTCCGCGATGAACTTTTTCTAAACCCTGCCCGGCAAAGAAAATGAATTGAGGAGTTATTACTTACTTTGATATCAGGAAATGAACGAAAGAGACCGATATAGTGCGATTGAAATTACCTCTTGAGCAATATACGCACGCTTTTGTATTCATCTTGATCTCTCCTTAATGAGTCCCAGACTTCAACTTCTCCAAGATCGATTCTAATGATTAGCAGAATGAAGTGGAACCTGCGCATGTTTATATACACAGTTATTCAGAACTCATCAATTACACTTAATATCGGGAAAGCAGAATAGAATGTGTACAAGACAGTAACACTCACTTGAAGTTGTAAGGAAAAAGTATTTCTTTTTTGGTACTTTGTCGCTTTAAACACGTTAGCAAAACGTCCTCTGTTCCTGGGCATACTGTTCTACGGTGGCTTCATGAACTTTATCCGGGTCAATGAACCCAATGTCCCAGATTCCTCCCAGTCTGCATTCACGAATCTTCATTCTGCATAATAGCGTACAAAAGAATGTCGTGAGGATAATTACAGGCAATGAACGAGCTTAACTAAAGAATTAAATTACACAAATAAATCACTTACAGACAATAGCAGCTGATGATAGATTTGTCGAGGGCACGGTTGATTGTACATCTGAAAAAGTTTGGAGAACTCAACCTGCACAACATATTCTCGAAAGTAGTGCTGTTCCTTAACTCCCGCCATGAAATAGAATCTCCCTTCTTTTGCGGCGGTCATGTACCAGTCATGCAATTTCCATAACTGTGTTGTTAGAGCATTCAGATCTTTGACCAGAGGCTCCCCGGAAACATATTTATATGCCACCTCAGCAATGGCGTAACCTGTATCGCCATAGATTTGCTGAGCAACAATATTGTCGTTGTAGAGAGCCGCCTTATCAAAAGGCACAATGAGCGGGGCGATCGATTGTACTTCTTGTTCTTCGAGCGGGGAACTTTTTTCCCGCATTTCTTTTCCTCCATCTGTGAGCTATGTGTCTTCTCAATACAACGCTCATAGTCTGAAAGGGGCCTCACTGGAGGGACATATAAGTTGTCAACGGTGCGATCAAGTGTCTCCCTTGGTATATTCTTCAGAATTTCCTTTACGGGGTCCTGTCTTTCCTTTTTTTCCGTGCAAAAAATGCTTTCACCTCGGCACGCGTCCTCTCTTCTAATTCCTCCTTACTCATCTCACAAGCTAACTTCTCAGGAGTCTTGACTTTCTTGGGTATGTTTGGACGTTTCTTGACAGGGGACCTGTCTTTCCTGAGCATAATACCAGTCGACGTGAACAACTTCCGCTTTGTCAAATTACTAGTGGGCGCATCAGTCGGCTGACGGGACGGCGCGGGCGATGGACTCGCGGTGGGCTCCCAATCGTCGGGGAGGGCGGGTGGACTTTGAGGTGGTGGATTTCTACTCGGAGGAGTCAGTGGCCTTGGCGCCGAGTCTGGAAACACGATATATTTCTTCTTCCATAGAACGATACCAAGCTCGACTTCTCCCAGTGTCTTCTCGTCGTCACCTCCAGGAATGTCAAGATCCATTGTCTGGAATCCCGTCATAACTTTTGTCACCCCGACACGAGCATAGCCAGCTGGAATCTGACCAAAATGGAAGATTGCTCCAGGTTGATTTGGTACAGCATAGCCATCCGCCACCGGACAACTAATGTTCTTCATTGGCATATGTAGCTGACAATTTGTCTTCTCCGTGATATCATCCACGGGGTAGTGAGCCGCCGACGGTTCGACTGCAGGATCTTCTAGCTGCGTGGAACCCACGCTGCTTTTCCGCTGAGATGGGCAGGCATCGACTGCAGGATCTTGTAGCATCAGCTGAGATGCCCTTTGCTGGGTAATTGAGTCCAGTTTCTCCTGCTGTCGCTGCACCTGGCGTTCTAATTCCGTTAACCGGTCCAACCCCCTCTTCTTATTCCTGGAACGGCTTCTATAACTGGCAACGTCCGCCGGAAACCTTTGATTCCAATTAACCCCGCCTCTGCCTCGACATCGTCCCCAGTGTTCAGGATCCCCGTGGGCGAGTGTCAGCTCGTCGTCCTCTCTATCGGGAACAAATTTTCCCTTTCGGACTAGGTCTATTGCGTCCTCTAGTTTTTTTGCGACTCTTGGAATTCTTTTCTTCCATTTTCCCTTGGCAACAATCAGCCATGTGTCTGGGTCCAACCCTGCCCCATGCGCGAACAACCAGAACTTGGACCTCTCGGGCCAGTCATCTGTCTGTGGAGTGATCCCTTTTCCACGCAGTTCGTTTTCAAAGGTTTCCCACTTAGGCAAGGAAACCTTGTAGCCACCTGACCCCAAAGTATGGTGATATTTCTTCTTTTCAGCATTCAACTTATTTTTGGCCGATCGAGCCACAGCGGTGTCCGATTTCTTATACACCACAAATGCGGGCCACGCATCTTTTATCTTCTCTAGATGTCCAGTGAAATCTGGAGTTACTTTCTCATATTTTTCCACAATGTTTTCTTTCAGCAGTTGAATTGCGTGGCCATCTTCTTAAGAGTCCACTCCTTGACTTTCTCCTTCTTCTTCTCTGGGAGACCTTCCGGTAGGCTGAAATATGTCAAGAGCGTGTCCCAAAGCAATTCTTTAATTCTTTTCTCGACATAACTTGCTCCAACATTGGCTTTCTTCGGCTTATTCCATTCTGCCATGGTGATCGGGATCGTGTCCCTAACAAGAACTCCACATTGGCCTACATATTTACGGCAGTTGTCTTCGGGTTTCAGCGGTTTGCCATCATCAGCAACTACGTCGATCAACAACTTTGCACCATCTGGCAGCTTTATCCTTTGGTTCGGGCCTCGTTTCGTCTTTGGCGGAGTTCGAGGCTTAGATCCGGAGGGCTAAAAGAAAAATGATTCGTTAATAAGTGCAATATAAATCAATTAATGCATCTAGTAATCAACAGAGACGTAATATATATATATATATATATATATATATATATATATATACATACCTCGCCGGAGTTTGCTAAGGGCACTTCGTCGTCGTCTCTTATTTCTTCTATCTCAAGTCCCTCACCGGAGTCGTTCAAACATTTTTCGCTGAAATCATCATCTTCTCCACCGGAATCTTCTCCATCCGAATTTACTCCAAGGGTCTTCTCAAATATAATTTCTGCCATTCGCTCTTCATTCTCCTCGTCTCTGATGAAGGGGGCGTCCATAGCTCAATGTCACTGCAATTTACAAAGTACTTAGCAAATTTAGTAACAACAATTGATACAAAAGTTAACACTAACAAAATTTTCATTGCCCAAATTTTTTCTACTATGAACTCTATCACTAACAAAATGTAGTACTTAGCAAATATAGTAACAAATTTTCATTGCCCAAATTTTTTCTACTATGAATTCTATCACTAACTATTAACACTAACAAAAAATTTCTACTAACAATTTTTTGTACTAACAATTTTTCTACTAACAATTTTTTCTACTAACTATTTTTTCTACTAACAATTTTTTCTACTAACTATTAACACTACCTAAATTGTGCTATCTAAATGATCTAAATTTTGCTATCTAAATGACCTAAATTTTGCTATCCAAAAATAATAACTTCAAACAAAATGATCTAAATGCATGATCTTTGCAACTACACAAAAATATTGCCCAAAATTCTATCTAAAATTGCTACAAATTCTAACATTATTTTCCTCACACAATTTTTTAACATTGTTTTCTAACTTTGTTTTCTAACTTTGCTAACACAATCATCAAATAACATTGTTTTCTAAATTTTCTAACTTTGCTAAATTTTCTAAATTTTCTAAATTTGCTAACTCTAATAACCTAAAAACTAATAACATAGTTAATTAAACTATGAAAGAAATGAAAAATAAGAAGAATAATTAATAAAACAAACCTATTATAGCTACGGCGGCGACGTCAAGGAGGCCGGCGGCGGCGTCGGGCAGAGGAGCGCGAGGCAGCGGAGGGAGACACGGCGGCGACGTCAAGGACGAGCGGCGCGACGGCGGAGAGGAGGAACGGCGGCGGGGCAGCGACGGCGTGTGGGAGAGGATCGAGGTCGACTGCCGGGCGCGACGGCGGAGGAGAGGAGGAGGGCCTCGAGCGCCACGCAGCGGGAGGCCGGAGCAGGGGCGCGCGACGGCGGGGGCGCGGCTGAGGCCGGAGAATCACCGGAGCAGGGCTTCGCCGGAGGAGTCGATGTGGAGGAGGACGCGCGTGAATGAGGAGGAGAAGAGGCGGAGGGGCATCTAAAAACCGCCAAAAGGCCTTTTGTACCGGTTGGTGGCTGCAACCGATACAAAAGACCCCCTTTAGTACCGGTTGCAGCCACCAACCGGTACAAAAGGTCAATTTTTCGGCCGCTTTAAATTCGCGCGCGCGAAGCCAACCTTTAGTACCGGTTGGTGGCTGCAACCGGTACAAAAGGTCTTTTTTTGGAATTTCTTTTTTCTTTTTTCATTTTTCTGATTTCTTTATTCTATTGATTTAATTGTCCAAATTTGGCAAACTTTATATCAAACTTAAGCCCTGGACATGTAGAATCTTTTGCTACTGGTTATTTTCAAATCTGACTATGTTGAATGTATTCAAATTTCAAATGGATGATTTGAGTAAATTTGACATAGATTTAAATCCATATCATCAAAAAATTTAAACAAAATGCATGTTTGATTGTTTTTGATATAATTTGAATTTCTAAAAATGCTTTTAATATGAATTTTTTCTGCTCTAGTTTATTTTTCTTTTATACTTAGTTTAATTGTTTCAATATTTATGAAAATCATATCTTTTTATGATTTGTTTTATATCTATGGATTTAATTGTCTAAAAATTTGTAATAATCATCTCTTTATCTTAAAAACATCCGTAACAACATCTCATACAGTTACATAAAAAGTTTAATACATTATTACACATCACGGACTGTTTTCATAACACAGTTACATTACTACAAAAACGGACTTGTTGGGTCGGAGGCCGTAGGATTAGGGGGAACGGCGGGAGGAGCCAGCCCCGTTCGCGGCCGCCTAGTCTCGCGCGCACGTTTGCGGCGGAGGGCAAGATCCATGGAGGATGAGTCTTTCAGCGCCCAATCCAGCTCGGAAGCCTCCTTCGCCTTGAGCTGGTAGGCAGTCTTGGCTCGCTGGACAGGGTAGTCGCGGACAGACTGGAAGGAGGCTTCCATGGCCTCCTGTATCTGCAACCCACAGCCCTCTTCCCCGTCGTCGCTCCAGTCGAAGTCGTCGTCCTCCTCCTCCGCGGGGAGGAGCGGCGGCGCCTGGTGGAGACGCGTCTAAGTCGCCGTATGCGGCCGTGGATCCCCACGTCACCCTTGCGGCGTACGCATCCTCATCGGGGTCGGGCACGTCGGACCACGCGCGCTCGTACGCCCTCCGCACCGGATCCGGCACCGGAGCAGGAGGCCGGTAGCTGGGCATTCCTCTCCACGCCGGTCTCGTGGGCATACGGCGGGATAGGCTCCCGCGGTAGCGCCCAAGCGCGCTCTGCCGAGCACGCTCGACCTCGTCCAGAAGGCGCTGCGGCGGGCGTGGCGGATCCATCTCGTGGAGACGATGCGTTCGTGGATAGGAATGGTGGATTAGGGTTTACCCCGTCGGCGACAATACATATAGACCTCCAGGGCAGCGCTGGGGGAGGACACGTGGCCAGGACAGCGCTGGGGGAGGACACGAGTCCTCGTGACCGCAAAGCCCGCCTTTAGTCCCGGTTGGTGTTACCAGTCGGGACTAAAGAAGCACACAGATTGTGTGTTTCTTTCAAGCGCTTGTGAGCCGTTGGATCAGGGGTGTGTTTCTTTTGAGGGCTTGTGAGCTGTTGGATCAGCACTATCACGACCACTTCGTGAGCCACACGACCCTATATATAGCCCACCTCTCAGACATGTTCGACACTCAGTGTGTACTCATTGTAGTTCATTTGGTATACAGAGCATTCGGATTCCCTGCATACATCCGACGGTGCATTTGATATGTGGACACTCACGAGCCACCGTCGGGTTGTATGCAGGGGAAACCGTGTGTTTTGTTCTATCTACAAATCCTTCAGTTCATCGACCGAATACAAATCATTCGGATTCCCTGCATACATCCGACGGTGCATTTGATATGTGGACACTCACGAGCCACCGTCGGGCTGTATGCAGGGGAAACCGTGTGTTTTGTTCTATCTACAAATCCTTCAGTTCATCGACCGAATACAAATCATTCGGATTCCCGTCATACAGCCCAACGGTGCATTTGATATGCAGGCACTCACGAGCCACCGTTGGGCTGTATGACGGGGAAACCGTGTGTTTTGTTCCAACTTTTTCGAGCGCTTGTGAGCCGTTGGAGTTTTTAGAGCCAAAAATCAGTGTTTAGAGTTTTCTTCTGAGTTTTCATAACACAGTTACATAAAAGGTTTAATACATTATTACACATCACCAACAACACCCCCTATCTATTGTTGGGGTATAAATTTTTTTCTTCGCGTATGTCGACCCTTTCTTCTGATTGCGCCGTAACCATGGAGAATCTTCATCATTTAACGGGATGCTTGGGTCAGCTTTCACTTTGAAGGGCGGAATTTCATCAAACTTATTGTAATCTTCTGACATGTCTGTCTTGTCCTCCACTCCCACGATGTTTCTTTTCCTGAAAGAACTATGTGGCGCTTTGGCTCATCGTATGATGTATTCGCTTGCTTATCTTTTCTTTTTTTCGGTCTGGTAGACATGTCTTTCACATAGAAAACCTGAGCCACATCATTGGCTAGGACGAATGGTTCGGTGTCGTACCCAAGATTCTTGAGATCCACTGTTGTCATTCCGTACTGCGGGTCTACCTGTACCCCGCTTCTCAGGTTGACCCATTTGCACCGAAACAAAGGGACCTTAAAAGAAGGTCCATAGTCAAGTTCCCATATCTCCTCTATGACACCATAATATGTGTCCTTTTGCCCATAGTCGTTTGTTGCGTCAAAGCGGACACCACTGTTTTGGTTGGTGCTCTTTTTATCTTGGTCGGCCGTGTAAAATGTATTCCCATTTATCTCGTACCCTTGAAAAGTCAATATAGTCGAAGATGGTTGCTTGGCCAACAAGTATAGCTGTTCTCCAACAGTGGTGTCATTAATGAGACGTTTGCAACCAACCGCCGAAATTCTCACGTGTTCTCCATCAATCAATCTTCACGTTCTCCGGGTATTTCGAGCGTAAAATATTCTTGTGTTCCACGATATAGGAGCCACCAAGCTGGAATTATGTAGAACTGTGTAGTGTGCTTGAGTGAAAGAATGTCCGTCCATACATATTGTTGCTTTCTTTCCTAGCGTGCCTTTTCCACGCAGTCTCCCCTCATGGCGCGATTGAGGAACACCGATCGGCTTAAGGTCAGGAATAAAGTCAACACAAAACTCAATGACCTCCTCTGTTCCATAGCCCTTGGACATGCTTCCTTCTGGCCTAGCACGGTTATGAACGTATTTCTTTAAGACTCCCATGAACCTCTCAAAGGGGAACATATTGTGTAGAAATACAGGACCGAGAATGGAAATCTCTTGGACTAGGTGAACTATGAGGTGCGTCATAATATTGAAGAAGGATGGTGGGAACACCAACTCGAAGCTGACAAGACATTGGACCACATCCTTCTGTAAACTTGGTAGAGTTGCTGGATCGATTACCTTCTGAGAAATTGCATTGAGGAATGCACATAGCTTCACAATGGGTACTCGAACGTTTTCCGGTAGAAGCCCCCTCAATGCAACCGGAAGTAATTGTGTCATAATCACGTGGCAGTCATGAGACTTTAGGTTTTGGAACTTTTTCTCTGCCATGTTTATTATTCCCTTTATATTCGACGAGTAGCCAGACGGGACCTTGATACTGCTCAGGACTTGAAAAAAGATCTCCTTCTCTTCTTTGGTAAGAGCGTAGCTGGCAGGACCTTGATACTTCTCTGGATTCAGGTCGTCTCGTTCGTGCATATGTTGCTGGTCCAGCCGTGCATCCGGTGTATCTTTCGTCTTCCCATACACGCCCAAGAAGTTTAGCAGGTTCACGCAAAGATTTTTCGTCACGTGCATCACGTCGATTGCAGAGCGAACCTCTAGGAATTTCCAATAGGGTAGATCCCAAAATATAGATTTCTTCTTCCACATGGGTACGTGTCCGCCAGCGTCATTCGGAACAGATTGTCCGCCAGGACCCTTTCCAAATATTACTTTTAAATCCTTGACCATGCCATATATAACATCACCAGTAGGGAGGGTAGGCTTCGTCCGGTTATCTGCCTCACCTTTGAAATGCTTGCCTTTCTTTCTTACGGGATGCTTGTTTGGAAGAAATCGACGATGCCCCGGGTACACATTCTTGTTACCTAAATATATACTTTCAGTCTCACCTAAACAGTGCGTGCATGCATTGTATCCCTTGTTTGACTGTCCTGAAATGTTACTAAGAGCAGGCCAATCATTGATGGTTACCAACAGCAACGCTCGTAGGTCAAATTCCTCCTGTTTGTGCTCATCCCACACACGTACACCTTCGTCAGACCACAACTGTAAAAGTTCTTCAACTAATGGCCTCAGGTACACATCAATGTCGTTGCCGGGTTGCTTCGGGCCTTGGATAAGCACTGGCATCATAATAAACTTTCGCTTCATGCACAACCAAGGAGGAAGGTTATAGATACATAGAGTCACGGGCCAGGTGCTATGACTGCTGCTCTGCTCCCCAAACGGATTCAAGCCATCTGTACTTAGACCAAACCTTAAGTTCCTTGCGTCACCTGCAAAATCCTTGAACTCACTGTCGATGTTTCTCCACTGCGACCCATCAGCGGGGTGTCTCAGCATCTCGTCTTCCTTACGGTCTTCTTTGTGCCATCGCAACAACTTGGCATGCTCTTTGTTTCGGAACAAACGTTTCAACCGTGGTATTATAGGAGCATACCACATCACCTTGGCAGGAACCCTCTTCCTGGGGCTCGGCTCGCCCTCAACATCACCTGGGTCATCTCGCCTGATCTTATACCGCAATGCACCGCATATCGGGCATGCATTCAAATTCTCGTACTCCTCACCGCGGTAGAGGATGCAGTCATTGATGCATGCATGTATCTTCTGCACCTCTAATCCTAGAGGGCAGACAACCTTCTTTGCTTCGTACGTACTGGGGGCAATACGTTATCCCTTGGAAGCATCTTCTTTATTATTTTCAGCAACTTTTCAAATCCCTTGTCAGATAGTCCATTCTCTGCCTTCCATTGCAGCAATTCCAGGGTGGTACCCAGCTTTTTCTGGCCATCTTCACAATTTGGGTACAACAATTTTTTGTGATCCTCTAACATGCGCTCCAACTTCGACCTCTCGTTTTCACTTCCGCAGTTTATCTGTTCATCAAGAATGACCCGACGAAGATCATCATCGGACTGATCATCAACAATGACCTCATGTTCAGCTTCGTCTTCCCCCATTGTAGTACCACCGTGTTCAGAGAACACAGGATAGTTGTCATCATCCTCTTCTTCATTGTCTTCCATTATAACCCCTTTTCTCCGTGCTTGGTCCAACAGTTATAGCTGGGCATGAAACCGTTCTGAATCAGGTGGAGTGAAGGGTTCTTGAGGAAGGGTAATTCCTCTTATTCCTACAGTCATCACATGGACAAAACATAAAACCATTCTGCTTGTTTGACTCAGCCACACGGAGAAAATTATGCATGCCATTAATGAACTCGGGACAGCGTCGGTCACCGTACATCCATTGCCGGCTCATCTGCATTATATAAATATATCAAAAACCATTACACTATAGCTATATCATGAATAGAGATATGACCAAATTCATTAATACAAGTTCACCACATTAAAAAAAAGTAGAGTAGTGACCAAATCTAATACATAGTTCTCATAAACATACATTAATTGAAACTAACATACAACTATCTAAAGAATTTAAATCCAACGACAAATGCGATCAAAATCGCAACTAAGGTAATTATTGAACCAACAGCATAATGATACCAAGCCTCTTGACTAATGGCATATTTTCTAATCTTTTTAAGCTTCAAGCGCATTGCATTCATCTTGATCTCGTGATCCAAGCGCATTGCCTCCATCTTGATCTCGTGATCATCGACGACGTCGGCAAACTTGAACTCCAATTTCATCTTCTCTTCTAAGCATTGGAGACGAAGATCTTCACTTCTTTTCAATTTTTCTTTCAAATCATTGTTTTCTTTTTCAAAAAACTCGATAATAGGGTCGGTTGGAATTTCCGGTTCAACTACCTCCTAGATAAAAATATATCTATGTCAAGTTGGTCGGCATAATTGTCATAAACACGAAATTAAACAAATATATAGTTATAACAAACAATCGTACCACATCCGAATAATAGAGCGGACGAGAGCCGGTGTGGACAGATGTCAAAACCATGACACTATATATAACAAATAATTATACAAGTAATAATTATGCATCTAAATCATACAACTAAGATTTTTAAAAATAAAAGATAAAAACAAGAGGCTCACCGAGGTGGTGTCGGTGACGGGGCGGCGCGGGCGATCGACGGCGGTGAGAAAGGGGACGGGACGACACTATAAAAAACCACAAATCATACTTTAATTTGAGCTCAAAATGCATATAAAACAAATGAAATCCCTAACTTAGGCATTTCATCAAACACCTAGCTAGCACTACAAAAATCAAATGAGCTAAACTAGCAATAAAATGAGCTAAACTTGAAATGCCGGAAGAGAGGATGAAGTTGCTAACCCTTGTATAGTAGGTGCCACCAATCTTGACAAATGTTGGAGAAAAATGGGGTGAACTCGAGCTCGGGAGAGAGAAGAGAGAGCAAAAATGGAGTTGTGCTCGAGCAGGAAAAATGGAGTTGGGCTCGGGGTGGAAGAAGATATATAGGAGACCCTTTAATACCGGTTTGTAATACGAACCGGTACTAAAGATGGACCTTTAGTACCGGTTCGTATTACGAACCGGTACTAAAGGGTCTCGCCGTGGGGCCCCCCACTGCAGCCGCCTCGCCCCACCCTTTCGTCCCGGTTGGTAATACCAACCGGGACAAAAGGCACAGAACCAACCGGGACGGCTTCCGGCTGGCCGCCTCGCCTCTGGAACCGGTACTAATGCCTCCTTTAGTACCGGTTCCTGTCCAACCGGTACAAAAAGGCCGCACCGAAGCCCATTTTTCTACTAGTGTAAATCAATCCATAAAAAAAATCTATATCCCGGCTCAAAATCGTCTGATCTAAGCAGTAAGATTTGTGCACGTACGGAACACTGACCATCGGGTTGTTACTAATATTTTCTACCAAATTACGGTTCTGGGTACTTTAATTTTTTTGACTAAATGTATACGACAATATCAATACCAATAATATCAAATGCATATGATATGAACATATATTTTATGATGATTTTATTAAAATATTGGATTTATAATATGAAAATATATATTTATGCTGATTTTATTAAAATTAAATATAAACAAAAATATGAATACAAATAATATCAAATATTTTTTCCTATATATTTGGTCAAATGTTTATACAATTTGAGCTTAAACCTAGAATGCAGGATAAGTTTGAAATCGGAGGGAGTAATATATTTCTAAATTGAGTAAGAGATAGTCACTCCGCCTCCTACACATTCGCATGTTTGTAAATCTTTGGATCCAACTCCGCCTCATGCATTGTCTCTTCACCACTGGAATTTTGGGTCTCATTAAGGATTGGCTTGCCCTCTATGCGACCGACCTCCTTAATTATTTGGCCGACCCAAGCTCTCATGAGTTGGTGGCTTGGCATGACCGCCTCCTCGACTCCCAACCGCAAGACAATCGATTCTCTCACACTACTTGTTTCTTGAGAGATTTGGAATGAAAAAAAACGCGAGGGTCTTCCGTGGCAAGCATGTGACGCGTTTGGTCATCTTTTAAAAGATTAAAAATAAGACAAATCATGCTGGGGAGTAGTCCGGCCGGTTGTAATATCTTCTTATTTTGTCTGACTTCTTGTTACAACATCTTCCTAATTAATCGAATGGGGCGAAACTTTTGCCTCCGCTGTAAAGCATGAGACATTCGCAGGTAAAGCATGAACAAGCTGATTTGATCAAACCAATTAATGGCAACGACGGTAGGTGCACGATCGACGCTTTGCACACAACTTGGTAAAGGGTTGCCGCTTTTTTACCACTGCGTCTTTTCTCACGAACTCGTGCAGACCACTAGGTGGCAGCAATCGAGCACCTGCCTGAATCTTTCTCCACTTGGCCCGGAATATGCACATGCGATGCGAATCGAATCTAATCTCGGAGAACTTGGGCCTGAATCGATCGATCTTTCCAGGTGCCCGTCCACTTCGTACTGTAAATGTCCGAAACCTTGTCACCTGTTTCCATGCCGTTTGCCGGGAGATGTGACGCTACACCAGCCGGCCGGAGTCGTCCGAGCACTTTGGGGATGCTGTTCTAGTGTGCTCGATCTGCCGGGGGGACGATGGCCGTTGTTAGTCCACTCACTTAGCCTTTCTGCCTGACTGTGCCTGAGATATATCACTTTGATTCTCACCATCAACATGCAACGATTGAGATTTTTGGCTCAGTGATCCCTTTATTTTAAAAACTTCAAAATTCATATTTATATGGTTTTAAAAATCTGAAAGAACCGTGTGTTGTTAATGATGTATCCCACAAACGTGCAAAATCTTAATTTATAATATTTTACATTCTGATCTACACAAAAATGAAATATGTATGGATATGACTATATGCACTTAAATCACATTGTGATTTTGCTTGCTTGTAGGATGCATCATTGACTACACAAAGATCTCGTTTTAAGATTTTTAAAAATTTGTAAATATAGGTTTTTTAAAAATTGTAAATTTCTCAGAATTTTTAAAAATTTGTAAATATATTTGTTTCGCATTATAGATAATCTGGTAATTCTGAATAAATTATTCTTCCATTTTATTTTGAGGACGAGTCTTATCAAGTCTGATAGCTAAAAAAAACTCGTTTTGTGGTCACAACTCACGAGTGATGACCAACCACAATAATCGACCAACTATTGAGTACATACAAACTTTTCTATTTTATCTAGTCTAGCAGTCAAATTAGCAAGTGATAGCAACCATTTTAGATATGGATGGAAACAAACATCTAAGTAGAGATGATGAAGAGACCATTTTTTACTAGAAAAATCAGCAATATATAGAATTATGCCAGCATAGTGCATATTTGAAATGTCAAATGATGTACTTATATCTTTGATCTAAATGTGCAAAGAGTATCAACAGATATGCATTTCGATCACCGAATCGGTCATTTAGCTCAACCAAGTTTTGATCTATGGAAACATTGAATGCATCTGGTTTTATGGTCGGGAACTGCGGTGCCAATGTTGTTCTTTGAGTTAGTCATATCAACATACCTACAAATTGCAAGATGTTAACAATAGAGTACAGTAATTCTAATAATCTCCATCCCGGTTTAGAGACACACGAAAAGGAATCGCTTGGGATTCATAACAGGAACGGCAATCTCAAGCTTCACCACTATAAAGGAGATGATAACAATAGACAATTGATACAAATGTTAGAACTAGAAAGCTTCTAACAATGTGTGCATCCTTGGTTCCAAGAAATTACTCATTTGACATGACAAAGTACACATTCTGGCAACTCTCAAGGCCCAAATGCTTGCCATCACTTGCTGATTCGATTATTGGACTAGTTAACACATGTAAAGTTTCTATGCAATTCAATGGTTGATAATAACTACATCCGCAAAACGAGCCTTTTGGGCTATGAAACATGTCAAGACACATGTTCGAAATAAAATGGGAGATGTCTTCCAAGCAGACACTCGTGAGGTAGTGACAGAGTACAGTAAAACAGTGGAAGTAGTAACTACTATAATTAATGTTAACTCGGTACATCGGCCCTATGATTAGCAAGAACTTCAAAATTTACGGAAGGAAAATTGATTTAATCCATTGATTGTGGGTGCAGAGATAGACCTAAAATATGACACGCAGCTCGGGATCCGTGCATCGATCGACCGTGATCGATGACTGGTAGCGTCCCGGGGGCATGTCCGCATGCCTCCATGTCGACACACTGCCTGCTTTCTCTTGTCACCTTGCACTCTAGCCAGCACGACCATACTGTAGCCAAGCAGCTGCAGTGAGAAAACAAGCAGTCTGCTTATGGCAGCTTCCTTGCTACTTGGCTCAGGCATGGACAGCCCCCTGACTTGGCGCTGCAGGCATCTGACGCCAGCGCTAGAAGGCGAGCAAGTAGCGCCCGGCCGGCCGATCGCCCATCATTCCCAGAGATGTGCTCTCCACAAAGAAACGAAGCACAAGCTTGCTAATCCCTGTCCAGTCCACATATAGGTTGTTGGTTGTAGCACCCGGGCGCCATGCTGCATATTGTGGCATCGATACCATCTCTCGGTCAGTCAAACAGAAGCTTCTCTTGGTTCCACGACGTACCGGCCGTCGTCGACAGGCGCGGAAAGCCACGGGATCTCCATGTCGCGCGGCAGTGGCCGGACGCGATGCGCCGTCAGGACGCGCTCGGCGTCACGTGCACCGCAGCGGGAATTCCTTCGCCATGACGCTGACGGCCGACGGGAGACCTTGGGTGATGGGATCTCTGCCGGCTGTGATCCGCGCGCGCCGGTACGGGGTGGGGGTCCATGCATGCGGGACGCGGCCGGATCGAGGGAGCCGGTGGCGGTTTCTTCCTAGACGACAGGGCGCCATGGGCCGCCGGGGAGCCCCGACAGGCGCACGGCGACAACGTCGCGGTGCATGGCCGGGAAACGACACGGCTGGCAAGTGAACTACACTTCACTGTGTTGCTGTCTACTGGATCTCCCCTACGTTGGCAGGTTCCTTTTATACATTTCTTCCGCCCATACGACGCTAACATCTCCCTATATACTGAGTATCTATCAGACTATCACGTAACATCGGGGCGCCCCGGATCAGCAAGCGGACGAGAGGATGCTGTCCATGAGGCAGGACAGTGCCGATGCCGATGCCGATGCCGATGCCGATGGATGCCCGGTGCATGCCCCTAGCTAGCTCGCTCGTCGTCGTGTGCAATGTCCCTGGCGATCGAGAGGCAGGCAGTGGTTGATGAGGGCAGACGGCCCCCTGGGACACACTGATACTCGTGTTGGGACTTGAGACTTCAGCTCTTTCTCTTTGCCTTCTTATTATTGGTCGAGAACCCTAGTTTATTCTCATTTGTATTGGCCTTTCCAGGCCAAGTACGTGGGAAGAGAACCGGATTCAGATGATAGATAGAATGTGTAGTGTCACTTACCTTGGGAAGATGATGAACCGAACTTAAATTTTAGGGCATTTTGGTAGTAGCTAACTTTGCCCTAGGGCCGGCCATGGGATATCAAGGCCTATGGAGCAAAGTAACATAGAGGGACGCTAAAGCTTTATTTTCCACACAAATATACAAAGCACTTACAATTTTTTTCCCTATTTTAAATTCAAATAGATAATGAATAGATTGTAAATATGCTGTCCTCAAACCATAATAAAATACACCACGCAAGAAAAATATACATGGTATAATGGTCACATTAAGCAATTTCTTCTAACATTAGTCTCGACCAACCTATCATTTTCGGGACATATATAGTGTGGCAGTAAACGCTGTAGCATTTCTTGTGACATTGATGATCTCATTTAATTTGTCAAAATTTATAACAATTGAAATACTGGAAATAAAAATCAAGTATCAACAATGCATATTCTCTTATTTTGGTTCTGTCATTTGTAGCACTATAGTTCAGAAAGAAGATCACTAGAATCAACATCAAACGGACCATTCTGAGATAACGTTTCAGTGAATTTGGTGCAACATTTCGTAGTTTCATATCATCCAATGGGTTCATATTTTTGGGAAACATTATATTGCATTATCGGACAAAGTATGTACCTTCTGAACCTTCGCCTTGGAGTAACAAGGTGCTGTTAAGGTTACTTTGAAGTGAAATGAACAAGGTGCTGGTAAGGTTACTTTGAAGTGAAAATGTGAAATTGTACACGGAGTACAAAATTCAGTATGACCCCATTCTTCGTGGACGACGTAATAACTGAAGCGTTTGAAGGCTCATGTATAGACAACCTGATAGGAGGGCGTGGCACATTACTAGTGTGGGGTCGCTTGGAAGCACGATATTCGTTAAACACTAGTCAAACAATTCAAAAAAAACATGACACGTTTTCAATTAGTATGTCACATCTCACATGTTATGGGGAAAATTATCTATCTTTACTATTGGAGGGCTGGAAATTGCAACCTTCGTTTGCTTTCCTCGATGGTTGGCTTTGATGCAACTTCTTTGCAGCACTCTTTTTGTAATCTGGTCTTAGCAACATATATGAATGTTGCTAATCCTTAACGTAATATGTGTATATATGGTCTTCCAAGTTATGCGAAATATGTGTGCTGGCCACGGAGTAGTTTTTAAATACAGTAAGTTGTTTTGGTGAGTGCCAGTACTCCACAACATGCGCGGACGCAGAGGGTGGGCAGGGTGGGCAGCGGCCCACCCAGAATTTTGAGAAAAAATTGACCCCCCAGATATGAAGCAGATTTGGCCCAATTTGGGCTCTTTGCCTCTCTTTTTTTCAACGCTAGCCTCGCTGTGGACGAGACGGAAGTCACAAACGAGACCTGTTTCGCGAATCGCGAGCGCACCATGGCAACGACCTAGCCCCCGGCCGCCGCCGCCCCGCCCCCACTCTTGGCTCCCCGCTGCCGGCCGACTCCCCGAGACGCCTGCCGCCGCCCGCCCCGCCCGCCGACCGCCACCTGCTCGAGCTCGACTAGGGCCAGCCGCCCGCCGCCACCAAGCACCGCCGCGCCGCCGTCGCCCGTCAGACGCCCGTTGCCCAAGGTATAACACATTCCGGCCTCAGTTTTCGTTGATGCATTAGTTTGTAGCAGATTTATTATTTTTACTAATGGATTTGCCCCAACCGAATAAGAATAAGCCACAATTTTCTATGCATTGTGTAAATTGACAATTTATTATCTCCAACTAGCAACCAATTGATTGTATATGCTGTTTATTCATTTTTCTTCTAATTGTAGAATTCATTATGAAGAGAAATAGCCATATTGCAATTGATTGTATATGTTGTTTATTCATTTTCTTCTAATTGTAGAATTCATTATGAAGAGAAATAGCCATATTGCATCTCTTTTTAAGAAACATGAAGCGAAGAAGATGGTGGTAGATGATGTACACATTGAAGATAATGGGCTTTTGTTGGCATGTATTGATTCCGCACCTCCAATCCAATCTGATTCTGAGATTGAGAGTGAGACTGAAATGGAAGAGGCAACACCAAATCCACCATCACCCCAACAACCGTCTGCAAGGTCATATGATTCTCACTTCCTTCCACATGATCCAGGGGAAAGAATTCCTATATCAAGATATGCTGTGAATGATCAAGATGATGTTCGAAGAGGATTTATCAGACAAGGTCCATGCCAACCGTTTGAGCATAGGTTCCCATCAAGAAAAATAAATGGTCAAAAACGATCCTTCACGGCTGTTTGGTTTATGAAATACAACTGGCTAGAATATAGTATCGAAAAGGATGCAGCCTTTTGCTTTTTATGTTATTTGTTCAAAGGAAGATCCAATGGGGGCCCCGGGGGAGATGTCTTTGTTACAAATGGTTATAGAGATTGGCATTCCGTGGACATGATGAGAGTGAAGAATCAACCAACAGGGGTAACTTTATTGAACTTCTTAAATGGCTTGCTGAAAATAATGAAGAAGTTGATAAGGTTGTTTTGAAGAATGCTCCTAGAAATTGCATCTTGAACAGTCCTAGAATACAAAAAGACATCATTGAATGTTGTGCGGCTGAAACTACTAGACTAATTATTGAAGATATGGGCATGGACCACTTTGCAATTCTAGCTGATGAGTCTAGTGATATGTCTCACAAAGAGCAACTTGCTCTTTGTGTTCGCTATGTTGATCAATTTGGAAGAGTGTGTGAGAGGTTTCTTGGAGTAGTTCATGTTTCCGATACTACTTCATTGTCACTCAAGGTTGCAATTATATCCTTGCTAAAAGATTGTCATTTGACTCCCACTCAAATTCGTGGGCAAGGATATGATGGGGCTAGCAACATGAAAAGGAGATTAAGGGGTTGAAAACATTGATCATGAAAGAGTCACCGTGTGCTTACTATATCCATTGCTTTGCTCATCAACTTCAATTGGTTCTTATTGCCGTGGCAAAGGAGAATGAATCATGTGTGTGGTTTTGTGATCATGTTTCTTACTTGCTCAATATTATTGGAGTTTCTTGCAAGCGCCATGATATGCTTAAAGATGTTAGAGCTCAAAAGCTTTTGGAAGCACTTGAAATGGGTGAAATTGAAAGTGGAAGTGGATTGAATCAAGAAATGGGTTTATCTTGCAAAGTGGAAGTGGATGGGAAGGATTTCTTGCAAAGGTGACATTGTTTTGCAAGAAACATGGCATTGAAGTTCCTTCACCGGATGATCAATATATGGCTCATGGAAGATCACAACGGTATTATGAAATACAAACAAATGATGATCGTTATCGAAGAGAAGTATTTCTTGGTGTACTTGATCAAATTATTCAAGAGCTTGACAATCGGTTTGATGAGGTTAATATGGAGTTGCTTATTTGCATGTCGGCCTTGAATCCATCGAATTCATTTGCTTCTTATGATGCACAAAAGGTAATGTGACTTGCTCAATTCTACCCCAATGACATATCAAGTGTGGAGTTGATAAGGGTTGAGTTCCAACTTGAAACCTTTATTGATGACATGAGAAAAGATGAGAGGTTCAAATGTGTAAATCATCTTGGTGAGCTCTCTACTATGCTTGTTGAAACAAAAAAGCACCTTGTTTATGACTTGGTCTACTTGCTTCTCAAATTGATATTGATCTTACCGGTGGCGACGGGGAATGTTGAAAGTCTTTTCTGCAATGAGTCTAGTGAAAAATAAGTTAAGAAATAGCATGGGTGATGAGCTCTTGAACCATTGCTTAGTGACATTTATTGAGCGAGAAGTGTTCTTGGAAGTAAGTGAAGATGCCATAGTGAAAGGTTTCATGGGAAAGAGAGAACGTAGAGTTACAAAGAAGTCATAGTGATGTAATTTTCTATTTATGCTATATTTTATCATGTGACACTTTATTTATGTGTTTGAATTATTTTGCATTGAGACCTCGCAACTTTGAGAAATATGTATTGATCTACAATGTCATGATTCAATTTGCTGTTTATGTTGTCATTTGCCCACCTTTTTTTTAGAGTGTGCCCACCCTCCAATTTTTTCATGTGTCCGCCACAGCTCCACAACGAGGTACAATATCCCACAAGAGATAACATGCTTGAGCAAAACATATCGACTTAATAATCTCATAGGAAATAAATAAAATCAGGAAGAATAAAGTGACTTGTTGTGTTCATTCAACAAGGACACCGGTACTAAATCATGGGATCCAACGAAAGCTGCATCCCAGTTTGGTGGAACCGGCCGAAGTTATGCTTCATGTCTCTTGGGATTGCGAAACGGCTAGTGCGAACTATCTCACTGATGGCCGCCACTACCCTGTGCATCCCAGCTATAACAACCGACGGCTAATTCAGCCTGAATTATTCAGGCCTACGAGAATGAACAAACTGACCAATCTTATCTAGATATTATATCTTTCCTACCGGTGTGAGTTCTTTTCGTCCGGAGATTTGAAGGCTGCCGTTGAAAGAAAATGAAAGTGCTTACGTACAATGCACAACATGTCCCTTTCGTCCGGAGGTGGAGGAGAAATAGGAGCATGAGGCATAGAGGGAGAAGTGTCAGGAAGAAGAAGAAAAGAGAGATCCTCCACGAAAAAGGTCGAGGAGGAAGGACGCGGGTAGTAGGAACGGGACTCATCAAAAGTCACATCACGCGAAATGCGCAGCCGGCGAGCAACAGGATCCCAACACCGATAACCCTTGTGCTCATCACTGTATCCAAGAAAAACACATTCAACCGACTGGGCAGTCAATTTGGTGCGTTCGCGCGGAGCAAGAAGAACATAGCACACGCAACCAAACGAGCGAAGAGCGGAATAGTCAGGAGAACGACCAGAGAGACGCTCCATAGGAATACCACCCTGCAAGGCAGCCGACGGCTGAATGTTGATGAGATAAGTGGATGCAGAGACAGCCTCAGCCCAAAAGTGAGGTGGAAGAGAGGCGGCAATCATCATCGCACGAGCCGTCTCAAGAAGGTGGCGATGCTTGCGCTCAGCGACACCGTTCTGAGCATGAGCGCCAGGACAGGAGAACTGGGCAAGAGTGCCCTGCTCGGCAAGAAAACCACGCAACATCTGGGAGATGTACTCGCCAGCCGAGTCAGCACGAAAGACACGAATGGGCGTGGAAAACTGAGTCTGAACCATGGCAGCAAAACGCTTATATGTAGAGAGAACCTCGCCACGAGATTTCAGAAAATAAAGCCAAGTATAGCGAGAGAAATCATCAATAAAAATAACATAGTAGCGATGACCCCCTTTCGAATCAAAGGGAGCAAGACCCCATACATCAGAGTGAACAAGGTCAAAGGGACGCTGAGATACAGACTCACTCGTAGGATAAGGTAATTGGATCTGTTTGCCAAGTCTACAACCCTCACAATTTAAAGAAACATCACCAGATACAGACCCTAAGACACCTTGTCGCACTAACGAGGACAAGCGAGAGCCACAGATATGGCCAAGGCGATGATGCCACTGCTGGAACGACGCAGAAGAGGAGGCAGCAAGAACATGAGAACTGGCGGATGAGGTGGCAGCGGAAGGAACATGAAGCCAGTCAACCTCCCAAAGACCCTGTTTCTCACGGCGCCGAGGGCCAGCGCCAACCAGAGTCTTGGTGCGACGATCCTGAACAGAGCAAGAGTCGGCATCAAGAATGACACGACAACCAGAATCAGTAAGTTGGGTAGCGGAAAAGAGATTCATGGTAAGACGAGGAACATGAGAAACACTCGGAACAGAGAAAGAAGGGGTAGAAAGAATGCCACGGCTAGCGACAGGAAGAGGTGTACCGTCGGCAGTAAGAACATTGACAGGAAAATCAAGAGGTCGAAGAGAAGACAAAGTGGAAGAATCAGAAGACATGTGAAAAGAAGCTCCAGAATCCAGAACCCACGGAGATGTACCTGACTGTGTATGCGGCGGTGGCGGAGAAGCAGTCAGCGAGGCAGCAGTGCCCGTTGAGGAAGAGCCCGAGGAAGCCAGTATCCGCTTGAGCTGCACAATATCCTGCTCAGTGAGCGACGGTGTCGAGGAAGGCACACGAGTCCCACTAGAAGAAAGTGTCGATGGGCGCCTCATGTCTCGCTGCTTCTTGTGACAATCAGACTCTGGGTGACCCGGCTTCTTGCAGTAGCCACAGAAGGTGTAAGAGCGAGACCGACCCGCCCCTGCAGAAGAAGAGCGGCCGCCCACCCCCCCTGAAGGAGTGGGTAGAAGCGGTGGAGCAGACGACACAGGAGCTCGGGCAGCTAGCACAGTGGGAACAGCAAGCAAACCAGCAGAACGGAGGCGTGTCTCCTCAGCGCGAACCTCTGCAAGCACCAGTGATATAGGAACACGACCACGGGCAAGCAGGTTAGCACGCCGAGGCTCAAACTCGGGACGGAGGCGAGACAGGAACTCGTGGATACGCTGAAACACCAAATCTGACCTCACTGTCTGACAACAGCGACAAGCACCACAAACGACAGTCCTCAAAGAGTCAAGCTGGCGCCAGATGGCAGAACACTGTGTGTAGAACTCATCAACAGTTGAGTCACCCTGCTGAAGATCATGCTCCTGACGCACCACAGATAAGTAGAGAGCATCACCAGAGGGCTGATAGCGCTGACAAAGGTAAGTCCACATCGCAGCAGCAGTGCCTAAGCCCATAAACTCAGAGGCAAACTGGGGCAAGACACTAGCAGTGAGAACAGCAGCAGCACGAGCATCATCATTGCACCACTGTGTGTAAGCAGCCAACTCATCCCGATAGATGGAAAGAGCATCCGAATAAACTGATGCCTGCTGATCGTACGCTTCAACTGCACGATCATCAGCATCCCTGGCCCCATCCTTATCAGCCTGAGAAGCATCAGCCGGAGAACAGGTGGCACCGGCGGGGTAGGAGCCACAGGAGCAACGGGGCACGGCGGACAAGAGACTTCGCCGGAGAGAACACCCCAAAGGAGAAGGCCGCGCATGTGGATACGCATAAAGCCCACGAACTCAGCATAGTTGGTGCCATCGAAGATGACGGAGCACCGAGGAACAGCAACATAGCCCGAAGAAGACATGATGGGTTTTTTTTTTTTTGCAGAAAGTCAACTCCCACAAATCTCACGATCTGGTTCTAGATCGAACCAGTAGAGCGTCAGCCGGGACCCGATCCAGTGCAGCAGGGGCCGAGGCAGGGCGTCGGCCGGGACGGAGACAGCTGGCGGCCGGAGCGCCGGCGGCCGATGCGCCGACGAGGTAGCCCGAGGCGGCGGCACCCGAGGCGGCGGCGGGATGGCCCGAGGCGGCGCGGCCAGGAGCGGCGGCGGGCGGGATGGCCCGAGGCGCGCGGCCGGCGGCGGGATGGCCCGAGGCAGCACGGCCGGAAGCGGCAAGGACGGAGGCCGGCCGGATGGCTGCAACGCGAATTTTGGCAGAAAAACTCGATTTCGGGCAGACAGAGCTCGATTCCGAGCACAAGAAGAGAAAACGGACGACGACGGCCCAGCAGCAGCTCGATTCCGAGCGAGAGAAGAAGGAAAAGCAGCGCCAGCCGGAGCAATCTACGGTGGCGACAGGTCAAGCACGGAGTTGCTACGTGCGAAGAGGAAACCCTAACCTGAGCTCTGATACCATGTTGGGAATGAGCAACTAACATTCATAGGGGCCAAAGGCCAATACATGTACATGTGGTAAAGTGCAGTAAACCCCTTATACAATGGGGATATATAGGAAAGGACCTATACACATCTAACAATTATATTGTATACAGCACTATCAAAGCAGCTAAGTATGATAACACTATTGTCTTCCGTTTCGTTTTTAGATATGAGCAGATGGAGTTCCTGCCCTTGTTTGAAACGAAAGGTATAGATATAGTGGCTTCTGGACCTTGGTAGGAGGAGGTACCACAAACAGTTTCACACAAGTCCCTGCCTACATATTTTAGAGTTAAAGACCAAACAGTAAACCAGAACAAACTCTCTAGTCGTCATTCAACACTCATGTGGAGGAGAATAACCCTTAACAATAGGTACTAACTTTCCCTCCTATTATAACCAATTATCTTGGAACAATAACACATCAACACATGAATTCAGCAGTTTTCATTCTACAATTTTACTTTTGAGCCCCATTCACAACCCGGAGCTAATTCCAAATATCCCTGCCAGGATCCAGTTTTTCATGGAACCCATCAGAATTTGGTCGTTCGTGTGTTATTTCGGTGGAACAGAAGATCTTCTGGTCATTCAAGATACATATATCATACATATATCATAAACTTCATGGAAATTCTAAAACATTTGGTTGTAGGCAAGGCAGTGAATCTTGAAACAAAAAGGCAAGGAAGCGGGTTCCAGGATTGAACAGGCCATGAGATTCAGAACCTTGTTTCCAACCGCCTCCTTTGCGAATGAATAATCTTATAACAATAATAATTATTCTATACCAGAGGAATATGTTATTCAGACGACAATTACATTCTTTTTTCCCGAGCTGAAATGCTTGTTCTGGAGTTGGCACAGTTCAGAAGTCTTCACAAAGAAATGTTTGAGGAACTATGCATTTCATATTTGCATTGCTTCTTAAGGGTAGGATGTCATAGAACTTTGATGTGAATCATCAAATGCAACAGGTAAACAATAATGATTTACCGAGGGAGACAGACTACAAGCTACGTAGGCACCAATCCTGGCAGTAGGAGATGTGCACTGTGATTGCCATGCAAGGCACCCGTAAATACATCCTTTAATGAATTAGAAATACAAGTAACAAAATGGTGAAAGTAACTCTTGCTTAGGAATAGTTCTCATCCACATTTAGGCATGCTCTGATATTCTCTTACCATCACTAACTTCAGAATTCCTACGAAGTTTGCTCACAGCACCTTATTGAAAAAATTCTTGTTTTGTCACTAAAACGTAGTCCAGTTATGCATATGCCATTGCAATTTCTGGATACGCCACAAAAACATTGTCCTGGTTCCGGATTTACCTCTCAAATAGATTACTATGCATGGCCCGTTAAGTTTGATAGCTGAAAAGGCCATTTTGCACCTGGTGTTTTGAACTGGTTAAGTACTAGAAGATGTATGTTTCAACATTACAAGTGATTGTCCCTAGTGTCATGAAGCTGTGAAGGGCGGGGGCAACATATCTCTTTTACTCGTTAACAGGTTCAAAATGGTTATTTTTCAGTAGTAACTTGAGGGTTAAATGATAGAAAGTGGCGAATCAAGAATTTTCACTCTGGGTTGTAGTCTCGGTAAAGGCAACCTGTTGTAAGGGAGAAAATCAACTCTGACCAGGAAACTACCAGTGCGCAGATGCATTAGCCAGGATACAGAAGATGGAAGGAAAGCACAGGCATAAAAGACAACCCAAATGATGAAGTCAAAGGTTGTCCAACAAGCAAAGAAGCCCACTAGGGCAGAGCTCCATGCCCATGGTCCACTATGGACCATGAGCATAGACTAAATTTGACTAAAAGGCCCCCACCTTATCCTTCCACCGATGATTCAGCAGGTCGTTTATGCATGGGCTTGGGCCTACAGAAGGCACCCCATAGCTCCCTGTAGTTTACCACTCATTTGAACAGAACTCTACCCTCTCTTAGGTGTGGCCTAAGCTTTTTTGAGGTGACCCCTCTTGTGCTGAAGGCTCCTCCATCGACTCGAGAGGAAAGATTCCCTAATAATGTTTGCCCCACTGCCAATGGCCCTCCGTAGGCGCAGGGCCGACCATCCCGATTATGCTCGAGGTCTCACCCATTAAAGGGTTGATGCCCTTCTCCTCCTGGGTCACAGGCTCACAGATGAACCAGGTTAATATCACTGTGCCATCTGTGTTAGTTTACAACACCAAATATCATGGTCGAACGCCAAATATTATGGTCGAGCACACTCTTTTACTTAATTGACGATCCTACCCAATGCTTGATAGAACCCCTTCTCTATTGTCATTGTTTACTATGACAACCAACCCAAATTAGTTGAAAAAGTTAAATCTGGCATTACAAACCCTAATTCATCAAATGGTTGGTTAAAAGCAAGCACTACAGCATGTGACCGCTTGGCTTAATGTAAGTAAGGCACTTTCTTGCACTTACTCTCATGTTAGTACTTTGTCACCTCCGACAAGAATGCACTAGGTTCATTATTTGTACGTATGATTAGTATTGCCAGTTCATAAACCATGCGTCCTACCATATCATCATCATCATCATTTCAAAGGCCACATAACAGCAAAAAGTAGTCTTTTATTGATTATAAAATGAGTGTACAGTGCAGTTTATTTGGATGTCTTACTTTACAACTGCGACTTAACCCTCGACTTTTGCTCGCCATCCAGCAATGACATCCTCTGGCAGGCCCCGAGTCTTGACAAATGAATCCATCGAGAAAACAGTCTGCAATAGAATTTCAAATGTAGCATTTAAGATGGGATGTTCAAGGTCCACACTCCTGAATAGTATGCCCAAAAGAGCTTTACGCAGCAATAGTCAGATAGCTGGCATAATACAACAATCTGTATTAGAAGCACTAACGCATTAATCAATCATAAAAAGTGCACCGACAGAGTACATGCCAGATTTTTGAAAGGGTTTTGCACCACGTAGTCAGCATAGGCCATCACGACTTCTAATTAAGTAGGGCATGTGCATTATATTCCACTCTTAATTACGCATGAGCATATGTTCATATAAATGCCAAAGTGACCTCAACAACATTCAGACATTCAGTGTCAGCTTGCAGTTTGCCCACCAAAATATAGCCGTGATGTGTATTAACAGTAAAGGGCAGAGCACACATGCCATTAAACTATTCAAGAACTGGTATTTTCTGCTTACAAAAAGGATAGAAAGACAAATTAATCACAGCTTTGATAATTACCCTAGGTACATGTACCTTTGATAATTACACTAGGTGAAAGATGGCCTGAATTTGGTTAATTTATATTATTAATTACCAATTACCCAAAAAATAAATGCAAGTTTCTTGTAAAGATAAAAACATACCTTCATGTATTCTTTCACATTTGCAAGTGCATCTGGGACAGACCAATTCTTATAGTGGCCTAGAGCAATCTCCATGTGATATAATTTCGGGGCAAGAGAGAGATCAGCGGCAGAAATTGCTTCACCATTGATAAATGGACCCTGCATCAAATGGCATCCCTGATCAATACATAGTAAATTTCATCTAAGACAGGTAAGTTAATACCAACAAAACTAGCATGTCAATATAGAAGGTTCTTGCAGGGTAAGCAACGCCATAAAACAAAACAAAAAATAGTTTAAGATATTACATAATAAATTCATCTAATGAGCTTAATATATTGACATATACATTCATAATGATAGATTGAGCATGACTTCAACTTTCAAAACAAATCCTCTTTTTTTTCGAAATGGGATAGCCCCAGCCTCTGCATCGATTGATGCATGCGGCCTTTATTACTTTATTAATGTTCGGTCATTATTACAAAAAGATTACATCATGGGTCGCGCAAAGTCGAAACATGGATCAACCATCTAAAGAGCAGGGACAACATGGAGTGACTCTTCATCAACATGTTATCCTAAGATCAGGTGATGTGGTCATAGGGACATTAGAGCCACAAAAGGACAACCACGTGCTAGAGCTAAGAAAAAAAAGCAGCTAGGAAAATCTAGCCATGATTAAGTAGTCATGCGCTCATACCATGTAAGCTTCATGTTACACTACACATTTTATTTAAATCAGTGTGTGGATATGGAATCAGATAGGGCAACAACATTGCAGAAGTACTACTCTTGTCAAACAAATACTAGTTAGACTATCTCCTATAAAATTGATATTGCTATTAAGTTCACTTACGTTGTCTTTTAGATAGCTATCGAATGAAGTTAGCTCGCTTAGTAGTGTCTGTTCTGTTCCATCGTTGGTATCTTTGCTCTTGAGAAAGCCAATGAAGGTGGAGAATATATTTGACCCTCTGCAAAAAAAAAAGTGCAGGATTGTAGTAAAAATACTGTGGTCTTCGAGGGAAAATTCTGGAATTCTCGCTTGCTAGCTACAGGTATGAGTACACACACACACACTTAGCCCAACATATACCAAGAAATACAGAACCAGAAGTAACAAAAAGCAAGCCACCATTTTGTACATCTTAGAGATACAATACGAGCATTTTCACTTTCCATCTCCACATGGGATGTGATTACAGTTACTAATTTCAAGTAATAACTGTTGATGAAGGCAAAGGAAATACCACTTACACTGAAGCCTTTTCTGGTGGAGTTGCCAGGGATGGCTGAGGATACTTTTCTTCTAATATTTGTGCTATAAGATCAGAATCAGCAACCCATTTGTCATCAAGCTTTACAACGGGCACCGTACCCTTTGGGTTAATTTCGATCAGCCTGATAAAGTGACAAACAAAGAATGATGGCCACGGAACTATGAACAAAAGTAACACCCACTAATGATATGAATATCAAGGTTAGTTTTCTCATCCAGATGCATACCAATCTGGTTTTTTAGCGAGATTGGCTAGTTTTAGCTCATAAGGCAGGCTTTTCTCCTCTAATGTCAACAAAACTTTCTGCGTGAATGGACCTGCAACCAACATTTGAAATTTAACACAGAATGATGAAGCTGTTTCAACAATAGAACATAAAAATAATAAAATATGCAATGCAACTAAAATTATCAGTTCTATACGGGCAGCCCGAGTGCACTTCTATACGGACCAAAATGCAGGGAGACGCCATCGATTATCCTACATTGCAAATACCACCAGTCCCTTGCATTCCCAGTTGCATAACTCTGACAGAAACAAATCGCGCGAGCGCACACATATAGATATAGTGAGTGATACAGATAGAGAGCTTACAGTCGCCGAGGCGGCCTGGGCTGGTGATGGAGTCCTTGCCGCAGACCTGCAGCGGCTCGGCCGAGGCGCGGACAGCGAAGGCGCGGCGCCGCGCCGGCGAAGCCCGGGACGGGAGGCGGCGGAAGGTCGTGGCGAGGAGGGTCGAGGAGGAGGTGCCAGCGGTCGTGGCGGTGGCGCAGGTGGTGGTGCGGAGGAGGACGGCCATGGCTTGGCTAGGTCGTGGAGGCTGGCTGGTCGGCGGGGTGAGGAGGCGGCGAGGTGTGGGAGAAGAGGAGAGGCGGAAGCGGAAGCTTTATCTTCAAAGAACGAAGAACAAAAGCGTCTGACAGCAAAGTCTGAACGCAGCAGACTAACTGTAAGTTTTGTGAAAGACAAGACTAGCGGCTACAGAACAACCCCCTCTGACAGCAAAGAACGTAGCAGACTCTATGTTCATGATATCGCTTCTCGTTACCTTATAGGTCAAACATAGATAAGAGATAAATCGATTTATCGTCCAATTTATCGATTTTATCGGTCGACTATTTATCGGCGAGATTTTTTAAAAATCTCAGATTTTCATGTCATCAGGATCAATCAACATGGCGAACTTGTAAACAATGTCACCAATATTCCTCTTAAACAACTTTAGATGTAGCGGAATTAGCCATCTACACAAATAGAAGGCATCAATACTATAAAAACTCAACCAAAACAAAAAAAACTAGGATCTAAATCGATTGGGCCCCACAGATTTGCCAGTGAATATCGGTGCATACAGGTGTATATTGGCCAGGGCCGGCTCTATATTTTTTGGGGCCTAGTGCAAGATTGAAAAATTGGCCCCTATAGTTTCATTGGGAGGCGGTGAAAGGATCGTATGACACCTAGAGGGGGTGAATAGGTGCTACTTCAATTTTAGTACTTTTTCAAATTAGGCTTGACACAAAAGGTAAATTCTCTAGATATGCAACTACGGTGAATTTACCTATATGACAAGCTAGCAACTAAGGAAGATACACGAAGTAAAGACGGTAAACAAGAATATAGGTAACCGAAGGTGAAAGCACGCGGAGACACGGATGCATTCCCGAGTTCCTCCTTTTTAGGGGAGTACGTCTCGTTGGAGAGGTGTGAGCTACCACAAAGGTCAACTCAACAGCCACAAAGGTTTCACCTTCTTCTCCATGAACCGCACCACAAAGGTTTGGTTCACCTTCCACTATCGGAAACCTTCAAGGCGGATTCCGGAGCCTTTACAACAACGATCCGGGGCACAACCCACAATTGGATTGGGGGCTCCCGAACAGCTACAATCTGTCACAAAGACAATCAAGTAAGTACAACAATGAGCTAGGTTTTCCCAAAGGAAATCCTAGCAAAGGGGCCCTCAAGTGAATGAGGGGGAAATGTAAATCGGCTTGGTGAAGATGTAGATCCGGGCCTTCTCCTTCAATCCTCCAAAGATCAACGAGTTTGGGTGGAGGGATTGGGAGATCTAGTGATTCTTGAGCTTGCAATAATGGAGGTCTTCAATTTTGGACGAGCTACTTGGCTGGAGGTAGGTGGAGGGGTATTTATACCCCTCCCACGAATGTAACCGTTGAAAACAGGGAGGCCGGAATATACCCTCCCACGAATGTAACCGTTGAAAACAGGGAGGCCGGATATTCCGGCCTAAGTTAACACCGGAATATCCGGCTACCCGGAATATTCCGGCCTCCTGTGAAATCTCTGGCCCAAATATCCGGGTGAGTCCAGAGAGCCGCACAATTGGACACTCTTCGTCCTTAGAAATTATGGCCATCGATAAAACTTGAGGGCCGGATATTCCGCCCCCAACTGGGACCGGAATATCCGGTCTGTCCGACTGAAAATCCTGCAGGCCTTTTTCTTCTCCTTTTTGGTGTTGATGCAATTAAGTATTTAGACATCTAAAACCTGCACCACTTAACACTAGATTAAAAAGTCACTAGTGTTGTTAACTAGCACACAAAACACATGGGGTAAAGAAATGTCTTTTCAGGCGGGAGCAGAGGAGAGATTGCACACGGACGTACTCCCTCCGTTCCATTTTAATTGACTCACATATATCTAGATATGGATGCATCTAGACACAATTTTTTGTGTCTAGATGCATCCATATCTAGATATATGTGAGTCAATTAAAATGGAACGGAGGGAGTACCTGACGGAGGATGATGATCGCCGAATGCCGATCTGCAGCAGGACAGGGGCAAGGCGCTCCGTTTCCCCGCTTGGTCTCCTCGGCGGTCAGATTTTCTCCAGCGGAAGCGACAGGGGTGAGGCGTCAGGCGACGAGCGAAGAACACGAACAGGCGAGGCTAGTTGATCGACTGATCGATGGATCGATCGATTGGCCTAGCTAGCTGCGTACAGCCTTTTCCTCTTCCCTTATGGGCTGCTTCGCTTGGGCCTTTACATTTTATTTTTTCAGCCCACTAATATCCAATGTACATAGATACACATATGTAGGGCTCCTTCCAGCCATGGGCCCCTGTGCGCTGCACAACCTCGCCTAGGGCCAAAACTGGGCCTGATATCGGCGATATAGCGGTGTGACAACTGATATATCGGCAGACCGGTAAATGTCGGCGGTATTCGCTTATGTTACCGGCCTCGCCCCGATAAGCGATATATCGGCTTACCGGCCCGATATTTTGAACAGTGAGTAGACTAACAGTAAGTTTTGTGAAAAGACAAGACTAGCTACTACAGAACAACTTGCAAGGACGGAGACGCCTATATAGAAGCGCGGCTTCACAGCACACCAGCTCCAGGGCACCTTGGCAGCAGCTCAATCCATGATCGTTATCTGCTTCTTCAGGGTTCAAAGAACGAAAAACAAAAATGTCTACAGCAAAGTCTAAGCGCAGCAGACTAACAGTAAGTTTTGTGGAAGACAAGACTAGCGACTACTCCCTCCGTTCCAAAATAGATGACTTCCATTTGTGTAGATACGGATGTATCTAGACTTGTTACACATCTAGATACATCCATATGTAGACAAATGAAAATCATCTAATTTGGAACGGAGGGAGTACATAACAACTTGGGAGGTATGCCAAGGTTGCTCTCCCTCCATGTTTGGCGCTGGTTCAGCTGCCCAAGACGAAGTCCATCTGAACGAGTTGCAGATCAGTTTGGCATGCTATCCAGCGGGGATTTGAGCTTGTTTGCGAGGTATGTCAATCTGGAGCTTTATCTTTAGGGGGACGCACTATTCGTCGCTCTTTGCAAGTCCTACATTCGCCTCGCCTACGGTTGATTCTTTCTTGGACGGTGCTACGTAGCGGCGCCGCATGCGTGCCTTCTGGAGTGGCGGCCCAATAAACGCGCTGAGCCCAGTCGATAGCACGCGTCCGCGAAAAACAAACGTGACAGGTGATGTCACCCGGTGCTAGCAGCCTAGCAGGCCGGCAGCCTGCTACCAGGTTCTCCGAATATAATTACTTGGTTTTTGAGAAACAAGTTCTCCGATGTAGCTAACAGATTGTTTAGAGAAACTATCTAGATGCAACTACCAGATCATTTAGAAACAACTAACTAGATACAGCTACCAGGTTGATTTCTTTCAACTATGGGGTTTTCGAAAACAATTACCGGATGTTTAATTAAATGCAGCTACCATATTGATTTCATGCAACTATTGGTTTTTCAAAATAAATTGCCGGATATTTAAATGCGGCTAACATATTGATTTGACACACCTAGCAGGTTGATAACGTAACTATTGGGTTTTTTTCGAAATCAATAACCAGATTTTTGAATAAAGCTGCCATGTTGATTTGACACACCTATCAGGTTGATTATATTCAACTATCAGTTTTTTTTTAAAATCAATTACGGATTGTTAAATGCAGCTACCATATTAATTTGACACAGCTATCAGGTTGACTTCATGCAACTATCGGGCTTTTTGAAATCAATGACCAGATATTCAAATGTAGCTACTATATTGATTGGACACAGCTATCGGGTTGATTTCATGCAACTCGGATATTTAAATGCAGCTACCACATTGATTTGACACAGCTATCAGGTTGATTTCATGCAAATATCAGGCTTTTTGAAATCAATGGCTGCCGTATATTCAAATGTAGCTACTATATTGATTCGACACACCTATCAAGTTGATTTCATGCAACTCGGATATTTAAATGCAGCTACCACATTGATTTGACACAGCTATCAGGTTGATTTCATGCAAATATCGGGCTTTTTGAAATCAATGGCCGCCGTATATTCAAATGTAGCTACTATATTGATTGGACACAACTATCAGGTTGATTTCATGCAACTCGGATATTTAAATGCAGCTACCACATTGATTTGACACAGCTATCAGGTTGATTTCATGCAAATATCGGGCTTTTTGAAATCAATGGCCGCCGTATATTCAAATGTAGCTACTATATTGATTCGACACACCTATCAAGTTGATTTCATGCAACTCGGATATTTAAATGCAGCTACCACATTGATTTGACACAGCTATCAGGTTGATTTCATGCAAATATCGGGCTTTTTGAAATCAATGGCCGTCGTATATTCAAATGTAGCTACTATATTGATTGGACACAGCTATCAGGTTGATTTCATGCAACTCGGATATTTAAATGCAGCTACCACATTGATTTGACACAGCTATCAGGTTGATATCATGCAAATATCAGGCTTTTTGAAATCAATGGCCGCCGTATATTCAAATGTAGCTAGTATATTGATTCGACACACCTATCAGGTTGATTTCATGCAACTCGGATATTTAAATGCAGCTACCACATTGATTTGACACAGCTATCAGGTTGATTTCATGCAAATATCGGGCTTTTTGAAATCAATGGCCGCCGTATATTCAAATGTAGCTACTATATTGATTCGACACACCTATCAGGTTGATTTCATGCAACTCGGATATTTAAATGCAGCTACCACATTGATTTGACACAGCTATCAGGTTGATTTCATGCAAATATCGGGCTTTTTGAAATCAATGGCCGTCGTATATTCAAATGTAGCTACTATATTGATTCGACACAGCTATCAGGTTGATTTCATGCAACTCGGATATTTAAATGCAGCTACCACATTGATTTGACACAGCTATCAGGTTGATTTCATGCAAAATATCGGGCTTTTTGAAATCAGTGGCCGCCGTATATTCAAATGCAGCTACTATATTGATTCGACACACCTATTAGGTTGATTTCATGCAACTCAGATATTTAAATGCAGCTACCACATTGATTTGATACAGCTATCAGGTTGATTTCATGCAAATATCGCGCTTTTGAAATCAATGACCGTATATTCAAATGTAGCTACTATATTGATTCGACACACCTATCAGGTTGATTTCATGCAACTCGGATATTTAAATGCATCTACCATATTTATTTGACACAGCTGTTATCAGGCTGATTGCATGCAACTATCGGGTTTTAAAATGACTACCAAATTTTGCAATGTGTATAGAAAATATCTAATAAGTTTCTGAGACTAATGCCATTTGTTTACAAAATATATTGTGGTTATCATCGTATAGTACTATGGTAACACTCACGTAGCAGAGGAACATGCCAAAAACTCATTGTGGGTACCTGATTATTCGGGTTCGATATATGTTCAGTAGTAGCTGGTTAATAGACAAACCAAAAAAATGTTGTACCTAAGTATAGCTTTTATGTTACTAGTGTAAATTTTTTTGGCGACCTGTCAATTTGTGGAAAACATTCTTGTCAGCTTCTCCTAATAGTATCTACTCCTACAGTCCTGCTAGTACCTAAAAAACAATGTCGTGGTATAGCAATTAGCACATATGGCACTGGCATGTGAACAGTAGCGCACTGTAGCGTGCATGTGAACAGCCGCATGTAAAAAGGTATGCCATGTGCGACGCGTCAAAAAAAGGTTAGACGTGCGTACATGAGCGCGCTATAGGATGGAGTATTTCCAAATCTCCGCCCGCCGCACGGACAAAGCGCTGGTGCGGCGCCTGCACGTAGATTCTTCCTTCTTTCTTTGTTGGGTTGGCCCATCTCGGTGATTTTTGCTTCTTCGTTGCTTCGTCTTTCTTCCTGGTAGATCTCGCTGTGTCGTTCATAGCTTCCTATTTCTGTTTTTTTCGTTTTGTTTCCTTTTCTGTTTTGTTCGGCAGTTAATGAATATTTTTTGTTTCTTATTTTTCAATCATTTACCTGTTTTTTTTGTTCAATATGTAAATTCCTTTTTTGAACTCATGAACATTTTCTTTAGCCACAGGAAAAAAATTGAAACCTCGTGAACAATTTTTTAAATCCATGTGGACAATATTTCAAAAATATGCGACCTTTTTATATACGTGAACCATTTTTTGAACAGGTGAATATCTAAAATATACTTGAATAAATTTTAGACAACATGAACATTTTTTTCAACCCATGTGAACCATTTTAAAAAAAGTATATGAACATTTTTTTTATGTAGGTGAACCATTTTTTAAACCGGTGGACTTTTTGTTTAAATATACTTGAACAATTTTTAGACAACATGAAAAAAATTCAACTCATGTGAACCATTTTTTAAATATATATGAACATTTTACATAAGTTAACCATTATTTGAATCGGAGATTTTTTAATATGCAATAACAATTTTCAAAAACCTGAACATTTTTAAATCTGAATATTTTTCAAACAGATTTTAGAAACTTTCAGATTACATAAAAAGAGAAGAAAACAGTAACAAAAATGGAAGAGATAAGAGAAAATGTGTTAATATTTTTGAGAAAACGCTACAAGCTAGGTATAGGGCGACCCCTCCTTGAGGTTTTACCAATACTTTTTAGGGGACGTCGGAGCCCACGACATTGGGATGTTTCGAGAGAGGGTTTACTATGATTTGGAGCTATTAGGCCTTCTTGGGTCATTAACAAGTAACGGGCTCCCCTGAAAAACTTCTAATGGGCTTTATTGCGAAGACATCCCGGACATCTCGTAACACATATGGCTCCATACCTTTAACTAGATAAGGGTCATCTGGTTTCTAGTTGAAAATAGTCTATAATTTCACGTCCTGTTAAAGGTTAGTATAAACACATTGTAGGAGGCAGATGGTATTAACATAACAATTGATGCATATGTATTTTAGAATAAGTGGCATGAGATGCTCCTCATACATAAAGGTAGCAGTAAAAGCATGGGTGTTTTTTTTAACAGGCAAATGTTCTGCCTTTTATATTGAGGATATAGGAGGAGAAAACAGGTGGTGGCCGAGATAATTTCCGCAAGATGCCTAGCGCCCGCTAGGATCCAGTCTTTACTCTCGTTTTTTATCTTGTGGAAAAGGGCCAATCGAGCAGTGACGCTCCTTCCAAATTTCCCAAATCAGAAGTATAATGGCGGATCTGAGGCCTTTGGGGTTCGCCGATGGGGTGTCCGCAATCGCCTGCCAATATTGGATAACCATGGGTCTCCCCGAGCCCAAATTTTGCGGCAGGTCAGGGCAAGAGAGCCATGAGGCAGCCGCCTGCAGAAAAACCACACCCGAAAAGGGTGTGCCTTGCTGTTTCCGGCTGGCATTGACATAGTTGGCACTGCGGGCTATGAGGCCAGCCTCTGATGGCCAGACAATCCGAGGTCCAAAGCATGTTCTGCACGGCAAGCCATGCAAAGAAGCGACTCTTTGGAGGTGCCCAGGTTTTCCAGACAATTTTTTCGAAGCAGCAGGGGGTCGAGCCCATGAACTGAGCCTTGTACGCGGAATTCGCCGAATAGCATCCATTTGTTGATAGGGACCAAGAGATCGAGTCATTTGTGCCTGAGTCCAGTGTAATTCCTTGGAGCAGCCCCCAAAGGCTGACGAATTGCGCAAAGTGATCGACTGTGGCTGCGCAGTGCATCGTAGACACATTTGTGCTTCCGCTTGGACACCGTGAAAATTAGAGGTGCCAGAGATTTGGAAGAAACCCCATTGAGCCAGGAGGAGGACCAGAAAGAGCCTTCTTGCCATTTCTGATGGTGGTCTTGGTTGCAACGTTGAAGAGATCTCTATCTTGCTGGTCATTGTGTGTTTCTAAGCCGACCCAGGACTTGTCCGGGGCCACCCATTCATACCATAGCCATTGGAGGCGTAGAGCCCTAGCGAATTTTTCCAGGTCAAGGATCCCCAAGCCTCCATAATTCTTTGGTCGACAGACCTTAGTCCAAGCCACCCTTGCACTTGCCACCATTGACCGAGCCGCTGCATTCCAAGAGCATGCCACGACGAATTTTGTCGAAGGCTTTGATAGTGGCCTTATCAACCTTGATAGCAGTGAGGAGGAAAATTGGCATGGAGGAAAGCATAGACTTGACCAACTCGGCACAACCGGCGCGATTAAAGAACTTTGCCTTCCATGGAGTGAGGTTTGATGCGGCTTTGTCAATATACGCCTGCAAATCAACTCGGCGAAGCCTCCCCAGGATAGCGGGAGGCCCAAGTATTTGAGAGGAAACTGATTGAGAGCTGCCGGAAAGTTTTGCAGGATGGCACCCAGGTCGATGTCAGCGCATCTGATGGAGGCGACATAACTCTTGTCCACATTGGTAACGAGCCTAGTGACCTCCCCAAAATACTGAAGCGGTGCAGCCAGGTTAGTGATATCTTGGGCGTCTACGACAAAATTTACATAGAAAATATTTGACAGTTAAGACTTGAGAGAACACTTCATATAGACCACATGAGGGTAATGACTGCTCACATTGATGAAATGTATAAGAATTTTTTTACTATAGATTTACTTCTGAGTTGTCGAGATGACCTCCATAGTGTTCTTTGCGCACTTCAAGAACCAAAGGTAGAATTAACATGACCTCATTATCCATTAGATTCAAAATATTACATATCAACGAGTCCACATACTACACACAAAACCTTGAAGTAGCATCAGCAAAAAGAAGTCATTGCAACCCTACTCACGCGTCTGGTGAGGCTGTTTTTTAAAGGGTTAATTGGATAGACGCCACCGCAATTTCCGACTATTTGAGAAACATAAAGGAAACGAAAAAATACAGAAAAAACAGAAAAACATAAGAAAAAATAAAAAAATGGAAAAACTGAAAAGAAAACCCACAATAGACCCACTTCGGCGACAATTGGTTTGCACATTTACCCAATATGGGAAGGTGCGTCTTTTGATGAGTTGTTATACAATAGTGGTCTTTATGAGCTAATTGTTCTATACTTCTTACTTGGTGTAGCTTGTTATATGGGTCGTGAGTGGGAACTTAGTTTCTGTTAGGATATGCGTCCTTGGATTGTTGTTGCATGCTTAGCTCCTGTTGCGGCTCCTACTGTTGTTTTACATGGCGGCAAAACATGCCCGCATAGCTGATTTCGTTTTTCATTATGCCTTTCATGTTTCATTTTATGTTATTTATAGGTTTCTTCTTTTGTTTTCTTGATTTCATTTTATGTATACTTTATTTTTTGTGTTTTTATATTCTCCATTTTATGTTTTTTGTTTCCATCCATATTATTATTACCTAGCATGAACATTTTTCATTTTCTGTTTTTATCAATGTTATATGTTTTCGTTTTCATCAATATTTATTTTTGTCTATATGTAGCATGAACATTTTTTCGAATGCAATAACATATTCTTTTCATAACCATGAATACTTTTTCAAACCGAGTAACATTTATCATATGCGTGATAGTATTTTTTCAATCACATGAACAATCTTAGAACCACGTAAACATTTTTTTGAATATGTGAAAGTATTTATGAAATCCATGAAACATTTTTTAAAAGTATGTGAATAATTTTTAAATATGAAAATAATTATGTTTCCCACGTTCAGAAGATTTTTACGAACGCACGGACACATTTTGAATCTCTTGAACATTTTTTGCACTCATTAAACCATATTAAATATATTAAAACCTTGTGACCATTTTTTAATTACATGAACTATTTCAATATGAAATGAAACATACAAGAAATAAAGGAAATAAAAAAGAAATAGAAAGGAAAATTAAAAATATAGAAAACCAGAAAATACTAAATAAATCACAAAAAGGAAAAAACTTAAAAGAAAAACCACAACAAAAAAAACTGGAGCTAAAAAAATCGGACCAGCCCTTCTTGTTGCCCCAATCGCAGTAGGGGTTATTTGCCTCCCGAGATACAGTGCACTCGATTTTTGTAAAATTCAAAAATGTTATTTTAAAGTTTTAAAAAAATTCACAAAACATTACGTGAATAAATATACATGTTATCTACATATATGCTTAATTTTTTGGATAATAAGCTCTATTTTTTACTACACAAAAATCACAAATTGATGGCTCTGCAAAAGGTGAAAAAGAACTCATTTTACTTGCTACATTTGTCTTTTTCGTACAGATCTTGTGTGGAAATATATTTCTCTGAAAATTGTGGTCATACATACTAGACATGTATATGTAATTGCATGATTGTTTTCAGAAATTTTTAAGATGTAAAATATATTTTCAATTTTTGAAAAAACCGGCTGCACTTGTGTTCGGAGCAAGAAGTGTTTTTCGAGTACACGGAGCGCTAATCCTATAATAACGACTAAATGGGCCTGGCCCAGCGCCGAATCTTCTGTGGAGCGCGACCGCGCGAGCCATCCGCCGCGCGCTGAGCGGTGTATAGGAATTCGGACCAATAGGCCTTCTAGGCTTATTAACTAAAACTGGGCTTTATTGTCAAAAACAAATATTGGGCTTTACTTCTCCGTACAGGAAAAAAGTTGGTGAAAACTGACGATCGTCTCGCTCCAATATGTTAATCCCTCGATCCATAAAAAAGTGTCCGGAATTTAGTTCAAATTTGAGTAGGTAAAAAAGTATCCATCTAAAAAGACGGAATTATTCTTTTCTATCAACATATTCCCGTCGGATTTGGATATATGTAAGGCCACACCCGGACATTGTAAAAAAACTTAGTCCGCGATTGGAATGTCCTTCAGATTTTCGATCCGAAAATATTTCCGACATCTTAGCATTAACCGGTTCATAATTTTATGAGGACCTTGGCACGCCCATATGTTTGGCTGGCCGTTTTTGGCTAATAGTTACAAACCAAGCGATGCCTTAGCGTTTCTGAAGCGAGAGGAAGATAACAGGGTAAAAAGAATTGCATCACACATGGAATTTTTTGCCAACACGGAGGTGTGCGGTGTTAGTGTTGTTAAGTTCATATTAGGGTCCGTTTGGCATCCAAGTATATTTTAAGTATTATGAGAATACCATGGTTTCTAAAAAAATTGAAGTATTAAATACTTTGAGGTGTTTGGATGCAATGAGTAATGTGGTTTTAAAACTGAAGTATTCCCCCATATATTATTTATTGTCGTTTTGGAACTTTGGTCTTGAACCTTTTTTTTCTAAACCAAGCAACTGTACCCCTTTTTCCCGCCTAATATGCACTAAAATACTTTATTTTTTGAATACATTGTTTTTAAGAAAACTGAGCCCCCATACTAAGCCTTAGTCATGATAAAGTTGTGAAGATGGGTTATTGTTCGTTCAGTAGGCTCAAATTTATCAGTTCTGATGAATTGATCGACGAAAAATGTGGGCTGGCTCTCAAAAAATCAAATCACGAAGGTGACATGATGTGGTCCCAAAGATAAATGGAATGAAAGAATGTAAGTGAGCTCAGCTCACTTGGTTAGGGAAGTGGATGTACAACCCAACCACCCAGGTTCAAGTCCTCACGAACCCAGATTTGGGTTCTTATTATTTAAAAAAATCCGCTATAGGGGCTTCCCCTACCGCATTCCTTTCAAAAAAACGAATGTAAGTGGCATCAGCGTCCACTTAACGTACATACGCCGCCAAACCAAAAATATATAAATGGCCGTCGCGGCTAGCCGCTACAACTAGGTGGCTAAAGCGGACACAGCCGCTTAGCCTAGCGGTGCCACCGGCGCAACACATCGCAAAGATGGAACACTGGCGTGGTGGACGGCCGACGGTGAAGTAGTTGTGAACGAGGACGTCGAGAACAAAGCATGGGTGAGCTCGCCGGTCTGTGCTAGTCTCGAATTATGTCTTGCTTGTCCGACCTAGTGTATACCGGAGCACGTGCTCTGTTACAGCAGGAATGGCATGCATGAGCTAGCCGGGCGTGGTTGCTTAGCTCGGTTAGTTTCTGCTAGACTAGGAATAAGGAACATAACCAATACGGGGAACAAGGGAATACCAGACCATATCTGCTTTTGCGCCATGACAATCTCACTCGAATTACAGGGACCTACAAATATTAGTACAGTATACCAGGTCCCCGGCCAGAAACCACACGTGCAAGTTTCCCTGCATGTGGCTCGTACATGCTTTTCTCCGAGGCGCTGTCTGCGACGCTGCATAGATAATGAGGGAGTATCAAACGCAGGAAAGCACATAGCAGCGCCGTTTATGTGAAACCCAGTTAATTTTGATGGGGCCGAAGCAGCACAACCAGAGGCAGAGTAATGTTGAGGCTAGGGGGCCACCGCCCCCCACCCCAGCCCACAAAAATTTCCAAAAAATAGTGATATTCGGCCCATTTTCCCACCAATTCTAGTCTAGTATGTCTATGTAGCCCATTAGCCCCCCATTAGTTCAGCCCAAGCTCCGCCACTGGGCACAACCACATAGTCCGTCGGACGCGCCACTTACATCCTTTGGTGCTACCCGTAATCACTTTCTTCCATACCTTCTTCATCGCCACCTCTCAAAAGAGTTGTGAACCAAAGTCTTTGATTGGATAGTCTTGTCATAGTGCGCAAATGTTAAAATGCCTGGTCCTACCGCGTGGCGCGTATAGTGGGTGGTGTGGTCAGCCCCGCAAGGTCTTGTGACTGTGATGGGGATGGCACAAATTGATGTAGCCAACATAACTCGGTTTACCATGGGCACTGCGCTAAGGGTTGTAAGCATCATTTTTTTCCTTTTTAGGAAGTTTGAAAACATAGAACATTAATCACCACTAATAATATAAAAAGAGAGAGTGTGTCAGATCCGGGTTATCTTGACCATTCATATGTCTAAATCCAACAACCCACGTCCTCCCAATGTTGTATGATGTGCACCTCAAACAAACCGCCCAGAAATCCTACCGCTAATCACATATTGCAAACCGCCCGGAAATCCTGCCGCTAATCACATATTGCAAAACCAGAAAAAAAACCTTAATCACGATTGCCATCCCCGCGGTCCTCCTGCGCCTCCATCCTTGCATCTTCGCCCATCGTCCTCTCTCCCCCGATCTGCCGCAGTCATGACAGTTAGAGTATGTCCGCGTGGTCCAGTCGCCTGCTACATCCGCACCCAGAGCACGGCGGCGAGCAGCAGGTGGACGCATTGCTAGGCCGACAAGAGCAGAGAAGCGGAGGCAGCGGCGAGGTGCGGATCCACGCCATGAACGCATCGCCGGGGTTCTTGGCCAAATTCGAGGACACATACTGTTTTGGGTGTTCGTGCCCAAGTTCTTGGACGCCGACTTCGAGGAGATGGATAGTTGGAGATACACCAATCATCTAGGTATCAGGTCGTCATCGCCATGTTCGTCTTGCGCTAAGCTTTGGTTGCCACCAGCCCACCATTGGTGTAGTGCAGAGTATTTTCGCCCGGATCAGATCGCCTGCAGCAACCCCTTCCATCCTCCATTTGAAACGTTTGATTTGGGCCATACAGAGTCTCTTTTCACGTGAATTGTTGTAGAGCTACCAAGTATTCAATGGAGGATCGTTCTTCTACAGTTATACTATTTTCTGTTCCATATACTCCAACCATCTCTTTACTGATCGTGTAGCAGAAATCCTATCATGTACTATGATCTTGGAGCCATTTCTGATAGCTACTTGCACAGCTATACCTGAACTATGTGCACGTATGACAAAATTAGATTATTGGAGTTGTTGTGTTGACTAGCTGGGTGTCTTGGTTATGCAGGGGGAGCAAGATGGACAGATGGTGAAGACTAGGAGACGCTAGCATCGTGCTCCTCCTCTTATGATGTAATTCCAGGTGTGCTTATTACATATTGTCGTGATATATGTTACCATAAACTCAGGATCTTTCCCTGAACATAGCTCTCTCTTTTTTATTTTAATAAGGGACAACAGAATTTGCTAGGATCATGTATGATATACCTGCTGATGTGGTTCATGCAGAAAATTTGCATGATTTTCTATCACAAATATTGTAGCTTAAATATTAGCTATGGGTATGATCCAAACCAAACCGCTCCTCCTTATGTGATTGTAGAGTAGCATAATTTTTCTCAACTATTACCATGGATATATATGTAAGTATGCTGCTGTTGCCTGCACGAACATAATCTTTTTGCCACATAAGAAGAATGGGATTATTCATGCATGACATATTTAATCATTGCATTTTATTGAAGCATTAGGTGGGTTTTCATGCTGCGAAGGTCAGAAGAGCAACTCTTCCCTGATTGTTTATTTTTTATTTTGTCCTTGACTTCTTTCACAGAGTTTATTTGTTTTGAACTGAACCATTTCCTCATTGTGAGTTGTAGGATAAAAAATATTTGTCTGGTCCATGTCAGGCTTGCTCCAGTTCTTATTGTAGAATATGTAGTTGGTCAACATATATATATGCTCTAATCATTTGAGAAAGACACATGGGGAATATATAAGAGGTTGCAACAATGCTTGAAGGCTATTTGGGATTCATGAAATGGTGTAACTATCACAGAAAATAATGCTTTTTTCAGAATAAAGTATGTAAAAGCACTTTCCTGAAATAGTATGAACTATGAATCTGTATTTGTTCTTGATGTAGTAGTATTAGCCGAACTGTCGTTTGGGTTCAAAAATCTGGCACTTTATTATTGGACTGTAAACAAAGAGAAGCAAGAACACACTGTGTAAGATATCAAGTCCTTTATCTCAACTTCTTGAAAATTAATTGTACTTGTTTCTTTAATGGGCAGACTGCTTTAGGAGGCGGTGGCTTTGTAATGATGGTGGAAGATTCATTGTGCTTGTTCCCTTAGGGCGCCCTTGGATTCCGGATTTTCAGGCCAAATATGGCCGGAAATAATCTACCGACCTGGAGACGTCCGTAAATTTAGGAAACAATATTTAGTCTTTTATGGAGGGGAAAACTAAATTGCGAACCAATTGGGGCCTTAGGACTTTAGTAATTTGAGAAGTTTTCTACAATCAAAAATTGAAGCTTGTGTCCAGATTCTAAATGTTGCACGCGATCTTTTAATGAGTTGAGCAAGGAAACTTGTGCTTTGAACCTCGAGTTTCCATGCAAATTTGGTCTTTGATAATTTAAGTTTTCGTGTTTTTTCAGAAAAGCTTCGTCAATGTTGTTTAGGGTTGTTTATCGTGCTCCTATATGCGACAAAAATTCCCACCAGTTTAGCTTGTTTTGGATCATACTTCGATCTAAAGTCCGCTATAATGCAGTGGATGGATCTTTTGTTTTATGGAAAAATTTGCTGATATTGCATCTCTGAAGAAAAAAGACAATCGTTATTGTTGTATATATGTTTGTATGGTGGTGGATTCAGATAGAAATACATGCTGTATGGAGTATGACATACGTGCATGTGCGCGTGCTCAATTATTAGTTTTTAAGAGGTACTCCCTCCGTTTCTAAATGTATAAGATATTTTAAACACATTTGTCTAGATGCATACTAAAATGAGTTAATATATACATTAAAACGTGTCTAAATACATTATGAACATAGACAAATGCTAAAACATATTATATTTATAAACGGAGCGAGTATATGCACTGCGATAATTTAAAAGGACTCATATAATACTTACGACTAATGGCTAACTCGCATGTTTCGAAAATGTTGGAACAAAGTCGCAAAAGAAAATGTTGGAACTAAAAATTATTTCCCAATCTCATCGTGTGGTCGATCAGCAAGGGGCGACGGTGTCCAACTGACAGCCGTGCCGGCGCCACCGTCTGTCGACCAGCAAATCAACAGCCACGCGGTGCCCAACTCCCCACCGACTTGTGGGCCCCACTTTGTAGGTGGGCCCGGGCCGTGACGACACGGCCGTCACGAGGGATGGATGGCAGTTGGGTTCACCACGCCGGAAACCGCCTCCCCAATAAAACCCTCGCGCCTCTCTGAGAGCCGACTCATCAACCACCCACCCAAATCTTCCCCATGGACACCAGCGACGGCGGCGCCGCCGCGGCGATGGACGAGCCGGACGCGGCCTTCTTCTCCCGCAGCCGGAACCGCTGCTGCTTCTCGGCGCCCTGGCAGTCCTCCTCCTCCTCCTACGCCCGCCGCCCGGTCGCGGGCGGCGGCGACGGGGAGTGGTGGCACCAGGTCGGCGCAAGCGGAGCGGGGGCTGAGAGGCGGCGGTGGTGGCGGCGCGGCGTGGACGCGTTCATGAAGGTGCGGGAGTGGTCGGAGCTCGTCGCCGGCCCGCGCTGGAAGACCTTCATCCGCCGCTTCCGCCGCGGCCACCACCACCGGCACGGCGCCGGCGGCTCCGGAGGGTATAGTGGGCGGTGTGGTCGGCCCCGCAAGGTCCTGTGACAACATAACTCGGTTTACCATGGGAACTGCGCTAAGGGTTGTAAGCATCATTTTTTTTCTTTTCTAGGAAGTTTGAAAACAGAGAACATCTCTACTCCTATAAAAGCCACTGTTGGTGATGATGGTGTGCCTGCCATCTTTCATTCAGAATCGTTCGATTTATATCTAACGGATAGGAACACCCACGTTACACATTTGCAGATAACCCCTTGTGTTCCTATCTCTCACCGATCATCTCTCTCCTTTTGGGCCGAACCGCCCGATTCGCCATCGTGCGCAGTCGGGGTCGCCAAAGAATCACAAGCACACGACCAGTCAGCCCCTACGTCGCCGCCACCCTTCTGCCTTGTTGCCGGCAGCTGGTCCCCGGCGCGAAGCTATCCCGCTGCCCCGGCGCGTCCCTGCACTGTCGTGGCACCTCGCCCCGCCCCGCATCGCTACCGTGTCGGCTCGCCCCTCGCCCTGCATCCCCGCGGTGCGGCCATGGCCGCCCCTCCGTGATTCCCTGCACGCTTAGTCTCGGCGCTGTGACAACTACTAGATCGCTGGGTGCCGAACCACCTCGCCGCCCCCTCCCCTCCCCTCCTTCCCTCCTGGTTGCCTGCGGCAACGACGGGTCATCCGCAATTCCGCGTTGAGGAACTGTTCTCTGCCTCATGAGTGCAGCCAGGGGTCGTTGACGTTGACGCCAGGTTTAGGAAGGGTTACCAGAGACACGGTATGCAAGCTCCAGGGAGCGTCCAACTGGAGCGATTAGGCGGCGGCAACAGCAAATCGAGGGCAGCGACTGAGCGGCGGCAGGTAAGCTCAGACGTTAAAACCAGAAGAGACATACCGGTATTGCTTTTTTCCTCTCTAGCTCGCATCTGCGCGTCGTGCGTCTTGGTTTTAAGCCCAACTAAAGCCCAACTAATTGCTTTGAAATCTGAATATGGAGCTTCGAAATCTGAATATGGAGTTGGAGTACCAACTAGCTTGTGTGTAGTACCCTCATCAAAAAATAAATATTAGCTTGTGTGTATGAAGAAAAACTAGCTTGTGTGTGCCTGTGTAAAAAAATATGCTTACAGTTGAGTGATTTGAGTCCAATTCTCACATTTCGGAAATAATGAATATATTATATACGAATAAAATTGATTATATGGTTGAACTTGATTTTTTTTGGCTGGTTCGTCAAAGAGTTGAGTATGCTATTTATAATCCTTTATGTAGGTGGATTCATATAACTGCACCGTTCATGATAACGGTGATGGGTCCGTAGCGAAGCACGGGCATTGTGCTAGTTAATTTTTAAGAGATACTCCCTCTGTTTCTAAATGTAGGATATTTTATATGTTTCAAATTTGTTAGACGGCGCCATCGGCCAGCCACCACGTCTTGGCACGGTGTCCAACTGACAGCCGTGCCCGGCGCCACCGCGACGTCTGGGCCCCCACGTCGTAGGTAGGCCCGGCCTGTGACGACACGGCCGTCAAGAGGGGTGGCAGGCAGTTGGGTTCACCACGCCGGAAACCGCCTCCCCAATAAAACCCTCGCGCCTCTCCTTGCCTCATCAACCACCCAAATCTTTTCCCCACCCCACCATGGACACCAGCGACGGCGGCGCCGCGGCGATGGACGAGGCGGACGCGGCCTTCTTCTCCCGCAGCCGGAACCGCTGCTGCTGCTTCTCGGCGCCCTGGCACTCCTCCTCCTCCTCCGCGCGCCGCCCGGTCGCGGGCGGCGGCGACGGGGAGTGGTGGCACCAGGTCGGCGCAAGCGGACCGGGGGCGGAGAGACGGCGGTGGTGGCGGCGCGGCGTGGACGCGTTCATGAAGGTGCGGGAGTGGTCGGAGCTCGTCGCGGGCCCGCGCTGGAAGACCTTCATCCGCCGCTTCCGGCGCGGCCACCACCACCGGCACGGCGGCGGCTCCGGCGGACGCAAGCTCAACTACGACGCGCTCAGCTACGCGCTCAACTTCGACGAGGGCCACGGCAGCCCGGAGGGGCCGACGGCGGCGCCGGCGCCGGCGACTACCCCGACTTCTCCACCCGCTTTGCCAAGACGTCCATGGACCTCGGCGGCCACGACGCGCCCTCGCCCTTCCACCACCCGATACAGCAGCAGCCGCGCACTCCCCCTTCCGTCGCGGCAACCGCCGCCCGGGGCTGATGATGACGGCGGCGCACCCACCGATTCTTTTTTCTGGTATAGTGGGCAGGCGGCGGAGGGGATAAGGCGGGGCGTCCCTTCCTTGCTCTCGGCTGGTGGATGGTGTCCATAGGACGGCCGGTGGTGGTGCTCGTCCAATTTTTTCGTTTTCTTGGCCCCCAGTCTCGTTCGTCGTCTCTGTATAAAAGCAAACAAAATAGAGCTCTATCTGTAAGGATCGATTTCGTCGTGGTAGTCACACAAATTGTTCAAAACATCCGCGCATGTAAGTAGACATGATCATCTTTTATTATGTACTGATGAATTGATGATCAAGCAGATATTTGTAGACTTCTCTCATCGTCGTCAGTCGTGTGTTGCAGTTGATGATATGACGATTTCAAGAATTTATTTGCTCGGCACGCCGACGCTTTCGTTCATTCATTGCCAAGATATCATATAAAAAGAAATAGGACTAAATTAGCACAACAACTTAGGACAGCGAATCTGATAAGCGTTATTACAAAGATATTTCAAGCACAAATCAGCAACTTAAGGCAGAAAATCGGCGGCGGTGTCGATGCAATCGCCACTCGTCTGGCTGTATGTCGTGAGATGAGATTTTGATGTTGCCGACACGGTTCGTGCGATCACATCAGCATAGTTGCATCAATCTGGCATGACATCTCTAAGAATGAATTAGTGTGTGCTGATGCTCAGTTCTGTTTTTTTGTTCAGTAAAGGTGCTCTTCAATGTGTCTCGAGTTTGGACGGTGACGTCTTCTTTGGCGTGGCTTTCCAAAACAAAGTTACAGGCTTGCGAGAAGGAAAAAGCTTATTTTAAACCTTGAACTTGTAGGGGTCCGACACTTTAAACCCTGAAGTTGAAATCCCTGTCGATTTGCATCCTGAACTATTGATGAATCCCGATCTAAATTGAACCCTACAGCTCTTGCCTTGGCATGGCTCGCCGACAGTCTCACCTGCATAGCCTGAACCCAGGATCCAAACAGCCCAACACACACCAAACCACTACCCTGGCTCCACGGCGAACCGCACTTCCCCGGCAAGCTCGACGTGCTTCCACCTTGCAACCGCGTCCCCCAGTGGATGGAGGATGCAACCCCCGTAGCGGCGCCATTCTTCTCCCAACAGAAGGATGCAACCAAGCACGACGCCATTCGTCTCCACGAGGATGCAACGCTTGTTGGCCATTCATCTTCCGCGGAGGATGCAACAACCGTAACGGTGTCATTCCTCTCCCTCCAAGCTCCACCATCTCTCCTGCTCAACGGGCGTCGACACGCCCGCAACACGTCTTGCTTGACAATTCACCATCAGGAGGATGCAACACCTCCGAGTCCACGGCGGCGCCATTCATCTCCCACCAACACCACCCGGGGCAACCGTCCTCACACGGCCAAGAACGGCGCCGTCCCTCACAGCCTCCTGCCCCACCGAACCACGCCCAGCGGCCGCCGAATAGCAGCCGCGCACATCTGCAGCATCATCTCGACCAGATCGGGTCAGAGTGGGCCGGCGCACCGCCACCAACATCCAGCGCGAGCTCCGGCTTCTGGGTGTCACTGTCGCCATCTCCGCCTTCACGCCGAGCCTGGCACGTCCATGGCCCTTCCGGCCTAGATCGGACCAGTGCGCCGCCGCTCCTCTTCGATCTGTGGCGCCATGGCTGCTGCCTCCAGCCGCGTGGCCGGCTCCACCACCTCGCCCTCCTTTCTTGCCCTGTCGCTCAACCATGCTCCGCCGCCGCGCACAGCCCGCTGCTGCGACCTTTGCTCCGCTCGCAGGAGCGCCACCACAACGCGCTCACACTGCCATCTGCCTTTGACGGGCCGGGGCGTCGCCACCGCCGCCGGCCGGCGGCGGCAGCGGCCAGGGGGGGGGGGGGCGAGGGAGGCTGGCTGCTGAGGATTTCGGTCAGCCTCCGGAGCCGCTTGAGCGGGAGCGGCCCGTGAGGCAAAGGGGAAAAAATTATTTGATTACTAGGTTGGCTGACAAAAGATCACGAAGATTACAGAAATAGCTAACAACTGACAGAAGGATATCAAGAATCGAACTACAGCATAAACGTAACATCCTGCTCTTGATGTTAACATCCAACCAATCCAGCCCCCTTGCTTAATTTCCCAGTGGAGCCTCGAACATCTAATTTAAATGGCGATGATGCTAGTGATTCGAGTATTTTTTGCCAAATCTGGCCCTTTTGCCGAACTAATGACGTATCTGGCCGCTCCCGGGAACTAATTGCAAATCTGGCCCCTGAGGTCGGCGTCAACGCAAATGGAGCCGAACTTGTGCAGTTCGGCGCCAACCAAAATTTGCAAATCTGGCCCATGAGGTCGGCGCCAACGCAAATGGAGCCGACCTTGTGTAGGTCGGCGAAATGGCATTTCGCCGACCTACACAAGGTCGGCTCCATTTGCGTTGGCGCCGACCTCGGGGGCCAGATTTGCAATTAGTTCCCGGGAGCGGTCAGATACGTCATTAGTTCGGCAAAAGGGCCAGATTATGCAAAAAAATACGTGATTCGAGCACACGGACAAAACTCTTATCATTTTAAGTTTAACGGGTTATTAAAGATCAGTGAGACGACAGCCACCAAACTCATGTACGGGACAGTACGAAATTTGGCGCCAGTATTGCGGTGAAGAACGTGCGGACGTTAGTCCAATAGATGTTTCTCTTCGTACAAAATAATTGTACCACGAACTATTTAGTTTTCCAACGAAAAGGATGGACTTTGTGAAGTGTCAATCAACACTCCATACGCACAATACCGTAGTAAATTTAAGAAAAATAAAGACACCATACCGCTTGTGTTAATTTTCTGAGCGAGCCAGCCAATGATGCAAAAGTTGCCAAACTAGATATGCTATTATTCTCGATGTTTTAAATAGCGGGATATAGAAAATAGCGGCAACCCTCAAATAGAGCTATAATGGGGCTAAATCGGAGCTAAATGAGGCTATAGCGGAAAATTGTACATGGATATATTTAGCGACAACACACTCAAAAAGGTATAACGGAGCTATAGCGGGCTATTTAAAACTATATTTATTTCAGAATGGGTGTTGGCATAAGAACTTGTATACCTCACCGCCGGGTCGCTAGCATGTGGCACCCACCAGTCGAAGTCCTACGTGGTGGGTGTGCCTGGACTTGTACGCTGCCCCCAATCGATCCCGAAAGTTATGGACAAACATGGAGTTGCAGGACATTTTTTTTGAACTACCTGGACCGATGGGGGTGTTGATGGTCCATTGGATCATTCGGTGTAGATGTTCTAACCAGATATGCTATTATTCCTAAATGGGTGTTGCCACAGGAACTTGAGCTTTCACAAGCTAAGTCCGATTCTCTTCTTCTTAACGAAAATCAGAGCTGCCGGTTGCTCTAAAAAAACAAGCTCATATTATGATGTGATTTACTTACTGCAAACAAGCTCATATTATGATGTGATTTACTTACTGCTTCTACTGTCATTTCAATGGAGATGTTGACTTTCTGACAAGACAAAGATCAAAGCCAACGAGACAGAAGAAAAGCAGAACACCTATGACAGTCGTACTCAATCATAGCAAGCCTCCAACTTTTTTTCTTGTCCGTTTCAGTCATGCATGAAACTGGCCTTTACACACGAGCATCTGCATCTGGAAAAAAAACAGTGGGCGTGCTGAAACTAGAATCCACCATTTTTCACGTAGAGAACAGTATTTTGTACAGACCTTTACAGGTACTACGACCTGAAGCTTATGAGTCCTTTGTTCAAACAAAAAAAAACTTGTGAGTCCTGACATGGAAAAGATTCTCCGGGCTTGTCCTGAATCTAAGATCTGAAGAACCAATCTCAAAGCAGCTGATTCAGATGTCAGAACAAACTACTACTGCTTCAGATCTGGTTATGAACAAAAATCTGTCAATCAACATCAAGAAATTTGTCCATGTATGGATTCACATGTCAGTTCTGAACGCAAATGGTGGAAGCACAGCTCAATCTAGTGGATGCAACAGAGGCTGGCACCTCTTATCGCTTTGCGTTAAAGATTATAACACAAGAATAAAACATCACAAGTGAGAAGACGCACTTTGGCTCTTAAAATCCACATGATATGACACTGCACTCCACTTCCTGAAGCACCTTTCAAAAGATAAATGGCTTATCAGGATACGTGCAATGCCAATTCTTCAGTTGGATGATATCCAGCCCTGTCACTACCAACCACAGGGTGCAACAAGCTACAACAGGATAGCATTCGATTGGATACAAATTCTTACATGAATGGTGCCATTGAGCACAACGAATGCCAATAAAGGCCAAATGACCAACCATAGACAAAGATGCATAACCAAAGCAAAAGGTGTTAACACCTAGGAGTATTTGCCAAGCTGTCGGTTTGCATGCAAAAAGAAAGGGTGTACCTTCCTTTTGACAGATCGGGCATTTAGATGAACTCGATCTCAGAGAACTATTAGTGAGAGCAACAATGAAATTAAAGTATCATACAAGCACTGGTATTACATTTTAGTAGGGATGCAAAAGTGGGATCCCATTTATCCCAATTATAGTTCATTTGGGGGCTTTTAGTACAAAATTTTGATCAAAAAAATTGAACTAAAACTCCCAAATGAACTATAAGTGGGATAAGTGGGATCCACTTTCGCATCCTTACATTTTAGGTGGTACCTGTAAATGTTTTGAAATAGGCTATTGTTACATCTCACAAAGCCATGACGAGGAACAGCTAAATTAAAGTGTCTGATTTAACAGCAAAACTACATACAGGTGGCGTCTGTGAATAGACTGAAGTTCAGAAAAACAAAATGACACTTATCAAGCAGGCATATGTATACTCAGAACATTAAAGGTCTCTTGCAGCCCAGGAATTAAGCAAAAGCATGATGAGTTCGTTTCTCCTTGTTCCAACCTTTTTGCTTTTTATCATGATATAGAAAACTATCTTTTCTTTTGTGGGAGTAAGGAGACCCATGAAAGGCGAATGTAAACTCCTCAAAAAAGTGCTTATCAAAGGAAAAGCATTGAGAAAGGCAGCAGATGACTGCTGGAACAAAAGGCAAAAGAAATATGCTTAGGCTAAATTTAAACAAGTAAAGCCTCTGGTAAAAGAATACAGGCTATCATGAGAAGTTCCTATCAATCTCTGTGCACATCAGATGGACAGATGGGGGTAAATAACAGGAAACCCATTGACATGAATTCAAGTTTTAGGAAGTAATCCACCATGGATCTCAATCTACAAAGGCAAGACAAGACACTTGATTGTTGTTCTTGTGAGTTATAATATATTTGACAGTCCAGACCATAAAGTGTATATCATCAATTTCACTGAAACGCCATGGCCTAAAAATAGTAGAAAACACAGAAGAACATCTGCAATATCTTGAACTTGTTGACTACAATTTGTATAAAAAGGAATATGCCAAATCATAAGTAAAAGTAGGCCTGTAGCTCATCATGAAAAGAAGTTAGATACAAGAATTTAGAACTATCTTGGCTCTTGTAAATTACAGCCATGTGCAGTTTCTGAAACTTACAAGTGATATTAAAAAAGTCAATTAATGTTTACCTGTGCATTATCACTTTATTCTACCAATTACAGTTGCTCATAACAGTTATACACGTTTTTCTTGGCCATATGAACAGATTAATGAATGTAAAGGTGCTAGCGATGGGGGATTTGCACTTGCAACAATTCATCAAATTATGACCCACATGAAAATTCAAAAATATAAACTGCGAGTTTAGGCCTTGTCCCATCAGGTCCCAAACCCATAAAATAATCTACTCATTCTTCCTAACTTATGACTTATCCAATGCCCGCCTACTCACGCATCAATGGTTTCTGTAGCGGGCTCAGAAAGTGTCCTTCCCTTGAACTGCACATGCATCCATAAGTATCTCGTCTATGCATCGCAATTTGGCATGATCTCAATACATTTGCATGAGCTGCTAAACTGAAACTAAAAACTAGATCAAGTACCCACAAAGCTAACCACCAATAACATAGCACCATCTCTGGGCTGTTGGTTTCATTCCGCCCTAAGGATAACTCTACAAGAAAAAAATCCCACGCTGCCCTAATATGTGATTAACAGATAGTTTAATTTCAAAAGTTAGAATACTATACAGTATGAAAGTTTTATGAATGTGTAAATAGCACTAAAGCAAAACTCAAGTACAGTAATATTTATCTTTTCATCTAATGCTATAGAAGAATGTCAAGATTGGAGTTAGAGGTCAATGCTAACTCCAATTTGATCAACCTTGCAAGGAAAGTATCAGGAATATGAAGGTGACTTCAAACCAGTACAAGAACGCAAGCAAAGCAGGATGCACCTAAAATTAGTAAATTACATGATCCTAAGCTATCACAGATTGGCACAACACAGTAAGCTGGCATGACAAGTTATCCCTCCATGAGATTTAACCAATTCCACTCAAAATGTGAATATGAAATTAGACTAGAATAATTATAGGTAAGAAATTAATGGAGTAACACTAACAAGAGAAATATTAGCCCGTATCACAGTACAGAGTCACATCACATATTCGATTTGTCCCCAGTGCCACCTCTCTTCATCCATGGAAGGCTCCCCGCTTCTGAACAATCATCCGAGCCGGCAGGTAACTTGCCCTTCAGATTAGACCACTGCCAAATCTTGGACATGGAGAAGCTCTCCCCCTTGTTCCGAGCACAGATTTTCTTCCCCTCCATAATGTCAGCATTGACAGAACTGATCCCAGGAGGTCTTGGTCTCATCACGCCACCAGCACCGATTCTAGTCCGGCCCGGCTGGAGAGCCACCTGAAGCTCAGAGGTCCCAAGAACATACTGATAGGTGCCCATGGAGAAGCATTTCCTGGCATCCAAACTGCTGCTGCTACTCTCCCCTTCCTCCCTCCTCAGCACAGCGGAATCGGCATTCCCACCTTCCACAGCACCCTGGGTGCCAACATTCTTGAACTTCCCAAGCCTCACCGGGAACACTCTCTTCTCAGCCACAGGCGTCTGCACCCCCTCTGAGGACTTCTGCCCAGGCAACCCGAACCCATCCTCGCAGCACTCCGACAGCCGCCCTTCCTCCAGCCCCTCGTCGAAATCGAACATCGGGTTGTTCTCGGCCGTCAGGCCCGGCGCAAAGAGCACCCCGCGGCAGAGCGGGCAGGTCGAGTTGGACAGCAGCCAGGTGTCGATGCAGTTGAGGTGGAACGCGTGGCCGCAGAGCGGGAGCAGCCGGAGCCGGTCCTCGGCGTCGAACTCGCAGAGGCAGACCGCGCAGTCGAAGGGCTCCTTGTCGCCGACCCCGACGACCTCCCGGTACGAGAACACGGGCAGCGCGTCGATGAAGGCCTGGTCGAGCCCGGAGTCGTGGAGGTGGAAGAGCTGCTGCAGCTGGCGCTGCAGCGCCGCGTCCGCCTCCCCGGGCCCGTGCTGCCCCGCCGCGCCCGGCGAACCTCCCCGCCGCCCGTGCTGCTTCTTCACGAGCAGCCGCACGAGGAGGTGGAGCAGGCCGGAGATGAAGAAGACGACGGCGAGGATGACGATGATGAAGAGTACCGCGGGGCTGATCTTGCCGCCGCCCCCGCTGGCGCCCTGCTGCGCCTGCGGTGGCGGGGGCGGCGCGGCAGCGGAGGGGTAAGCGTACGGGGTGAGCGAGTCCCTGGCGAGGAAGGCGCCATGGAGGCGGCGCGGGAACGGGTACGCGGCCGCCGCCGCGTAGGATCCGGAGGTGGAGGAGAGCGCTTCAGCCATGTCTCCTCCTCCTACAGGCTGGGGCTGGAAGACCGGCACATCTCATCTGATCCGACAGGGCAGCCAAAGATGCGATCTTTGGCGGGGAGCCAGCGAGGAATCCCAGCCGGAAGTCACAGAAAGAAGGCGGAAGTCCACCTAAAAGCGGCGGCGGGCGGGCGGGCTCCGATGCGGCCCCGGGAGGAAGCGTCCAAGGCGCTAGGGACCAAGAAACCTTCGGGTCGGGCGTGGCGGGCAGGTAGATACACGGAGGGGACGGGGGCGAAGAATCGCGGTGGGAATCGGCAGCTGATGTGTGGGGGGGGAAGAGGAGGAGTGGAGGAGAGTGATGGGGAGGGAGCGCACGAGCTGGGGGGAAAGGGCGAAAGCGACGGCGGTGGCGAGTGGTGGCCGTCGGTGTTGTGTGCTGGGCTCGGTGGAGTATTTTTTGTGGTGGTGCGGTCGCTTTCGGCCGCAACCATCGTTGGAAGTCGCGGTCGATTGCGAGGGCACGGCGACGCGCTGGCAGATTGTCCTGTCTACCGTTTGAAATGGCTATGCAAAGACTTTGTGAAATAATTTTGGCAACTACTGTCGCATGAAAAATGTCTGGCACAAACTTGCAAATAAAGATCCAAGTGTTTAATCAATCAAATCATCATGATACGTCTGTGTGATTCAAACAAAACCTACTAAAGATTGCCGAATTTATCGACATCTTGTCTTGTACAATGTAAAATTCTATAGCTTATAAGTCTCGCAACAAATGATTACTTGAATGTTAGGTTGTTAACAAAGTTTTAGCTCAACAAACTATTCGAACTCGACATGTTCGAGGATCGGCTTAAAACATAACTGAGCAAGCTCGACATCAAGCTCGAAAGCCTTAGTTCTTAAGGCTCAATAAATTCTTGGGTAGGTCATGTACCATGCACTCTAACTCACGTAAATAATGCAAACTCGCCGAGCTGTTTTTCATGCTCTCGTCGAAGCTTATTGGTTGTATCTAATCACACATCTCATTAGGGCTCCATCTGTAGAAAATAGAATACACTACAAGCACATGGTAGTATGTACATATGTTAACATAATTCACTGTCTTGGTTCTATTGCACTAATCCATGAAAAAAATACGATTATGTTTAAGCCGTGTGACTACAACAAACAAAAAGCGTACATAATCAGTTTTAGTACCATCTCAACCGTTGTACAAGAGAGAAGTTGGAGCAACAATTATAAATAAGTGCATGGGGTACATGTATGGCGAATAACTTAGACTCTTGATTGTGATAATTCCGCTAGGAAAAAGTTCAAGTTTATGGGCCTTATAATAAACTTGTTCAAGCCTTCAAAGAATCGAGCTCGATTTCCACCTTTAGTTTGTGAGCTAAGCTCAATCCCTTAGGTTTGACGCGTCATTCTAGCTCAAGCCAATCCCATGTCTATTGCTAAAGCTTGACTACTTGATGACCTAATTGAATGTTGATTGACATTCAGAAAAAAATTGAGTGATTTTTATATAAAGTTTTGGAATTTCTATGGGTAAATGGATTGCCGATGTTCGATATAAGAAAAAATGAACTAGGTTTCGATGCTTACCGATTCACACATATATTTATGTCATAAACTAGCTAGCAATGAGTCCGACTCCAATCCTAGCTCGCTAAACTTAATTTTTTTTTCATATTTCTTCATTATGCTTTTTTAAGGGTTGCACTTGCATTTTAGTATGTTAGACCTGAACGAGGTAGTTTGCACAATTTTATTGACGCAAACATGTTTATACCAAATATTTATACTTTTATTCTAATTCATACCGTCAATATATGATGTTCATTTTTTTTACTTTTCCTAGTACAATTAACAACATGGTTACGCTCCTAGCATAATATGCAACATTCTGTTATACGGTTTTCATGTCTCTAATGGTTGCGCTGAATTAAGAACATATATATGCCCATTTTTATTAGTATTATGTACGATGCATAGCCCATCAAAACCTTCTAAAAACTTAAACATTGTATCTATGAATGAAACATAGTAAACATAATTTTTGATCCAATTTTTCAATTTCTGCTGCTTAAAATGTACTATTCTATACATATGTTCACATGCATTTTATTAACCTTAAATATTTTGGTTGATAACTCTAGAATAATATACGCGTCTAACAAATATATCGATGGAATTTTCCAGATTGAATGATTATCTATTAGATATTTTTAATATACAAAAGTAACTTAGGAGTGTTTTGTCATTGCATAATTCGGTGTTGCTTGTTTGTTTGTTTGTTTGTTACATACTTACAATTGGCTTGCAAAGTATGCATTCTCCACACTTTATCAAAATGACATAAGTAGTAGTAACAAGGAATATCCACTTTCCTTCCAAAACAATTTGCGTTAGTCATTTTACCCTCTGGTAGTTTTTTCGAAGCCCAAAATTGGTTTTGGAAGCTTTTAACTATCTGAAGAAAAAAAAACCACAATTGTAGGCCGCAGAACAAAATATGTAGTAAATGGTAGAATATCTACGAGTTCAATATGTTTTCTTACCAAAATATGACATCATGTAGAGATATGTATTTTAGCTTACCGTTTTGGATGGACCTACTATTTAGTTCACGCAATTTACACTCATTCGTCAATATTGGGAGTTCGAAAGACTGGTTAGGCCACTTGTTATTTTGACCAACAAACAAGCAACACATAATGATGCAATCGACAATGTTAATATAATGGAAGAAGGCAGCCCTAAGTAGTTAGTGGTACTAGGTTACGGTTGGAAGATTTCTCCATAGCCGGGGTGACCTGCATTGGCGCATATCCGACAATGGAAGGCGCGGGTGAACATAGTGGTGGAGGCCTGATGACGCAAAGTCGATGTAATGCCCCGTAGTTATAGGACTCGCGGGGTATGATTTAGAAATGTGCATCTTTGCATTCATGCATGTTTGGGAAAACTGGAAATTTGCGTGATTTTGTGCAAAACTGGTTTGGGAGGTCGATAGCAGACGAACGTCAATAATCTGGCAACACATGAAAGACGACTAGTCTAGAAGTATCAATATAATCTTGAATCACTATTTTCACACTTCATCCTTTCTAAAGAAAACAACATCTCATATTTGAAGATCAACTCATAAATTCAAATTGTACAATTCAAAACACACAAGTCTTTCTCATCTTATTCTTGTTTAACTGAAACATTTAAATCTCAAAATATTTCTTATACTCTTTCCTTGCCATTTCAAATCTTAAAACAAAATACTTCTTACAAGTTCAAATAATTCAAATCACATCTCATCAGTTCGAATATCAATTAATAAGTTCTCAAATATTCCTTTCCACGAAATTTATGAAGCATTTCAAATATAAATAATTCCAATAAGTTTCAATCACCTCTCTTTACAAAAGTCAGTACAATTAATGAAACGAGTACAAGTGGTTTTACCAAAGTAGTACATTTCAAACAAGTTGTCAAACATCAAGCTTCTGCGAAAAGTCAGGAAACCCACGTACTCCGTAGTAGTATTTCCGTACATGCCAACCCTGTTTGACGGACCGAAAGGACCCTGTTTGACCAAAATTAACTCCTTTTAAATATATTTTTAGAAAATGGAACAAATCCAAGAGGAAAACATCGAGCTCCTGACAAAAGTCAAGAAATCCATGTAGCACCATGCCAGTACATGCCAACCCTGTTTGACCAAAAGCCAGCCAGTTGATATGCAGCCCACAGTGTTCTTGACTTTGGCCGCTCTGCAGATTTCGCCGGACGCGGCCAAGTACGACGACCAGCTTTGGTCGGAAGGCTCGAAGCACGGGGCCGAGCAGCCTGATCGATGCAGAAAAAGAGCAGAAAAAGGTTTTGTCCATTGACCTGCCCAGCAGCGCGGGCACGGAGCACGGCGAACGGCCGGGCGAGGCTACCCATGGGCCATGGCGGCCAGAGCCGTTGCCCTTGTCTCCGGCGAAGATCTCTACGCGCAAGGCGCCACGGCGGCGGCAGGCGTCCATGTGACCATGTGCACGACGACGAGCGTCGTGGTCTGCTCACGACACGGCGAGCTTTGTTCGTTAGCTGCCGCTGACCGCTCGTGTTGTCACTCGTCAGCTCACTGTTGGTGGGCGCGCTGCTCGAGCTAGCCAGCCGCTAGGGCGTGTACTCTTGCGCCGTACGCGGGGTACCGGTATCTTTAGTGTTAAATATAAATGGCACATAAGCAAAACTTTAAATCATTATATTGTGCGGGGCTCGTGATTGGAGCCTGACGGTTTCTAAGTCCCTACTCTGATGTCGTTGTTCGGGGTGTCAGTTATGAGTTCGATGGCGTGTCCGGTGTCATGCTGCCCCGGTCTGATTCTTTCAACGGCAATGGTTTGTCCTATGACAAACTACTTTCGAGGTCCAAAAAGCTGCTGATCAGCAATGGAGCCGCGTCGAACTCGAGTGAAGAGGTGATCTGTCTCTCTTCTCTTTGGTGTCCGCTACAGTGGTGCCGAAAGAGAGGGATATATAGGCGTTGGTTTGTCACACAGATTTCTACTATCTTTTCAGTTATGTAAGGTCGGTATTTACGTGCCTTGTAACTTGATCTATATTTTATAAATGAGATATGTATTACAAGCAAAAAAAAATAGTGTACGTAAAAAAAGGACAGATCTAACCCCTCCCAAAACGTCAATCGTGTTGGCGTTTTGAAAGTTTCTGAGGTTCTGAGTTTGCTAAGAATTTCAACCTCTGAAATTTGCAGGACGACTTTTGGTGTATCGATTTTAGGCACGGGACAAATATGGTTGATTTTTTTTAAGAGGCCGTTAGTAGCTGAAAGTTTGCTTAAGTGTTATTTACGACAAAAGATACGGAATGAGAACTCGTGGACGGAAGGGGAATTTTGGACAAAGAACAGCCCTTGTTTCTTTACAAAGCACAACCTTAGCATTTGTTGGAGCAAAATGTTTTTTTTCTCATAGGAGCATTATGAGCAAATGGATGATTTTTTTAATAGAGCATTATGAGCAAATGATAGGAAACAACAACTATAGCTTGCTGTAACTGCTGTGCAAACTACTCACTTTATATGTTCTTTTCCAGAAATTAACAACTATTCATCTAATATCATGCACATAGGTCCAAATCATAGATTAATGGAACTAATCGTAGATTTGATCAATAGGACCAAGGAGTCGGTGATTTTTTTAAAAAAAAACTGAAATATTCCTATAATTGAAGCAATTGACAATATCTACTCTATAAATTTGTTTACTTTCAGTGAGATTCGATCCAAATTCAAACATTTTAAAAAATATCTAAAAACCTATTAGCTGAAACAATGTAAACAGCTAATACGGACAGGCAATGCCCTGTAATCACTAATTCATGGGTAATACTCATTGATCGGATTAATCCATGGTATGACAGTAGCCTTTGCTTTGTTTCGTCCACTTTTTTTGTGGAGGATTTTAAATATCTTACTAAAAAATTGAACTGAAGTCTGAAACGTGTGCAACTCTTAAGAATTCCACCCGTATTACCACATGGGAGACACCTGTTAACTGTCCAATCACTCTCCATTTTTTCTTCCCCCTGAATCAATTCATACGGCAGATTTTATCTTTGTAGCAAATATTCACAGTACATTTTTTGTAGGGAAATTCATAGTGCATGAGCACTGCTAGAATCTTGGTTCGGACAAAAAGAAAACTTATAAAGAGGCTCGCAGTCCACCAGCCATACAGCCCAGATAAGGAGGAGTTCATAAGATGGAGCATAGCCTAAAGCACACTCGGCCCACTTAAGATTGATTTTTACAAGAGAGACATTTTGGTAAGCTAAAGAGGAAAAATAACTCTACACAGTCAGTTGTTTGAGTTTGAAACTGAAGCCCTTCATTTTAGATCTTTCGTGTTTTCATTATTCATCAGCGTAAGAGCTTCTGAATAAAGAGTGAAGGATGGTTGAGGGCCATTATGAAAAGAAACTCGGTACTTAGTTGGAAATGCAAGATCATGACCTACGATGAATGACTTGTGTAAACTCTGTCCTTGCCGTGGCATGTGGGGACACCGGACATTCTGGTCTCTTGGTGCAACCATTTGGAGATGGGAACACGGGATATGTTCAACCAATATGGATTGTATCTAACGAACCTATAGCCGCCGCCACCTCCTCTTCCGCCCTAGATCGGTTCCCCTCCTCCGGCCGCCTTGTCGGCGTCGGGAGGGGTGGGGCACCCGATCTGTGAGTAGAGTTTTTAATAATATTAGTGTTTCAACAGATTGGTTAGGATTTTGGTAGCCGTCTTCTTTATCAATGAAGATAGCATCGTCCACAATAAGCAATCTTCTGGCCTTCGTTCGGTGGCAAGATTTTATTCCTGACGTCAATGGTGGTTTTGGAAGGTTAAGTTTGTCTAGGTATGTTTCTTCAGATCTTGCTTCGCCAGATCGATTTTGGACTGTTTCTTATGGCTGCTGCGAGGTGGATTGTCCTTGCAATATCTGTCCCGACTGCTACGTCCTCGACAATGGTGATTCGTACTATCGGCTCCCGGCGACGTCGACCAGGCTGTTCGGTTTCTTTTCCCTGCAATATCAGTGTTGGTACTCTTGCCCATGTTGGTTAATTAATTTAATGGCTGCGTGCGTGCACCTAGTCTTGGCATTGCGGCTCAAAATTAAAATTATGGGAGAACCTTCGTTGGTATTCACATGTCTATGGTTTGATATCTTTGTCGTTCTACGGCTGCCTTCAGAAAAGTACAAGATCGTGTCTTGGAAGAAAAAAGAGCTTGAAGATTTCGATGATTTGCTTGTTTCTTTTAGACTTTATTTTGTAATCGATGTAGTCAGCTCATGTATCTCTACCATGTACTATTCGATCATATAATATATCGTGGTTTTGATTGTCAAAAAAAATGGATTGTATCTAGATTTTTTTTAATGCACAAGTGCAGTGATAACCCATGACCGACCATTGTATGATAATCCATCGATTTGGGTTATACTGTCGTAGCATCTCATTCAGACATATTGGTTGAACCATTGAAGCAAGTAAAGAACTTACAAGCTACAGTATGTTTTATGTGTCTTTTTTATGATTACTAACCTGTGTGTTGCACGGGTTAACGGCTAGTTGTACATAATTAAGTAAGACGGTTGTTCCCACTGACCATCAGGAATCAAATGATACGTACTATAAGTTGTCTTAACCGGTGTCTGATGCTTTGTCTTTTAAAATGCTGGTTGTCTTGAAACAATTGAATACAGTTGAAGATGCTCTTTTGGTAGTGCTAACAATGAGCGGAGTGGATAACAAAGCCCACCCCGTTCCTATCCTCTGCTACAGGACAGAGAAGGCGAAAGTAAGGCGACCGAGTCCCCGCCGGCGATTTCGCCGCTTCCCTCCGCCTCCGGCGCCGCTGCGGCGTTGTGAGGTGGGGGGAAGCTCCGGATCTCGTTCCGGCGGGTTGGTAGCTGTAGTTTAGGTATAGTTTAGGTTCCTGGTGTAGTCCCTGGCGGCGTCTTCGGCGACGGGAGCGGAGGCGTCGATGAGGTATCTTTCCTTCCCCTCCTTCCGTTCCGGCTTTGTTGCCGGGGAGGCTGTGAAGTTTCGTCCGGTGATCTTCTCCGTCTCCGCTTCTCTGGCCGGCCGTGGCGGCGAGGGGAGAAGTTGGTGCCGGGTGGTCTGCCGTTTTGGTTGCTGGTGGTGGTTTGCTTCGGCGTGCTTGTTCTGGCCGGCTGTGGTAGCGAGGAGAGCGGCCGTCGGAGGTGCTTGGGTGGCTGATGGTGGTCCTGGGCGGAGCTGGGTCGGCGGGATGTTGGGTGGAGCGGTGGTGTTCGTGCTGTGGCCGTGCTCTTTCAATGTGTTCGGTTTCCGTCGCCTGCGGCGGACGGCTCAGCGGTCTTCTACAAGGTGGAGGTGCGTTCTCACCGCCGGCGTGAGGTACGGCGACTCCGGCGACGGCTAGGTGCTTGGGGTTGGCAGTGGATCCAATTGCGTTCCCTTCCGGTGACTCAGGGGGTTCTTTGCATGTTGCAGGGTCCTGTTGTAAATTTTCTTTTCTTTCTGGACTTCTTTGTAATGTGTTCTGAGTTCCTGTTATATGAAATTGGATCCTTTCAAAAAAAAAAAAAAAATGAGCTAACGATGAATTTCTCTGAACACACAGGCAAAGCAAGAGCACGGCCATGCCAGGAGACAAAATGGAGAACGGCAACAGTAGCCACGGCGACGACGACGCGGGTGTGACCCGATCCCGGTGGCGTTTCTCCCGGCCATCGGCGGTGCGCACGCAGCTGGCGGCCGCCGGTAGCATGAGCATCCGCGCGGTGCTCGGCCGCCTCAACTCCTCCGTCGACGCTTCCGTGACACGCCCCGTCGTGCGGCTCGCCCACGGCGACCCCACTGCCACTGCCTGCTTCCAGACCGCGCCGGAGGCCGAGGACGCCGTCGTGGATGCGCTCCGCTCCAGGGAGCACAACGGTTACTCCCCCAACATCGGCGTACCTCTCGCGCGGAGGTGAGCACCTCCGCTCACCCGCCGTCCTCGGACAGAGCATCTCACATCTGTTTCTTGTCAAAACACAGTGCCATTGCAGAGTACCTATCCCGAGACCTTCCTTACGAGCTCTTGCCGGACGATATCTACTTGACCTCCGGGTGCCTCCAGGCGGTGGAGATCATGGTCTCCGTCCTCACCGGGAGAATTGATTATCACCCCCTGTTCGTGCACCTCGGCAACATAAGCCCCCTTCTTTGTCTCCATTCCTTCTAGCCCCCTTAGTTCGGTCAATTTGTTGCTGATGGCCCCCTTTGGCATGATTAACCAGTTTGTCAATATGTAACTAAGAAACGGGGACACGAATATACAGTAATACCCCATGATTGTCTTACCTTTGGGGCAACAATGGAGGGTAGGGGTGGGCATTCGGTTATCTCGGTTTATTCGGTTCGGTTTATTCGGTTTTTAAGTATTTCGGTCTTCCAAAAATCATAACCGAATTAGTGTGAGAATATTTAGTAACCGAGGGTTCGGTCCACCGAAAACTTCGGTCCGGTGTTCGGTTACACCGAATTGACCGAACTAGGTAAGCAACATGCTGTTGATCGAGCCTCGAGAAGGCCACTTGTAGTCTAGTACGACGAGCCGCCAGAGCCTGTGCTGGTAAAATTAATCCTGCATGCACTGATGCACCCTCCTTGATTGCTCATTGCTAAAATTAATCCTGCATGCACGAGTGCATGCACGAGTACGCCGTAGTTATCCTAAGATTAATCCTGCATGCACCTCCAGAATATTTTATCCTATCATCGGAACTGATCCTAAAATTAATTGCTTGAGCGATGCAAGTCTTTTTACACAATGGAGCGACGCAAGTGGCTGCTTTGCATTTTTGTCCGCTGTATAATGGGCTGGGCCTATGAACTGCACAGATAAAAGGCCTATATTCCGGTTAGTTCGGTATGTTCGGTTAATCAATGTAAAGGACCGAATTTACCTAATTAAATTCGGTTAGTGAGATCTGATAACCAAATTACTAATCGGTCATTTCGGTCATGGTCTATTCGGTTTCGGTTTCGGTTTTTTCGGTTCGGTGTTCGGTTATCGGTTTTTTATGCCCACCCCTAATGGAGGGCGGCCGACGACAGGGAGATGCGGCAGAGGCGGCCAGGGGTGATGGAGGCGAGGCCCGGCGACGGAGAGGCTAGGGGTGACGGAGGCGAGGCCCGGCGGCGGAATCCAGGGTGATGGAGGGTGGAGACAAGGCCCGGCGGTGGGGCCTCCAGGCGCGACGGAGGTGAGGCCCGGCGGCGAAATCCAGGCGTGACGGAGGAAAGGCTCGGCGGTGGGGCCTCCAGGCGCGACGGACGCGAGGCCCGGCGCCGAGCAGCCAGGGGCGACGGAGGTGAGGCCCGGCGGCTCCGGCGGCAAGGTCACGAACGGAGAAAGAGAATCTCTCGCTCGACTCTGTTTCCCAGTTCGTGCGAGAAGAAATAGACAAGGGCAGAATTGTAATTTCGGATTATAATTAGACTAATATTTTGTTTTATAAGCTTAATAAGGAGTTAAACAACGCCAAAGGGGGCCTCAGCAACTAATTAACCGAACTGGGGGGCTAGAAGGGAGAGAGGCAAAGAAGGGGGGTTATGTTGCTAAGCCGCACGAAAGGGGGGGGGGGGGGGGGTGATAATCAATTCTCCCGTCCTCACCCAGCCCGGCGCCAACATCTTGCTCCCAAAACCCGGATTCCCGTTGCACGAGTCGCGGACCATATTCAGCCATCTGGAGGACCGGCACTTCGACCTCGTCCCCGAAAGAGGCTGGGAGGTGGACCTCGAGTCCGTGAAAGCTCTTGCCGACGAAAACACGGTTGCGATTGTCATAATCAATCCCGGCAACCCTTGTGGGAGTGTGTACTCACATGACCATTTAGCTCAGGTGAGTACATGTTCGTTCCTAGAAAAAAATCAAGCCTACTACAGTGTGTGCCCTATATTTGCATCTGATGCAATTTGCACAACATGTACTTTTAATGGACAGATTGCAGAAACTGCACGAGAGCTTGGGATAATGATAATTGCAGATGAGGTGTACGCCCATTTGACATTTGGGGATAGGCCTTTTGTACCGATGGGTGTTTTTGGCAAGACAGCACCAGTGATCACCTTGGGATCCATATCTAAGAGATGGCTTGTGCCTGGTTGGCGACTCGGCTGGATCGCGATATGTGACCCGGATGGCGTCTTAAAGGAAGCCAAGGTCGACCAATCGATTCAGAACTATGCTAACATCACAACTGATCCTGCAACATTTGTTCAGGTATATATATGCCTTCTGATTTCCGCTCGTTTGTTTGAATAAGATCCTTCATTTCCACATGCATTGTTTAAGATAACAGTATGATTTACAGATGTACGTCTGTCGCTTGCATCATAAGTTTGCAGCTTCACCACTAGGACTTGGGCTCTTTTGAAGACTTGGCTTGGCCTCACTTTCGACCAAGCTTTATGGCCGACTCTCTCACTCAAGGAGTGGTGGCATCACATGACCGGAGGTGGCGCTCACAACCGCAAAGCCTTGGCCTCCCTTGTCCTCTTGACGTCGTGGGAGATTTGGAACGAGAGAAATGCTAGGGTGTTCCGCAACAAATATACATCCTCGCAAGCCATTTTTTCAAAGATCAAGAATGAGGCTAAGATTTGGGCCCTTGCGGGGGCGAAACGTCTACGAGAAATTTTACCGGGAGAGTAATCCCGTTGTATCTTAATGTTGTTGTTCCAACTCTCTCTTAATTAATATAAGGGGCAAATCTATTGCCCCACAGTTTCTAAAAAAATAAGTTTGCAGCAAGCGTCTTACATTCCAATCAATTGTTTTACTACAGGGAGTAGTCCCTCAAATTATTGCCAACACAGAGCAAGAATACTTCAACAAAATTCTTGATCTACTAAGGAACTCAGCAGATTTATTGTTTGGTAAAATAAAGGACATCAGGGGCATTACGTGTCCGCATAAACCGGAGGGATCAATGTTTGTGATGGTAACTGCACAAGTTATATAACATGCTCTACATCAGCTAGTTAAGTTGCAGTACTCTGTAGAAATGACGATGTATAATTCTGAGATTTTGCTTGCTTTTCAGGTAAAATTGGACCTCTCTTGCTTGGATGGCTTTTCTGACGATGTAGATTTCTGCTGCAGGTTGGCAAAAGAAGAATCTATATTAATTATGCCAGGTGAAGCTCCATATACCTTTAAAATATTTTGCAAAAAGAATTTTACCAACAACAGCACTTTGAAAAAAAATGTAGAAAATGGTGCTGCTACTCCTTCCTCAAAGCTGCCCTGATGTACATGAACGTCTTGCAGTTACTGCACTAGGAATGAAGGATTGGATTCGCATCACTTTCGCCATTGACGTGCCATCTCTTGAGGATGGCCTTGAAAGGGTCAAATCCTTCTGTGAGAGACATGGTAATAAAGTGGAAGCTTAGGCTCAAAGATGGTTGAGCTTTTACACTGTTGTGGTGAATCGCCAGCTATGCGTTGGATCGCCCTAGTGTTGTTTTCAATAATTGCTTCTCTTGATGTCACCAGAATGATGATTACTTAGCTTGTCACACATATAATCTGGTGTGCTATTGCTGATTGCTCATACTCGTTTGTAAACCATGTACCATAAGAGAATGCTGTTGTCATATGTACCCATTTTTGGTTACAAATATTTAAATACAAACAAAATCATTTATTCAGACTGCACATGAGAAAAATGTATATCTGCCTACATTCTTGTTTACCGTTTGTTTGTGAAACACGTCCCAGCCTATTCTACCTTAATCCGGTCATGGATTGATCGAGCACTCCAACGCCGAATTTGTAAAAAAAACCTAGCGGCGATCCTAGAGATGATCATTCCATTATATCCATGCATGTGCCATACATTTTGTTGATTAGTGCATATGTAACTTCTTTGTTAGAATCCGTATTAAATTTGAAAAGTTCTTCTGAATTAGTCTCTAGACGTAATTCATGTGAAGAAACATATGGCTAATAGAGTGGATGATGTATTGGCTGATTTCACATGTCATGGAAATAGGGACGCCAAACAAATTATATAAGAACATGTTAGAGAACACGGGGTTGGACCTGGCCAACTTGAGACAAGAGAAAAACATTATGTTAATTTTCATCACTATGCCTCACTAATAACAAGGCTATGTAGCAAAGTACCAAATATTAGCAAATAGGAAACACATGTAAAGAAAGAAAGGAAGTAACAAGTAAATAAAGGGGTTGCCAGGATAAGAATTGTAGGAAAGAACCTCTCAAAGAAAACCCAATGGAAAAAGTAAATATGCGGGAACAAAACAAGAAAGTTTCAAATCCACCGACTGGTTGGTAGGAAAAATCAGTCGGTCGTCTCACAAAAAAAACCCGATTCATCCCCACTCCTTCCTCCTGTGCTTCTTCTACCTCATGTGAGAGGTCCGTAATTTGGGTTTTTTATGTTGCATATGATGTTTTTACATGCTACAAGAACGTATGTCATTCGCTGCATGCCTGTCTTTGTCCTTTTCAGTTGTTCTGGTCTTATGCTTCAAAGGGGTTTTTTAATGCTGCAAATGCGTGTTCATGTGATGTTTTCTACATGGGTCACATGTGGCCGCACAATTTTTCAAATTTCTTGCTGCATTCAACTGGAATATGTTGCACCTATTTTTTTACATGAACCTACATGATGTTGCGATAATTTTAGATGATTTTTCGGGGCTGCGAGAGAATTGTTGCGACAATGTTGCAAGTGGAATAAAAATACTACAAGTGATAGTTATATAATGGAAAAAACAAAGAACCCAGATTCACAGTTTTAAGTAATCGAACGGTGAGGAGGATGTGTGGTCTTTCTCCCTATCAGGCAGAATAACAGAAGGCACGCAAGGGAGCATGACATTTGTCCTTCTCCATCTCTCTCAGGCTCAATGCCATTGCTCGATATGATGCGAAAGCCAATTCTATACCAACGACATCATATAAGCATAGCTCATGTCTGGGAAATGCAAGACGTATGAGGCCATAACATCCGCAGGCCTCGTCCTACTTCAGTAAGGGCTTATGCACTCCACTAGTAAAAAAAGTGTTAGAGTTTTTTGAGCGAGCGAGCGAAGCCTTTTTGGAATGGGCCAAGCAATTTTTAAAAGGAGGAGGTTAGGCTTTCATACGCTGGTGCCCAAGAATGGAGAGATCCTATGTCTCCCTCCTTTGCGAGTTGCACATCGATTATTTTATTTCTTGTTATTTTTTCATCAATTTATTTTATATGCTTTCTTTATTTCATTCTCTATTTTCGGATAAATATATAAATTATTATTTAACACATGAAACTGTTTTTAATCTTTAATTTTTTGAAACATGGTACAAATTTTCTTATTTTTCCATTTTTTTTGTTTTTGTTGAACTATGTGATATTTTTTTAAAGCGGTGAATATGTTTTTTAAACTCGAGAGCATTTAGTTTGAACCACATGAACATTTTTTCAAACATCGTGAACAACCTTTTCAACCCTTCCTAAATATGTTCTCAAGAATATATGATCCTTTTTTTATAGGTGAACACTAGCTTGTTTTACTAATGAATATGATTTTGGACCCAGTGAACCTTTTGTTTGATACAAAGCATGACCAATTTTTTTTACCTCCATAAGCATTTTCTTGAAAATACTTACGGATCCAAAAAAAAAAGTAAGAGAGAAATGTTCACGGGTAAGAAAATGTAAAAAAAACGTGAAAATAAAAGGAAATTTTGAAAAAAGAAACAAAAACTGAAGAAAACAAAAACAAGAAGGAAGGCATAAGAAAGAAAAAAAGAAAACAGAAAATCGAAAATTGTTCCGAAAAAAGAAAGAGAAAAACTAAACAGGAAATAAAGAAACAAAGCTAAAAAGATGGGCGGGCCCATGCGGCTGATCGCTATGAACGATAAATAGCGCCTGCTTCGGAATGTTAGGTGGGAGCAAGGGGGAGCTGCTTTACACCGCTCCTTAGCGGCGGTTCAGGGCTCCGCCGCCTACGTGTTTCCTTACGTGGGCCGGCCCAAGGCGCGGAATACATTTAGCTGCTGCTTCCTCTGTTTCGTTTTTTGTTATACTGTTTCTATTCCTGAAACTTTGCAGTGAGTTTCAACACGAATATTTTTTACTCGGAATATTTTCAAAATAAGTACCATTTTAAAATCTGACATTTTCAATTTCGAACAAATTTAAAAAATGGTTAAACTGTATGGTAAGGCTCCAGAAAATGGAAAATGGTCCCAATTTTTAAATTTGGAACCATTTTCAAAATGGAACCATTTAAAAAATAAATAATTTTCAAATTTGGAACCATTTTTAAATTTGGAACCATTTTCAAAATAGAACATTTTTAAATTTGGAACCATTTTAAAAAATGAACAATTTTGAAATTCGGAACCATTTTTAAATTTGTAACCATTTTAAATTCGGAATCATTTTTGAATTTGGAATCATTTTCAAAATGGAACCATTTTTAAAATTGGAACCATTTTCAAAATGAACCGTTTTCAAAAATGATTTTTTAATTTGGAACCGTTTTCAAAATGGAACTATTTTCAAAAAATGAACAATTTTCAAATTTGGAACCTTTTTAAATTTGGAACCGTTTTCAAAATTTTGAAACCATTTTTAAATTTGGAACCATTTTAAAAAATGGAACCGTTTTCAAATATGAACCATTTTAAAATTTGGAACCATTTTCAAAAAATGAATAATTTTCAAATTTGGAACCATTTTCAAAATTTTGTAACCATTATCAAAATGGAACTATTTTTATATTTGGAACCATTTTAAAAAATGGAACCGTTTAAAAATAAACAATTTTAAAATTTGGAACCATTTTCAAAAAACAATTTAAAAAAGAACAAAAAACAATAAGAAAAGGAAAAAGAAACGAAAACAGAAAAAGAAATAGAAATGAAAAAGAAAAACAGAGACAGAAAAAGAAACAAAAAAGAAATAAAAATAAAAAGAAAAATTAAAAAAAGAAAGAAAAAGGGAACACCGCGCGATGGGCCGGCCCGGCAGAGCTCCCCCGTTAGCGGCGCGGTCGATTCGCGCCGCTAACGGGCGGCGTTTAGGGTTTGCCGGAGAAAGGTGCAAGGAGGTCCACTTGTACCCCAATGGGTAAGGCCCGAAATAGGGTATATCCATCCATCTTTTGGTGCGTGGACCGTATGAGCTTACAACGCACAATCCGCAAAGAAAAGGCCATCAAAACCAGCCAACCGGATTCCAGCATGTCCTGTTTGTTCATGAAGGGAGGGCATCAAACGTCGACGCACATCGCCTGGCAAGAAGCTCTCTGGTCTTAGATCATGGGAGGCATGTGTGGTTCAATAATTCACCTGATGGTGTTTGTATGAACGTTTGTATGAACGTTTATAATATAATATAGAGGTAGGGATTTTGCTCACAAAAAAATGAAAACCAGCCAACCGTGAACATCATCCAAGATGACACTGGTCGGGAGCTCCTTTAGGTCGGCTTAAGGCGACAGATCATGGCCGCATCGCCTACAAGAATTACTTATTAGGCCGGCCCATATGCCCGCGCGTACTGTTTCGTTCAGATTTTTTTGTTTAGATTTTGAATTTACGCAAATTTGAATCGAATATTTTTTAAATCGGAACAAATTTGGAACTTGATTTTTTTTAATCAGGAAATTTTTAAAATCAGAACAAATTTTGAATTTTAACAAATTTCAAAATCCGAACAAATTTTGAATTTGAACAAGATTCGAATCGGAACAATTTTTGAATCGGACAAATTTCGAATTTGAACAAAATTCGAATCAGAACAGTTTTAAAAAATGGAACAAATTTCAAATATGAACAAATTTTGAAATCAGAACAATTTTAAAATTGAACACATTTCGAATTTAAACAAATTTGGAATCAGAATTTTTTCAAATTGAACAAATTTTGAATTTGAACAAATTTCAAATCGGAACAATTTTAAATTTGAACAAAATTCGAAACTAAACTAATTTTAATTTGAACTTTTTCGAATTTTATTTTTTTCGAAAGAAAAACAAAAAGAAAAAAGGAAAGGAAAATAGAATAAAAAGAAAAACGAAAAAGAAAAACAGAGGAGAAAAGGAAAGAAAAAATCGACTGATGGGCCTGCCCATCCGCGCCGACTACGCACGCGTGAAGCGCGATGCATAGGATTTGCGCGCTGGTCGGCCGGTGTCATCGCTGTGCGCCGTAGCCGACAATCTGACGGCGCCGACCAATTCCGCCCCGCCGTGGCTCCGGCGCTTAGACTAGTCACAATGGGGAGTAACTTAGACTAGTAACATGCATATGTTACTACTCTAAGTTACCACCTCCATTGTGGGGAGTAACATGTGTGTAGTGTCATATTTAATAGGTTATACATTCATCTTGCCTTGAAATGTGTGATGTTATGGTAACATAGCTAGTTACCACAATCATTTCTCTCCTCATTAATTACCCGCCACATCAGATTTTTTGCCTATGTGGCACTGATATTACTCCTATGTTACTGCCCATTGTGACTAGTCTTAGCACGCAAGAACGCGTAGCTTTGGACACCTTAGGATGACTCCAACGGGGCGACGCTTCGAGTCCGCGCGCCTCCGTTCCTGTCCGCGGGGGCCAAAAACACGGCCCAACGGAGCGACGCAAACGGACCGCGGTCCGTTTTTTGCTCCGCCGCGACGCATCCCTGGCCCAAATTTGGGTCACCGATGCGTCGGGCCCGGACGCGAGCGGACCGTTCCTGCATCCTCCCCGTGTCCGCCATGGCCCCGCGTGTCATCGACCCCAACGGCCACCTACCCGTAATAACTGTGGGCGGTGGAGCTGTATAAATCGCCCCGGCCGGCCAAACCCTAGGGCACAAACCGTAGCACTCCTCCCCAATCGCGCCGGCCGGCCAAACCCTAGCCGCCGCGTCCGCGCCTGACGGACGCCCAGAGGAGTGCGGTGGAGGCGGCGTTCTCGGACTGCGCCGACAGCGACGAAGAAGAGTACGCCGCCGGTGTCGCGGCGGCTGCTGTCGTGGCGGCCGGTGTCGCGGGGGATGGCGCGCCGCCGGAGCCTCCCATTGGCGTGGGCGGCCCTGCGCACATCACCGAGGAGGAGGCGGTGGATGCAACCCACATGCAGCTGAACGCGCAGAGGGCGGCCGCGTTCATGTCCGCCGCGCGCGCCTGTGCCGACGCTGCGGTGGAGGAGGAGATGAAGCAGATGCGCCGCGCCGAAGAGTCCAAGAAGCGCGCGGCGAGGCGCAAACGGCACCGGGAGGCCTTGGCGGCGGCCGAGGCCGCGAAAGGAGCAGGCAGCTCCGCCTGATGTCAGCTCCACCGCGAAAGGAGCCGAGGCCGTGGCCGCCTATGTGCGGTTCATTTTCCACTAATACCGGCGCCCGCTACGTGTTTCGTAGCTACAAAATGATCAAAGAAGATTGAGTCCGCCAGCCCTGGCTGGCCATGGGCGCGATGAAGGAAGAGCCAGCAAGTCCGTTGCAGAACGGGCATGCTGCGTGACGTTCCTCAAGGCCGCAGCCCCTCTTTGATCTTCCCCCTTGCCGGCCGGTGGTCGGTTATTAATTTCCTTCAAGTTTAGGTTTAGCTTTTAGGGTTTAATGTTAGGAGAAGGTCCTAGATTTAACTATGTAATTTTCAGTTTCTAAATGTAATCCTAGTATTAAAAAAAAAGTTTAGGAAATAAAAGTGGCAAGCGGACTCAATGCGTCGGCCCCGTTGGGGCACTAGCCAGAAAGGGGCGGACATGGGCCGGACGCGCGTCCGTTCCCCGACCCAAACGGACAAAACGCGGACCGAACGCGCGTCCGTTTGGGTCGGCCTGTTGGAGTCATCCTTAACTATCCAATGATTGCGCCGATCCTATTCCTCCGCCCAGGAAGACGACGGCGCCGCCCGCTACCCGATTCACCGGCCGGCCAATGATTCACGCGACGCCGGGACGTGCGTGCACGTATATATAGCTTGCTAGCTTTGCTGTGTCCGTACACAGGACCACCGCCTGGCCTGTATACGGCCGGCATGACCTTGGAGTACGATACGATCACGCCGGCCTGCACCTTGGAGTACGCGCGCAAGTTGTAGCTACTATAGTGTCGAGTCAACTCTGTTTACAGTACCTAGCTGATCCAAGCTCATTCACGCACAAGGCACCACTCACGCCTCGACACAAGGGCGCCGCCATTCATCATCAGTTGGCAATGGCGATCGCGCTCAGTCAGGGCATCATCACGGACGCAGATTACCTTGTTCCCGGCCGGGACCAATCCGCGGCGATGTGATTGACTGAATCTGATGGAAATTCAGTACCACCCCCTTTGCCGTGCAATGTAGACGTAGTCCCCTCCCTGTAACCTCTACAGTCTCTCTCTCTCTCGCATGCCGCCGCCGTCGACAGCGCCGCGCGATCCGTTAATGGCAGAGATGAGTTCAACGGGCGGACTGTGGCGCCGCGCTGTCGCTAGCTCAACGCCGACGCCGGCGAGCCAGTGACGAGCAACGAACAATGATTTGCCAGGGACGGTGCACTGCGTGTGAGAGCTGCTGCCGCTGACGACTCAGGAACCTACAACAGTTCCTGGCAGAAGAGAGGCCACCTCGCATATTTACTCAGTGCTCCTGTGCATGCTACTGTGTGCTCAGTTATGACCACGGCTTCACGAGATAGATTCTGTACTACTAACCCGTTTCGACCACAACAGTCCACAGGGGAGTATCTCCATTCTCAAGACTCAAGAGTTACCCGGCCGGCCGGCCGGCGGGCTAGCTGGAGAAGATGAGATTGGTCGTATCGGAGGTGCACTAGTTGGTTGGAGGGGAGGCACGCAAGCGGGCCCTAGGGGAAAAGGAAGGAGTGGTCAAACGCTTTGGGCCGATTGGGGCATGGGCCATCGCCCTTGTCCTTCATCAGGCGTCAGCTCGAAATACACATGCGGAAATGTGACAAATCCAATCATATGCACTACTTTCGACTTGGAGTAGTAGGCTAGTAGCTAGCTGTTACAGTAGTAGTGTACGGCCAGATCCACTCCGACCGACCGACCGACGACACAGTTAGTAGCGTGAGGAGCACAAACCCTAGCTGTGCAAATGATTTGGGTTAACTACCTTGTCGATGATTTGGCATATGGGGATAGACGATGGTGATTGACCATATACTCCATTAATTAATTTTACACTAGCTAGCTACAGAAGCCAACAATCGAACGACAACGACGACCAATGCATAGGCTATGAGCGAGACGAATGGCTTGATCGAGCTGGCTGCCTAGCTAGAACCCGGCGGCCTCGCTGGGGCTGGGCTTGCCGCCCACATCAACAAAGTAGGACGACATCGTAGCGGCTGTGGCGGCCGCGGCGCTGGTGCTCGTGCTCTCACCGCCGTTGCTCGGCATGGACGACGACGACATGTCCATGCCGTTACCACAGTTGACGACGTAGTCCTCCTCCAGCTCCTCTTTGGCGGCGACCGTCGGCGCGGTGACGCCCGGCATGGACCCTGGCGGCACGACGGACGGCAGCTTGGAGAGCAGCGCCTCGAGGCTGCTCATCGACGGCATGATGTGCATGGGCGCCGGCCCTGGGATGGGGACGGGCGCGCCGTAGGGGTCGACGTACATGTCTGGCGGCGGCGGCGGCATCATGCCCGCCCACGCCACGTCCGGGAACACGCCGGCGGACGACGGGTGAGGCAGCAGCACCCCCGGGATGCTCTCCAGGTACCCGAACTTGCGCCGCAGCGTCACCACGTAGCTCAGGTCCTCCGCCACCTGCGCGCATGGATCAAACAGATGAGTTCACATCTCGTGCAGCTAGCTGAGTCTGCATGCATGCACGGTTCCGCTCGCGCACGCACAAGGTGGCGCTCGCGTTCGCGCCACAGCCACAAGGGCAGCTGAGACTGATAGATGAAAGCTACTGCTGCTTCAAGTAGGAAGGAAGGAGTAGCGCTGCACGGACGCGCGTGCAGCACATGTTTGCTTCCCTTCTCGGTGGAGAATCAATTAAAGGCAGCGTAGAGAAAGACCAGCGAGCATGCAGTGGCCGAGCTAGAGCTAACCTTTTTCATGGAGCCGAGCTGCACGACGCCTTCTCTGACAGCGATCAGGGCGATGGTCTGCACGCACAACACCAAACAGAGAATGGGAATGAGAAGAGAGAGAGAATGAAAAGAACTACTCGGCGGCACGGGGCGCGATGCGGCAGGCAGCAGAGGATGATGGAGCACAGGCAGAGCTTTTCATCACAAGGCCGGCGATTGCGATTTGTCAAGGCAGAGAGAGAGATGCCTCCTTCCTTGTAGGTAGGGCACGGGCAAGCGCGTACCTGGATTCCAGACTGGAACTGAGCCTCCCATGTCCTCGGTTGCTGCAAACGTATCATATATCGTATGATTAATTAGTATGCAGAGTGCAGGATTAATTAGGAACCAGGAACTTCATTAGCACAGTAAGCGTCTGAGGTTACCGAGTCGGCAGGGTTGTTCCAGGAGGAGATGAGGTTGGCCTCCTGCTCCTGAGGCTCCTTGAACACCCACTTGTGGCTGTGGTCGGCCGCCACCTTCCCTATCAGCCTGCAGCGACCGAGAATACACAGAGAAGCCTAATTAGTTTAGTCATCATCTTCTCAGGTGGCCGGCCGATCACCTGCTTAATTAGCTAGATAAACTGGCCGCGGTTCATCCTATCAGTAACAAGTCCTCACCCTTCGCCGTAGTTGTAGATGTCGTGGGACATCTTGAAGAAGAGCTCAGGCTGCAGACTCTGCCTCACCTCCTGCGTCGGGGCAGCCTCGCAGTCGGCGTACGCAGCAGCGCCTGCTCCCTCTTGGCCGCAGGCTGCAGAGGTGGCCGCGAAGTTGCAGAACCCGTCCTCCCATGCCAGGATCCTGGGTGAAAATGTAAGTCTCTGGGGCAGGTAAAAACTGGAGTATTAGAGAAGGAATAACTCCATGCGTTTGTGTTTGTGTACCAGTTCCTCCTGTTTCCTCTGCTCCTGTCATAGGCCACACCTGGGAGATCCCATCTGTTCAAAAACACAGATTGAGCAAATTAAACACCAAGGAAACTGCATCATTAGCACATTGATGGCCGTCCTTTACACTTATTACATGTGTATGATGGAGAAGTAACTTGAAGAAGAAAGAAAGCAACGGAGGGAGGGAGGCAGGGCTCACTTGGGGGGAGGGTAGTTCCTGGGGAGGATGCGCCAGAAGACGGCGTAGACCCACTGTGAGGCGTCGCTGGTGCAGAGGCTCCGGAGCGTGTGCTGGAGCAGGTGCGTCACCGCCACCGGGCTCAGCTGCTCCTCCATTGCCGCCGCCGGCACGAGCAGCCCGGAGACGAGAAACCAAGCTAGCTAATGAAGCTGAGCCTGTGTGGTCGCGGAAAGGAGATGCCAGTCAAGAATCTTGGAGTAGTGAGTGGCAACTAGCCTGCTAGCTAGAGCTCTTTCTTGCTCGATGCTGGATTCCCCTTTCCTACTAGGTGTGATCTCTCTCTCTCTCTCTCTCTCTCTCTCTCTCTCTCTCTCTCTCTCTCTATTTGGCTGTGGCTTGTGAGGCCAGTGCAAACCACCGAATGAGAACGCCACACTTGCCAAAAATTTATACCCCGTCCCCTGCTTCTCTCTCTACCCTCTCCTTGCCATATCTCTCTCTCAAAGTCTCCAAGACTGAAGATGATGGGGGACTTGGGCCACTGTCCTACTTGGGAGTATAAGTTAATAAAAAAATATGAGTATTTTTCACTCTATCTATCCGACCGAGTTTCCCCATGGTCCACATTTTTTGGTTGTTATTATTAATTAGTTGTGGGAATGAGAAAATTCTGCCTGTGCTTTGGTCGTCGTCCTTGGATCGAGTTGATCCCAACTGTCCCCTTCATGCCCACAAACGCAGACTTGAATTGTAGAGGACTGTTCTTGGTACGGCTCCTTCTGGATTAATAGCGGTGCCGGGAATCGCCAAATAATAATGCATTCCATTCCTCCTGCCCATGCATCGCACTCTCCTTGTCTTGTCTTCAACTATCAATATTGTTTTTAAGAGCCATTTCGTGATTTGGGAGAGAATCTTGCAATCTATGCTAAACTTATGTCAAACTAAGGTTAAAAAAAAACTTATGTTAAACTAACATCACACTGAAACCGAGTTTCAAAACTTATTTAAAAACTTTGGAAAAAAGCAGAAATTTTGGAAATCAAGAACACACTTAGTTTTCACTTTTTAAACATAACAAATGACCGCATTATTTGATAAAATTTGCATAAACAAGTTTCAACTCAATATTTAGGTCGGTGTTCGAACAACTTTCGGGACTCAAAATAAACTTTCAAAAAGTGAATTGTTCTGTTTCGGAGAGACCCAAGATGACTCATCAAGCTACATGGAGGGTCTCACAAGGGAAATAAAGAGTTGTGCATGCATTGTTTACTTTGTTCGTTCTGCTTAGAGTATCTACACTCGGCGCCAATAGGGCCGCCAATAGCCCTTGGGCATGTCAGACGTAATTTCTCGCCCACTCACGGCGTAAATAGCGGGTTTACGTCCGACGCGACTAGGCCACGCCCTCCCTGTTGGGAGTCTTTTGTGCGCAGGGAACGAAACTTCGCGCGACGCTCTGACAGGTGGGTCAACCATGTCATTAATAGAGAAACTCAACCGTCCCGGTCAAATGCATTCATCGCGTAGCGGGCCTCAGCCGTTGCTCGCGGACACGATTTGGACGCCGCGAGTTGAGATGCTCTTACGCACATGACACCCATCACGCAGTGAGAGTGAGGAGACAGTGAGACAACCGACCAATCACGTACCGCACGTCCCTCTCCGTGCGTCTTGTGGTTCATCCGGACGGGCCGTACGTGCATGTGAGATTTCAATCGGGACCGATGATGCGACTCTGACGAATACACGGCCGGCTGAGGATTCTTTGGTTCCTGAAGATTACCAAAATGGAGATGAGAGACAGAGAGATGTGCACCGCCAAGACCAAGGGCTTTTCTTCACCTCGATCTGCTTTACCGTCACTGTATATCCTGACACTACTGAAAGGCCCAACTCCTTTTGACCTCCCCACTGAGTCCTTAACCTGCATCGATCATTGCATGGTTGACTCCTTCACTCCTACTCCCTCCGTTCGGAAATAGATGTCTTAGCTATCTCAAAATTTGGATGTATCTAGAGATGACATGCATGAGCAGCTTGTACTGGATCTCCATTGACCACCACAAAAGCATGCCCAACTTTGGCCACCACAAGGACGTGCCCTAGTAGGGTACGCCTTGATTATTGCACTAGTATACATGTTGGTTTTTTCTGACATGAACAAAAAACAAGGATTTCACTAAAAAACAATGCATTACGATGGTTGTTTCTTATGATCATACACTATAACCTAGAATAACGCGCTGAAAGCCGGCAAGACTATGCATCACGGATACGGAAGGCCGTATAGTACAGTGTAGTATCTTGTAGTCGGCAGACAAGCACAGCACACTTGATTTCTTTTTCCGAATCTGGCCGGGTAGGAAGTGAAGTGAAGAAAGGCTCTACTGTCACTGTCAGGATAGGCCGACGAAGTTTCATTCGCATAGTAGGCGACGATTCCTCCTGACAAAGGAAAGACTTGTTGTGGATAATTGGATATCTAAATGATAAAATGCATTCTTTCCGCATGCATCATGCATGGCCATCTGCTAGCTTCTCCATGAGAGCGACTAGAGCTGGAAGGATGCATTATTTAGGGCAGTGTGGAGCTGGAAGGAAACTATTTGATTTTCCTCTCAGAGCATGTTTCTCGCCACCCTTGGTTTCACACATCTGGTTTGTCTATGTCGACGTCGAATAATGGAAATTTTGCGACGTATGTGGCAATGTTCTCTCCGCTCGGTAAATAGAGAATGTGATTATGGGAAATGCATGTAGAGTTACACTCTACGGGATCCTGTATGGTGAGACTGCCTGTGTGAGCCTCTGAGAGGAACCAATCATCCAAAACTGTAGTGTGCTCGGGTTGGGCCATCACTGTCTCGCAGCTTTAGCAGTTCAGCCCCAGATTTACAACTGGATTCCTGCTGCTGGAATGGCGAGAGCAGGGAGACATTTAATTCTCAAGCAACAATTATTTGTTCTATTTGTTGGATGAACAGTTGTTCCAATTATTTGTTCAAGGAAATTGTTGTTCCAATTATCTCTTGCAATGCCGACGACAGTGTGATATCAAATGCCAGAATAAAAACGAGGGTACCATATGACTTGTGCTGTTGATTAAATACCAGAATAAAACGCGGCGCAGCTAAATGGCGTCAATAATGCAGAAACAATTAATAGCTGTGTATACACTACGGCATGCCATATTATTTTGACATGTTTAACTTTTATAATAAATCGGACAACATTTTATAGTATTGCATTTTTGTTTGCACGTGCTTTATCGTTTCTGCTTTGACATGTGTGACTATGGCATCTGGCTCAATTTTGTAGAGATAATATCAAATTAACCAATCACGCGAAATCATTAACAAAACGAGACGTTAGCCATTTGGCTATCCATTGGATGTATATGTGGTCGTAGCTACCTCCAACCAGAGGAGAAGCGACATGCCAAGACTTCTGGGTGCTGAAAATGGTTGCATAGGATTTATACAACCAGTGCGACTGGAGGTTTCATAACCGACATTTTTCTCTTTTGTATCTTTAGAAGATTGATACATGTATCGGCCCTTTGTGATCTGTGAGACGTAAAATTTGTTGCACTTTGAACTCCAATAATAAAATGAAAGGTTGTATGTAACACTTTGATTTAGAGGCTAGGGTGCTACCCCTTTTCGAAAAAGTAACGCCAACGACATATTTGGCTTGATGACTCCACATGAGATGCCTCGCGTACCACCTAACGAGCGAGATCAAAGATGATCTGGAGTTGGAGGCAGTGTCCCTTACCACCATCAGCTTCGGAAGCTCCGTGGTGCAAGGAGGAGAAGCTCCATACCGTTGCCACCTCCGAAGCTACGATGAGCCAAAACCGGCCAAAACCGGAATGCTGACCGTCATATAGCATGACGTCGCGAAGTCACAAACAACCATCATGCGTAGCAGAGGACATCCGAGCCTCCCTCCACCACAACACATGCGGACACCACCGCGCAAGAACATCGCGGCCTCACCGGTACCATCCGCCGCCAAGGTTTTATCCCAGATGCATCCGATGTCGGCGAACGTAAGGGAGGAAGAGAAGGCAATCCCCGTGTCGGCGGTGGCTTAAGTATAAATATTACTTCCTATGTCCCTACTTATAAGTTTGGTTGGTTAAATTAGAGAGAGAGGTAGTATATTTCAGTATATTGTCAACATCACACCACAATTCACCAGTACTCGGTCATCGGATTAGAAACAAACGGTTTGGCTTATCCATGTTGGACCCCGCCGTCAGTTGGCTGTCAACGGTGATAAATGGGGCTTTTAGACCGGGTTGCAACCGATTAGACGTAAACCTGGCGGAGAGTCAAAGAAATCTGTAAACCCGGTTGTTTCCGCAACGAAACGAGGCGAGCATGTGTGAAATCTGCAATTTCCTGGCTTAATATCAAAGAGTGACTTGTGTGAACTGCATGCACCACTACAGGAATGGTGATCTATGCCGACGGCTTTTAATCGGGGCCGTCGGCATAGGTCCCGACGAGGCTAGCCCGTCCACAAAGCCGTCGGCATAGGATATGCCGTCGGCATAGATTTGACACAGGGGCTATGCCGACGGCTAAGCCGTAGGCATAGCTTTTTCCCTATTATTCATCTAATATGGAATAATTCATATCTTTTAATCTATAAATCAAAATTTAACAAATAAAATGTCTAAATCGATTAGAAAAATTAGAGTAATCCAAATATGACATCCATATCATCTTTTTCATCAAGTTTATGACTTTTCGCAACATATTTTTGGTACTTGCTTAATAAAAAAGTCATTTTTGGCACTTAAAAAATGGAAAATGATATTTATAATAATATTTTAAAAATTGTTTTTGGCAACAATGTTTGCCATACCAAGACACACATATGTGTCAATATATGGAAACTTTATCACAAACTATGGCACAGGGTCCATTTTGACCATTTTTTCAAAAAATAAAAGAAAGTGAAAAAATACTCAAAAAGTGAAATCCTTTGGCATGGACTCCTTTTATGTGTACTAGTTGCTAGGAATAATGATAAACCTGAGTTTTGACAAAGTTTCCAAAAAACTTCTTCACAAAAAGGTCAATCGTCCATAGACATGTATAAGTTTCGAGTCAAATGACCTAGATATGATCATCCCCGTGTCATAGTTTGTGATAATGTGCCCATATTTGAGACATAGGTGTGTCTTGTTATGACAAACAATGTTGCAGAAATGAGTATTTTCAAATTATGTTTATAAATATCATTTTTCATTTTTTAATTGTTAAAAATGGCATTTTTTGTGAAGCAAGTACAACAAATATGCAAAATGACACCCATCCAAATATCATACAAAGTAGGTCATATTTTATCGATAATCCAGCAATATTAGGAATTTTCTCGGTTTCTACCTCATTTTGCCTATTTAAATGACTTTATGCCTATTTTCCTAAAGTAATTCAATTTTGAACTACAAGTGTGTGATAGTTTGCTCTGAAATTTTACAAAAATCATTTTAAGATACACCAGTAGTGGTTATATCACTGAACCATCGATAGTTTTGAGAAATGTGACCCCTTTGGATAAACAGGCACGCCATCCATTTTGACCGTTTTTTCAAAAAAATAAAAGAAAGGAAAAATACTCAAAAAGTGAAATCCTTTGGCATGGTCTCCTTTTATGTGTACTAGTTGCTAGGAATAATGATAAACCTGAGTTTTGACAAAGTTTCCAAAAAACTTCTTCACAAAAAGGTCAATCGTCTATAGACATGTATAAGTTTCGAGTCAAATGACTAGATAAGATCATCCCCGTATCATAGTTTGTGATAATGCGCCCATATTTGAGACATAGGTGTGTCTTGTTATGACAAACAATGTTGCAGAAATGAGTATTTTCAAATTATGTTTATAAATATCATTTTTCATTTTTTAATTGTTAAAAATGCATTTTTTGTTAAGCAAGTACAACAAATATGGTGCAAAATGACACCCATCCAAATATCATACAAAGTAGGCCATATTTTATCGATAATCCAGCAATATTAGGAATTTTCTCGGTTTCTACCTCATTTCGCCTATTTAAATGACTTTATGCCTATTTTCCAAAAGTAATTCAATTTTGAACAACAAGTGTGTGATAGTTTGCTCTGAAAATTTTACAAAAATCATTTTAAGATACACCAGTAGTGGTTATATCACAGAACCATCGATAGTTTTGAGAAATGTGACCCCTTTGGATGAACAGACACGCCATCCATTTTGACCGTTTTTTCAAAAAAATAAAAGAAAGTGAAAAAATACTCAAAAAGTGAAATCCTTTGGCATGGACTCCTTTTATGTGTACTAGTTGCTAGGAATAATGATAAACCTGAGTTTTGACAAAGTTTCAAAAAACTTCTTCACAAAAAGGTCAATCGTCTATAGACATGTATAAGTTTCGAGTCAAATGTCCTAGATATGATCATCCCCGTATCATAGTTTGTGATAATGTGCCCATATTTGAGACATAGGTGTGTCTTGTTATGACAAACAGTGTTGCAGAAATGAGTATTTTCAAATTATGTTTATAAATATCATTTTTCATTTTTTAATTGTTAAAAATGGCATTTTTTGTGAAGCAAGTACACCAAATATGGTGCAAAATGACACCCATCCAAATATCACACAAAGTAGGCCATATTTTATCGATAATCCAGCAATATTAGGAATTTTCTCGGTTTCTACCTAATTTTTCTATTTAAATGACTTTATGCATATTTTCCGAAAGTAATTCAATTTTGAATTACAAGTGTGTGATAGTTTGCTCTGAAATTTTTACAAAAATCTTTTAAGATACACCAGTAGTGGTTATATCACAGAACCATTGACAGTTTTGAAAAATGCGACCCCTTTGGATGAATAGGCATGATGGCCATTTTGACCTTTTTTCAACAAAATAAAAGAAAGTGAAAAAATACTCAAAAAATGAAATCCTTTAGCATGGAGTCATTTTATGTACACACAATATGGCCTAGTATTTTTAAAAGATTAGCCGCTTCACAAATATAAGCGTGTTTATATAGTTGGTTCACAAAAATGCTGAGTTCCGGCTCTCTGGAAATAATAAGCCAATCAGAAGAGAGGAAACCAACTACCACGGATCAGCCCCCAATCTAACCTTTGATCCAGATCCAACGTCCAAGAATCACCGAGAAGAAACACAAACCACACCCACCAGATCTGCACAAAAAGCGAGGAAGAAGGAATAAAAGAAAATAACCCACCCACCGCTACTGCCTCTCTCTCCGCACGAAATCCCCTGCTGCATCTCTCTCTCCGCTCGCGGCCCTGCTGCCTCTCGCCGCCGGCCAGCAGCCCACCACCGTCCCCCACACCTCCGGCCAGAAGCCCACCCCCGCTCTCTCCTTCTACCTCCTCTCTGTCGCCACCCCTGATGTGTCCCATGCGCCGCCTCCATGGTATCTAGATCGAGCCGAAGGATGGGGACGGACCATGCCGCCAGCACCACCGCGAGGCCTCATGGCGCCGGCGCGTCGGATGCGAGCGACGGAGGGCCGCCGTCCTCCAACGCCGCAAGGAGCCACGCCTCTCCTCGGAGGACGTTAATGGCGGTGGTGGTTGCAGGTCTCCTCCCAGGCCGTCGACCTCGCCGTGCTCGTCATCGACCCCGCCGTGCTCGTCCTTGACCTCGCCGTGTCGCGGTTTTAGTGCTCTGCTTCCCGCCTCTCGGCTGTGGCCCGTGCTGGCCGTGGTATCAACCGCGACGAACACGACGCACTCGACCGCCTCCAGCCACTGCTCCGTCCACAGGGCTTCTTGCCGCCACGGCCGCCCCATCCCTCGATGGCGCCCTCTCCTTCCCCATCCTCGTCGCGCCGGCAACCGCGAGCCAGGAGCAGCGCCGCCGTTCTCCCAGCGTCGGACACCGGGGCACGCCGCCGTCCTTGTCGCGCTGGCCCAGCCCGTTCCCAGCTCGTCCCCACAGAGGGACGGCCAGCCGAGATTTTTTTTTTGTGACATCTGTCCAACCTGTCCCGTCGGCATTGTCGTCGGCATAGGTGCTGCCAGCGTGGTCGGCCGCCGTGGGCCCCATCTTCCCTGTGCCGACGAACTGTGTGCCGACGGTCTCTTTTGGCTGTCGGCACAGCCTATGCCGACGGCCGGATGGTCAGTGCCTACGGGAACCTATGCTGACGACCCTGTGCCGACAGCGGCCGTCGGCATAGGTCTGTGCCCATGGCATCAGGGTTGCCGTCGGCAAAGCCGGCCATTCCTGTAGTGCACACTTGCAGCCTGTGATCATGTAGCACTACTAGTCCACCGACTAATCCGTAAGGCTATAGCATTTGCCATAGTTTTGTCATGGCATCGTCGATACATGCATATATGAATGTATCGAAGCCAAGATATGCCATATCTAGCTCTGTACAGCACAAGAGAGCCTGTCATTTTCACCCCAAAAAATAATGCAAGGAGATGATGGATCCGGGATATGCTATTCTCTATCACATCAGTACGTCCCCTTGGGCCGTAACTAGCTAGATGCTCGGCCACAGCGGCCGTACGTCGACGGCCGGGCTTTAAGCTCGTCGCGACAAAGCGAGTCAAAGAGTACCATACCATCAGTACGTACGTCGTCAGGACTCGGGAGCTTTCTATTTGCTGGAGCAAGAGATAAGAACCTTCAAGATGGAGATTATCGTTACTAATCTAGCCCCATGTATGCATGATTGGTGCCCATAGTTAGCCTGGGACCGTCCAAAGAATTCTAGATGCTTCTAACCCTGCTTCCAGATGGTCGGATCTGCTCGTATTCGAGCTCGTGTTCGATTTTGGGCTTCATGTGTGCGGAGTGGGTGATCGCTAGAATCCGTTCGAGGTTCAACATGTTCGGTTACAGGAGTTTAGCTCGTTTCGATCTTCTGTAGAGTTTAGACATGCTGTAGAGGCTTTACAAAATCTGGAGAAAGCTAGTTTTAATTTGTTTCATGCTAATAGTAAATTGGGAAGACAGAGTTTGGAAGTCCTAGTAGCAGTAGTGTTTTACCCGTTGTTCATATCCAGGACCTGTCATCTGAAGATGGGGGTGTGGATGTTGAGGCTTACGAGCTTTTTGAATGTATGAATGGGTTAGCTAGTATTATGAGTAAGAGTAATTCGTTAGGAAGAAGTTTTGATAGATGTATCCCTGTTGGTAGAGGTAGAGGCAGGATTTTTTTGCACTGGTTTACAGCTGTTTTGATGGCGGTATTTTTTTCTAGGATCTGTTCTGGACAGAGTTAGTGGTAGACATGTTTTATCTTGGTTTGTTGCCCCTTCTGTAGGACAGGATGGAGGTATGCTTTTAGGGGTTAATAATGTGTTTTACAATGTTTTAGATACTGAGATATGAGGTATCTTTGTTAAGGCTCTAGTAGAGGGTAAGACGAGTAAAGAGTAATGGAATGTAGTTAGTATGTGTGGCGCCCTTCTTAATAAAAGTTCATGTTCGGATATATTAGGATTGGGTCTGCCTTTGCTATTAGGAGGTGTTTTCTTTTTAATTAGGAAAACGGCCGTTTGTAATATAGAGATAAATCTATTTTTTGGTCTAAGTTGTTTAACGCTTTCTTTTGAAATTTATGAGGTTAGAGAGGTAGACTTAGCTGGTAGAGGATATACGTGGTCAAACAATCTTTTGCAGCTTTCTTTTAGAAGCTAGATAGGGTGCTTGTTTCTTGCTCTTGGGAGTTTTTTTATCCTCTTTGTTTTTTCTGAATTTATTAACTAGAGAACTGTCTGATCACTCGCCTATGGTGGTAGATTTTAGTTTGAGTACATTAAAGTTGTCATAGTATGTTAGTTTTTTAAGGGATGCATGTTTTGGTAGAAGTGGTTACCATAGTATGGCACGGTTTTTACACCGGTAGAGATAGGATTATATTACTGTGTGGCAAATATAGAGGCAGGAAAATTAGGAAAACTCTTAAAGGATGAATTTTGATTTTTGTGTGGCTGTATAAAAAGAAGAAGAAAGTTTTAGTAGATGCTACAGATGCTTACTGCAAGTAGCAGCGGAGGTGTTCAGTAAGAGAAAAGGGTGGGCACCGTTGACAATAAGGATTGCTGGGTGAAGAAGAACTCAGAGAAAATGCTGGGAGACAGAGAGGAGAAGGAGACAAAGAAGGTGTTCTCAAGAGAAAGTTAGCAAGGAGGCTTGTAGTTGGAGTAGTTTTTCGGTGTTGAGTGTAGATGGCTGTTTTTGTTTAGTCTAAGTCTGTAAGAGTTTAGGAGTTTTAACGTTGAGGCTGCTGTGAGAGTTTGGAGGCGAGGGTGTGTGTAATGTGGTGAAGCAGTGGACGGTGGCAAAACGATGTATTATGGGTTTCGTTTTAATAAAAATGAAATCAGGGGCGGAGCCCTTTCAATCAAAAAAAAGAATTCTGGATCCTGGGTAACGCAGTTTTCTCCTCGAAAATGCCCGTATGTCACACTTTTTTTTCGATAAAAGAGTTTTATTACTTAAAATGATTTAAGCATTACACCCGGACTATGCATAGTTAGGACGCACACAGTTATCACAAGTTTAGCAGTACGAAGGTGGAAAAGGCGAATTACATATCATGATGAGAAATTATAAAAACGCCATGGTAGAGGATCGATCCGCAAATCATGCTGTCATCCATGTTGGGATAAAAAAATCCATTGCCGTATCCTTCAGTCTTGTACACACTTTCATAAACAGGTCGCGATGCTCCACACGTTGCAACGGTGACCAAGAACGGAGCGTAGCTGTACTCATGTAGATAACCTGTTTGAGAGAAAAAATATATCATTAAAATACTTGTCATTTCTACAAAGCCAAAACGACCATATAACGTCAATCGATGTCACCCTAATAAGTTGTTTAAACCTACGATCCACTCCATTCAACAAATTGCCAAAAATATTAGCAATGCTTCGTGGTGAGTATAATAAAACCTATCTGAATGATTGGCCATATATACCAGCAAATTTGCACTTAAAAATAAGTGCTTGATAGTCTTATCCTTATATGCCTTACATCACATGCAACATGAAAACAATGCTAAATGGAGTAATAATTGAGATATGAAATCATTTTTGGTCACAAGGATGATTTCATCTAAAACAAACATTTCTCACCAGCTGGTCATCGAGAAAAGGCTGAAACTTCCATCCAAAAAACTCTGGAGAAGGCTGACGCCTATCCTATCGCCACCTTTAAAGGACCTGAAAGAGAGAAAGAAAGAAGAGAGAAAGAGGGCAGTGGCCAATCAACCAGGCATGCGCTTTCTCCATCTAACTGGACCGTGCATACTGCCTGGCCATTGCGAATCCTTTGCGAGCTCGTCACAGGGCACTTTCCCTGCTTTCCTGCTCGCTCGGCATGCAGCATGGCCCTCCTGCTGCGGCAGCAAATGCGCCGAACAGTGGCTGTCAATGGATTCTGCCTTGGATTTTAACTGTCCACACTGTTGTTTTCACCCCGAAATATCGACGACGGCGACTTTTTTTGCTTGTTGTTGTTGCACCTGCATGCGGCATTTAATCGGCATGGAGGGTGATTGGTGGGATCAGTATGGAGAAGCTAGGCAAGGCTGAACTCTCAAGTTTTTCTTGGGATACACTCTGAACTCTCGAGTGTAGGGTTGCATGGGCAAGGATGAGGAGGAGGTTGGAGTGGCTCGGCTTGATCTGGGCCCTCTACTGCATTGATCGGACCGCTCGCTCAGCTTACACTGTATATCACTAACTAACTGGGCAATGTGGATCGACAATAGTCAACAGTGAAGCAAACGAAAGCAATAGGCCATGTCGCTTTCTCTGATGGAACAAAACCATAATCCTATCTCTTTACTATTCTAGAGAAAAAAAATAAAACCACAAAGACACAAAATTGGCATGCTTTGTTTTTATGCTGAGGAAAAATATTTGCCTTTTCATTGATAAGGAAAACAGATTGAAACAGATACAACACCATAACGCAACACGCCGGCCCTGAGGCCATACGAGTCGACCACTAAATCGCAAATTATTTTTGGAATGCTATCTGGTATAGGTTTAGAAATCGGTATGATTCGGTTCCATCATTGGCGAATCATACAAAACTTTTCAATATACATGAACCAACATTATCAACAAAACAAACCTCATTTTGTTTTAAAAATCAGGCCTCACGACCAACCCCCTTGAGCCGCACTCTCCAACCCTAAATCCTAGGCGCAGCCGTCATACATGAACCAACATTATCAACAAAACAAACCTCATTTTGTTTTAAAAATCAGGCCTCACGACCAACCCCCTTGAGCCGCACTCTCCAACCCTAAATCCTAGGCGCAGCCTGACGGCTACACCTCGACGGTGATCTTGGTGATGAACCTATGCTTATAATTTTTGTTTAACGTAACATGCTCCCCAACAGAAGGAGGGGAATAAGACTATATCAAAAGAGATGGATTCCATGCCTAAAAATCATACATATGTGTTTGTGAAGTTAACCAAGAGAGAAAAAGTTCCGAAGAACACGTGAGAAAAAGTTCTGAAGTTAGCCAGCAGAAATACATTGACTTTGATGAGATATTTATCCTCTACTGAAGATGACATCAATCAGAATTATCTTTGCCTTGGCAGCAAGTCTCAACATGGAGGCTTAACAAATGGATGTGAAGACAAATTTCCTTCACGGTGAGGCCGAGGAAGAAAATTTACATGGATCGGTCCGAGGGGTTTCTTATTAAAGAAAAAAAAATACTATATGTGTAAACTGAAGAAAATTCTTCATGGCCTGAAACAGGCACCATGATAATGGTACATGAAGTTTGAACCTGTCATGGGGGAGCAATGCTATAAGAAGTGTAGCTCAAACCATTGTGTATTTATGCAGAGGTTATCATATGATGATTTTATCATATTGTTTCTCTATATTGATGATATCTTATTTATTGACAAGAATGTCTTAGGAATTTCTACATTGAAGAAAAAGTTGAGCAAAATTGTCGCCATGAAAATTTAGCTCCATCAAAGTGCATCGGCATTAGAATTGAGAGAGAAAGAAATTCATCAAGTTGTACTTGTCTCAAATGAAGTATATTGAGAAATTACTTCATAAGTTCAAGATGGACAAGGCAAGGGAAGTGAATTGTCCACTAGCATCTCATTCAAGAAAAAAGTAATATACCTCCACTGACAAGATGGAAAAGGAAATGTATAATGTTACTTATGCTTCAACGGTTGGTAGTTTGATTTATGCATTCGTGTTGGCACGGCCGATTAGTATTATGAGTACATTTATTCCTAATTCAGGGATACCACCTTTGGGAAGCCGCAAAGTCGATTGAAAATCTAAATGGCAACATTAACATAAAAAATTATTTGGTTGTAGTGAGACCAAATTTATTTGGTTGTAGTGAGATCAAAATTCACGATATGGAGTTTAAGTAACATTATGAAGATTTATTACTTGCATCGGGTTAGTGGTTAAATAATGTTTATGGCTTATTAGGAAGTTGTATGAGTTCTATATAATTATCATTAGGGTGCAACAAATCAACCGTCGGTCAATACTTAGATACAAGTACTAAATTAAGTCCCTCGGTTGCGAGAGGTTAGCTCATGTACCAAGTACATATATATTTATTTCTTCCTGGAATATTTTTAATATGCTATAGAATAATAGATAAACCTATATCGACAATATCCAATGTAAATTGCTCTGTGTTTCTAGAATATCTTGTGTTTTCCTCTCGATCAACATATATAAAAGTGCATACTTATAATGTAAACCATACTAATTCCCTCCCGATAGTCCTTAATGTCACCAATTTTATTACGATTCTATTTGTTTCAAGTAACATTTAGTATTCCAAATTGTTACTCCAGATTGCGAACGAATCAACATTATACACATATATTTGTTGTAATATATTTACTTAATCTAACAATCTACTTTATATATTTTCTGAGACTATTAAGGACTCATTCCCATTGAATTTGGAAACTGGTTGTGTATCTTATTTATACCTAATAAACTATTTCTACCTGAACTCTTATAAGAATTTTAATTCTTTATCTATCTGATTTCTCTTTTGGGAGGTTGAATACTTCTATGCATAATAGTTATAAAAAGAATTTTTTTTGCTTCATTCTAAATTATTGAAAAAATAATATAACTAATTAAGCTTGACATTTACTATGTCGTCCATATACTTAATTTCGCTGAAGTACTTGTTGCATAATTATATATTTATGTATAATTAGTTAGTAACCTACAAAAACTGCATGGTACCATTATAGAATTTTACTTGCTCATTTATGCAAGACTCTAAAATTTTACTCTATCAATGCAATTAAATGTATCAACATTTTTATCTAGCACACTTATTTTCACTTGACTTGTTTCATCCTTTCGTATCCTAGCTAAATTGATTGCGCAGTAGATATACAACTCTGTCATCTAGGTTAAAATCACCAGACTCAACTCTAGGTTCCTATTTACGCGGTGGGGTGTCTCCTACAATTAATTTTTCCTTTAGAAAAAGAAATTCATTGTATATACACTTGTAGTTATCTAAAACTTGCTACTTTGGATAGCAACCTTGTCTACAAACCTAATACAATTTATATTACATTTACATAATCTCGCAATACTACTCTTGTACTTTATGTTAGTAATCGACATATATGATTTATTATGTCTCTATAAGTAGTTTTAAAATATGAATAGTCAAAATAGCTATTGGTTGACGCAACTAAGCGCATACACTTGCAAAATACGATGATAACACTAAATGTATTTTCATAGGCTAATTGACGTATACATGATTCTTAGGTAACAAATACTAATAGCTCAGACAACATCAATATATTGATTCGAGTAAAAGAACGGCAAATATATTCAATCTAGGTAGAGACGTCAAATTCTACTGAGGTGGTGATCGGTGTGAGATTAACAATTTTGTTTTATGAAACAAGGAAAAATATTTACCTTTTATATTGATATAGGAGAAGCAAAGACGGTCGGGCCAAGACCATACAGGAAAGGTAAAAAAAGAGATACAACATAACGGATTAGCCGATAATTTCCGCCAGCTTTTTGGCTCCTGCTAGAACCCAATTTTTGGTCTCGCCTTTGATGTGCTGCATTAGGATATGAGGTGGTGAGAATTTGTTGTTGAAGACCCTAGCATTCCTTTTCTTCCAGATTTCCTATGTGATTAGGATGATCGCTGATTTGAGGCCATTTCCTTCCAGTATTTGAAGACCCTAGGCTTGTCAGGTGCAAGACTCTGAAGGTGCGTGAGGCACCTTAGCCATATGACGGCGTCCGCCCAGGTTTTCTTGGAGTATCGGCACTCAAACAAGATGTGCCTTGCAGTTTCTGGCTTACATCTGCACAGCTGGAAGAGAGATTGGTGAGGCCAGCCCCTGACTCATCTAATTAACTAAGCTATGATCGAACATGCACAATTTTCACTGCAATCTGCATCCCCACTTGATCGACTATCCTTAGTTTGAGCTGAGAATAAGAAGTAGAGAACGGCGAGGGGCAAGAGATCGGGAGGTGCGCGGCCCAGCCCCCGGGGCACGCGGATGCCGGCGCGCCGTCCCGGAGTGCGCGGCCAGCTGCTCGGCGTCGTCCGCGGATGCGCGGGAGATCCAGGAGAGATAGCTAGCTTGCTGCCCTGATGGATGCGATGGCTGCTAGCTCCGTGTGCTGCTAGCACCTTCGCTGATGGGAGCTGTCCCACGGCGGCTCGCAAGTCGCAACAGCTGCTGCGGCAAGGGGCATCCGGCCAGACGACGCGCTGCAGCTGACGCGATCCATCGTCGGAGTCTCATTGATCAAATTTATCGATCAATGTATGTTACGACTTATGTTGCACGGGAACCTCTCCAACGTCGATTGTGTCAAACGGATAACATAGTTATGTTACTACTAATCCCTCATTTAATCCTAAGCATAAGTTTCAGATCCAACGATCAGAATAATTTAATTGATGTGGATTAACATGGTGCCTCTATTAGACATCCGTATATTGTTTTAATATATAATAAAATAAAGATCCTGCCTTTCTTGGTTCTTGCGGTTGTTACCAGTTGGCAACATGCTGAAATGTGTTGTAAATCTATAGAGATTCTAGAGAAGAGTCCGAAACTAGGGTGCTCATAGTAGAAATTGCGTGGACTAATTGGTCTGCAACCGTGGGTTTTTTCTCCTCAAGTCGAGGAAGTTTTTTTCATGTAAATGCTTATGACATTTGTGCATTTAATTGTATTGATATTTCCGTTGGAGATCTATTGGTTCGATTTATACTTAAAGTTTGATATAGACAGTGGGGTTGTGTATCTCCCCCGACACGAACATCCATGAAAACAATCTTTCATGAAAGGGAACAATATGGTTAAACACATGCAAGAAAAATAACAAACGATGAAAACACTGTTTTCTAAATTGTATCTAATGGAAAGCTGGAACATTTTTTTTCATGCGATGAAAACCATTTTCCTCATATGTACCTCTGGGTCCTAAAATGACCTACACGAGCTGATAGACCCTCTGTTCCGTAGAAAGCACGAGATGAGCTGGCGTTTCTCATGCGCAAGGTTGCCGGATGCGCCTTCCTGGCTAGTCAAGGTTGGCGACTGATCAGATAAAAAGGCTCCTTCCATGACTGGATCAGCTTTACCATTTTTGAGAAAAAATGAAGATGAGATGCACAATTGGATCTTCATTGCTCCGAGTCACACATAAGTGAACAGATTGGGATTGGACAGGTCAGGACCAAACCAGTCTGGCGCCTTTTTTTTTCGAGATTGCAGTCTGGCGCCTTTTTTTTTCGAGATTGCAGTCTGGCGCCTTAAGGTTGGGATCTCTTGCATGCAGCCCACAAACTCTGAAGTTTCATCGTGTGCACAATACAGGTAAGAAATGCACTTCAGTGTGTATGATAGTTCAGGATAATGGTAAAAATTCCTGCCGTTCTTTCATGGTAACTGGATGATTAAACAGACAGAATCCTGAGCCATACTAGTTAATCATTGCATTGGCACAGCAAGATGTGCTGTATAACAGACCTTGTGACGCCTGAATACCGCCAATGGCATGCCTGGTCAAGGATATCTTATAGGAGTAGTAAATGACAATCTCTGAAAATTTAGATTCAGGCCCCTCAAAGCCTACAGGAACAATCAATACGTGTATATCATGTAGGAAAGCAATTGAAATGCAGGTGAAACACACCTAATAAAGAACTAATCACACTGTATCGCTGGCCACTAAGGCTGTGACGCACAGCCGTAGCCTTTATTGGCAAGCATGGTTGCATTGTTCAGGAATAGTTTGGGATCGATGAAAAACCGAGACACTTTCCAAGTGTAAACGGAGAGACAGCTGAATGACAAAGGCAAGAATGCAGAACAATACCCCAGTTGCTGTTCTTGGAGCACCATCTATCTTGATGCTGCGAATGTGTGATGATCTAACAGCGCAGGCCCTCAGCGCAGCAATCCCACTAGTAATGGCTTCAGAAATTATGACGGCAGTCAGCAGAACAAAACACTGTGTCCTTGGCGCCGTAGCACACTGCAGCTATGACATGTGTGCCGCCTTTGCAACATGATGATCATTGACCAACCCTAACCCCACTCATGATTAATAGGAGAATTTCTGCCAGTACGGTTTGAATCAGATGTAAATTTAAAAAACTGTGAAATAATAGTGCATTCGAAATACATGCATCTAACATTTGGTAAAATAAACAATTTTCATACGATAGTTTACTGAAACTTGATAAATATTTTACGACAAGTTACACGATTTGCACTATAACAAGTTTTTTTTTGCAGGGTTGTAATATAACAAGTTGTACTGCAACTTAACTTGTGGTTTACCTGCACCTCGCAAATGATCGTATTTTTTCACCAAATTTCACATGTATGTGTCTCTATCTATCCTCTGCATGCCTATTTTTTCACATTGTTAATGAAAAACTAATAAACATGTTATTTTCGTTAGACAGTGATGAAATTTGAGATAGGAACCAGATTAATTAACGATATACTGGCAAGATAAGGTGGTGGAGTCATCTGTCAAAGGCATAGTAGCACACCAAATAAAATGGAGACTGAACTTGCACTGAAATACCGGTAGTCTATGGCAATTTCCAAAGTTCCATTTGCTACCTTACCTAAAGAAAGAAAGAGAAAATAAAGGAAATGGAAAGCGGAGAAGGGGGTGTGGTTCACGGGGTGAGATGCAAAAAATATGTGAGTTAACAAGCCCCCATCAAGTATCAAATCAGTCAAGTGCTTGCCCCAGGGCATGGCGTCTCACAAGTTCCTCTCAACTTTCTCCTCCTGGCCAACACCTGCCATTTGCAGTGGACACCAGCACCTACCACTGTCCAGTGACTACATATATGATCTCCCGTAAAATGATGGTCAGGGGGACACGAGTGTCACCTCACCACTACACATATCCTGCTAAGTTTCCCCTCATCGTCTTTACAGAGGGGAAGGCACATGGAAAAGTGAGAATTATTGGGGAATCAGGCCTGATGATGATTCTTTCTTACCATAGGGCCTCTGACCACCCCCTCCTCCTCCATGTTTGATTGATGGATTCCTCACCAAACAGCAAAGGTGCCTGCAGCATCGGTACATGGGGTTTGGTCGCGGTGACAGAGAAAGATGGGGAGAGAATAACAGCCGTCTTATCGGAAAAGTTGTGGCAGGTCGGATGATGTCGAAAGCTGAAGAGTGACTTGCATTTGCCCGGGGAATTGACCGGTTGACCGAGCTCAAGAATGCCTCACTAGCTACTAGTAGGTGGTGTGCATGCAGCATGCATAGGTTTGACAAGAGCTGCGTACCACAGGCTACCGAAACCACAAATGGAGCCGGGCTACATGGTGCCCTTTATTTTGAAATTTTTGAAAACCATATTTCGAAGTTTCAAAAAAATCTGAACAAATTCCTGGATGTAGACAATGTTGTGTTCTACTAACTTGCAAAATCTCACATCAAAATAATTATTATTCTAGACTACACAAAAAAACAAAACCTGACATATTTGGAAGAGTTGAATTTGTTTTAACTGCTCACTGCTTTCAAATGTCAGATTTTGTAATTTATGCGTAGCCCAAAATAAAAATTATTTCTTGTTGAGATTTTACACGTTGATAGAATACACCATTGTCTACAGCTAATATTTTATTCAGATTTTTTTTGAAATTTCCAAATATGATTTTCAAAAATTTCAAAGTAAAGGGCACCATGTAGCCCTGGTTTCATTTGTCCACACTCTACGTCCCACCCACATGCACTTGGGAGACCTATCGTCCTAGACTTTTAGACACAAACTTTTCCTTCCTTAAACTAGCGAGAGATAATATACTCCAAGATATAATAGTTTACGGGATTAAGTAACCCTACAAAAGTTTGATGATTTTTTCTAAAGCTATTTTGGAGGACAAAAAAGTGAGGTAAGTCGAAGTGGCACCCATAGGATATGTTTTTTGAAACAAAGCGAAAGATTTGCCATTTTCATTAATTAAGAGAGAATTTTTAGAGGTGTTTACAAGCCAAGCCTTGCCCACAAGGAGGACAAGGCCACCAAACAAAAGCCTACTCTCGCGACATCACATTACTCAACGGTTTGGCACTGGCGGTACCAACAAAACCACCTCATTTTTAATCTTATGAACTAGTATCATGGCGGTACCAACATTCCAACGAAACTCCCAACAGACAAGCATGGCAAGTGAGGCCAAAGCCTTCCGGTTCGATCCTTTCTTGTGAATAACAACAACCCATCAATCCTTCGTGTTTTTGAAGGCATGTCACGCCGATGGGTCGAGATCATGAAGTCCAACTCTCCAAGCCATGCCTTCAAGGAGGACCAAATCCTCTTGGTGAAACAGCATTGAAGAAGGAGGTGTGCGGCCGTTTCTTGCACTTGGTTGCAAAGTTTGCATAGACCACAATTTTGTCACCCCCTTCGATCAAACCTATCCACCGTCCACACCCGATTTTGTAGGATCAACTGTGTAAAGATTTTGCATTTGGGAGACGCCCACAGCTTCCAAACCAAGGAAGGCATCATAGAGGTGGTATGACCTGAAAATTGCATATTGTAGGCCGAAGGTGACGAGTATTTTCCGTCCTTGCTGAACTTCCATGAGATATTATCCGGTGTCTCCAGGTCAAGATGAACATCATGAAGCATTCTCCAAAGGCTGACGAATTGGGATATATGGTCAAAGGTGAGGCTACCTTGCGTGTTCATTTGTGTCACCCAACAGTCATTTTCCAATCCTTTTCGGACCGTGCAAACTCTTTTCTTGGTGATGTCGAAAATTAGAGGGGCCAGGTCTTCTGGCCGCATCCCATTAAGCCAAGGCGAGTTCCAAAAAAGAACTTAATCTCCATTACCCACATCCACCTTAGTTGCCACTGCCAACATATCAACATCATTGGAGGTGCAAGGGTTCCCAAGACCTACCCACGGTTTGGGTTCCTACTGCCACTCAAACCAAAGCCACCGAAGGCGAAGGGCCGCGGGAAACTTCTTGAGGGTTGAGAATTCCAAGCCCTCCAAAAATTTTAGGCTTGCGCACTTGCTCCCAATTCACTTTCTATTTTGAACTCGTAACCTTCTCACTAGCCGCCCATAGGTAAAATTCAGATTTTGAAAATGTTTAGATGTGGAAAATGTTTAGATGTGGAAAATGTTCAAATTCGAAAATTAATCAAATTTAAAAACTGTTCACATTCGAAAATTGTTCAAATTCGAAAATTATTTAAATTTAAAATGTTCCGATTCGGAAATTGTTCACATTCAAAAATTGTTCAAATTTTAAAAATGAACAATTTTCGAATATGAACAAATCTTGAATTTGAACAATTTTCGAATATGAACAATTTTTGAATTGGAATAATTTTTGAATATGAACAAAATCTTGAATTGTAACAATTTTGGGATGTGAACAAATTTTGAATTGGAACAATTCAAAATTTTCTGCTGATCCATTTGCTAATTCCTTGATTCTCAAAAACAAAATTGCTAATTCCTTGGGTTCTCAAAATTTGTTTTTTTTGCTAATTCATCAAAACAAAATTGGTAAATTTACTGCAATCGTTCTAGGTAAATTAAAAAAAAAACGAACTTCTTTTCACACGCGCACTGATAAGTTTTTCAATGTCGATCCAGTTGAGTTATTTCTGGAAAAACGAATATGAGAGAAACATAGTGGGGTATTTTTTTAGCAACATTGCATATGAGAGAGATCTGTATAAGGGCTGGCAGATTCTAATTGCCAGTGCTAGCCCGCCAGCCCAGGTATTTTTTTTCAAACACGTATGCGCTAATCAGCCCATACATCTTAGACTTGGTTTATTTATTCTCTCTAATTAGCTCATTTCTAACGCAAGCAGGCAGGATCGTGTTCCATCACACAAAGCTCAATTTTGTGCGAAACTTCATACTCCAAACGGTAGGCATCTAGCGTTACACTCTTTAGAATCTCTCTCTTTTTCTCCAAAGAAGGAACTCCCCGTGCTAATTTCCTTGCCAATTTCCCACGAAGCGTCACAGACACATGCATATCTATCCCTACATTAACTCTAACCTAATTAATTGAATACGCTATATCACCATACACGGATCATTCTTCTGAGTAATCGAAGAAGCGACCGTACGTACGCCTCATTTTTAATCAAGAGCGTCTTCTTTCCTTCTTTCCTCCGTGGAGCAAAAACTAAATGGATTTTCTAGAGCACAGTTGTCGAGAATTTACCTTTCTATACGATGTTGTATATACACCCCCCTGTTCCAAATTACTAGTTGAAAATCTAGCTTGCTCTTAAGTCATACTCCATGATCTCCATCCTTACCAAAATAAAAGGTGTGTTATATTTTTGCTAGTATTTTATGCACGGTCTAGAGACCACCAATACAAATTATGTGGACATAGAAATATAGAATGTGTAAATGGTATTTTTGCAAAATTGTCTGGTCTCACAGTGCGTCCTGGCGGATGCGCGTGGCATAAGATGGAGAGCGAAGTTGGGCGCAAACACCGATAGCTTGGCTGCGCCGTCTCTATAACTCTCATATTGTCCGATACTACTTTTGTGCCATAATTTTTTTCAAATTGAGAGTGAATGTTTTGTTAGAATTGCGAGTATCTCAGTAACCGAAAAGAGAGAATCGTAAATAAGAACAAATCAGGTCAACCGAGGGCACGTCATGGTGACATGTTGGTTATAAATTTGTGAAAATCGACGCTCGAGGAGCTGGGGCTTATATTTACAAGTACAACGGTTCAAGCGTTTTTTCTTAAAATATGGGCTTTTCCATCAAAAATAAAAATAAGAAATATATCTATCTATCTATCTATAAATCAAAACCCGCTAACATATAATAATTATTTTTCTGTCTCAACATGCAAGCTATACACATCATACATTCTCTTAACTAACCAAATGTCCATGTCATCCCACTAAAATTTATTAAATCCAATATTTTCTTGCATGCAACATATCCACGTCATTTGCTTTTCATCCATCCAATTATCCACATCACCATTTTTATCACCAAATACAAAAAAAACCAAAACTAATTTAGCCTTTCGACAATTGTGATCAATTGAATATTCCATATTTCTGCGAACAAATTGGCATTTCATGAGTCTTATATGCCTTTATTTGCACAATAATTTTTTAAAGGGATTTCCGCCACAACACGGCATATATTTCTAGTTATTTTTAACAAAACGAGCAATACTATCTCTTTTTATTTAAATAATTATGAGAGAATTGATGGGTTAATTAGTGGAAATCGACCTAAAACTGATACAGACACAGCCACTAACCGTCATGAAACATGACTGTCTCGAGGGCACACACTGCCAACCTGGCTACAAATACAAACAACTCGATAGCCTCTCTCATGTAACTCTATATTATTAGATACTACTTTTTGTGACATATAATTTTCTTCCACAAATTTACAGTCAAGGCTTTGTTATAATTGTAAGAGCATCTCTAGCGGATCCCTTAAAATCGGACCCTCAAAACGCGTATAAGGGAACCGTAAAACTGTTCTATGGTATGGCACGTCGTGAGGCAGAACAATCCGCTAAACGCGTACCATAATTTTTTTACTGTACGGGTTTAGGGATCTTTTCTGTGCGACACCGCGCCATACCGCAAAACAGTATTGACGTTTGTTTAAATTCATACAAACCAAATAAGATGGACATAGGTTAACACGCCAAATAAGAAAAAGTAAGTTGCAAATAAGTACAGAACATAGGTGTATCTCCCACACAATCAAACAACATCAATTTAGCTAAGTTTTGTATCAAATAGCACCATGATCCAACCACCACCACCGCCATCACCACCACAACCACCACCACCAGCGGAGGCCGCCACACGACAGGGAACATGGACGGCGGTGTCAGCGGAGAGACAGGAGGCTCCGATTGGGGGCCCGTGACCACACATAGACAGGTGGAGGGTGCGTGGACTCCATGAAGGCCGAGGTGGAGCGGCGGTGGCGGTGCGGAAGCGGGAAAGGGGAGGAGCTGAAATGTCCCTCCTGCCAAGCTGAAACGCTTATACAGGAAACCTAAATCGGACGTGAAACACGTGTATATGAGGTTCTCGGAGCCCACTTTGAGGTTTCACTTAAAAAGTTTGAAGTTTTAAGGGTCGAACAGTTTTTGAGGGACCGACGTGGGACAAATTTTTCGGCTAAAACCATAAACTGGTGGTTTTTTTAATGGCCCGAACCATTTAAGGGATCTGCTAGAGATGCTCTAAGTATCTTACAAACCGAAAAGAGAGAATAGTAAAGGAGAAATAGATCAGGTCAACCCAAGGCGGCCTCGTGGTTATAAATTTGTGAAGACCGATGCTCGAGGAGCTGGGGCTTATATTTACTACACCCCAGCTGGTAGTAAGAGGGCTGCACCATATGGATCTACAACACACAATGGAAGAAATACAAGAAGAAGTAGATCAGGGCCATTGCTCCCTCCCCAAGAAGCTTCTCCCTTGTGTTGTATGCGCTCAGGTCACCTTGCCTCTCGTCCTGTACTCCTCTCCATCTTCCTTCTCATATACCAATCTTGTTTCTGCATTTCAAGCTCGTAGAGTTTCGCAAACAAAAAAAAACTCGTAGAGAAAACACATACCCACCACTGGCAGCTCCTCGAGGTAAGTTACTTTCTACGCACAGATAGCTTAACACACCAAAGAAGTTGCAAATAAGTACAGAAAATAGGTGTCTCTCCCACCAATAACATAAATTTAGCTAAGTTTTGCATCAAATGACACCATGATCCGAACCACCACCACCCCCGCCATCACCACCATCACCACCACCACCGGCATCACCTCCACCACCACCAGGGGAGACCGACTCGACTGGGAGCACGGACGACGGTGTCGGCGTAGCGACAGGAGGCTCTGATTGGGGGCCCGTGACAGCGGAACGGACGAGTTGCGGGTGCGTGGACTCCATGAAGGTCGGGGGCGGGGCCACGGCGGATTTTGCGGCGGCAAGGAGATCGGTGGTGGCACGGAAGCGGGAAAGGGGTAGGAGCTGAAATGTCCCTCCGCCAAGCTGAAACTTGTATATGGGAAACCAAAAAATTGGATGCGGAACCGTGTATATGAGGTTCTCATAGCCCAATTTGAGTTTTCCCTTAAAAGAAAATTAAGGGTATGGCGGTTTTGAGGGACCTGCGGGAGGAGTTTTTTGGCCAAAACCGTAAACTGGCGGTTATTTTAACGGTCCAAGCCTTTTAAGGGATCTGCTCTAGATGCTCTAGCAGATCCCTTAAAATCGGACCCTCAAAAGCGTATAAGGGAACCGTAAAACTGTTCTATGGTATGGCACGTCGTGAGGCAGAACAGATCCGCTAAACCCATACCGTAATTGTTTTACTGTACGGGTTTAGGGATCTGTTCTGCGTGACACCGCGCCATACTGCAAAACAGTATTGACGTTTGTTTAAATTCATACAAACCAAATAAGTTGGACATAGGTTAACACATCAAATAAGTACAGAACATAGGTGTATCTCCCACCATATCAAATAACATCAATTTAGCTAAGTTTTGCATCAAATAGCACCATGATCCGAACCACCACCACCGCCATCACCACCACAACCACCACCATCAGCGGAGGCCGCCACGTGACAGGGAACATGGACGGCGGTGTCGGCGGAGCGACAGGAGGCTCCGATTGGGGGCCCATGACCACACACGTACGGGTGGAGGTGCGTGGACTCCATGAAGGCCGAGGTGGAGCGGTGGCGGCGGCACGGAAGCGGGAAAGGGGAGGAGCTGAAATGTCCCTCCCGCCAAGCTGAAACGCGTATACGTGAAACCTAAAATCGGACGTGGAACCCGTCTATATGAGGTTCTCGGAGCCTAGTTTCAGGTTTCACTTAAAAAGTTTTAAGGGTCGGACGGTTTTGAGGGACCTGCGTGGGACGAATTTTTCGGCTAAAACCCTAAACTGGTGGTTTTTTTAACGGCCCAAGCCTTTTAAGGGATTTGCTAGAGATGCTCCAAGTATCTTACAAACCGAAAAAGAGAATTGTAAAGGAGAAATAGATCAGGTCAACCCAAGGCGCGGCCTCGTGGTTATAAATTTGTGAGGACCGATGCTCGAGGAGCTGGGGCTTATATTTACTACATCCCAGCCCGTAGTAAGAAGGCCGCACCATATGGATCTACACCACACAATGGAAGAAACACAAGAAGTAGATCAGGGCCATTGCTCCCTCCCCAAGAAGCTTCTCCCTTGTGTTCTATGCGCCTGGTCACCTTGCCTCTCGTGCTGTACTCCTCTCCATCTTCCTTCTCATACACCAATCTTGTTTCTGCATTTCAAGCTCGTAGAGCAAACACATACCCTCCAGTGGCAGCTCCTCGAGGTAAGTTTCTTTCTACGCACACATACGCATGGTACAGTGAAATGGAGCCGGGGCTCCCCTTTTAGGGGCCCTCTTGATCTAAAAAACGCAGTGCTTGTTTTGCTAGCTAGTACTGTAATAATTAGCAGCTAATTAACCTCCATTTTTCGGTTTGTGATTCCTCCGGACAGCTTGGCTTCAATGCAACTACAGCGACGGGAAGTGGGTGTGGGATGACAGCCTCGCCGGTGGGCGGTACGACAGCGAGATGTGCGACATGAAGGACGGGCAGAAGTGCGTCGTTAACGGGAAGCCGGACAAGGGCTACCTGAACTGGCGCTGGCAGCCGGCAGGCTGCAACCTCTCGGCGCTCAACCCGGCGGAGTTCCTCGGTGCCATGCGGGGCAAGCACCTGGCTTTCGTCGGCGACTCCACGGCGCGCAACCAGGGGGAGTCCCTCGTGTGCTTCCTCTCCACGGTGTCGCGGCCGGAGACGGTGCACCGGAACGAGGAGCGGCTGGGGCGCAAGTTCTGGCGGTGGGTCTTCCCGGCGCCACACAACGTCAACATCTCCACGTACTGGTCTCCGTTCCTGGTGCGCTCCGAGGTACGTTCCGAGGACTACGCCATGCAGCAGGAGACGGTGATCCTGGACGCTCTCACCGAGCCGTGGACCGCGGACCTGGACGCCATCGACGTAATGGTGATCTCGGTGGGGCACTGGTTCCTCCGCCCGGCCGTCTACTACGACGACGGCGTGATGGCCGGCGTGTGGAACCGTCCGGACGTGAACAAGACTAACATCGACGGCACGTACTACGGCGTGTACCGCACGGTGACGCGGAGGGTGCTGGAGTACGTGAACGCCAAGTCGACCAGTGATAAGCTCGTGGTGGTGGCGACGATCGCGCCGGCGCACTTCGACGCAAGGTACGGAGGGAACCACCGCGACGCGTGCTCGCGCCCAAAGCCGTACGAGGAAGGGGAAGCGGAGGTGGGGGGAGGGGAGGCCGAGCTGAGGAAGATCGTGTTGGAGGAGACGGCAGCGGCGTCGGCCCAGAGGCGGAGGTGGGGGCTAAGGTTCGAGGTGCTGGACGTGACGAGGCTGGCGTTCATGCGTCCCGACGGCCACCCAGGGACATACTTCTTCAAGCACGCCTACGCCGGGCGCGAAGTGCCGGAGACGGCACCCAACGACTGCCTCCATTGGTGTGCACCGGGGCCGGTCGACACGTTCAACGACATACTGATGGAGATGATAGCTGCCATGGGCTGAAACCATTGAGAGTGTGTGCATTATTGGTCAAAACCCGGGCATCTCTGATTCAAAGGATTTGTATGGGAATTTTGTAGGATCCTTAAGAATTTTCTCTATGTTAGTTGTTTGATTCATAGGATTGAATCTCATAGAATATTTTTCTAAGTAATCTTTTGCACTAGTTTTCATAGCAAATCGAACATCCACTCATACCTTTTTTTCTCTTCAAAATCCTCTGTTTTTCCTGTGAAGAAATTAAACAAACTTTGGTGCATGTGAGTGAGCATGACATTGCAGTCAGTTATTTATTTTACATAAGAATGGAAAATTCTTCGAAATCCATATACTCGTTCATTCTGATGTGCCGGCAGTTAACAGAAAAATATGACGAGATCATAAGTCCCGGTTAGTCACACAACAAACGAAGATGGACCACTGGAATCAGTGTGGCCCACCTCAACAGTTCAAACCCCAGGCAGTACCAAATATATGCACCATTTTAAAGTACAACCATTAGTTTCGAGGAAGGGGAAGCGAAGGTGGGGGGAGTGGAGGCCGAGCTGAGGAAGACCGTGCTGGAGGAGACAGCAGCGGCGTCGGCCGAGAGGCGGAGGTGGGGGCTAAGGTTCGAGGTGCTGGACGTGACGAGGCTGGCGTCCATGCGTCCCGACGGCCACCCAGGGACATACTTCTTCAAGCACGCGTACACCGGGCAAGAAGTGCCGGAGACGGCACCCAACGACTGCCTCCATTGGTGTGCACCGGGGCTGGTCGACACGTTCAACGACATACTGATGGAGATGATAGCTGCCATGGGCTGAAGCCATTGAGAGTGTGTGCATTATTGGTCAAAACCCGGGCATCTTTGATTCAAAGGATTTGTATGGGAATTTTGTAGGATCTGGCCTCCTTTGGTTCATAGGATAGGAAAAATGTAGTAATAGGAAATCTAAATGATTGGAGTGGCATGTCTAATTGAAGGGGCCCAATGAATTTTCTCTATGTTGATTGTTTGATTCATAGGATTGAATCTCATAATTTTTTTCTAAGTAATCTTTTGCACTAGTTTTCATAGCAAATCTAACATCCACTCATACCTTTGTTTTTCAAAATCCTCTGCTTTTCCTGTGAAGAAATTAAACAAACTTTGGTGCATGTGAGTGAGCATGACATTGCAATCAGTTATTTATTTTACATAAGAATGGAAAATTCTTCGAAAATCCATATACTCGTTAATTCTGATGTGCCGGCAGTTAACAGAAAAATATGACGAGATCATAAGTCCCGGTTAGTCACACAACAAACGAAGATGGACCACTGGAATCAGTGTGGCCCACCTCAACAGTTCAAACCCCAGGAATGTACAACCATTAGTTTCGATACACATTGTTCTGCACGTACGTACGTGTGGTAGTTTTGATATTGTAATACGATCTGCCCTGATGTGGCACATGATGCTACGTGCTTGGTGAGGTACATTGACCATCGACAAGAGTACGGATTGGCGCGTTAGGTGGATCGATTGTCGGCTGAACTCTTTAATGATGACTGACAAAGTGACAAGGTCAGCTGGTTTAGCCGTTGGACAAACCGACGCTGCAGATATCATTAGCAAATTAATAAGCTCAAGTCAAATACCAATCGACTGAGAAACGTGTTAAAATAGTATGGACCATAGTATTTTTTTTTTGGAGAGTACGCCTAGTAATTTTATACTCACTCCATTCAGGAATGTAAGGCGTATAGTTTTTTGCACGAATATTAAGATGTGGTAATTTTGCCTACGATGGACTCATTTTCCCCTGAAAAAAATCGGAAAGAGGAGTCCCTAAAAAACACAAATTGAAAACAATCATTTAAATCTCTCGGTTATAGAATGAAACTCATTTTTTGATGCGTAAAATTGTCCATAAATCGCAATAAACCCTATATTTTGGAATTTTCCTCAAAAAACTATACGCCTTACATTACGGAACGGAAGGAGTAGAAGGAAAAAAATCAGAGGGAGCTGTTATAGGGAAGACCAGAGGGAGCTGTTGTTCTTCGGAGGTGACCAGAGTCGGGCGAGATGCGGCGTTGTTCCTCGTTCTAGGATAGTCTCTTTTGCTTGTGGTTGCTTTGTTGTTGGTGGCTGTCTTTGGACTAGCCCGGGTGTGGAGTTGCTACACTCGCTCGCATCGAGTTGTGGTTGTCTTGTAAATGGACCATAGTATGACTACTTGTTGTTCACATGCCCAAAGAAATGCGGAAATCAATATCGGCTCATAGGTCTAGATGCACTCACTGCTCAAAAAATAATTTTTTAAATGTCAAAATATTCTAAATAAAATTTTCAGATATACTAGATGACATTTTATGTTAGCACAAAAAGTTTCGTGAAGAAAAGACTTTTTGTGTGGGCTGTGCAAAAAAGACAAATTCGGGGTTTTCAAAATGACTGTACGCGATTTTTTTTTTTTTTGCACAGGTCACAAAATGTCTTTTCTTTGTGAAACTTTTTGTGTTAACATAAAATGTCATGATATATATCCGAAATTTTATTTAGAATTTTTGGACATTTAAAAAAAAATGTTTTACATAACGGGTGCATCCGCACCCGTGACCCGAAACGCCGTGTCCAAAAAATGGTACTGTTATTTTCGGTCAGTTTTACAGATTTGTTTATGAGAAAAATGTTAACAGAAGATATCGACGACCAGATGCATGCTGCATGCAGTACTAGCAATCAAGCTGTTTTTCTTTTCAACAGTGAAATTAGCTCCTAAAGGCCTGGAAGCTGCTCAATTAAACTGCCGATACAAAATACATCAAGTACCCCAGAAAACAAGAAAATACACGCACATCCCTCGGACTTTACAAGCAGGACCCTAGAAAGAAGACTGAAAACGCAATCCTGCCCTTCGTGTTATTCACCGCCGGTGCTACGAGACCTCGAGGTCCAGACACTATCTCCGCTATCAGTTACACAACCAGTTTGGGCGCAGACAGCGAGAACACTAAACCAAAGTGAAAAAGGATTCTCCGCAATGGCCTGCCAGCCAGGAACAAGAACAGATCTGATAAACTGTATGTATATTAGGATTCCTAAACTGTATATGTATCGGTATGGTGTCTGTATAAGCCTACCGCATACAAACTCCTTTGTACCTGTAACCCTCTCTGACTATTAATACAAGACGCTGGCCCTAGTTAGGGGTTGTGCGATACCCTACAGAAATCAATTTACTCTCCCGTTTTCATGCTATCAGAGCCGACGGCTCCTAAAACCTAGCTTCCGCTCCGCAGCACTTTTTGCTCTTCCAATCGCCGATGACTACATCGTCAGGTACAAACAGCGCCACTTCGGGCGTCTCCAACAGCGCCTCTCTCTACTCGCTCAACTCCGCCTTCGGTGCGTCCGTGATGGCTGGAGTCATAGCGACAGCGGCGTCGATCATCCCTGCATTGCCAATCAACCTTAGGAATCAGATCACCGTCAAGCTCAACGCCGACAACTACCTCTATTGGCGCACCCAGGTTGTTCCCATACTTCGCAGCAACCTCCTGTTCGGTTTCGTCGATGGATCCCTTCCGTGTCCGACCGTGATGATTCCCAATCCCGCGGCCACGACGGAAGGCGGCGCTGCAGCCTCTCTACCCAACCCCCAATATACGGCTTGGCATCAGCAAGATCAGGCCATACTTACCGCCTTCGTCTGCTCCTTCACCGAGAGTGTTCTCGGGATGATGACAATGGTGACCACGTCTCGTGAAGCATGGGAAACTCTAGCGGGCAGCTTTGCATCGCAATCTACAGGGCGCGCTATGCAGATCCGTGGCGAACTCAACAAGGCCAGGAAGCTTGACGCATCTGCAGCGGTCTTCTTCAACCAGGTGAAAGCGATGGCCGACACCCTTGCCTCCATTGGGCAACCCCTGCGCCCTGATGAGTTCACTGGGTTCCTATGCCAAGGCCTAGACAGTGACTATGACGTGTTGAATATCGGGCTGTTAACGTGTGTCTTCGTCTGACCACGGTTTCGTGTTAATATAGGGGCGTAATACCCAGAGTTGTACAAGCGTTTCTGTTACAATATACGGGATACAAATATAGAGATAAAAACCCTATTACATATTCTAACAGCCTCCCTTAATCTAAACCTTCGCAAGGTTGAGATTACGCTTAAACTCATCAAGCTTCTTGACTGGAAGTGCCTTTGTAACACCATCTGCAACCTGATCCTTGCTTGAGACAAACCGAATAGCCAAGCGATTATTAGCAACTCTTTCTCTAACAAAATGAAAATCAATTTCAATGTGTTTAGTGCGAGCATGAAACACTGGATTGGTTGACAAATAGGTAGCACCTAAATTGTCACACCAAAGGCTTGGCTTTTCTTGTATATTTACTCCAAGTTCAATGAGAAGAGCTTCAACCCATATCAACTCAGCTGTTGCATTGGCTAGTGCTTTATATTCAGCCTCAGTACTAGACCGAGACACTGTAGCCTGTTTCCTGGCACTCCAGGATACCAAATTTGAACCAACAAATATAGCAAAACCACCTGTAGAACGTCTGTCCTCCAGACAACCAGCCCAATCTGCATCTGAAAAAGCACTTAGAAAAGTAGATGTAGACTTTGTAAAGGTGATTCCAAGTTTTACCGTATCTTGCACATATCGAAGAATACGTTTTACAGCTGTCCAATGTTCTGTAGTTGGAGCATGAAGATACTGGCATACTTTATTTACCGAGAAGGACAAATCAGGACGTGTCAAGGTCAAATACTGTAGTGCTCCAACAATACTCCTGTATCGAGTACTATCCTTAGGGCCAAGAGGTGTACCATCGAGAGACAACTGTTCTGTAGAGGACAGAGGTGTAGGAGCAGCCTTGCAATTATGCATACCAACCTTCACAAGCAACTCGGTAGCATATTTCTCCTGTGTCAAGAGTAAACCATTGTGTATCTTCTTCACTTCAATACCCAAAAAGAAATGTAAGTCACCTAAATCCTTGATGGCAAAATTCTTATTTAGATCACAGAGAAGCGCAGCAATGGCATGATCAGAAGAACCAGTGACTATGATATCATCAACATAAATCAGAACAAACATAGTGATACCTGACTTGTTGAAAAGGAATAAAGAGGTGTCAGCCTTCGATGGTGCAAATCCGAGTTCACACAGCTTGGAACTCAGCCTAGAATACCATGCTCGAGGGGCTTGTTTCAAACCATACAAAGCTTTGTCAAGTTTGCAAAAATGATGCGGAGCGGAAGAATTTTCAAAACCTGGGGGTTGTTTCATATAGACCTCCTCTTCCAGAACACCATGAAGAAACGCGTTCTTGACATCTAGCTGCCGTAGACTCCATCCACGAGAGACGGAGAGAGATAAAACAATTCTGAAATAGAATTGCTGCACTAGCCATCTAGACCAAAAGTCCGAACTGATGGAAAGGGTCTAGGCAATATATTTATATTCAACACTCCCCCTCACGTCTAGGCTATTTTAGTCCTTAGCGTGGGATAGAAGCGGGCCGCAGGATCTTTTTTTCCTTTTTTTTTATCCGCGTGAGCGGGGTCTCGAACTCGAGACCTCTTGGATCTGATACCAAATAGAATTGCTGCACTAGCCATCTAGACCAAAAGTCCGAACTGATGGAAAGGGTCTAGGCAATATATTTATATTCAACATGACGCACTGGTTCAGTTGGTCTCGGCTAGGGCACTCTCCGATCCTATGCCGATCAAAGATGTGTATGCTCAACTTTTGGCCACCGAGCAGCGTGTGGAGTCACGTCGTGCCGAGCTTACCACGGACGTGCACATGGCTCATTACAACTCCCGCTCGAGTGGCGGATACTCATTCCAGTCCGCTCCGCAGCACAAGCCGGCGAACATCCCCAAGCCGGTCTACTCCAACACACCATCACCGCCACCGTTCAACAACAACCGTACCAGCGGTAATACTCAGCGCGGTCCTCCCACAAGTGGAACTCGCCCTACTTGTCAGATTTGCAGCAAGGTCGGACATGTAGCCTCCTGCTGCTTTAAAAGGTTTCAGTGCAATTATCTGGGCATGGGCAACGATGGTCGTTACATGGATCGCCAGATCGATGCCTTCTCCGCCACCACCAATAGTGGCTCTACTCCATCCTATCCGGTTGATCCAAACTGGTATGCTGATACGGCGGCAACAGATCACTTCGTCACCAACGATCTTAACAAGCTCACCATGAAGGAACACTCTCATGGCAAGGATCAAGTTCAAACAGCAAACGGATCAGGTATGCGCATTACACATATTGGTCATTCTACTATCTCTACACCATCACATCCTCTACATCTCAAAAATATTCTCCATGTTCCCTCTGTTACTCGTAACCTTCTATCTGTTAAGAAATTAACTCTTGACAACAATGTCTTCTTTGAATTTCACCCTTGGTATTTTCTTGTTAAGGATCGAGATTCGAGAGAGGTTCTTCTTAGAGGGGGATGTCGTGGAGGACTATATAATCTTGACGTGTCGTCAGTCAAGCAAGTTTTCAGCAGTGTCAAGGTCTCCCGTGAGCAGTGGCACTCATGCTTAGGTCATCCAGCCACCCAAATAGTTCAACATGTTTTGCATCGTCACGAACTTCCATCAGTGTCAGTTACTAAAGTTGTAGTGTGTGATGCCCGTCAGCAAGGCAAGAGTCATCAGCTACCTTTTTCCCTATCTACTCGTGTTACTACATCACCTCTTGAGATTATATATTCTGATGTTTGAGGCCGTGCTCCAGTTTCCGTTAGTGGACATGAGTACTACGTCAGTTTTGTTGATGCATACAGTCGCTTTACATGGCTTTATTTGCTTAAAAGTAAATCTGACGTGTTTCAAGTTTTCCTTCAACTTCAAAAACATGTTGAGCGTCTCCTAAATAAGAAAATCTTGCATGTTCAGTCTGATTGGGTGGTGAGAATCATAGACTAATTTTTTTTCTTCTGACATTGGTATTTCTCATCGAGTATCATGTCCCATACGCACCAACAAAACGGTACTGCTAAACGTAAACATCGTCATATAGTTGAAACTGGATTGACTCTACTAGCGCATGCTTCCGTTCCCTATCATTTTGGAGTGATGTCTTCTCTACTGCTTGCTTTCTCATTAATCGGCTTCCTAGTAGTGTTATTGATATGCAAACTCCACTTGAACGTCTTTTAGGAGAAGTACCCGATTATACTTTCCTCAAGGTGTTTGGGTGTGCGTGTTGGCCGCACCTTCGCCCTTACAACAAGCGCAAGCTTGAATTTCGCTCTAAGCAATGCGTTTTTCTTGGATATAGCTCCATGCACAAAGGATACAAATGTCTTCACATTCCTACCAATCGTGTTTACATCTCTCGCGATGTAGTGTTTGATGAAACTGTGTTCCCTTTCTCTCATACATCATCTCCTACCACAACACCATCCACCTCTACTCCTTCCTTACTCGCTGACCAATTTGTTGATGCTGCAAATACTCCGTCTCTTTTGCCTAACCAGGGTGCAGGAATTGGATGTGGTGCTCGTCTCGAGCTCCTGAATGATCACCAAGAGCCAACTGACATTGATCGTAACAGTGGGAACGTCGATCGCTTGCATGGCGATTCTGATGACCATGCATCGGCAGTCGATGATGGCCCATCTACACCATCCCGCTTGGCTCGTCCTTCCGCGAGTGGGCCGACCTCGTCACCTGGGACAGCTGAGTCGAGCAGCCAGCCCATCCAACCAGCTTCGTCGGTTTCACCTGGTGGGCCTCCGTCGCCCTGCTCCGTTACTGAATCAGTACCGGCTCCTCTTGTCTCGGCCTTACGTCCTGGTGTAACAACGCGGCTCATGAAAGGCATTCGTTATCCCAAGGAATGGAAAGATGGCACAATTGCCTGGTATACTTCACGTACCGCTGCTGCTGATGATCTTGTTTCATCTGAACTGCGTAGTCACCGTGATGCTATGGCATGTGATCACTGGCGAGCAGCAATGGAAGCGGAATACTCCGCTCTTCAAGCCAACAAGACCTGGAGGTTGGTTCCTCCCTTGTCTGGTGTCAATATTATTGACTGCAAATGGGTTTTTAAAATTAAGCAGAAGTCTGATGGGACTATTCAGCCCTGTGGTTGAACCCACTACTATTCGTCTTCTGCTATCCATGGCACTTGCTCAGGGTTGGCATCTGCGCCAGTTGGACATACAGAATGCATTCTTGCATGGAGTTCTTGAGGAGGAGGTATACATGCGTCAACCTCCTGGTTTTGAGGACTCTCATCATCCTGAGTACTTATGTCGCCTTGATAAGGCCCTTTATGGCCTCAAATAGGCTCCTCGTGCTTGGCATGCACGGCTAAGCTCTATTCTTAATGGCCTTGGTTTTACAGCATCTACAGCAGACACATCTCTCTTCATCCTTCGGCGGCCAGGTATTACACTTTATTTGCTGGTCTATGTGGATGATATTATCGTGGTGAGTTCTTCACCTGTTGCTACTGATCGCCTCCTTCATCAGTTACGTACCTCCTTTGCTCTCAAGGATCTTGGTGAGCTGCATTACTTTCTTGGTATTGAGATACAAAGATCCAATGGTAGTCTTCTTCTGAGTCAGCATAAATATGCTTCTGAGCTTCTACTGCGTGCTGGTTTGATGAAGTGTACACCTGTCTCTACTCCTATGGCTTCTACGGATAAGTTGTGTTCTACAGACGGCACTCTTCTTTCAGCAGAGGAGTCGACTCGCTATCGTAGTGTTGTTGGGGGTCTTCAGTACCTTACTATGACCAGACCTGATTTGTCGTTTGCAGTAAACAAGGTGTGTCAGTACATTCATGCTCCTCGATGTACCCACTGGGCAGCTGTTAAGCGTATTCTGCGCTATGTTCAGGGCACCTTGGTACATGGCTTGTTATTGAGATGACCCACCTCGTCTCCTGACCTCTTGTCTGCTTTTTCTGATGCTGATTGGGCTGGTAATCCTGATGATCGGCGATCCACTGGGGGATATGCTATATTTTATGGTGGTAACTTGGTTTCTTGGAGTGCTCATAAACAGGCCACTGTATCTCGTTCCAGTACAGAGTCAGAGTACAAGACACTTGCTAATGCTACAGCAGAGTTTATTTGGGTACAAGCTCTTCTGACTGAACTTGGTGTTTCTCAGAGTACTCCGCCTGTACTTTGGTGTGACAACATTGGAGCAACCTTTCTCTCTTCCAACCCTGTTTTTCATGCTCGCACTAAACACATTGAGGTGGACTTCCATTTTGTTCGAGAACGGGTTGCTCAGAAGTTGCTTCAGATACGCTTCATATCATCAAAGGATCAGTTGGCTAACATATTCACTAAACCCTTACCATTACCATTGTTTCAGTTTTGTAGACGCAATCTCAACCTTGCTACCTCGGTCGATATTGAGGGAGGGTGATAAACTGTATGTATATTAGGATTCCTAAACTGTATATGTATCGGTATGGTGTCTGTATAAGCCTACCACATACAAACTCCTTTGTACCTCTAACCCTCTCTGACTATTAATACAAGACGCTGGCCCTAGTTGGCGGCTGTGCGATACCCTACAGAAATCAATCTACTCTCCCGTTTTCAAACGAAAATTAGTCTCTATTGGCCCTGGATCACTTCGGTGCGACGAGCCACCGTAGATGAACTCTCTTGCATATCTCATATTTCATAATTTAAGCACCGAATTTGTTTTTTTATACATAACATAAGAAATTTACTTTTTGTGCCAACATAAAATGTTTTCATTTGGACTCAAAATTTTATTTCTGAATATTTGGAATGTTTTAAAATGCACTTTCCGTAATGGGATTAGATGCTCTTGCGAGTCAAAACACCGTGTCAACTTTTTTTCGGTAAAAAATACTTTATTTGAATATAAAGTCCACGGATGGCCGTGCTTGGGCCTAGCATGGTGGACATATTATAAACCCAACATGCATTTGGCCCATGTCGAACCTAGGAAAATGGAACATTTTCCTTTATTTATTATAGGAAAATCCAAAAACAAATTAAACAATACAAAACAAAGAAATATGGAACCGGCCTACATCAAAAGCGATTGGCCCTTGCGTCGTCTTTAAGAGGGCGACTCTGGGGGCGAATAGGGTTCTCTGCGTGATGCCACCCCCTCCAGCTATCCTCCCCTCGCCACCACTTGAGAAGGGAACCCGGCAAGCCCGGATAGCCTGCCAATGAAGGTGATGGGGAGGATCTACCGCTCTGCTTCTTGCGCAGAGGGTTTTGGGCGCTGAGGCAGCAGCCTCGGGTGGAAGCAATGTCCACCATGTGGCAGATGGCGTATGCGGTTCCTAGCCGGCATCCTGGGCCGCGCGGGAGGTGGGCGACTAAGGGTGTTGGTCGTAGCGTGGGGCCTGCTTCGTCGTCTCGGGTGTCAGACCCGGAATGTGAGTCCTCGCCCTTCCCTCTAGCTATCTCCTCCCTGCCAGATATGTTGTCAGCGGCCTTTGAGTACATGAATGTACAAGTACAAGTACGCAAAAACACATAGTACAAGTACATGGTATGCCTGCGTTGCACATGAAAGTATGACCGTGTTACACCTACTAGTACGTATGCACTGCACTTGTAAGTATATCCGCGCTGCACCTAAAAGTACGTACGCACTGGATTTGAAAATACGTCCTCCAGTGTCCACTTCTCACTCATCCTCATCCCATTTTTGTTCTTGTTACGACACTTGGCGAGCATGCAGATACTCGCCGTGGACGGAGCGAAAGGATGAGGTGGTACTTGGCGAGCATCGGGTAAGTATATCCGCGCTGCACCTAAAAGTACGTACACCAAACCCTCCCATTTAAGACGGGTACCCGTCGGGTTTGCGGGTATCGGGTACCCATTGCCATCCGGAGCTGCTACAGTTCGCAAAAGACGATATATAGGGTTTGCATATATGGCTGGCGGATTCTATTTGTCTTCTTAGCCTGGCAGCCCAGGTATTTCTCAAGCACGTATGGGCTAACTATGGGCTTTCGTTTCTGGTGTCAATAAGCCTTATATCTTAGATCCCTAAAAAAAAGGCCCTACATCTTAGACTTTATTTTCTCTAAATAGCTTGTGCGCTGCATAAAGTGCACAAGGACCATCGCGCTCGCTCGTTTCTAACGCACAAACAGACAGTATCGAGTTCCATCACACAAAGCTCAATTTTGTGCGAAACTTGCATACTCTAAACACTCTTTAGAATCTCTCACTCTTTTTTGTCCAAAGAAGGAACTCCCCTGCATGCAAATTTCGCAGGAAGCGTCGCACACATGCATCTCCCTGAAACTAGCGACGCTAGATGGTTGAGGGCTCTTTCGTGGACTCTACGGTGCTGAAAGCCACTGGCCACTGCTTATGTATGAGGCAACGCTAGGCGCTGGTCGCCATAAAAAAGGGAATCATAAGTCCCCTAAAATTTCCTAGCCTGTATACAAAAAAAATATTCTTGCATCAAATCATTGCAACATCTCCAACAAAGCCTTGCTACACCCGCCTTCGGAGTCGTCTGGTCCACTTAAGTGAAATGATCTCGCGCGTCCGATCTTTGTAGTAAAAACGTTTCACGCGTAGCACTTTTTGTCTGCTTATGCAACATCGCATGTAGCAAAGAAAATCAGAAAATGTTGCGTCAGATCAAATGTAGAAAAAAAATTCAAACACAAGTTTTTTGTTACGTTGCATCATGTGTAGCAATTTCTTTGGATATGCAAACTCACGACTTGTAGCAAAAAATGTTGTAGTACTTTAACCACAGCCATGTAGCAAAACCCAAAAAGTTATGCAACAAATCCCATTTAGTTGTAGCAAAACGTCACCAAAGCGTGTCACTTCTGCAACAAAAAAACTCAGAATCCATCATTTTTGTCCAACTAATTTAGCACTACACAAACACATATGCAACATTGCAGCAATCTCTTTGTAACATGCGCACATAAAACAATGTAGCACTTTAATTGCCCATAATCACACAACAAAAATGATACACTCATGTAGCAAAAACGCACACTGCATGCAACATCAAAAAATCCCCGGCTAACCTCCACCATCGGCCATGGAGGCACCGCATGGCCGATTTGAACTCGGCAGCCACGATTTGCATCCTCGAAGACCCGTCGCAACTAGATCGGCTGAATCCCGACAAAATCGGCTGATGGCCGTCATCTTCCCTAAGTCTGGCGGTGAGTTGCGGTCCAGCAGCGGCGTCCGTTGCTGCTCGTGGAGGCGGAGGAGCTCGGGACAGCAGAGTGCGAGCTGGGTGCGGTGGTCGTCGGCCGGGTGGGGGAAGGAAGGAGACGACACGGACAAAGTGTAGGCACTGCTTCGTGGTGGCCTCGCTGTGCGGTTCGCCGGAGGCAGGCGCAGAGGAACGAGGTAGGGCTTCGCCTGGAAGAGGAGGCCGCGACGTCCAGCGCTCCCGCGCGAGCTGGCCCTTACCGACGGCAGGGAGGCAAGGGCACGACTGGGAGGAGGAGCGAGCATTGAGAGGTGCGGCTCGCCAGCGGCCAACGGTCTCCTCGCATCGAGCGCTGGGAGTTGACTACCGCGAGATGCATCGCGAGGGAGCGAACCGGCTGTAGTAACACCCGGTTGATAGATACAGTTTCCTAAGAAAATACATGTTTGTACTATTTGGAAGAATGTAAGCAACATCAAAAAATTGATCGAATAGAAAATTGTAGCAACCGCCAAGAAAAGTTGCAGGCATGTGCTTTCACAACAATCTTGTGAATTTAACGAACATATGCAACATCGAAAAATCCAAAAAGACACTTACTAAGCAGTGCTTGCTACCTAAGGTGAGCTATTGGACTCTTTTCGGGGACCAAATTAGACCAGAAAGGTGCAAGTTATGCTTTCGGCTTTCCGCGCGAGTTGGGGCATGCATCACTGTGCGAGCGATCGGACGCGCAACAGCGCTCTCGCTCCAGGCCTATGATTTCATCGCGTAGGTCGCCTTATAGGAAGCGTTTTCTTCACATATGCCAATTGGCTTAGAATACATGGTAGTTTGTTAGGACTACAAGATGGTACAAAATTTATCTATTCGGTTTATCCATAACCAATACAACTCCTAACAAACTAATCTTATCTCTTACCAGTTTGACGAACCATCTAGTCTAATCACTGAGATTAGTGCAAGTACCAAGATATGAAAAGTCATTCATCGTACGGCTACGAATATTGATCGGAAAGTCACTATTCTATGTCGCCAAAGAAACCATCACTACACAAAGACAAGAGATAAAGGATCTATACTACTGAACTAAAATCCAAGTGACAGAATTGGCAACTGGAATCTGTGCACTAGAAGCGCTGAGACGCGTGGGTGGGTTCCAAGAGAGAACCGCCTCCAAGTATCTAGCGTCTCTCTCTCACCAAGTCACCATGCTCTGCAAGCACTTCACCTCGATCCCTATTTAAGCCTCTTCTCTTGGCGTGATGTTCCTGGTAGTGCACTAGCCCCATACACAAGAACTGAAGAAAAACCCTCTGTCAAGGAGGGATTAACCGGACCATGTCGACCAAGGAGATGGTGCCCCCCGCGGACGAAGAGATAACAGATATTATCGTCCAGAGGGTTCCGTATTGGGACCCTCCGGCGGTCAAGCCGCTGGACACGAGCGAGCTGGCCGAGTGGTCCATGTACCGCGCTCTCATCGGCGAGTTCACGGCCTCGCTCATCCTCGTCTACGTGAGCATCGCCACCGTGATCGGGTACAAGTTTCAGTCCTCCGGCCCCGACGAAGGTGCACCGGCGTCGGGTACCTGGGCGTGGCCTGGTCCTTTGGCGCCACCGTCTCCGTCCTCGTCTACTCCACCAGCGGCGTCTCGGGCGGGCACATCAACCCGGCGGTGTCGTTCGCGCTGTTCGTGGCCGGCAAGGTGACGCTGGTGCGCGCCGTGCTGTACACGGCGGCGCAGTGCCTCGGCGCCATCTGTGGCGTGGGCATCGTGAAGTTGATCATGAAGCACCCCTACGACAACTTTGGCGGCGGCGCCAACTCGGTGACCGAGGGCTACTCGCTCGGGGCGGCCTTCGGCGCCGAGACCTTCGGCACCTTCGTGCTCGTCTACACCGTCTTCTCCGCCACCGATCCCAAGCGCACCGCGCGGGACGCCTTCGTCCCGGTACGTGCACGCGTCGTTCTTGATTGATCTCACACGAGCTTGTCGTAACAATGGCTGCCTCTGACCTTTACATGATTCGTTCTACTGATCTTGAAGCTGGTGGCAGCGCTGCCGATCGGCTTAGCGGTGTTCGTGGTGCACCTGGCGACCATACCGATCACCGGCACGGGCATCAACCCGGCGAGGAGCCTGGGCGCCGCCGTTCTTTACAACCAGCACAAAACCTGGAAGCAACACGTACGTAGGATCCATGCATGTCATACACACTAATGATTATAAACGACTGTACGTACATTATGTTGTCGAGTGGCCGATGCCACGGTTTGTGAACAAGAAAACGTAAGTACATCGATTGATTTTTTTTTTTTGAGAAATCACACTACAAACTGTATAATATAGTTTGAATACATTGTAATTCTAACAAACAGGATAAAATAGGATTAATACTTTAATACATCTAGTGCTAAGTATACAATACAAACTGTTTAATACATCAATGGCACCCCCCCTAGGTAGATCCGCCCATGTGTTGTTCTAATGGTGATGATTAAGTAAACATGTTGATCTGTGAGTGTTTTGATTTGCAGTGGATCTTCTGGGTCGGGCCATTCACCGGCGCGGCCTTGGCGACGTTCTACCACAAGATCGTGTTGCGCGACGTGGCCGTAGTCAGGAAGGCACTGTTGGGCTCGTTCAGGAGGATGGGCTCCGCCGATTGAAGATCGAGGAGCGGAGTATACACAGACCACTGGCTTTTGTGCCTTTGGAGACTGGATGATGTCACACCCCTGGTTTCATTTTTAATGAAACTGGGAGTCTCGTTTGAGACTCCTTATATCTTTAAAAAAAAGGAGCGGAGTATAGGTGATATGTCTGCATGTTTGCATGCATGTAGCGTCGACGTCGTTCGTGAATAATTGGGATATACTAAATGAATTTTATAGCTCTAACTAAAACTACGTTATGCCTTGTAATGTACACGTGTTTATGTGCATCGATGGCAATCTATGTGAATTTTATACTGACCTATATATAGCATCGATCTCTTGCTTCCTTTTCTTCCCGGCCGTTCTTCTTTTCGACGATTGTGACTTTTGCTTTTGCTTCCTAGTTCTTTTCTTTCGGGGCAAACAAAGGGTAATCATCAACGGTGGTCTCCCCAAGTTATTCCCGTACACGTATGGTCCATAAAGATCACGACAAGCTGCAGCTAAATAATTCATACCCACCGACGGTGGCGAAGGACGGAAAAAAATTAAGGTCGGCGAAAGCTCTAATGCATAATGATTCTCCCAGTATTCTTGTTTTACATGACCTAAAAACAGGGGTAAAATACACATTGACAAGAAAGAAAAGGGCAAACGAGTGAAACGACATTGAAAAAATTGATTTGCCAATCACATAACCGCACTATCGCCACTCCCCAACCTCGACCATTAAAATAAGATGTATTTCGTTCCAGAAAATACATCTGCTCGAACCTGCAGCTGAGGGACGCGAACGCATAATGGGCAAGCCCATGAAAAAAGCTCTTAAATGAAGTGGTGGAACTAGCTAATCGCGCGAGAGAGATATGGAGTGATTTCCATCGAGTTGGGCAATTCCCAGTATGTCTAGACGCACTAGGCCGCCAACGCTCCTCCAACTTGGTCCAAAGAAAGCCCAGTATCCAGCCTACCTCTTCCCTCCCCCTTTCTTCTCCAAACGAACTCTCTGGAAAAGAGAAACTGATCACGGACGAACTAAAACAAACTCGATCTGTTGTCGATGCCTGAGATGCATACATATACTTGAATTTTTGGTAGAAATCAAAGTAGGGTGGCCGCCCTACCTTGCCTGAAGGGGTCCTCCGCCACTACCCACCAGATCCACCATTATTTTGCCACAAGTTCTTCTTAGACGGAATGCGGCATAAATGGAGATGTTTACATACAACACATATAAATGCAAGCACACATCTCACGAGTGAAAAGATATTTAATGGTCTTCATCTTTGTAGAATTGACATATAATCCTATATATACTTTTTCCAGAAAATACTTGAATCATCTAATCATTGGTTCATCAATACTTGAAAAAATTGATGAGTTAAAAAAGGAGAATATGGAAAATAGATTTATCCTTTCTTACCTACAAGATGACCTTTTAGTACGCGAGTTAAGTCTTTTTTTTTCTCTTTGTACAATATGTCATCTCAAAATCACTTGTTTTATAGTTTAACATTAACTAGGGGTAAAAATGGAATGGAAACAAACAGAATGAGTGCTGCCATTATTTAATTAAGTTGTTCTTCACAAGAGGCACATTCCTCCCATAGAATGTGAATGCTGAAAAACACTCAATAATTTTGCTAGCCATGGAGAAAGTTTGGTATGGGAGGAGTGTTAGCTTATAATCCAAAAACTGAAAGATTTCTTAAATTTACAAAGTAAAGAGCTTTTTGTTACAGGAATTCAAGAAAAAATAGCACATCATTATTTTCAAAGACAAGGGACACCAGCAGCTGGAGCTAGCGAGGGGGCAACTAGGGGAGCTGGAGGCTCACAACGCGCCCAAAAAGGTCAGCGTACCATGGGAGGTCCACCTCCCCTTGTTTGCTCGTTTGACGACCCCCTTTTACCGAGGGATTCATCTCGCCCAAAATCAAACGTCCAAATTTCTGAGGAGGAGGCGGACTTGAAAGTCTCCTCCTCCCTTCAATGTTTTCTTTAATGCTTTAAGTCATAACAAATTAAATTAAACATAATAATGGTATATCATTTGGATTCAAAAGGTTTCTGAAACCTCAAAATACCAAAAGAAGGAGTTCCTGCCTTCTAGGATAAAATAACAAAATAAATGATTCGGTTGAAAATCTCATAAATCAATAAAAAACTAAAGGAAACACAATAATAATTGCATTAATTTAATAAACTTCCAAAGGCGTTAATACATTTTTGACATATCAGGCATCTACAATATAACTCCACACTTGGAGACCCAACAATCTTGACATACAAGAGTTTTCTTACGTCCGCACACGTGTGGGATATGTATCAGGGGGATTAGATGTGGTTAGTATATACGTGTAAATCGATCGTTTGATCGCAGTTTCGTCAGTTATTTATCCCTTATCGTTCAATTTAAGAGTACAGGCAAGATGATGTCATGACCTATATGGGTAAACAATTAATGGTTAGTGACATTTAAGTGACAAATGTTTGCATGCTCCTTAAATTAGGAGAAGTAGGGATGAAAACGGAACGGAAAGTTTCCGATTTTCCGCAAATGACTAGAAACAAAGAGGAAATATGGAAATGAAAATGGATTTTTTCATACAAAAATGGAAAGGGAAAATTTCAAGCGGAAACAAAACTTTCGATTTACGTGTGTTTGTAATGTTTTTTTTGCGCCCGTCTGGCAAGTCCTTACCAATCTCCACAAAAGAGGCGCAACTCTACCTATTGTACTACATAATGGTGAAATCCTTTATGTATTCTCCAAGAATTGAGCTTGTGCAGCCGCACAAATTTGGGTTAGGGACAAGAGAATCGTGCTACTGTGCCGCCCTGACACAAAACCATCGCTAGCTTTCATATTACTTCCCGCACTATATCGGTCCATATTTGTTTCTGACAATATCAGTTTCCATATTTATTTTCGGGGCTTATGTATTCGTTTTAGCTTCCGAAAAAAAGTAAATAAAAGTGGCAACACTTAGTTCCATCCGTTTCCTTCATGCCATTATTAGAAGACAAATTGTACAGTAGAGAAAAAACAACCTATCTCTCGTACTATATGTAAGGTCATCTCTGCGGTAAGAAAAAACAAATATATTGCTCGACTCCCTACATCAGTTCGAACTTTTGCGTGAGTTGGCCGGTGTATGAATTCAACACTACTTGCATACTGCATTGCTTAGTAGTAGCACATTTTTGTAGGCGCCCTAGAGAATTTATCAACCAATGACCGGATATTTCAAGTATTTCTCCTATAATAATAAACATAAGATTATATGTCATTAATTCTTTTTTTTTTGAAAAGCCTACGTATATTCAACAACAAAGTACCACATACAGAGTACACAGTACAAATACAGAAGAGAAAGTACAATACGTAGGGGAAGCAGAACCAGATCGGGGAACAGCAACTCCACCAGCGCCGGCGACGAAGATCATCAGCCGCCTTCTAACCACCTTCTAACCACAGCCTGAGAGCGCCCTCTTCCTTGAAAGATGCCGCAGAACCCGTCCGCCGCGCCGCGGCGGAACTTACGCCGGTGAACGACCACGGCGAGCACCCTCTCTCTCCTGCACCTCCACCTTGCCAAAGACGTCCTCGATCCCGACGCAGACATGAGCCGCCGACCTCGCCTGGCTCTGGTTTCCAGCCACCGGAGCCGCCGCCACCGCGGATCCGACGGGAGGCAAGGGAGCTCAAGAACCCCACCGGGCCTCGAGCGCCCACAAGTCGCGCGCGAAGATGACGAGCTCCGCAGAGCTCCGCCGCCGGAGAAGGCCGCGCCGACACCAAACACCCCACCACCAGCACCACCTCCTCCAAGGCACCGCCGGCGGGGACTCCACCCTATCCTACCGTATGTACAGGCCGGAGACGGGGATCCCCCACCCTCCCGCTGCCGAAGCAGCCGGCGGAGGAGAGGAATCCCACGCCTCGACGGCACGGACGCGGTGGATCGACGGGGTTCGCCAAAAAATCGCCTTCGCCTTCGCCTCTCTTCAACAGTGACGGTGGAGAGGATAAGGACTTCTAGTTATATGTCATTAATTCTACAAAGACGAAGACAATTCAAGATGTTTTTTACTCGTGAAATTTCCGCACCGTGCTTCTCGGATTCAATACATGTCGCTGTACTTTAAAGAACCGTACGTACATGGCGAAAGAAACGGCAGATCTGGTGGATGTGCATAATTTGGCGTCCGCTTGTCAGGTTCTGTATGGACGATACGCGCGGGGAACAACATGGGAGGCCACTGTTGATGAATGCGTAACTCTCGTTGGGACCGCAAAAGAAAAGAATACTACTGGTTGGAAAACACTCTCCACATTAAACCACACGTGGCCTATTGCAAGCCGCACACGCGTACATATGAAAATCATTGGACTAAGAAGTACTCCCTCCGTTCCTAAATATAAGATGTTTAAGGTTTTGTCCACATTCACATATATCTAGATGTATGTGAACATGTTTTAATGTATATGTACACTCATTTGAGTTTGCACCTAGCCAACATGTGAGTTAGCTAGAACATCTTATATTATGGAACGGAGGGAGTACACTGTTTACACTGTAGGTGTGCTTAAAGAATCGTATATTACCATCCATGCATAACCATAATTAATATGCGTTACAAGGGAAAGCTTAGTGCAATATATATGCTTATTCACGAACGACGCACATGCATGCAAACCATGCAGCTACATTCACGCTTAAACTCATGGCATGGACGGGTCATCCATGTATGATGGTCTGCTCTCCTCGATCTTCAAGCCCGTCCTCCTGAACGAGCTCAAGATCGCCTCTTTGACTAGAGCAATGTCGCGCAGCACGATCTTGTGGTAGAACGCCGCCAAGGCCGCACCGCTGAAGGGCCCGACCCAGAAGATCCACTGCAAATCAAAACACGCATCGCCGCATATCTCTTAATCGATCAATCCCCATTAGAACAACAGAATGTACGTACTAACGTTTAGTGAATTATTAATGGTGCATGGCATGGATCTTACGTGTTGCTTCCAGTTCTCGTGCTGGTTGTAAAGCACGGCGGCGCCCAGGCTCCTCGCCGGGTTGATGCCCGTGCCGGTGATCGGTATGGTCGCCAGGTGCACCACGAACACCGCAAGACCGATCGGCAGCGCCGCCACCAGCTGCAAGATCAGTAGAACGAACCATGTAAAGGTCAGAGGCAGCCGTTGTTACGACAAGCTTGCTTATGCTTGGGGTCGATCATGGACGAACCGGGACGAAGGCGTCGCGCGCGGTTCGCTTGGGGTCGGTTGCGGAGAAGACGGTGTAGACGAGAACGAAGGTGCCGAAGGTCTCGGCGCCGAGTGCCGCCCCGAGCGAGTATCCCTCGGCCACCGAGTTGGCGCCGCCGCCGAGGGAGTTGTAGGGGTGCTTCATGAGCCCTTTCACGATGCCCACGCCGCAGATGGCGCCGAGGCACTGCGCCACCACGTACAGCGCGGCACGCACCAGCGTTACCTTGCCGGCCACGAACAGCGCGAACGACACCGCCGGGTTGATGTGCCCGCCCGAGACGCCGCTCGTGGAGTAGACGAGGACGGAGACGGTGGCGCCGAAGGACCAGGCCACGCCCAGGTACCCAACGCCGGTGCACCTTTCGTCGGGGCCGGAGGACTGAAACTTGTACCCGATCACGGTGGCGATGCTCACGTAGACGAGGATGAGCGAGGCCGTGAACTCGCCGATGAGAGCGCGGTACATGGACCACTCGCCCAGCTCGCTCGTGTCCAGCGGCTGGACTGCCGGAGGGTCCCAGTACGGCACCCTCTGGACGATAATGTCTGTTATCTCTTCGTCGGCGGTGACCACCGGCACTAACTCCTTGGTCGACATAGTCCGGTTAATCCTCCTACACAGGTTTTTGTTCAGTTCTTGTATACGGGGTTAGTGTGAGTGCAATACTAGAACTCAATGCCAGGAGAAGAGGCTTTTAAATAGGGATCTAGGTGAAGTGCTTGCAGGTCATGGTGAGAAAGAGAAGCTAGATACGTGAAGTGCTTGTCTCAGAGCTTCTAGTGCACAAATTCCAGTTGCCAATTCTGTCAGTTGGATTTTAGTTCAATACTTGTCCTTCATTTCTGTTTTTTTTAGAGCGATTGATTCTTTGTCGACATAGAATAGCCATTTCTCAATCGGCATCCTGTTAGAATTTGGTCCCATTTGGGGCAGCCCAATAAGCAATTTCTGAAATCTCAAATTGGCCCATGTGCATGGCAGAATTTTGAGAATGCAAAGTGGTGCTAAATTTTAGTCCCACATTGCTAGTTGGAGGAGACAAACACCACCTGGAGTGTTGTGCTACTTGGTGTGCTAGTTGAGAACAAAAGGCTCTCTCGTGCGCACTCCTCCTCTCCCGCCGCCGCTCGCTCGTCACGTCACGACGCGGGTTGCGGGAATGAGCCGATGCCTATATTTTTGCTGTTCAGGAAAATGAGTCGATAGCGTACGTGTACAGCTTAGGGTCGCTCCCGAATCGTGGGCTGCTGTAACCGACTCGAACGTGTGCGACGTGGCCGGCCCACGTTGTACCCATTAGTGTTTCCCGAGCCGCACTATATATTGTCTTGTACTGCGTGCGCCGTCACACACCGAACCAATCTAGGTTTTGCTAATCTCGTGCCTTGCGCCGCCACCGTAGTCTACTCCATCCCGAGCGCCGGCGTGCACCGGCGTTTGGGAGAGCAGGTCTCCAGAACCAGTCGCTCTTGTGATCCTGTACGGGAGAGGGCGAATTAGGTTTTTGGGAAGCGCTTCGCGCGACTGCTCGCTGCTTCCACCACGGGTCGTCTTCCAGCCGGCTTTGCGGATCGCCGCCGCAAGCACCTTCTGTGGCGACGAGCTTTCGCCAAGAAAGTCGCCAACTACATCGCTGCATCGACCACGGCTACTACATCTTCAATCGTTCAATACGTGTGTCGTATCTCTCCTGGTTGGATCAACATGTTTCCTGTTTACATGTTCTGTGATATATGCTGCTACTGTTCATGTTGATTAGTACATCTAATATGTTCGTGTTGCACATGTTAGTAGTTGCGGTTGTCATGTTTAATATTCTAGAATTAATCATGAAATTATTGCCTAATTATCCAACACATCCATAGGCGCCCGTTGAGAGTGTTTTTTATATTTTCGTGCATGCACTAATCTCAGTGTCTGGACCGGATGGTTCTTAACGTCTATTAACAGATTTTTTTCTCGATAAATTACGTTTTATTAAACTCAAATGTTAGAATCAAGCTGATACGATCCATAAGAAGTCACATCCGGAATATGTTTAGAATGCACACAATCCATAAAAAGGAGTAAAAAGGCACACAACAAGTTTTTTTCTTTTTGAACAGGACAACATGCATATTGAGAACTTGTAAAAAAGCTAAGGCGATGGAAGACCGATCCATAGACTACACTGCCACCCAAGTGAAAATTATCCTCGCCAACTTTTCTAACCATGTACAAACTTCCGTAAACAGGTATCAGTTGTCCAAACGTTGTAGAGATGACCACATACGGAGCAAATGGGTATACCGCTAAATGGCATGCAAAGGAGAATATTTTTACCACTGAAACCAAATCATTTCTACATAGCTAAAACGAACATAATACGGCAATCACTTCCACTCTAATGAGAATTCTATACTTGTGATATGTTTCATGCCACCATTTGCCAAATATGTTTCCAACACTCTCCATCTGGTACAATTTAAATGCCACTTGGAGGACCAACCATACATAACAGGCGAAGTTGCATTGGAGGAACCGCTACTTGATTGTCTGCTCACGATGAAAAAACAACACTTTAAACTCTCATGCCAGTTGCGCTTCACAAGGTTATTCTTGGTAAGGATTACACCAGTGCAAAGATACCACGTGATTTTTTTATTTTGAGCGCCACCTTCATTTTCCATATTTTTTTATTACTATCAACTGGCAAGAGTGGTCTCCCCACGTTATTCTCGACGTATTGTCCATAAAGAACCCAACAAACTGCTGCTAAATTATGCATACCCACACCATTTAGTTGGCCATGCAGGTTCTTCTTAAAGTACTCCATGCAGTTCATCCAGCAAGCACGGTGTCCTGCGGGAATTTCATGAGTGAGAAAAACATCTTTAGTGGTCTTCATCTTTGAAGAATTGACATATAATCCAGCTGTATTTCTTCTATGTGAAATACTTGAAACATCTGGTCATTGCTTGATAAATTCTCTAGGGCGCATATAATCGTGCTACTTAGAAATGCATTATGATTTGCTGAGTTAGAAGAGGGAGAAAATGGGAAAAGGATTCTCTTTTCTTACCTAAGAGATGGCCTTTTAGTACGAGATATAAGTCAATTTTCTCTCTATTGTATAACATGTCTTCTCATAATCACATGGTTTACAATTTATTTCTAAGTTTTTACCTCCAAATTTTAGGAGCATGCAAACATCTGTCAATTGAATGTCGCGATTTCGCTAAACATTATGTGCTTATCCTTTTTTTTTGCAAGGTAATACGATTCTCATTGATAAATAAAGGACAAGATACAAAGCACATACACACCGATCTTACAGATCTGTAAAGATAGGATAATCCTATGTGACAAACCAACGCAAAACCATTGCCACCAAAGCAGACACCAAAGTGAAGCGAGACAGATCACCTCTTCACCTGAGCTCGACGCGGCTCCATCGCTGATCAGCAGCTTTACGGACCTCCAAAGTAGTTTGCCAGAAGCAAAACCATTGTCGTTGAACGAATCAGACCAGGGCAACATGTCCCCGGACACGCCATCGAACTCCAGAACTGACACCCCCGTACGACTACGACGTCGAAGGAGCAAGCCAGAACTGTCAGCCTCCATCCACAAACCCAGCACAGGATACACCATCTTCCAGCTGTCACCTACGCAGACATCCATCTGCACGTACTCCTGGACGACACATCCTCCCTGCTCCACCATGACCTCGGAGAGAACGCAGCAGCAACGGGGACAGAGCAGAAGGAGAGACACACCTGATGGAGTCGCCGCCGCCGCCTCGCCGACACCATCCATGAATCCTAAGTTCGCCAATCTGAGGGATCGACAAACACACGATGCCATCAACTCCGAGACGCCACCATGAAGGACACCGCCGGTGTGGGAGTGGAGTTGAGGCAGATTTATTCGCCCGCACGCCGCTCCCACCACCCCAACGACGCACCACGACCTACAAATCCAAACCCTAACTACAGAACGGAGGAACCGGATCCCCCTCCCTCCCGCTGCCAGAGCAGCAGACGGAGGGAGAGGGGACCAGCGTGCTCGCCGGTGGAGATGGGCCGGAACACAGGTCACCTCCTGATCGCCTTTTCCTGGCGGCGGCTAGGTCAGGAGCGAATCGCGCTAATTGGTTTACCCCCATTATGTGCTTATCCTTATAGGTCATTAGACCATGTTCTCTATACCCTTAAATTGAATAACATGCATTAAGCTCACAATGGATATAAAAACTGCACAAACGGCAAGCATACAATTCATACATATACTAGCACCATCTAATTCTTATCTACCCCATATATACATCTCCCAGGCTGGTGCACAAGGTAACTCTTCTTTGTGAGGACTGTTGGGCCTGCCAGCGCGGATTTATGTAGAGTGTGATAAGTGCAAAACCTATCTAAGCTGTTTAAAATTTATTATATTAATTCCCTATTATCTACCATGGCTACTATGTTTTCTTTTAATGTTTATTATTGAATTACGTGATTTTCCATCATTTCCATTATTTATTATATAAATCTTTTTTGACAGGAAAACAGTAGGGAAGGCCCCTACTGCGATTTTCATTTTATAAATGGGATAATTACAGGCGTACAAGAGTTTTCCTGTCCAAAATTACATGGCATCAAGCCACTGCTGCATACCATCTTTAAGAGATGGTTTTGCTCTATGCATAATAAGCGAAAAAAGTTTCTTTAAAGAAGTAAATACAAGTTTCCATGCTAAGATGTTCGCCCTCAAAGATGATCTTATTCCTGTGGTTCCAGAGACTCCAACAACCAATGATTAGATATTCTTTGAAGCATTTCTGATTTGATCTGTTTCTGCCATCTATTAGAAGGTCAATAATGTCCAGGTCAGCATTCCATTCTTGATTCAATCTCCACCAAAATATTTGGCTAAAGTCACATCCAAAGAAAAGGTGCTTCAAATTTTCGAGTGGCTTTTCTTGGCATAGCACACATGCTTTATCATCAACATGAAAGTTTTTTCTTGCTAGCAGGTCTCTTGTGTTCAGCCTATCCTGGATGAGCAACCAGAAGAAGAATTTGTGTTTTAATTGCACACATGACTTCCATATCCAAGAGTAAGGTGCCGAAGCAGGCTGATCAGTAGCTAGAAATGCATAGACTTTCTTGGCAGAAAATTTGCTATTGTTTGTGAGGGTCCAGCAATCCTTTCCTTCAGATATGTTTCTGCTATTGAGATGTGCCACGAGCAACTCATATTGATCATAAGCAATCATGGACAGAGGCAGGTGGAAATGATCCAGGAGGTTATTTTCATTCACTTCTAAGAGTTGCCGAAGAGAGATGTCTTGGTTTCTTGAGAAGGAGTAAAGATGTGGGTAAGTTGAGTGTAATGTGTTTTCTGACCAATTCTCCTTCCAAAATCGGACAGTAGCCCCATCTTCCGGTTTGCAATTAGTCATTTCTGTGAATGAGCTCCATAATGCCAGAATATCTTTCCACCAAAATGATCCACATGGTGATGTGGCTTGCGGCAGCTTGTTATCATTACAGTGAGCTTTCCAAATTAAGTTGATCCAGGGTATGTATTCTCTGTTCATAAATTTATATAGATGTTTCATCAATAGCGCAGTGTTCTGTTTTCTCAGGTCAATCACACCAAGACCCCCATACTTTTTAGGCTTACATACCTTTTCCCATTTAACCAGGCATTTGCCTCTTTTTTCAACATCTTTCCCTTTCCATAAGAAGTTCCTTGCCGAGAGTTCCACATGATACACAAAACCCAATGGTAACTTGACAGTACAGCTAGCAAAGAGAGGCATAGCTTTAATGATTGATTTCACCACCGTGAGCCTGCCATCATAGGAGAGCATTGTAGATATTCTGGATAGTCTCTTATCAATTCTCTCAGTGATGTTAATGAAGTGGTCAATTCTTGGTTTAGTGGTTCCCATAGGCAGTCCCAGATAGGTAAATGGGAGGGATTCAGTTTTGTATCCAACAATATTGGCCAGGAGGGAGCAAGTTTCTGATGAAATGTTTATAGGTGCCAGAGAAGTTTTAGTGAAATTTACCCTTAGACCAGTAGCTGCAGAGAATTCACCAAGTATATCTTTTAGGGCAATCAGCTGGATGGGGCAAGCAGGCATAATAATTAATGTATCGTCTACATACTGAATAATGGGATAATCAAGTCCAAATGAAAATTCCAAGGGTAAACTGATGAGTCTGTCTTGCCAAGCTTTGTTAACGGCGTGTTGGAGCAGTTCTGAAGCAAGAACATATAGAAGAGGTGATAGTGGATCACCCTGTCTCACTCCTCTTTCGCAATTAATTTTTTCCCCGGTACACCATTCAGCCACTACTAGGAAATAGCCTATTAGTGGCGCACCAAATTCAACATTTTGTGGCGCATGGTGGCTGCGCCACAGAATGCTCGCCACTAATTTTTTTCTGTGGCGCACGGGCACATGCGCCACAGAAAGACCAAGATTCTGTGGCGCACCTATCCCCGTGCGCCACAGAATTATTTCAGTGGCGCACCCCCAGCCGTGCGCCACAGAATTGTTTTTTTGAATTTAAAAAAAGGGCGGCCAGATCTAGATCTGGATCTAGCGCCACCGGAATTTTGCCGGAATTTCGTCGGACCTCGTCGGAGGCTGTGGTGCCCGTGGCCATGGCCGTAGGTGGCTTGGCCGGAGGTGGGTGGAGGAGGGGGGTCGCCGGAGGTGGGTGGGTGGAGGATGGGGGTCGCCGGAGATGGTGGAGGAGGAGGAGGAGGATGTCGCCGGAGGTGGTGGAGGAGGAGGAGGAGGTTGTCGCCGGAGGTGGTGGAGGAGGGGGTCACCGAAGGTGGTAGAGGATGTCACCGGAGGTGGAGGATGTCGCCGGAGGTGGTGGAGGAGGAGGAGGAGGAGGAGGAGGTCGCCGGAGGTGGTGGTGGAGGAGGAGGATGTCGCCGGAGGTGGTGGAGGAGGAGGAGGTCACCGGGGTGGTGGAGGAAGTCGCCGAAGGTGGAGGTGGAGGAGGGAGGAGAAGTGGAGGAGAGAAGTGGAGAGGAGAAGTGGAGGAGAGAAGTGGAGAGGAGAAGTGGAGGAGAGAAGTGTGGAGGAGAGGAGGGAGGAGAAGTGGAGAGGTGGTGGAGAAGAGAAGGAGAGAAGGAGAAAAGAGAGGGACAAGGGGGCGCCGGCGGGATTCAAATTCGAATCCCGCCCAACAGTTCTGTAGCGCATATGTAGATATGCGCCACGGAATTGTCTTTTTGAATTTTTTTGATTTTGTAGAAAAAAATCTTCTTTTTGAAATAACTTTTTTTTTCCTTTTGGAATTTCTAGGATCTGAGAAAAATTCCCCGGGTAATCCCGGGTGAAATCGAGCTCCAATTTTTCTCTAGTTTTTTTTGATATATTAAACGCATTTTTTCGACGTCGTATGCAAAAGTTATGGCCGTTTTAAATTTGTTTTTCAGTTTTTTGCAAAGAAGGTCAAAATTCATATTTCAAAATTTCTATACGAACTAGACACTAAAACCTAACTACATGTGAAAGGATTTCATTTTTTGAAGGTTTATCATTTTCTTTTATTTTTACAAAACTAAAAAAGGCGATCCACAAGGGGGTGGGATCTGATTTCAAACATTTTTGTGGCGCACCTAACCCCATGCGCCACAAGAATGTTCCTGTGGCGCATGGGGTTAGGTGCGCCACAGAAATGGTGCACATGCGTCATCTGACCACATGCGCCACAGAAAAGGCACCGTAGGATGCAAGCCAATCATTGGTGGCGGGTCCCACCATATTTCTGTGGCACATGGGTTTGCATGCGCCACAGAAATCCTGTATTCAGTGGCGCATGGGCAAGTTATGTGCCACAGAAAGGGGTCGAATTCTGTGGCGCACCACCCCCGGTGCGCCACTCAATATTTTCTGTGGCGCACGGTAATATTGGTGCGCCACAGAAAGTGGTTCCGTCTATAGCCTATTTCCTACTAGTGAGCAGTACAGCAGCAGAAGCCGTGGAGAGAATGACATCAATCCATTTAATCCATACTTCTCCAAATCCCAATCTTCTCATCATTTGCAATATAGCCTTATATTCCACTTTATCAAATGCCTTCTCAAAGTCAATCTTGACAATTATGATTTCTCTCTTTGATTTGTGGCAGAGGTGAAGATATTCGAAAGACCAGGCAAGACAGTCTTGGATAGTTCTTGATTTGATGAAGCCATACTGATTTTTGTGAATGAATCTAGTGATAAGGTTCTGCAGTCAGTTGGCTAAAAGTTTTGTCAGAAATTTCATTGGCAGACGGACAAGACAGATAGGCCTGAAGTCTGAAATATATACAGGATTTCCTGTTTTCGGTATCAGTGTTATGTAGGCAGTATTGATGCTGTCCATAGGGACTGAAATACCATGAAAGTCAGTACAGAGCTTATAAAACTGGCCTTTAACAGTGTTCCAACATTTCTTGAGGAAAGCACCATTCAAACCATCTGGTCCAGGAGATTTGTCCATCGACATATATATGTTTTACAATAGAATCCATTTCTTCAATTGTGAAAGGTCCTTCAAGTTCAGAGAAGTCCACACTCCTAACCGGCTGAACCATAGCATTAATGTAGTCCTCACAATCAGGGTTTTCTGCAATACCAATCCTGTTTTTAAATGAGTTCCATATATAAGCTGCTTTACTCTCATGATCATGAAGTTTCATATCATCATCAGTGGTGATATTTGCCAGAAAGTTACTTCTGAAACTTTGAGTGGCCACTGCATGAGAAAATTTAGTGTTCTCTCCCCCAAGTTTTGCCCACCTAATTTTAGCTCTGTTTCTCCAAATACGTACATATCCACATATATATAAATACGTACATAACATTTTGCCAAAATAATGGTTATTCAACTGAATAGCCATGAATTGAGCTAGGCCCGCCCCTCGCTCATAATCACCACTTCGCCTCAAAATAGTCCCACATATCCACAAGAGTCTTCATGGAGTGTTACCCTCATGAAGGATGTGTTCACCAAGACGGTTCTTTTAAGGGTAGAAGTCTAGGCGGGTTCTATCACATTTCGGTCCATTAGCATTCCGCGGACGCCTAATATACAGTCTATGTCATTTTTAACCATCGGCTCTAACGTTAAGATTGCACTCTTGTCGTTCCCGTATTATGTTTGTTGTCGGCTTTGTGAATTTTGGAGGGATAAGATTAGGGAGAGGAGGAGGCGACCATTAAGGTTAGGTTAAAAAAGAAACATTTTGGTAGTTCTTATGGGACAAAAAAAAATCTGAGTCGAGGTTACGAACCGTCTCATCCAATCATTCATCGGACGGATATGAATATGTCGACAAATTATTCTAGGTCGACGGAGAATGGTCGCTCCACAAAAAAAAAGATAGATATGCCATTAAATGATAATCCGAATTTTCATTTTTTTTTTTTTTTTGAAAACTCAATTGCCAGAATTGTGCACTAGAAGCTCCGAGACATATGACTGGAATCTAAGGAGAGAACCTCCTCCATGTGTCTAGCGTCTCTCTCACCATGCTCTGCAAGCACTCTACCTCGATCCCTATTTAAGCATCTTCTACTCTTGGCGTGATGTTCTTGGCACTGCACTAGTACACAGGAACAGAACAAAAACCCTTTGTGTAGGAGGATCAACCGAACCATGTCGACCAAGGAAGGGGTGTCCACGCCGGAGGAATTCGAAGAGGTGACAGATATAATCGTCCAGAGGGTGCCGTACTGGGACCCGCCGGCGGTCCAGCCGCTGGACACGAGCGAGCTGTCCGAGTGGTCCCTGTACCGCGCCCTGATCGGCGAGTTCACCGCCTCGCTCATCCTCGTCTACGTCAGCATCTCCACCGTCATCGGGTACAAGTACCAGTCCTCCGGCGCCGACGAGAGGTGCACCGGCGTCGGGTACCTGGGCGTGGCCTGGTCCTTCGGCGCCACCGTCTCGGTCCTCGTCTACTCCACCAGCGGCGTCTCGGGCGGGCACATCAACCCGGCGGTGTCGTTCGCGCTGTTCGTGGCCGGCAAGGTGACACTGGTGCGCGCGGCGCTGTACGTGGTGGCGCAGTGCCTCGGAGCCATCTGTGGCGTGGGCATCGTGAAGGGGATCATGAAGCACCCCTACAACTCCCTGGGCGGCGGCGCCAACTCGGTGGCCGAGGGATACTCGCTCGGCGCGGCCCTCGGCGCGGAGACCTTCGGCACCTTCGTTCTCGTCTACACCGTCTTCTCCGCAACCGACCCCAAGCGCACCGCGCAAGACGCCTTCGTCCCGGTTCGTCCATGATCTTTATTGATCGACCCGAAGCAAGCTTGTAGTAACAACGGCAGCCTCTGACCTATACAAGATTTGTTCTACTTCTTGCAGCTGGTGGCGGCGCTGCCGATAGGTTTGGCGGTCTTCGTGGTGCACCTGGCGACCATACCGATCACCGGCACGGGCATCAATCCGGCGAGAAGCCTGGGCGCCGCCGTGCTTTACAACCAGCACAAGAACTGGAAGCAACACGTAAGATCCATGCCATGCACCATTAACTCACTAGACGTTACGTACAATCTGTTGTTCTAATGGGGATTAATTAAGATATGTGCGGCGGTGTGCGTGTTATGATTTGCAGTGGATCTTCTGGGTCGGGCCCTTCACCGGCGCGGCCATGGCGACGTTCTACCACAAGATCGTGCTGCGCGACATTGCTGTGGTCAAGGAGGCGCTTCAGCCGCTTCTCGGGATGGGCTCGTCCAAGATGGCCAGCTCCACCCCTGTAAGGTCGGCGAGAGGAGACCATATGAGCCCACGTGCATAGTTTTCCTATCCTGCCCTAAAAAAAAGTGCACCATCCATGTAATGAGATTACGGAGAATCGATCGAAGTTGTTTATCAATTGGTTTTACTTCTCGGCTCTACTAGAATGTATACGAGTACGCAATACTATGGCATTTGTAGATTTGCAGTGTAAACGGGTCTCATTTGAATGAATTTTCATAAGTGTTGGTTTCCTTCCAACACCTGTCATAGATACGGATACGGATACGGATACGGTACTCAATACTCATACAGACGTAGAGCATCGATCTCTTCCAGCCTTTTCTTAGACGCTTGTCATAGCCAGTTAATGCTAGCTAGCTTAATATATCGCTCAAACATGCGATGATCTTCCAATGATTCGCCTTAGAATAAATATATGAGACCACATCGCATTAAATTTGAGAGTGTCTTCCCAACAAGATTATTCATCAACAGTGGTCTCCCCATGTCCTTCCCCGCACACAACCCCGACAGGTCCCTGCATCAGATCTGTCATTTATTTCACCATGTACGGTTCTTCTCAAGTGCCACCCGTTCCCAGCTTGTTTGGTAGGATAGAAATTACAGAGAGGCAACAAGAGTTGTGAAATATATTGAGCAGTCTCATCTTTAATTGGTGAATGCTCTTAGAAACTCATGATGGGGTTAATATAGGGAGTAACATACATTTCATATATACAATATACAAAAAAAGATGACGTGACAAATAATTAATGAGCTGATCGAGAGATGTTTGTGGTAACACGATATGTTACCATAACATAACACATCTAATGAGAAAATGAATCTACAATCTAATAAATAAAGACTCGCATGATATCACACATATGTTACTACCTACTACAGTATGAAGGAAGTAAACCCCACTATGAGTAGCAGTACGATTAATGGGCCATAATTGATGGGTAAATATACCACAATGAGTAGATCATTTTGCATAAACATAAATATACCGGTTGCTCTATTTTTTTTAAAGAATTGTACATATACAAATCAATGTCGACGTATCATCATAACTCTATTCTAAATAATTTTGACAGGTGGATCTTCGTAGTAGTACCGACATATGTCATGATTGATGAATCTACTCAAGAATTGTGTCTAAATCAACCACATATGGTCATTATTGATATAGTGGACCCTTAAAATATCAACATACAAAAATAATCACATAAGTCGCCATGTGAATATTTGTGTGGTGTCCAAATTGGATCTCGTCCACAACCTTCCGGTCGACATGGTGCCAACATCAGAACGAGAGATTCACGATCAAAATATTAATGACATGTATTGATCTGATATCGTGTATAAGCAACACAATGATTTATTGCGGTCCAAATGTCATTTTTGCGTATCAATCCATGATTCAGGCGTTAATTTATTGGTCTTGCAAATGACATTATACATGTAACATGGTTATAAAAAAATATAGTTTTAACCACCATTTATCCCTTGGCCTAACCAGTCACCTTTCTTTCTTTCTTTCTTTCTTTGTGCACATGCATAACTCATTGATGCAATGATAGTTTCTATATTTTTATCCTAGATATAAATCTATGATTTTTTTGAACTTCGTTAGGTTTTTACTTGTATTGAACCTAGTTTAAGTTAACTATTGTGTTTGAACAATCTTATCGTTGGATCGTTCCACGATATATATATTTTAAACAAGTCACGTGTATCCCTCACTTATTGTATTTCTACGTGTTCCTAGCGCACGATCTGTGCAACTTTTTGTGTGGGGCTTCATTGTTATTCTTCTCAAACATAGCCGTATTTTCATAACCAATACATAGCCGTATTTTCATAACCAATCCATAGTATCTTGGTAATACATATGTATGCTGGTCTATGCATTGTGTGATCTATTTAGGTACATGTATGCGACTGGCGACATCTAGGTAAATTTATGATATATTTACATATCGTTATTTAAATTAAGATTTTATGATATCTTTATGATACCTACCAGTTATGGCATGTTCATATACAATTATGAAGACAACTGATTATGGTGCATCAATTGATGCAGATGTCAAAGCTTTTCCATACACAAGTTGTCAGTATGTATGCATCAATTATGAAGACAACTGATTATGGTCTATAGTAAAAAAACGAGTTTGCCAAATTAACGGATATGTGTTTTGCTTTTTTCGTGAGAACTTATATCTTTCTAGATTTTTTTCATATTTTAAAATGTATAAAGAAGATTACACCAATTAAGCCTTCTCATGTGCTTAATATTTCCTCTACCACGTAATAGTCCACCTAATCCTTCGAGTCCATCATTTTCGTTTTTTTATCTAGTGCTTTGCCGACCTGCAAAAAAAATGTTTATTGTTAAAATTATTACACTGCCACCCCGTATGCTTAATTAATACTCAATGCATGCACCTAGTCGGAATCACATGATTATTGTGAACATGACAAATTGGAAGGGAGTACTTTCAGGAAGCTGGCTATGGCAAATATGTGGACTATGATGTTCGCCTCGAGTGTTTGTTGCGTGCATTTCTGCTTATTGACATAGATATTTTACCTACCTAAGAGATTTTTTAAATGGAAAAGCTTTGACATCTGCATCAATTGATCATACACAAGTTGAAAGGAGTTGTAGGTAATGTATATAACAACAATAGCGCTAAGCATGTACTTTACCCATATAACAATAACAATAATTATAATTGTCATATGTATTAGTTGAATGTAAGAACAACATGCAACTATTTGGTTTACCTGCTCCCATAGTTGCCTACTCGGTTTGGTGTGATCCTTTGGTTGAACGCCATGGTTTACGGTTAACCACACCAATGATATTTGTCACCGGTGTTTGAATATAGAGATCCTATACCATTTTGCAATCCTATCCCTGAGATGTGCCACAATAAATTTGAATAGGGAAAGAAGGCCTACTTTTGCTTTGAAAGATGCCAAATTAAAACGTATATAAATCCACAAGTGTATGGCGTAGGACATAACTCAATCAATGCAAAGCATAATGAAAGCAAAATACAAAGATTATATATGTAGGTTTACTTATCACCAAATTTTTGTACAATTAAAGAATGAAGATGTACCAAATACAAGCACCAATGTAAATGAAGACAAAAGTATTTGGAAGACCATCTGGAATACAAGTTCCACCGAAGGTAAGAATATTTACTTGGAAACTTGCTACAAACAGCCTAGCAGTTCAAGTCAATGGAAGCAAGAGAATTCCAAATGTCCTCCCTACATGTTCAATTTTTGGGATGGAGGACGAAACTGCCTATCATGCAACCATGAGATGTACTAAGGCAGTGGCCTTAATTAAGACAATGTTTGTCAAAAACCTGGGAACTACCCCGAGGATAAACTATTATATACAGGTCCCGATTGGGTTCTTGTCTAACTAGACAACCTTGATCAAGTCATGAGAAGTAAGCTCATGTTCATTGGGTGGAGGGCTTAGCACCACTGTAACAATATTATGTTTGATAAAGGAGATGCTTCCATTAATAACTCTATAAGATTTCTCCAAAACTATTTAACCACAATGCAGGGTCTAGCCGCGGGGAAAACTTTGGCTGGCATAACAGGAAAAGCTCCAGCGCTAGAGGATGGTTCACAAAAGAATCATGATATACAAGTTGACCAAACAAAAACTTCTTGTTGGAGAAAACCTGATGAATGCTGGCAGAAATGCAATGTGGATGCAAGTTTTATCAAAGAAAGCAATTCAAAGTCTTGGGGTGCGGTTCTGCGAGACCACGGCGGTAAAGTGATGATGTGCTCAGCATGGGGAGTTATACCGCACTGTCTTTTTTTTTTGAAACTAGTGGGGCAAAAGATTTGCCCCCTTTTGATTAATTAAGAGAGAGTGTTAGACATGGGTAGTCCGAATTACAACAACAACACGACCACAAAACAAAAGGCCACTACTCTCCCGGTATTAAAACACCCAAACGCCTCGCTCCCGTGATACGTCCAAAACGTATCTACTTTCCCGAACACTTTTGCTATTGTTTTACCTCTAACTTGTGTGTTTTGAATACAACTAATGCGGACTAACGCTGTTTTCAGCAGAATTGCCCTGGTGTCTTGTTTTTGTGCAGAAAGTCAACTTTCGGGAAAAACACCAGAAAAGATCGCAAACCTCCTATTTTACCAGAAGACTCACGGAGCCAGAAGGGGAGTCAGAGATGGGCCACGAGTGGCCCAAACCACAGGGCGGCGCGGCCAAGGGGCCCACCGCGCCAGCCACTGAGGAGGGCGACTCGGCACCTCCCCGAGTCCCCCTTTCGACTACTTAACCCTCTCTGACCTAAAACGCGAGGGGGTCGTCCACTTCATCCAGAAACATCACCGTACGCCGCCGCCATCGCGAAACCTATTTCGGGGACCAGAAACTCCGTTCTGGCACTCCGCCGGGACGGGGAATTGGAGGAGATCATCGCCATCATCATCACCGACGCTTCTCCATCGACCATCCATGTTTCCCCCATCCATGTGTGAGTAATTCCCTGCTGTAGGCTGAGGGGGATGGTAGGGATTGGATGAGATTGTTCATGTAATAAGTTATAAGATCATTAGGGCATGGTGCCTAGTATCCGTTGTTAGTACTTATTGATGTTGTTGCAACTTGTTGAGCTTAATGCTTGTCACTAGGGCCCGAGTGCCATGATTTCAGATCTGAACATGTTATTGTTTCATAATGATATGCACTGTTTATTGATCATACCTGCAAGTTGTATACACATATTGTTGTCCGGAACCCGAGGTCCCAAAGTGACAATAATTGGGACAGCCGAGGGGAATGGCTGCGATGTGAGGATCACATGTGTTCACGGCGTGTTAATGCTTTGCTCCGGTACTTTATTAAAAGGAGTACCTTAATTACCAGTAGATTCCCTTGAGGCCCGGCTGCCACCGGCTGGTAGGACAGAAGATGTTGTACAAGTTTCTCATTGCGAGCACGTACGACTATATACGGAACACATGCCTATGTTTACTTAGTACTTGGATGCTTTATCATTATTATCTGCAATGCCTATGTCTTGATTATTATATGAGCTATCTTATCCATGCAGCGCCCGTTCATCCATCCCTATGCCTACAGTGTTTTAATCCTACTGTTTACTGCAATCACTACTGCTGTCTCTATTTACTGCTGCTATTATTTCACCGCTACTACTGCTATAAAACTGTTGCTACTGATAATCTGTGTCGAGCAAGACTATTCACAGGTGCAGCTGAATTGACAACTCCGCTGTTAAGGCTCTCAAGTATTCTTTGGCTCCCCTTGTGTCGAATCAATAAATTGGGTTTTACTTCCCTCGAAGACTGTTGCGATCCCCTATACTTGTGGGTCATCAAGACTATTTTCTGGCGCCGTTGCCGGGGAGCATAGCTTTATTTGTGAGTTCACTTGTGATCTATATTGCTCGCTGAAATTTATTCATCATGGGTAAAGCTCGTGATGAGAGGGTCCGTGTATTGCCATCCACTACAAGAAAAGGTACGACACTTAGTACCTCTGCTGCTCTTGACTCACCATCTGTATTGAGTCAACTTGTTACACCACCACAATCTTCACGTGTTGGTACTACTGCTGAATCTGAAATTGCCTCTGATAATATTGATGATGCTTCTACTGTGATTGATGAGATATTTCATTAGGTCCACTTTTAGATGCTGCTATTGCTAAGTCTAAACAACTTGAAAATACTAGAACACCTAATGGAAGTCCTACTACTCCTGTTTATTCACCTGAGTTAAGGGATTATACTTGTGATGATGATCCTGATGAAACTTATGTGGAACTTGATGATGATTTTATTGATAAATGTAATGCTACTACTGGTGCAAGTAATATAGAAATTTTCTTGCACAACATGCTGTTAAATACAAGTTGTCACCTGATCCTAAGTTTGCCACTTCTCCTATAAACATTAAAGATAAGGATTATGATTTTTCTCTTGATTTATCTCATATATCTATTGTTGAGAAAACTCCTTTTTGTGGCACTAAGAGTGAAAGTGCTGTAGAGCACATGAATGAGCTCTCTACTTTGAGTGGCTTATTTTCTGATGATATTAAGAAGCGTAGCTATTTTGTTGCTAAGATTTTTCCTTTCTCATTAAAAGATGATGCTAAAGCTTGGTATAACAACTTGTCTCCTGGTTCTATTACTAGTCCTACTGGTTTGCTTAATGTTTTCTTTCAGAAATATTTCCCTGCTAGTGCTCAACATGATGCTTTGCAGAGAATTTATAACTTTGACCAGGAAGATGAAGAGAAACTTCCAGAGGCATGGACAAGGTTTTGCTCTCTTATCAGAGCTCGGCCTGGACATGATTTGGAAAAGCATGATCTACTTGATATATTTTACAGTGGACTAACTATTGAATCTAGAGCATATCTGGATAGTTGTGCTAGTTGTGTTTTCAGGAAAAGAACCCCTGAAGAAGCTGAAGAATTATTGGCTAAAATCAGCCAGAATTATGATGATTGGACTCTACCTGCGCCGACCCCCACACCTACACCGACACCAATATCAAAGAAGAGGGGAGGTATGATTGAATTGAATGATGAAACAATGAGGGAGGCCAAGAAGACTCTCATTGAGAAGGGTATTAAATCTGAAGATGTGAAGAACCTTCCACCTATTGAAGATTTGTGTAAGCCAATTCCTCATCCATCCATAATTGAGGTTCACTCTCTCCACAGGTTCGATGAAGGAGATATTCCCTACTCTAAACCACCTGATCAATGCTTAGATGAATTTGATAATTATGTTATTAAGCAAGATAATTTTAATATGAGAGTAGAGAATCATTTGCATGAAAACTCTCAAGCTATTAGTAAGTTGCATGATATTGTGGAGAGAACCTCCAATGATGTTAAGATGCTTATTAAACATTTCCATATGGTTCAAACTCAAATTGATCAACTCACTAAAGTGCAACAAGACATGTTAGCCAATGCTTCTAAAGAAAAATTAAAACCTGTCTATGTTAGCACTAGAAGTGGAGCTCATACTCAGGATCCTTTATATCCTGAGGGACACCTAAAAGAATTGAACAAGATTCTCAACTAGCTGAAAATCCAGTTTCTCCTTCTAAGAAAAAGAAGAAGAAGAAACATAAAAATGTTGTAGAATCCTCTGAAACTGTTAATGATCCTAATAGTATATCTATCTCTGATGCTGAAACTGAAAGTGGTAATGAACTTGATAGTGATAAGGATAAAAATGATGCTCTTGATAAAGAAGTTAGTGAAAAGGAACCTGAAAAGCATACTAAAAACACAAAGTACACTAAGGAAGACTTCATTGCTAAGAAACATGGTAATGAAAGGGAACCTTGGGTTCAAAAGCAAATGCCTTTTCCAACTAAGAAACTAAAATCAAAGGAAGAAGAACATTATAATAAATTTTGTGAATGGATGAAACCCTTGTTCTTGCAAATTCCTTTGACTGATGCTATTAAATTGCCTCCTTACTCAAAGTATATGAAAGATATTGTTTCTAACAAGAGGAAAATTCCTAATGAGGAAATTTCTACTATGCTTGCTAATTATTCTTTCAATGGCAAGGTTCCTAAGAAGCTTGGAGATCCAGGTATACCAACCATCCCTTGCTCCATCAAGAATAATTATGTTAGAACTGCTTTATGTGATTTGGGAGCAGGAGTTAGTGTTATGCCTTTTTCTCTCTATAAGAGACTCTATCTTGATAAATTGATACCTACTGATATATCTTTGCAAATGGCTGATAAATCTACTGCTGTTCCTGTTGGCATTTGTGAGGATGTCCCTGTTCAAGTGGCTAACAATTGTTTAATTTTGACTGATTTTGTTGTTCTTGAAATGCCTGAAGATGATAATATGTCTATTATTCTTGGAAGACCTTTTCTAAATACTGCAGGTGCTGTTATTGATTGCAATAAAGGAAAAGTAACTTTCAATGTTAATGATAAAGAACATACTGTTTATTTCCCCAAGAAAGTTGACAAGATTTATGGAGTCAATACCATCTCCAATTTTAAAACTATCAAAGTGGGAAGTATTGATTGCCCTATATATGATCATCAAGAAGGATATCAAAACATTATGATTGGATCCATATCAATACAATACAAGGTAACATGAGTGTTTCATGATGTTTAAATCATTTGTGTCATGTAAATTTATTTGGTGCCAAGACTTGATCAACCTTGTTATCAAATGTATTTGCATACATGAAAGAGCTAAACAGCATTTCTTTCTTCAACTTTGTTTTACCTCCTGTAGTGATAATTAGGTTGCAAAAGTTTAGTTGTTTTGAATTTTAAAAATAATTTTTCTGCCCAAGTTTTATTAATTTAAATATCCAGATTTCGTGCAAATTGAAAGTTTTCAAAACTCTGTAAAAATTATACCATTGGTCCTATTTTTCAAAGAGCATCGTGGGAGTGCCTGGTGCTGACCAAGGGGACCCACCATGGGGTCAAACCACATGGTGGCGCGGCTGCCTCCTTGGCCGCGCCAGCCACTGAGGTGGGGCACCCTTGGCCCTCCAACAGTTCCCCCACCTACCACTTCTTCCTCTTGCATCACTCAGCTCGTTTTTCTCTCTCACACCGAGTTTTTGCTGTTCTTCCTCGCGATTTCGATCTCTTTGTTCACCCATCTCAGCTGCTGAGATTTGGGGCAATTGCTCTCAGAAAAGGAAAATGCATAACCACAACTTTGGAGAGGTGTTTGAGAGTGACTCTCAGAGGGTTTCTCATCCAGAGGGTTGGTTTAACTACTTATATGCAGGATGAGGGTGTCCAACATTATTGTCTCACCAAAACTTTTGTTGAGAGTTTTAAATTCACAAACTCATCTTATGGACCTGTTGTTAAATTTAAGATCTATGATATGCCTGTTACCATGAGTTTGAATGACTTTTGTGCTGCCATAGATATTGCTCCTATAGGTACAGCGAAGAAGATTGAAGGAAACACCCGCGACTTGGTGGAACTTTATCGAGCAGTGACCGATGACGATAGCCGCGACGCTCATCGCGGCAAGATAAGGAATATCCAATACCCTGCCATCAAGTATTTTGTTTTCTACCTTGCTACTAGCATTCTTGGTAGGGAAAACACCAGCAACATTTCTAATTATCATCTTGCTTTTCTTGCTGCTGCACTTAATGGTAACACTGCATACAACCTTGGTGCTCTTATTGCTCGCCGCTTAGCCGCTAAAGGACCCATCTATGGTGGCATTGTTGCGAAGCGTGTTGCTGCTAGTTTTGGTCTTTCTGCGACACCTACTGATGATGTGCTAGCCCCTGTTAGGCTTGATCTTGCTACTATGATAGATCATCAGTTTGCTGCACCAGGCTCTCGCATAGGGAACATTGTTTATAAAGTGTTTTATACTAACGGGGTGCCCAGTCCCAATTAATTATAACTTTCATCAATAATTCTCTTCACATGTTTTGCCCTGATTTATCAGTAAGCAACTTAATTTGCAAATAGACACTCCTCCATGGTATGTGAATGTTGGAAGGCACCCGAGGATTCGGTTAGCCATGGCTTGTGCAAGCAAAGGTTGGGGGAGTGTTACCCATAATGAAACTAAAATACATGTGTAAACAAAAGAGAAGAGGGATGATCTACCTTGCTGGTAGAAATAACATCCTTCATGGGAGCCGCTCTTGAAAGTCTGGTTGACAAGGGGGTTAGAGTACCCACTACCATTCGTTGACAACAACAAACACTTCCCAAAACAATTTTGCTTCTGTTTTAAAAATAAAAAGCTCTAGCACATGATAATCCCTGCTTCCCTCTGCGAAGGGCCAATCTTTTACTTTCATGTTGAGTCACCATCCTTTTTTTGAGCACTTTCTCGAGAGCATAGTTGTCGTTCTTAGTGTAATGTGTTTGTCCCAGAATGTGGTTAACTGTGATATAACTTTGATGCTTTTATCTTTGATATCTTTGATTCTAGTCTTCCCATGAACTTCAGAGGTGCCTGGGCATTTATGTTTTGCTGTACAAAAAACGGGCAAGCGAGATACCATCTTATCATATCCTATTATGAGCATTACAATATTGTGAATTAATATGTTTCATGTTTGTCGCTATTAGTATGTTGGTATCTTTTCATAGTTTACATGCCTATTGAGTGACATTATTTGCATTTGCCTCATCTTGAATTGCCTAAGCATTTGTTCATATAGTGAGAATATATGCATCATATGAAGCAAATGTGTTCGTGAAAGTCTTTTATCGCACTCAGTTGTTAACTGAATTGCTTGAGGACAAGCAATAAGCTAAACTTGGGGGGGAGTTGATACGTCCAAAACGTATCTACTTTCCCGAACACTTTTGCTATTGTTTTACCTCTAACTTGTGTGTTTTGAATACAACTAATGCGGACTAACGCTGTTTTCAGCAGAATTGCCCTGGTGTCTTGTTTTTGTGCAGAAAGTCAACTTTCGAGAAAAACACCAGAAAAGATCGCAAACCTCCTATTTTACCAGAAGACTCACGGAGCCAGAAGGGGAGTCAGAGATGGGCCACGAGTGGCCCAAACCACAGGGCGGCGCGGCCAAGGGGCCCACCGCGCCAGCCACTGAGGAGGGCGACTCGGACACCTCCCCGAGTCCCCCTTTCGACTACTTAACCCTCTCTGACCTAAAACGCGAGGGGGTCGTCCACTTCATCCAGAAACATCACCGTACGCCGCCGCCATCGCGAAACCTATACCATTTTGCAATCCTATCCCTGAGATGTGCCACAATAAATTTGAATAGGGAAAGAAGGCCTACTTTTGCTTTGAAAGATGCCAAATTAAAACGTATATAAATCCACAAGTGTATGGCGTAGGACACAACTCAATCAATGCAAAGCATAATGAAAGCAAAATACAAAGATTATATATGTAGGTTTACTTATCACCAAATTTTTGTACAATTAAAGAATGAAGATGTACCAAATACAAGCACCAATGTAAATGAAGACAAAAGTATTTGGAAGACCATCTGGAATACAAGTTCCACCGAAGGTAAGAATATTTACTTGGAAACTTGCTACAAACAGCCTAGCAGTTCAAGTCAATGGAAGCAAGAGAATTCCAAATGTCCTCCCTACATGTTCAATTTTTGGGATGGAGGACGAAACTGCCTATCATGCAACCATGAGATGTACTAAGGCAGTGGCCTTAATTAAGACAATGTTTGTCAAAAACCTGGGAACTACCCCGAGGATAAACTATTATATACAGGTCCCGATTGGGTTCTTGTCTAACTAGACAACCTTGATCAAGTCATGAGAAGTAAGCTCATGTTCATTGGGTGGAGGGCTTAGCACCACTGTAACAATATTATGTTTGATAAAGGAGATGCTTCCATTAATAACTCTATAAGATTTCTCCAAAACTATTTAACCACAATGCAGGGTCTAGCCGCGGGGAAAACTTTGGCTGGCATAACAGGAAAAGCTCCAGCGCTAGAGGATGGTTCACAAAAGAATCATGATATACAAGTTGACCAAACAAAAACTTCTTGTTGGAGAAAACCTGATGAATGCTGGCAGAAATGCAATGTGGATGCAAGTTTTATCAAAGAAAGCAATTCAAAGTCTTGGGGTGCGGTTCTGCGAGACCACGGCGGTAAAGTGATGATGTGCTCAGCATGGGGAGTTATACCGCACTGTCTTTTTTTTTTTGAAACTAGTGGGGCAAAAGATTTGCCCCCTTTTGATTAATTAAGAGAGAGTGTTAGACATGGGTAGTCCGAATTACAACAACAACACGACCACAAAACAAAAGGCCACTACTCTCCCGGTATTAAAACACCCAAACGCCTCGCTCCCGTGATACGTCCAAAACGTATCTACTTTCCCGAACACTTTTGCTATTGTTTTACCTCTAACTTGTGTGTTTTGAATACAACTAATGCGGACTAACGCTGTTTTCAGCAGAATTGCCCTGGTGTCTTGTTTTTGTGCAGAAAGTCAACTTTCGAGAAAAACACCAGAAAAGATCGCAAACCTCCTATTTTACCAGAAGACTCACGGAGCCAGAAGGGGAGTCAGAGATGGGCCACGAGTGGCCCAAACCACAGGGCGGCGCGGCCAAGGGGCCCACCGCGCCAGCCACTGAGGAGGGCGACTCGGACACCTCCCCGAGTCCCCTTTCGACTACTTAACCCTCTCTGACCTAAAATGCGAGGGGGTCGTCCACTTCATCCAGAAACATCACCGTACGCCGCCGCCATCGCGAAACCTATTTCGGGGACCAGAAACTCCGTTCCGGCACTCCGCCGGGACGGGGAATTGGAGGAGATCATCGCCATCATCATCACCGACGCTTCTCCATCGACCATCCATGTTTCCCCCATCCATGTGTGAGTAATTCCCTGCTGTAGGCTGAGGGGGATGGTAGGGATTGGATGAGATTGTTCATGTAATAAGTTATAAGATCATTAGGGCATGGTGCCTAGTATCCGTTGTTAGTACTTATTGATGTTGTTGCAACTTGTTGAGCTTAATGCTTGTCACTAGGTCCCGAGTGCCATGATTTCAGATCTGAACATGTTATTGTTTCATAATGATATGCACTGTTTATTGATCATACCTGCAAGTTGTATACACATATTGTTGTCCGGAACCCGAGGTCCCAAAGTGACAATAATTGGGACAGCCGAGGGGAATGGCTGCGATGTGAGGATCACATGTGTTCACGGCGTGTTAATGCTTTGCTCCGGTAGTTTATTAAAAGGAGTACCTTAATTACCAGTAGATTCCCTTGAGCCCGGCTGCCACCGGCTGGTAGGACAGAAGATGTTGTACAAGTTTCTCATTGCGAGCACGTACGACTATATACGGAACACATGCCTATGTTTACTTAGTACTTGGATGCTTTATCATTATTATCTGCAATGCCTATGTCTTGATTATTATATGAGCTATCTTATCCATGCAGCGCCCGTTCATCCATCCCTATGCCTACAGTGTTTTAATCCTACTGTTTACTGCAATCACTACTGCTGTCTCTATTTACTGCTGCTATTATTTCACCGCTACTACTGCTATAAAACTGTTGCTACTGATAATCTGTGTCGAGCAAGACTATTCACAGGTGCAGCTGAATTGACAACTCCGCTGTTAAGGCTCTCAAGTATTGTTTGGCTCCCCTTGTGTCGAATCAATAAATTGGGTTTTACTTCCCTCGAAGACTGTTGCGATCCTCTATACTTGTGGGTCATCATCCCGCGAGTACCGAAAAGCTAGCTTCAAACTTGATCTTGGCGAAGATGGTAGGCGGCGAAGCGTGCTTGTTGCGGAAGACACGAGCGTTGCGCTCGTTCCATATCTCCCATGAGACAAGAAGTGTGATTGAGGCCATGGCCTTGCGATGGGGTAAGCCTCCCATAGTCATTTGTCGCCACCATTCCAAATTTGATAGGCTCACCCATCCGGAGGCATCAAGAGCGTGAAGGCCAAGCCAACTTTTGATCATACCCCAAAGCCTAGAAGTAAACCAGCAATGCACGAGGAGATGTGCAATTGTCTCGTGGGCTCTCTTGCAAAGGGGGCATAAACCACAATTTGGCCTACCCCTACGAGCTAGGCGATCCGCCGTCCACACCCTATTTTGAAGCGCAAGCCAAGCGAAGAACTTGATTTTTGGAGGAGCCCAAACTTTCCAAACTAGCCTATTCATGTCGGTATGGATGATGCCAAGGAATTGAACTTGGTAGGCCGACTTAGCCGAGTACTCTCCATTGGCCGAAATGGTCCAAGTGATGGTGTCTTCCAAGTCGTTGTCGAGTTGGAAATCATAGATTTGAACCCAAAGGTTGACAAATTGGTGGAAGTGCTGCATGGAGAACTCCTCACCCATCTTGATTTTTTGGAACCAAGCATTGTTGAGCAAGGCGTCATGTATGCTCCAATTTTTCCTTGAGGAGATTTTGAAGATTAGAGGGGCTATGTTTCTTTGTTTGAGCCCATTCACCCTAGGGGCGTCCCAAAACGACGTCTTCTTCCCGTTACCGTTGGTGATCAAAGTGTCCCGTTACCGTTATACCGCACTGTCATTCTGCTGATATGGGGAAGCATTAGCATGTCTGAAACTCTGAATGGGTTATACTTAGCCCTAAGAAATTCCTCTTGTAATCTTATTATTGAATTCCTCCATCCTATAATTTTTCAGAGATGTCAATTCTGATAGATCTGAGGTGGGTTTAATTGCAAGAGAATTCATGCTAAAAAAGCCTCCATACCGACAAGTTGTCCTGGTAAAAGCGGATGGAAATTGTAATCAGATTGCTCATTATATTTGTCAGTTTAGTCGTAGAGTGTCGAGTGGTGGTGTGTAACGTGTGTTACTAAGTGCGATACCGGCCTGCGCGTCGGGATCGGCTTGGAAATATTGTAATCAAATTTGATTGATAATTAATACAAAATCAGTTTTCCAATTTTTGTGTGTACAAAACACGTGATTACGTGATCAAGGGTCGACATGGCGTGAGACTATGTTTACGTAAACGCAATTAGAAAACGTAGTTTCTATCTAATGAGCCGCATTGGGCTCGACCTTGAGACTCGAACCGGACCGGCCCAAACCCCACCCGTTTGGCTCCCTCTTTGTACCGCTTCCGTGAAACCCTAGCTCGACCGCCAGCCATGGACAGCCACGACGCTCCCAAGCGCAAGCGCGGCCGCAAGCCCAAGCCGCCGGCCGCCGCCGAGAATGGCAGCCACGACTCCGCCCCCTCGCCCAAGCCCAAGCGCGGCCGCAAGCCCAAGCCGCCGCCCGCCGCCTCCCCCGACAACGACCACCCCTCGTCGCCCCTCGCCGCCGCCGCCGACACGCCCGACCCGGGCTCCTCCTCCGGCCCCCGCGGCCGCGGCAGAAAGTCCCGGCGCACCCGCCACGAGCTCCCGTCCGACGCCGACGCCGCCCCCGCCCCGACGCGGCGCGGCGCGCACAAGGCGGCCAAGGTGGACGTGCCCGCGGCGGAGCCGCTGCGGTGGGAGCAGGTGGCGCGGGTGATGCCGTCCATGGACGCCGTGGTCAAGGTCTTCTGCGTGCACACGGAGCCCAACTTCTCGATGCCCTGGCAGCGCAAGCGGCAGTACAGCTCCAGCAGCAGCGGGTTCGTCATCGCCGGCCGCAGGGTGCTCACCAACGCCCACTCCGTCGAGCACCACACCCAGGTCAAGCTCAAGAAGCGCGGCTCCGACACCAAGTACCTCGCCACTGTACTTGCCATTGGAAACGAGTGCGACATGGGTATGCATGCCCGCCCCTCGCCTCTTTTATCTGGTTTAGCCTACAAATGCGAACTTTGTCTAACGAACCAAGTTACTTTGATGGGTTAAAGAAGTGAACTTCCTTGCATGATTTGATAATCACAACCGGCCTTTCCAATTTTCCATTTCAGCAATGTTAACCGTTGATGATGATGAATTCTGGAAAGGGGTTGTACCATTGGAGTTCGGATTACTGCCAGCACTTCAGGACGCTGTCACTGTTGTTGGTTACCCTATTGGAGGAGATACCATTTCTGTGACAAGTGGTGTAGTATCTAGGATAGAAATACTCTCATATGTTCATGGTTCGACAGAACTTCTTGGATTACAGGTATATTTTCTAAGCTCTTAGCATGTTTTGTTTTTCTTTACTTTCTTGCACATTGCACACATTTCACATCGTTTTTAATTCATTGAATCATTAACCCTCGTCACAAACATCTGTAACCTTGGTGTTACTTTTGAGCAGATAGACGCAGCTATAAATTCAGGAAACTCTGGGGGCCCTGCTTTTAATGATCAGGGGAAATGCGTCGGTATAGCTTTTCAGTCTCTTAAACACGAAGATGCGGAAAACATAGGCTATGTTATACCCACCCCGGTGATTAAGCACTTTATTCAAGACTATGAGAAATCTGGAGAGTACACAGGTAATGCTTCCTATTCATCTGTTCCTTATAATTTAATTCCTGTAGACCATGCTTAATGGGTGTATTATGATGGCGCATGAATAAAATGGGTTTGTGCTGGTACATCTTATGTAGACATATATGTAAATATTTGGGTGTGCTTAGGAACTAATTGCCCTAACAGCTTGGATTGCAAAAAGCAGTCTGTGTATATAGATAAAACACTTTTCAGTGTCGTAGTGTCATCTATCAGCTTCCAGGGCACTATGATTTCAAAATGAGTAGCATGGTTGTTATCTGTTTCATTTATAATGGGGATAAATGCCTCATAAGACATGCATGGTCCTAATTTTCCAGCGTCGACACAGATTATAGAGGAGCAAAACTGATATTTTGTAGGAAAACATTGTTTGGAATTCTGTTAAACTTTGAAAATATTGCTGAATTTAATCTTTTGAGGTGTGATAGCTAGAATCTTAGGGTTCTGCGACATGCCGGGCCGTAATAGTTTGTCTTTTCTCTGTTGTGTGAATAGCTGGGACAGGGTCAGCTTATGCCGTTGCTCGGAACTCTTGTATTTATGTCTATTAATGACAATATACACAAATGCTTGTTCGTATGTTCTCTCAAAAGCTAGAATTTTAGCTCCATCATTAGGTTAACACCGTCGATATTCACTTAAAAGACTGTCAAATGTGCATTTCGTTGTGTGCTTCTTTCTTTGTGCGAATGATTCATTCATTAATGAAAGGTGACATACAGATTTTTTTTCTCTAAGACCCTCACCTTCATTTTATACTGACATTCCTTTTGCTTTTGCCATTCCTGGCTTGACTTCTTGTTGTTCATGTAGAGAGGTTTGTCCAACATTGGGACTTCAGTTTTTGACTGAAATGACTAAAACATCACATAGCAGTTCTGGCTGCGGCTAGGGATTAAAACAGATAGGATAGTGCCCTCCTACTTCCCTTTACATACTCATTAGTTGAATACTCATATAACATTATCGAGGTTACTGATATAAGAATACAAATCAAACATGTACTCAATCTGTTCAGATGCAAATATCCTGCAAAGAAATTAGTGGCAAATTGTAGATGTTCTGGCTTAGTGGCAAAAATCAAAACTTGCATTAATAAAAATGGTTCTTCCTGATGAAGCACTTGTGTCCAAGCTAAAATTTGGCCGGTCAAATTAGCTTGTAGTTTTGAGACTGGTTTTGCTCCCAGAATAAATTTAAGATCAAAAGATAAAGTAACTTTACTTTTTTGGCATCATACCAAGCGGTAGGGAAATCTGGTCAAAGTTAGTTATGGTAACCCTCCCTTAGTTCTTGTTCTTCCTTTGACTTTGTTCTTATTCACTTGGAAATTATATTCTGTTGGCTTCTGCACATCATAGCTGCATTACTTGTATGTGTAGATTAAGGGTATTTTAAATTCGGTGTAGAACAAAAGTAGTGTTGTATCCCATGCACATTTTCCTTATCACCCATATCAATCATTTGATGGGTGTTGCTAACTTGTTTTGTGCTACTTATTTCTATTTTATTAACCTCCCAAGTTATAACTAGCAATCTGGTATGCACTCTTCTAAGATGTACGATCTGCTGACTTTAAATCTGATTAGCTTATCATCTTCTGCATTCTTGTGCCAGGTTTCCCTATACTTGGGATAGAATGGCAGAAAATGGAGAATCCTGATCTCCGTAAGGCAATGGGGATGAAATCAGACCAAAAGGGTGTTCGTATCAGAAGGATTGAGCCAACTGCTTCTGAATCCGGATGCATGCAACCTTCTGATATTATTCTTAGCTTCGATGGCATTGACATTGCCAATGATGGCACAGGTTTGTGATATCTTTACACAACTATCTCTTATTTCCACTGTTTTTTGCTACGGTAGATGTCTGACATGATTTGTACTTCTATGTACTCCCTCTGTTGCACAATGTAAGCATTTTTAGCAAACTAAACTAGCTTGCTAAAAAGGCTTACATTGTGGAACAGAGGTAGTACTTGTTATGATCATGCATTCTTATTACTCCATGATACATTCGATTAAAATAGACCGTTTCATGGTTCCCACTTCCCAAACAAATCCAGCTTACCAGCGAAGAAAAAAAATGTTTCTACTTGCTTACTTTTCCTTGTATTGGCATCCAGTTCCATTCAGGCATGGAGAGCGCATTGGCTTCAGCTACCTAGTTTCGCAGAAGTATACTGGCGAGAAGGCACATGTCAAACTTCTCCGCAATTCGAAAATTCATGAATTTAACATAAAGCTAGCAATCCACAAAAAACTCATTCCAGCTCATATAAAGGGCAGGCCACCGTCATACTACATTGTTGCTGGCTTTGTTTTCATGGTGGTATCTGTTCCATATCTTCGATCTGAGGTATGTTATCTTCTTCCTCTGTCCTCTAGCCCTACGCACAAAATAGTAATCAAAATATGACATTGTTGCAGCTTGGGAAAGCTTGTTTGTGGTAGTATTATGACAGGCATTATCACGGGCCTTCTAAATTATTCAATAGCTGGCAATAAAGTATCTTTAGCAGTAAACTTGAATGGAAATAATGCTTTACAGAAGACGCTCTTAACTCTTTGAAAGTTACCATCTCTTCCGTGTTAAAGATAAATTTAAAAATATGTACTTGCTTATTCTGTAGTTGTGATGAGCCCTGACAACTGTTTGGGTCATCAACCTATTTTCTAATCTATGTGTTCAAGAAAAAACTATTTTCCACTGTAATGATTTGCCATCTATGCTTGTCATGCTTTGGCAAACAGTGTACAAAATATTGTTACCTGAATGACATGTTTGAAATGTGGTCTCTATGTTGATTGAATGCGGTTGAGAGGACCATATTTTGAATGTTTAAGGTATGCTAATATTGTCTATTTGTTGTCATCCATAATGGTGCCTGAATCCTTCTTCTGATATATTTCCCCCTTAATTTATGCCATCCATAAAAGTTGAGGTAGTAATTTTCATCATAAAATGACTGGAATGCTTAATGAACAGTACGGAAAAGACTACGAATTTGATGCCCCTGTCAAGTTGTTGGACAAGCATTTACATGCAATGGCGCAATCACCTGATGAGCAACTTGTGGTGGTGTCGCAGGTGTGCAGTCGTTTAGTTTTTTTTCTGTTAACTGGCTATGCAAGTCTTTTGAGGTATTTGGTACAGCTCATCCATCTTTCGTTGCTTTGATGACTTTATAGGTGCTTGTGGCAGATATCAATATAGGTTATGAAGAACTTGTCAATACTCAGGTAGTTATTGATGGCCTTTATAAAGATTGTGCTAGTTTCAAGCTACAAATGTTTTTGTCTACATATGTAGTTCTGAAATAAAGCTGTGTCTCTATCTCACAGGATCTTTTTATTATTTTCCTGTTGCATCAACTAAACATATTGCAACCTTTTATTTTCTTTATGCATGCCGGTCAAACTCAACTTTTACCATTGATGTAATTGTAACTTGTGAGCATTAAGTTTGGACATGAGAAAATGTTTTGAACATGTTGTCAAAAGTACTTACAAGTTAGCAGTCACAGTAGTATGTTGATTGAGAAAACATAGTTTGATATTAATGATCAAGGAAAACATTACAAAACAATCAGATAGAAACCGAACGGAGAATAAACAAACTTAAAAGTATGTTAAGACCACCAAGTAAAAGGAACCCCATTCTTTTTGAACTGGAAGGATGACTTAATCTATTTTGGACGTCAAATATCCTCATTGGTACTAAGTTTCGTTACCTTATAGATATTCTTAAATTTATATGTGATTCCCCAAGACACATAGTACAATTAACATTCTCTGTTTTTGAGAGCGCATAATATTTGCCCCTTTTGGATTTTTATCATCTGCCTTTGTGCTGTCATTATAGGTTCGTGCGTTCAATGGCAAACCAGTAAATAATCTAAAGCAGTTGGCGACCATGGTCGAAGATTGCAACGATGAGTTCTTGAAGTTTGACATGGATTACGATCAGGTAGTGAAATTGCCATCTCTTTGTTTAATTCTGGTGAATGTTAAGCACTTGGTAGTTAGTAAAAATACCCTTGGATGATCTGGCAGGTTGTTGTTCTCCAGACAAAAACTGCAAAGGCTGCTACTCAGGACATTCTAGCAACACACTGTATACCTTCAGCGATGTCGGATGACCTGAAGGCCTGAGTAAAGCAAGGCGTTGGCTGGTACTACTGCTATATCCAATAAGGTTGCATGCCAACTCCCCGAGAAACCCCTTCAGGCAATCATTGCTGCTGAAATTTTTGACATGGAAGAGCAGTCCGGGGTCCCGCGCTCTTAGTGTGGCTCTAGAGAAAGCGAGGGTGGCAAATGAGTTGGAAGTAGTCAGATATGCAGCACCGACCAATCGAGAAAATGTAGAATAGCGAATGATCAAAAGTTTTGCTCTCATTTGATTTATTGAGTCAATATCAACAGAACTCATCGTGAATCCTTGCTTTTGCATACCCACATTGTTGAGTTTGGTTCGATTCACTTTAAAGGTCTGCTGTTTTTGCTCGAGTGGGCGACACTTTTCTGTACGAGTTATTTGCTTTTCTGGAGAGCTCAGGTGTCTTTTCTACCGAAGTTTTGGTTTTGCTTTGATTTGCTGGGTTCCTTTTGGTCCCTTGAGCTGCAGTGGTTGTTATACTCGGTGCCGTTAAAGCGAGTCTGTCTTTGAGTTCAAGGGAAGCAGGTGTGGTCTGCAGTGTTGAATCCTTCACGTTTGTTGATACATGGAAACGAAAACGAGTGTGTGTTGAATGTGCTAGACAGTAACATCTTGAACCCATGCCACATTTTGCTAGAAACCAACCTGTTGCCTATCTTGATGACATGACTTTAGGTCGCAGTGCCAGCCAAGTCGAGCAAGGCAGAATTAGAATTGCTAGATCTGACGTCGTAGATTTGTTCATGGACAACCCAGATGGTGGCGCTTGACAACCTCCATGCACGGCGTACAGTTGGTGCGACTAGGGGCCTGTTTGGTTACTCGCATGCATTTTGGCCATTTTGCATCCGTGACCCAACTCAGCCTGGCCCTGAAGAGATGAGGCCTGAGCCAACATCTGCAGTCCGTTTGGATGCCAAAAATGTTCTGGCCTGTCCTGTTTGGCTGGCTGCAAATTTCGTAGCACACGCTGTTTGGTCGACTGTATGTTGCAATTAGCTTGTAAAGCACGACGTTTGGTTACGTGCGGCTAGACTTGTACTGTCACCACTTCTTTGAGTGGTGAACTTACCAGCATAGGTGAACTCAAACTGAAAAACTACTTGGAGGCGGCAGGGCCACGGGGAAGGAGAAGGGAAGGGTGAAACGAGGGTGTCCGACACACTTGGAGGTAGTGGGACGAGCATAGACTCCGAATTACAGTCTGACACACGCACATCAGCATGTTGGATACCTATTATTTTTGCCTACTGAATTAGACACTCACCAACTTTCGAAAGAGGCACAATTTTTCCTAACTTAATTGGGATAAACACCACGATGGACAACGCAAAAAACCACGTGACGACCGGATGCATGATCACCGCATTTCGGGCGGCGGCGGCGAGATCTCGGCAAGCCTCTGGAGCAGCAAGGCGTTCCACATGTCGACGGGTCCCGGCAGGCACCAGTGCAGGCAGTCGCTGCCGTTCCTGTTCCACCTGCTGTCGAAGTGCGCGCCGGGGTGGCCGTCGGCGCGCATCATCATGGCCCTGGTCACGTCCAGCACCCCGAACCTCTTCTCGCTCCTCACCCGCCTCACCTCCTCGCTCTGCACCCTCCGCAGCTCCCACCCGATGCTCCCCATGTTCACCTCCGACTCCTCCAGCGGCGCCTTCCTGTCGCAGGACCCGCCGCTGAACCAGGAGCCGTGCTCGAAGTGGTCCGGCGAGTAGGTGCGCAGGAACGTAACGAGGCTGCTCTTGCAGTCCCGGCACCGCGCGATGCCCTCCACCGCCGCCCTCACCACGCGGCGCATGGCGTAGGGATGCCGTAGTCGGTGAGGTTCGCGTCCCGGCCGCAGTTGACGCAGCCGACGCGGCGCCCTCCCTCCCAGAGGTAGTTGACGCGGAAGAACCAGTTGCCGCCGGAGATGACGGCGTAGTCCAGGCCCGGCAGCCGGCTTGTCCACTCGGCGCCGAGCCTGTCGAGGTGGATGTCGAAGGAGGAGGTGAGCTTCCCGTCGGGGCCGGCGACGGGCACCGCGTGCGCGTAGTACTCCGTCCACATCACCGAGAGCGTGAAGTCGTGCGCCGGGAAGTGCCACGTCCCGAACCTGTCGGCCGCGTCCGTGTGCACCTCCGTCGGCGTCTCGGCCTGGGACAGGAGGCAGAGCAGGGAGTCCATCTGGTTGCGCGCCAGCGAGTCGCCGATGAAGGCGAGCCGCTTCCCGCGGACGACGTCGAGGAACCGCTCCGGCACGAACCGCGGCAGCTCGCACCCGTCCGGCTGCCAGCGCCAGTAGAGGTGGCCGGGATCCTTGCCGAACTTCTGGCAGTTCTTGAAGTCCGGCAGCATAGGGCACGTCACGTTGGTGTACACCGGGCCATTCGGATCCCTCACCCATTTCCCGATGGAAATGTCGCATTTCTGCTCAAGCTGCACGCCTGCCACACCCAAGCATCAAATAGTATATAAGTTTTATTTCCATAAGGAAGAAGTAGATAGAGTTAGTTAATTATGTCAAACACTGAATTTAAAACATGTGCTGATCCATCGGACGTGTATAACTAGCTTGGCAACATCGACACTTCGACACTGTATCCATCTGAGTCAGTTTAGGCCCCGTTTGGGAGCTCTGTATTTTTGAATTATTCCGAGAATATTTTGGTTTCCTGAAATATTGAAGTATCAAATACTTTGAGGTGTTTGGCTATAAGCAAAACTGTAGTTTTTATATACTTCAGTACGTAGGAAACTACACAATTTTTGAAGTATATGAAAAAGAGGGCTGGACCTCTTTTTCCAATACTGAAGTTTTAGGTCGCTAGGCACAGTAATAGTGTGCAATGCGCTTACTTGGACCAGAATTTGTTCACGAGCTGTGCTTGGTGCAACAGCAGCAGCTGATGAGTTCGCCGATGGCAGGGAGATGTCTACCGGCGTGCTCTGTTCAGGTGCCACATTGTTGTCTGCAGGGCCTGTCGTCGGTTCATCCCATTGATCTTCGACATGTTCTGGTAGCCTCTGCGTCAGCGCCTCGCTGGTCGACGTCGTCGTCCCGACGGTTAAGCTGCTGGAAGAGTAGAGGATGGAGAAGGCGAAGACGGCGGAGAACACCAGAAGGAGGAGCAGCGAGGACTTGATGTTCCTCCGCACCACGACGCTCCACTCGCTGCCGCTGCTGCTCCTCTGCAGCGATCGCGGGCTGGCCGAGGAAGGAGGAGAGGGAGGAAGTGGCGCCATGATCGAAGGTTTCTCACTACAAACTTTCTTCAGGTAGATACCAACACAACACAAGGCTAGTCAGGGACTCAGGGTACGTACTAGGCTGGCGGCCAGCAGCTTTTGAAGGGTTTGTTTTCGAAGAAGGCTTGTCGCAAACTCACAATACTAGGTTGGTCAGCTGATGCAGGAATTTATTGTTGTTTGGTCACTGGTTAATTTCACATCTGGTGAGACTAGCTAGCACTCGATCGGGAGTTTGTTAGAGCTGTCGGGGTAGTCACGCTAGCTAGCAGCTCACCAAACTGCATTCTTGGGTTATTTTGTTTTGAGTGCTCTCACCTGCTTGGGCATTTCGATTTTGTTAGCTTGGCGTATGAAGTGTGCTGCCGGACTATAGGCCGAAGGCATGCAGTTTCACCAGCCATACGTGTACTCGTCACCGGAAAAAAGCGTTCCAAAATGTTTGATACAGAAGTGACAGATGGACGGCACCTGGCAGTGATGGTTGGCCAACACTCAGTTCTAATGTCAGGTGTCTTATGTTTTATGCTTTTGGGTGGATCCTCAGCTTTTGCGTGTCAGCAGGAATGTCCAAATTACAGCTTCGTCTGCTATTTCATGGGCAATTTAAATTAACTCTCCCACTGAATCTAATTTTCTATGTTTGTGTGTTTATCAAATATTGGACATGTTTACGTCGTGCTGTTGAGCCGGAGGCTCTAAGGGCTGGTGCTGACGTCCTTCAGCAAAACGCGCTGGATGCGACTGCGGCGACATCAACTTCTCATCCTCCTGTAGTCCTATGTTGTTAGCACCCTCGCCTGCCTACCCGTTGTTGGGCCGCTATGTCGGGCTGGCACCGATGGGCCGAGCCCAGGGTCTAGCGCTGCTACTTATACACGGCAGGAGGCCATCGAAGAACCATCCAAGTTGGATCGGGCGAAACGGCAACGACACGGCGGCGGCTTCCTCTCCCACCTGCTCTGAACCCTACCTCACTTTCCTGCTTCTTCCTTTGCACAATTGTGCTTGTATACAGAGATTGCTACTCGTTGTAATCGAATCCAGTACTTGTGTGTGATCAAACAGAGAGATCCCCAGAGTAGTTAACATATGGTATCAGAGCCAGCCCATCACCCTTCCTGAATTTTCCCCCAAATTTTCTCACCAATTTTCCCCCGTCCACACCTTCGATCCACCATGGAACCCGCCACGATGGCTGATCTCAAGGATCTACTCACGGAGTTTCGCAGTGAGATCAAGCAATTGATCAAGCAATCGATCAGGCAGTCGATCGCCGAGGCTTTCGGTACCTGGAAGCTGGCGGTCGAAGCGCAGGCCTCGGGTCTGCAAGTGGAGGTGGACTTGCTCCAGCAGCATGTCTGCCGCGACAAGGGCGACGACGCGGAGGAGGCGTCCCCGATGGATCCACTCGATCCGTCGGTGCTGCAGGCCAGCACAACGCCGATCCCCACCGCCGAGGAGCCACCCGCGTTCTACCCTGTGGCGCCATCGACCTGTTCGACGGAATGTCCAATCTGCGACACGGCTGGTCTCACCCTAGCAGCGGCACGGACGTTGCCCACAGCCACCGTTGACTTCACCTCCATGCCCGCTGCTGCTGCTGCAGGCCACGGAAAGCTCGACTGCAGGCCCGTCATTGGTGCTGCATCCACGGCTGAGCGGTCACTGGTCACTGGTGTTGTTCCCAACGACACCACCACAGTGGTGCACGAGCTCTGTTCGGCAGAAGTCGTCACCATGCTGTCACCCATGCCTGCAACCACGACGCCGACCCTGTTGTGCACATTCCCGTCGGAATGCATCACCGGCCGTGGCCATGGACGGCTGCTATGACCCAGGCCGTGGCCATCGTTTCGGGCCGGCCAGCTTATTGCTACAGAAAAGCGACCCAGGCCGTGGCCATCATTCAGGGAGATCAACGGCTGTGAGTCTCCAAATAATTACGTGGAGAAGATGTTCCGCCAGTGCAGTTCCGACAGTTTCCGGCCAGAAGGTTGTGTTGTTATAGCGTTACAAATTTCAGACTTCTGTGGTAATCTCATTCCCTCTACCGGCTACATCATGACCCATGACTTGTGCAATCCTAGTAATTGGAAATGCTTGAATATTGTGCTCCTAATTCTCGAATATGGAGGGTCTGCTAGTGATTCGGTTCTGTCAGCTCACACTGATCATGCTACTCTTGCTTGGCTTTCATGCACTATCTCTGGGTTCCATTTGCGAGTCATGGTCAGAAACCTTGAACTGAAGCTATTGTCAAATGGTCCTACACCTGAAGCTTTTGTCAACTGTGCAATTTATGATGCTACTTATGGGCTTGGGAATTTTGTCACTGTAGTACAGATGCAAGTACCAGAGCAAGATGTCTATCGGTATATGGCTCTATCGCTAGTTCAAGGATTATTTTTATTGGCTGCTCCAACCATAAGCTCATGTATCCTTGTTCTGTCCTTGAGTAATATGCTGGCTGATTGGCATCTCCAGAAACAGATCATATTGACTCGCACATCTACTGCTTGTATCACTGAATGGATATTGACACCATGGGATCCCGGACAGGAAGTAGTTCTCTCTGACTTCCTGACAGTTTCATGTTCCCAAGCTGTTCATGATACTTATCTCAAGAAACTGATGTTCCAAAGTCTGAAGGTTTTTGGATCCAATGGCTCTGTGTTTCTTTCATCTGGCAAGCGCTACGACAAGCCAACTTACACAACTCCTGAATGTGGTAACATTGTTTGTCTTCTGGATATAGATAATATTTCCGTGGAGGGATATTCACTGAATAATGATGTGATGCCCTGTTTTTATTGCGGCCCACTGTCAATTAAGGAAACCAGGCTATACGCTACTAAAGGTACTATTCCCATCTCTGATAAACTGCAGGAACCATATTGGGAGTTGTCAACAGTAGCTTTGACGATGATGGGGTGTCTCTATGATGAGTGCAGTCATCTGTTGAATCGAGTGTTGAATCCAACCAATGCTAGAAAACAATGGCATATTAACCATGTTGATTTTGATCATAAGATCAGCTTCCGTTTATCTGGTTTGGTTGGCATATGCACTATCACGACAGGCAATATTTCTAAGCACCTGCTCCGTCAAGCTGTTTTTGGATTTCAGTTGAAGGTCAATGTTTCAACACTGAAATGGATTCTGAGTGGTTTTTGTCCTAGCTATTTGGGTTTTAGCTCTAAAGGGCAGGGCACACGCAACCTGTCACTGCCTGTACCAGTCCATTGGTCAATTGGCCCTTGTTATTTAGCTTGGATATCTGAACAGGAAAATAAAATTGCTCATGTGGTGGTTGTCAAGCAATATTACGAGCCAAATTGGAAGTTTGTACACTCTGCAATTGATCAACCAACTTTTATCATTCCTATTCTTCCTATTCAGTCTGGTTCTCTGAAAGACATGGAACTATGGTGGTTTACAACAGCTATCTTGACTGAAGTCGTGAGCATGTTCAGCGCTGAAATTTCTATGCAACTGGATGTTGCTTGTCCAGTCAAGTCAATTTTGATGTTAACTCATGCATATCAGCTTCGTATTCTGGCACCAACTAAGTTCAGTTTGGCTTGGAGCAACTTGAACAACCATGCAGAACAATGGGACAGTGCTCTTGACTGCTTATTCAATGCCATCAAGCAGTTCAGTTCAGGTCCGGTGCTACACATGCAGCAGCTAAGGTCGTTTAGCGTATCAGAGGGAGTGGTGAACTTAGTCGGTGGTTGGCCAACAATCTTTGGCGTGCATATCAGCTCTGGTTGGTCGCATGGACGGTGGATGTCATCCGAGCAGCCTTCTCCGACCAAGTCCATATAAGCCATGACTACTACATTGCCTTCATCAACCGGATTCCGGCCGACTCGTACAACTACCGCAATCAAGCACTTTACTTCGACACAGTCAGCACTGACCTCATCTACTACCGTGAAGACATCCATGGCTACCCCAGCAAGAGCAAGGAACTTCATGTGCCATGGGATCCAGGCAAGCTAGTACTTCGCTATCACCGGAAGCTTCGGCTTGAGGACAAGCCGAGCTTTAAGGGGGGAGGGGTGTTAGCACCCTCGCCTGCGTACCCGTTGTTGGGCCGCTATGTCGGGCTGGCACCGATGGGCCGAGCCAGGGTCTAGCGCTGCTACTTATACATGGCAGGAGGCCATCGAAGAACCATCCAAGTTGGATCAGGCGAAACGGCAACGACACGGCGGCGGCTTCCTCTCCCACCTGCTCTGAACCCTACCTCCCTTTCCTGCTTCTTCCTTTGCACAATTGTGCTTGTATCCAGAGATTGCTACTCGTTGTAATCGAATCCAGTACTTGTGTGTGATCAAACAGAGAGATCCCATAGAGTAGTTAACATACTCCCTCCATCCTCGAATAAGTGGACGTTTAGCATTCAAATTTTTCCACAAAAGAGTGTACTTCTACCTTCCCAATGCACTTAAAAGTAGATAATAATGCTTCTCTCATCGCACGGAAATCAAGCCCAATAACATTCAACACATGGTCTCCTTTTTTTCTACATGCACTTAGCTCATTGGAGGTGGGATAATTAAAGAGGAGAGAGATGGCGGCTTGCATTTTCCCAATGCATTTTCTACTACTCTCCATAATTTGTCTTAAAATTTCTAGATGTCCACTTATTTGAGGACGGAGGAAGTATGTTGGGTGTGCCAGATCAGCACAAGAGGAGGATGAAACCCAAGATGATGATGGGGAGATCAAAACTGATTTCTTTCTAGCTTGTCATGCTGGGACTGGGAGAACGAAGATGCATGATAGTTGACCTCAAGAAAAAAAAAAGATGCATGATAGCGACTGAAACTTTCTTGACACAATGCATTGATGGGGAGTTGTTAGCATGGAACCACCACATTACCAGCATAAGTTCGGAAAACCACCACTTTGAGTTCAGATCACACAAAACCACCGCTCTATGCGAGATTTTTTGCAATGTGCACTAAATGTCAATTGATCACGAATTGACGTGATTTCTACAGTGGGACCCATGTCATTTGATGACGTGGCAGAGAGAGACACCGCGCGGACGCGCGCGTTGACCGCCGTTAACGGACAGGGGTGGGTCCCACTCTCAGCGGCCGAAGCGCACGGTCTTGGCTCGATCTAGATTTTCTCCCCCTCCTCGCTCAGTCCCAGCTCGAGCGACTCCGCCGCCTCCGCCCCCGCCGCCGCATAGCCATCTCCGCCAGCCCTCTGGATGTGTATGCCTCCGCCGGCCGTCGCCGCCATGCCTAGCTGGCCCGACGGTGAATCTTCGAGCACGAACTACCTCGGGGTACGTTTCAAATTTCTAGGGTTTGGCTTGGAGCATTTGGGAGTTTTCAATTTGGTTCAATTTCGTTGATGATTTGGTACTTTCTTGCTATTCATGCTCGTGCAGCACTACACCGATGCGGATTATGCTCCAGACACCTGTGACGACCCCCAATTCCACGGCATTGCCGTGGGTTGCACCGAGTTGTGTCGCGTGCACAATCTGGAGCCGCGCAAGTGCGTGGCATTTGAAGGGACGGACATAGGCCGCAGGTTCTACATGTGCTCAGTTCAGAACGTAGGTGCATTTCTCGTGCTCGATTCGGTGTACTGAAGTGCTTTATTTTAGTGCAGTATTGTGAGTAATCTGAAGTAAATCAGGAGTGTTAGTTAGATAGATTGCTATGTTCAAATGATTACTTGAACTATAGTGTTACCATTAACTATGAATCAGCAGTGTTGGATAGATTGTTGGAAGAAAATGTGCTAAGTTAGTGCTTAAGTCAAATGTGCTTAAGTTAGTGAGTAAGCTGGGCGTTGGAGCTTTTGGTCATCTACGGTGTTTAAAACTGTCGTTTTTTGTTATGTCTATTCTTTTTTCCCTCTTGAACATTAGCACTAGGACGTGAGGGATTTCTAAGTTTGTACAAATTGCCTAAGGGGCGTAAACCCGACGAACTTACGTTGTTGTTCCGTTATCTCTTGATAGTGGAACCTGGCCCTTTTACGACGGTTGTATGGAACAAATGTGTCTTATGTTTTAAACAATAGAAAGGATTTGTCATTTCACTGAGTTAGTATAGATGGCAAGTGAATGAGTGATGGAGTCCAAACCAAATACTTATCAGGTTAGATGCTTCCATGTGTGTGTTGGTCCAAACCGGAAAAATAGCTGCTTCAAACCGGGAAATCAAATCGGTCCAAACCGAATACTAATTGAGTAAAAATGAAGGGCGTATAAAGACCATCACCATCATAACCTATCCAAACAGGTATAAAAAAAATCATGGCCTATTGGTATTAAAAAAATCAGATATCAATTGGATGCCAAAAGATCCGGAATGCCACTCTTTTTTTGGTCGACGCCACGTGGAAGGGACAAGAGGGATCAGCTTTGCTAGGCGCAACCTTGTCCACCATGCCAGTAAACCCTTCAACGGCGGGCTGGGTGAGCTGCCATACGGCGTGTCTTGACGACGCAGTCCCTGTCATGTTTCTTACGCGCTTGATGCTTCCACACATGGGACTCGTGCTCGTCATCATACAGAGAGTTGTCCGACTCGGCAACTGCGGAAACATGTGTGAGGAATTTTTTTTTTGCCACCCAACGACGCGGCACAACCAGTCCAGCAACCCAGCATAATTTCTTTTGCCGTGGTGTGTCTTGACTACATCCTTTGCGATTTGCGTCAGCACGTCAACAAGCACATGAGGGACATCATCATCTTTATACTTGACTTGTATAGATTTGAGGTACTTACACCCGTGGAATGCCGCACCGCACCAACTGGAAGCTGATTCACCCCTACAAAACCCAGTGGTCTGTTTGCAAGGACACCAGAAACATGTATAAGATGATGGCATATAACTGCAGGTCATGAATATTATTTCCATTTCAAATAAATAAATAAAATAGGTAGCAAATGCATGGTACATCACCTTGCAATCTTGCAGCACAAATCTCTCAAGATTTGAGACGTTCTCTAAGACGTATCTAAACACTTGGCATCTATCTCCAATATCACATTCTATCAAGATTAAGGTCCTGAGGTTATGGAACTCGTGGAAAATTTCAGGCCCCTCTTCGAGCAGTCCCTGAATAAAATTCAGAACCCATAAGAATAACCTAGAGCTAGGTGCGTTACAAAACAAATTGAGCTGTGATGGGGATGCATGACAGGAAGCCAAGGATGGCTGTAGGGGCTTGACTGACGTACCTCCGTGGTAAAACTCCGGAGTTCCAAAACAGTGGCGTTGCGCATGGATTTCATGAAACGGCGTTGGCAGGTATAGTACTCATCTGTATATGTGATGGATGCCACGACAAGGGAATGCAACTCATCTTCAATGTCCGGCAGGTAGACCTTTTCGAGATGCAGTGAAACAAGGGCAGGAACGGCGAGGGTGTGTAGAAACCTCCAGCTGTTGTAACTGCCGTGGAGACCCTGGATGTGCAGTCTCTTGAGAGAGCTAGAGGCGATGCGTCCTTGGAACTTGCAGTCGTACCGCAGTCGACGAGGCTCAGTTCTTCCAGGAGTGGGCACTCGAATCCGAGTTCCTTCACGAATTCTTCCGACAGGGTCAATCCGGAAAGGTGCAGCGTCCTTAGACTGCCAGTGACGGAGAGGGCGCCGGCGCCGCCGGAGGCCAAGTCGAAGGAAAACAGCAGGTCGTCGTAGTGAGTTATGCCGTCGTAGGCCACGCGGAGCTCCGCGGGATGGCGCGCTAGGCCGCGGCGTACCCACCGGTGCAGGTCCGTATGCAGATCCCGGTCGACGACGTGCAGCCGACACGCGTCGATGGGCGTCGACACGCCGTGGAAGAGTAGCAGGGCGTCGGCGAAGTCCTGGAAGCCGCGCCGCCGCTTGGTCTCCCTGACGAGCCTCTCCTTGTGCGCGTTGGTGTACGCCTGCCAGTCCGCTTCGAAAGTGTCATCGTCGTAGGGGGGCAGCACCTCCGGCGGTTCGTCCAGGAGGAATTCCCGCTGGTCGACGTCGAGGCACGGCACGGAGCGCCAGAGGTATCTCCACCGCCGTGACAGCAGGCAGGTCTGGACCACCTGCCGGGAGCGGAGGGACGACAGCACGCTGTGCAGCAGGCAGTCTGGAAGATCGCTAAGCCGGTCGCGGAAGGCGGCGGGCACCGTCTCCATGGAGCACTACTACGCACGATCCGATCGGCCTGGTAGAAATTCCGTTAATTATTATGGCCTATGGGAGCAGTTAGGTCACAGATATACCCCTGGTTTTTTTTTTTTGCATGGGATATATAACCCTGGTTTAGAGATGCATTAGGTAGACGTGCCAAGTAGTATACTACATGATTTCCAGAGCTAGCTGTAAGGCAAGTCCTGATGTCCAGAAGGGACTTGTAAATAGGTCGTGCCAACAAGCACCATGGTTGGTGGTACCTATCTAATGCTCGTCTCTTCACGTTCGATCTCCTTGCTACAGGCATGCCACCACTCGATCACAACGCTCGCCGGCTTCATCCGCTGGCAGCTACCATCTGCATGAGTATGTCGTTGAACGTGTCGACCGGTCCCGGCGCGCACCAGTGCAGGCAGTCGTTGTACACCGTATCCGGCATCAGTGCCAACGCGTCCTTCATGATGTAGGCGCCCGGGTGCCCGTCGGGCCGCATGGACGCCAGCCTCGTCACGTCCAGCACCTCGAACCGTAGGTCCCATCGCCGCCTCTGCGCCGCCGCCGCTGCCGCCTCTTCCAGGACGACCTTCCTCAGCTCGGCCTCCGTGCTCGACACCTCCGCCTCCCACTCCTCGTACGGCTTCGCCCGCGAGCACGCGTCGCGGTGGTTCCAGGCGTACCTGGCGTCGAAGTGGGACGGCGCGATCGTGGACACCACCACGAGCTTGTCGCCGCTCGACTTGGCATTGATGTACTCCAGCGTCCGCCGCATCACCTTGCGGTACACGCCGAGGTAGCCGCCGCCGATGTCGGTTGTGTTCACGTCCGGACGTGAGAACACGCCGGTGATCACGCCGTCGTCGTAGTAGACGGCCGGGTGCGGGAACCAGTGCCCCGCCGAGATGACCATGACGTCCATGGCGTCCACGTCCGCCGTCCACGGTTCGGTGAGCGCGTCCAGGATCACCGTGTCCCCCTTCACGCCGTACTCCTCCGAATGTCCCTCGGAGCGCACCAGGAACGGCGACCAGTACGTGGAGATGTTGAAGTTGTGCGGCGCCGGGAAGACCCACCGCCAGAACTTGCGCCCCATGCGCTCCTCGTACCGGTGCGTCGTCTCGGGCCACGACACCGTGGAGAGGAAGCAGACGAGGGACTCGGCCTGGTTGCGCGCCGTGGAGTCGCCCACGAACGCAAGGTGTTTGCCACGGAGTACCCGAGGAACTCCGTCGGGTCGAGCGCCGGAGGTTGCAGCCCGCCGGCTGCCACCTCCAGTGCAGGTACCCGTTGTCCGGCTTGCCATTGATGACGCACTTCTCCGTGCTCTTCATATCGCACTTCTCGCTGTCGTACCGCGGGCCGGCAACGGTGTCATCCCACACCCACTTCCCGTCGCCGTAGTCGCATTGCAGCCCAACTGGCCAAATGTTGATCAAGGATGAAACAAACGGAAACCAGCGTAGATTGTAATCAAGCCACATGCATACACAATTACACAGTGAGACATGTATATATGTAATTGGTAGCTTACCTTGAGTAGGTGGAACTGGACGAGGATGGGGCGTGCCTGTACCATGTGCTTGGAGATTGGTATACGAGATTGAAGATGGAGCGGAGTAGAGGAGGATGTAAACGAGAGGCGATATGAACAAAACACAGAGCGCGCAGATCTGGGCCTCCTTATTGGAGAGGGAGCAATGGCGATAACTTACTGCTTCTTGTGTTTCTCCCATTGGAAGATCACGATGCAGACTTTCTAGTTCGTAGGAACCGGCCGGGATGTGTAAGAGCTGAATAGCCGAAAGAGCAAATGCAGGTATAAATTGGAATCCATGTACCGGTATATGTAGGAGTTTGAGCACCAAATTGTATCGTTGCAAAGCTAGGAGTCAACGCCAACAAATTATATATCGCCCAACGAATAAGATTCTTGTAAGACAGTTCAGCCCACTGAGGATTCCTCCAATGCATTATCTCTTGGCGCACGATCCCACGCAGTGTTATATTTTAAGAAACGACAATTCCAATTCCAATACATTGTTTTCCTCAAAAATGGGCGACATATGAGGGTCATTTTGGCCGACAAAATGTTGAATGCGGAAATATGTTGAAAACTGAAGACCCGGATGGACATGTCCGGGTAGGAGTCAGATTCAGAGAGCACACATACGTGGAGCAACATTCAAACATGATGTGATGGCGCAAAGGTAAGAAGATTGTAGAAGCACGTCAGATTTTTAAACATAAGAAGCACGTCAGATTGTACCGGATCCTTAAGTATTTTTCTACGAGGAAGGTACGACAAAGACATAAGTGGAATCTGGCACATATCTAGAAGACCAAGAATAGACCGACTCTCACACGAATTGGCGGATCTACTCTAACACGGAAGTAAGGTTGACTCCGACCTGGAGGAAACTAGGGTGCTTGCAGCTCGGTTCGAGCACGAAACCGGAGACATGCCTAGTCTAGGGTGGAAATTGTACTTAACTTGCACGGCCAAACCAACAGCCATATATAATGTATATAATGTAAGGAGGATGGCTGATCGTGAACTAAGAACACAACAATCGAATCTATCCATATATGTACTTTTTAACTCATAAATGTTGAAAAAATTCTGATAAATCGTAAACGTTATGTTTTGTAGTATGTGAAAATTTCAACTCATCTGGATGTATTAGTTTGTGAGATAACAAAATTTTATATATTTGAGCTCAAAAGTCTATTTAATCCCAAACCACACATCTAAATTGTATCGTTGCAAAACTACGAGTCAACGCCAACAATTATATGTCGCCCAACGAATAAGATTCTTGTAATACAGTTGGTTACATAACAGCCCACTGAGGATTTCTCCAATGCGTTATCTCTTGGCGTACGATCCCATCAGAGTGTTATATTTTAAGAAACGACAATTCCAATACATTGTTAGGGCACAAATGAGGGTCATTTTGGACGACTGTCTGTTGAATGCGGAAATATGTTGAAAACTTAAGACCCGGATGGACGTGTCCGGGTAGGAGTCAGATTCAGTTTGGACACATACATGGAGTAACATTCAAACATGATGTGATGGCACAAAGATAGGAAAGATTGTAGAAGCGCGTTAAATAGTACCGGATCCTCAAGTATTCCTCTGCGAGGAAGGTACGACAAAGACATATCTACAAGACAAAGGTGAGACTGACTCCGACACCAAGATTTGGCGGGATCTACTCTAACACGGAAGTAAGGTTGACTCCGGCCTGGAGGAAACTAGGGCTCTTGCAGCTCAGTTCCAGCACGAAACCGGAGACCTGCCTAGTCTAGGGTAGAAATTGTACTCGGTTTATTCTATAACTTGCACGGCAAAACCAAACGTAACTGACTATATAATGCAAGGAGGATGGCCGATCGTAAACTAAGAACACAACAATCGAATCTATCACTACATGTACTTATTACCCGAACATTATTCCTGTTTCGGTTATTCGGCGACTTCACAGTACCACGATTTCGCTTGTTGATCTGATCGACAACAGAGTTTGAGACGAGCAAATCGATCTATCTTAGCCCATCATCGCTACAAGCTCTAACGGTGTCGTCCCCCCTCGGGTGAGCAGGGTGTCAGATTGTAAAAGCGCCGACCGGATTGTAGCCCGTATCGCGACTGCGGTGTGCATGACCCTGCTCTCGAGGGTACACAAACAATTATAAGTGTTCAGAAAATTTTGAAAAAATTCTTATAAATCGTAATGTTTTGTTTTGTATTCTGTGAAAATTTCAGCTCATCTGGATGTATTAGTTTGTGAGATAACAAATTAAAAGAGTGAGCCACGATGGCCGGCAACAACTGCGTGGGAAGAGACGCGGGTGGACAGAGCACGTGTACGATGTCCCGCAGCCGAGAGTTGTCCTAGTTTATGTCGGTGTTCCTTTCAAAAAAAAGTTTATGTCGGTGTTGGCAGGTGTACCTGATGCATCGCTAAACAAGGGTATATGACGTAACTGCACCCATAAATATACACCAGTCCGATCAGATCGTGAGTTTTGATCAAGTCTCGATGGAGACGGTGCCCGCCGCCTCCCGTGACCGGCTGAGCGATCTTCCGGACTGCCTGCTCCACAGCGTGCTGTCGTCCCTCCGCTCCCGGCAGGCGGTCCAGACCTGCCTGCTGTCGCGGCGGTGGAGGCACCTGTGGCGCTCCGTGCCGTGCCTCGACGTCGACCAGCGGGACTTCCCCTTGGACGACGAATCGAAGCTGCCCGCCGATGACGCTCCCGCTGCGGACTGGCACGCGTACAACAAGGCGCACGAGGAGAGCCTCGCCAAGCGGCGGCGCAGATTCGAGGACTTCGCCGACGCCGTGCTAGCCGTCAACGGCATGTTTCCCCTCGACGCGTTTCGACTGCACGTCGCCGACCAGGATCTCGGCATGGACATGCACCGGTGGTTACGCCGCGGGCTAGCGCGCCATCCCGCGGAGCTCCTCATCGCCCACGACGGCGTATCATACCAGGAACTGCTGTTTTCCTTGGACTTTGCCTCCGGCGGAGCCGGCGCCCTGTCCGTCACTAGTCGTTTAACGAGGCTGCACCTTTCCAGATTGACCCTATCGGAGAAATTCGCGGAGGAACTCAGATCCGAGTGCCCGGTCCTGGAAGAACTGAAGCTCGTCGGCTGCGAGTACCACCACAATTTCAATGGCCGCATCGCCTGCAGCTCCCTCAAAAAGTTGCACATCGAGGGGTTCTACGGCGGTTATAACAGCTCGTGGTTATTACGGAATCTGGCCGTTCCTGCCCTTGTTTCCTTGAACGTTGACAATATTCACCTGCCAGACATTGAAGATGAGTTGCAGTCCCTTGCCGTTGCATCCATCACATATCATCGCCAGTACTACAGCCCGGTCTACAGTTTCCTAAAATCTATGCACAACGCCAGGGTTTTGAAACTCCAGAGTTTACCCATGAAGGTACGTCAATCCTTTGCTTCCTTTCATCCTCATCACAACTTTATTAAGCACACTCGATCTCTATGTTATTTTCATGGGTATATGGTTCTGAATTTTATTCAGGGACTTCTCCAGAAGGAATCTGGACATTTTCACGAGTTTCATAACCTCAGGACCTTGATCCTGAAAGAATGTGATATTGGACAGAGATGCCAGGTGTTGAGGTACGTCTTAGAGAATGTCTCAAATCTGGAGAGACTTGTGCTGCAAGATTGCAAGGTGATGCATCTTTAGCCAATCATTGTTTATTTATTATTGAAATCGAACTAATATCCATGATCTGCCATCGTGCCATCATCTTATACATGTTTCTGGTTTCTTTGCAAACAGACCTCTGCCTTTTGTAGGGGAGAATCAGCTTCCAGTTGGTGTGGTACAACATTCCACGGGTGTAAAAACCTAAAATCTATACAAGTAAAGTATAAATATGATAGAGTCCCTGAGGTTCTTGTTACTGTGTTGACGCAAATCGCAAAGGATATAGTTAAGACACACCATGGCAAAATAAATTATGCTGGGTGGCTGGACTGGATGCACCACGTCATTGGGTGGAATAATAAATTCGTCACACAAGTTTCCACCGTTGCCGAGTCGGACAATTCTCTATATGACGAGGAGCACGAGCTACATGTGTGGAAGCACCAAGCGCGAAAGAAACATGACAGGGACTGCGCCGTCAAGGCAAACCGTGTATTTTTTAACAAAAATGGCCCTTTTGAGAAACTTCAGCCAAATCTGGCCCCTTCCGAAAACTATATGCAGATATGGCCCCTTGTTCGGCGCCATGAAGGACGGAGCCGAGCTTGCTCGTCTAGGCGCCATAATCGCTGGCGCCGAACGCTTGTGGAACGACGCAGCGGCTAATTGGTCGGCGCCTCGAAGCCTGGCGCCGAACTACGCACATACATATTCACGAACTAGCTGTAGCCTGTAGGATAGATCGATTGATTCCAACTCCCGTACATGGACGCTAGCAGCTAGATCCATTCTCTGGGCGCTTCTAATTGATCTATTGATCCATTTAACCCAGCGCATGCCAATCCTATACATACGGCACTTTTCTCTAAAATTATATCATAGGTGGACATAAAACTATTGAAACGAGTGTTTTTCATCTCTGATTAAACAATTGCATTTGATACTTTAAGAGGCGTAAAAACACCCGCATCCCGAACCGCATGTCGCCCCGCGTGTGGCAGTCTTCGTCGCTGCGTCGGGGAGCCTAGGCGTGGAGGTGTGCAGGGTGCTGACTGACCTATGTTGTCCAGTTCCAACGGTTTCGACGACGGGCGGCCTGGCGGGGCGCCCAGATGCTGGGGCGGCGGCCCTTTCGAGGCGGTGCTTTTGATACTCCGCTTGTGAACTGTCGGGCGATCCCTAGATCTCATGGGATCGAGCAAGAGTGGCGCTTCGGTGTCTCTTGCCTCTTGGGCCCTCGTCTTGGGGTGCTTTGCCTGTCGGGGGACCCTGTTTGGAGTTGGTGGTCGGCGGTGGCGAGTTGCCTCACAATCTTGGCTAATAAAATTCAAACATTAAGTGAAATTCACTTTGGCAATTGTTAGCATATGCGACCAACAAATTTTTTGAAACGTCAAAAGTGTTCGAACAAAACCATGAAAAAAAATGTCTTGTGAAAAACATTATTTAACACCGACTTTTTTTTTTCTTTTTTAGGCACAACACGGATTTCTGGGCATATAAAATTTCAAGATGTTTGCGCGAAATCTATTGTCAATTTTTTTTAATATTTTGAAATGCTCTTGGGTTGACAAAACGCCTCTTTCAATTAACCTATGTTCAAAAAAATTAATCTATACGTGCGTATTTACTATACACGGTGTACTCACAGTACACCGTTTGTCGGAGAAAAACAAACGTAATTTCGAGTGCTAACTGTTTAAAGGTCAATATGTATTTAGCATGCGTATGCAAATTAAGATCAAATAAGTACATGCGTGTACATGTACCGTACCGAGTAGAGATGGAATATGCATAGGACCAATCAAGTACCGTGCAGATTTTCGGCGCCAGATGCCCGGGGCGCCGAACTGTTTCATGTCGGCTCCAATAACCGTGGCGCCGAAATAAAGGGCCAGATTTGCAAATACTTCTCAAACAGGGCCAGACTTAGAGTTAGTACCAGAGAAGGGCCAGTTTAGGTAAAAAATACGCAAACCGTAGGGCGACTCACCTAAGCCGACGGTGAAGTGTTCGTTGGCATGGTGGACAAGGCCGCGCGCATACCAAAGCTGAACCCTTTAGCTAGTTTGTCTCCGTGGCGTGGACCTGAAAAAAGATTGCCTTCCTGGTCTTTTTACATCCAACCTATATTGGAAGTTTATCTCGGTATCAACAGGTTTATTGTGATTTTCTTATGAACATAATGAAATTGGGTTTGCAACGTCAGTACCAAAGCTGAATCCTATATCTAGTGTGTACCCCGTGGCATGTACCTGAAAAAAGATTGTCTTCCTCATCTTTTTACATCCAACCTATATTTGAAGCTTTTCTTTCGGTACCAAGAGGTCGATTGTGATTTTCTTATGAACATAATGAAATTGCAGCAGTTATACCTTTTTCGCGCAATTCATATATATTTTTCTCATGCAACTAAAACTTTTCTATCATGTGACTATATGAGTGTGATGAGAATAGTATTTATTTATTCGTTTTGCTAATTCTCAGTCTTCTTAGAATTTGCTAAATCTTAGTCGAGTCCCTGACAGTTGGAATTAATGTGTCTTGATTTGTGCTACACTAAAAGTTTCATGTGCGTAGATTGGAACTTTGATTTTCCCACATTTGTATTTTATTTATACGAAAAGTCTGAGATGTTGTTTATGGGGATTTGCCAGGCCGTGTATTTACGGAGAATCTGATGGCCCCAAAACTGCCCACTCCTCAAAATCTGAAGTAAAGTTCGTTTAGATTTCAGTTGTACGGCAAGTCTACAACTAGGAAAGCGCGTCAGGCCAAGGTTTTGGTGGAGAAATGTTCGACTCATCCACTCCACGTCGGCAGTGGGCCTATTCGTGACTCGGTGTGTGAACAGAGGATGATGGAATCGATCATCAACAGACCTCCACATCAACGCCCACTTCATTTGCAACAAAAACCCTGGCGCAAAGTGCATAGTCACGTGGATCCAGTCAGCGTTAGCTTCGGTGGTCACCACATCTATGTCGGCGCCTAAGGCCGCCCAGTGGGAAGAGGACGAGGACCACATCGACATCATGCTTGATGGTGAGATATATAGTCGATGCCAAGTTAGTCTATGGGTACCCAAGGCCCTACCGGACCTCTCCGTCACCCGCATGGACAATTTCAATTCTGTCACGAACGAGCTGGACGGCATGTTCAACATCATGGCCAACTCGGTGCCAATCACCGATGCGGACTCCCGGATGGACAACTATGGCAAGACCGGGAGTGACACCCTCGTGCACCATGACCTTGGCTTCAAGTTTCAGTCTCTCATCAAGGGCGTTGATGGTGTGCTCGGCCGGACCTACCAACCGAACTACATCAATAAGGTGTGAATATAAGTGCGAAGATGCCAATCATGGGCGGCGAGCGCATCAAAGTACCTCTCATCGAGCCTCTTCTTGACGGATTGCGCTGTCTCCAAGTTCCGTGGCAACAATGTCACCTGTCATGTCGTAAAATCAATAACACATATGGACGTACATGCACCTATGCATCTATGCTACCATGGAATAAGTCATTGAGGGTATACATGGATACATTCAGTCTTAGCATGACGACTTACCGTCTATATACTACAACATGCTCTTTTACGACAAGGTTTGCCCGACTCCAGTAAGGGAGGGGTGAGGACGGTGGCGCGCATTCGGCTCGCTTCACTGATTGTAGTCATCGCTAGGTGGTCTAAAGACCTATTTGTAATTTTAATTACTTTTGCGATTCTTTGTACCGTTGTAGATAATCAATAGATCGATTGGCCTTTTCGCAAAAAAAGGAGGTACAATAATAAATAAATTTGAAACACTTTGATGATGCTTAGATTTTTCGAACATGTGCTCACCGGGTGGCTCACCTCCTCTAGGTCATCAGGATCTGAAGCAAAATGTCGTTGAAGGTGTCCACCGGCAGGGCAGCCAGACATATACCAAGATTGGTAGGGTTTGGATATACCCGTTGGTATCCATACACTACACACGGCTTCATGGTTAGGGATGAGTATGCAGGTTGAAGAATACCGTGAGAGATGTTTTTGTTCCAAATGGGTGACAGCGTGATCTACGGAATGGTTATCCAGCTTCATATGCGTTCTACGAGCTCTTTTATGATTCTTGTACTTCGTCTTTATAATTTATATATCATGCTATGCAAAGACAGGATGTAATATTGGTAGATATTATGAGTAATAAATTCCCTTTATGGAAAAATGGGTACAAATATGCTCATGTCCTACTCATATGAGTAAGGTACCGTGTACATGTACTAAGATACCATCCTTATGTACAAGGCAACTATGATAGTAAACACCATTGTCTGGGTGTAGGTGCACCAGCATGTGTTCATTCACGTCTTTCCCACGGCCTTAATTTTCAGTGAGATACAATACGAATCATTTTGTATTAGTGCTCTGTAGCAGAGCAATCCTTTTGTAATTAGCCATATAGAATTTATTTTGCAGTTGTCTGTTTGGTTTTGAGGCAGAGCCAAGCGATTTCATTTGAAGAGAGACCTAATTTTCTCCGGCTTCCAAATCTCAAAACATTCTTTTAGATAGAACACACACCTATAGCAAGCTCCAGCGATTCCAGGCAGTGGCGGCGCCACTAGGGGGGCGAGGAGGGGCGGCCGCCCCCCCCCCCCCCCCCCTCAGCTCGGTTGATTTTTTTGCCTTTAAGTAGTTAGCTAGCTCTAAGGCTGGAACGATCGATCGGTTGCATGCTAGCTAGCTCTAAGGATGGAACGATCGATCCATTGGAGGAACAGCTAGCTCAACTCTTATACGTATGTACGTATACTAGATAGATCTAGCTAGCACAACTACAACTTAATGGTAAGAAATCATATGATGGCTATCAATAGTCCAATTGTGCTACTACTATTTAGACTCACAAAGTTTTTATATTTTGTAGGTATCTCTTGTATGGGATCATATGGTGGTTGTCAATTGTCCAATTTAAATGGCAAGAGTCCATGTTAGTAGTTTTAAACTTATTTTTATGCAATTTGTATGTCACTGGTAATGCACTTTATGAAATTGAATCTGTTTGAACTATTTTTTTGTTGAATACACTTGCTTTTTTACCTAAATTTTGTGAGATATAATATTGTGAGACTTCGACTTATTTACATTGTTCTTTCCGTACAATTGTGGATTACATGTGTTGTCAAAAAAAAAAATCGCCGGTGGCACACCTTTTACTGTTCGCCCCCCCTCGTCTCAATTCCTGGCTCCGCCACTGATTCCAGGTGCTAGATAACATAGGCATCACCGGAAGACCGTCTTGGCCTTCTGGTTCATCACCCAACCTTTCATCTCCCGCATCAATTCAGTCTGCCTCCATAACGGCCCCTCGGCGAACTGGCACCATAACTCCTCGATGATCGGAGCATTGCAGAGCAAGAACCTTGCCAGCGTCCTCTGTGCCCTACCTCCCTGGTAATGCACCAGGTTGATCTCCCTCACCCGGTTCACCAAGCAAGGGATCATCGCGCGGCCGCTCGGCACGTCAAGGACGCTGTACCGGCTGTATCTGACACGGTGAGCGTCGAGGTGCTCCCTGTCCTTGCAATCGTAGCAGCCGCGTGGGATGGGCCCATCGTCGGCAATGTCAACCCACGTCCCGGTCTAGAAACGGAGATCCTCGCCATAAATATATACCCCAGTCCGATCAGATCGTGAGTTTTGATCAAGTCTCGATGGAGACGGTGCCCGCCGCCTCCCGTGACCGGCTGAGCGATCTTCCGGACTGCCTGCTGCACAGCGTGCTCTCGTCCCTCCGCTCCCGGCAGGCGGTCCAGACCTGCCTGCTGTCGCGGCGGTGGAGGCACCTATGGCGCTCCGTGCCGTGCGTCGACGTCGACCAACGGGCCGGACTTCCCCTTGGACGATGACCCGGAGCCGCCCGCCTACGACGCTCCCGCCTTGGACCTGCACGCGTACAACAAGGCGCACAAGGAGAGCCTCGCCAAGCGGCGGCGCAGCTTCCAGGACTTCGCCGATGCCGTGCTAGCTGTCAACGGCGTGTTTCCCCTCGACGCGTTTCGACTGCACGTCGCCGACCAGGATCTCGTCATGGACATGCACCGGTGGTTACGCCGCGGACTAGCGCGCCATCCCGCGGAGCTCCTCGTCGCCCACGACGGCATATCATACCAGGACCCGCCGTTTTCCTTGGACTTTGCCACCAGCGGAGCCGGCGCCTTGTCCGTCACTAGTCGTTTAACGAGGCTGCACCTTTCCAGATTGACCCTATCGGAGAAATTCGCGGAGGAACTCAGATCCGAGTGCCCGGTCCTGGAAGAACTGAAGCTCGTCGGCTGTGAGTACCACCACAATTTCAATGGCCGCATCGCCTCCAGCTCCCTCAAAAAGTTGCACATCCAGGGGTTCTACGGCGGTAATAACAGCTCGTGGTTATTACGGAATCTGGCCGTTCCTGCCCTTGTTTCCTTGAACGTCGACAATATTCACCTGCCAGACATTGAAGATGAGTTGCAGTCCCTTGCCGTTGCATCCATCACATATCATCGCCATACTACAGCCGGGTCTACAGTTTCCTAAAATCTATGCACAACGCCAGGGTTTTGAAACTCCAGAGTTTACCCATGATGGTACGTCAATCCTTTGCTTCCTTTCATCCTCATCACAACTTTATTAAGCACACTCGATCTCTATGTTATTTTCATGGGTATATGGTTCTGAATTTTATTCAGGGACTTCTCCAGAAGGAACCTGAACGTTTTCGCGAGTTTCATAACCTCAGGACCTTGATCCTGAAAGAATGTGATATTGGACAGAGATGCCAGGTGTTGAGGTACGTCTTAGAGAATGTCTCAAATCTGGAGAGACTTGTGCTGCAAGATTGCAAGGTGATGCATCTTTAGCCAATCATTGTTTATTTATTATTGAAATCGAACTAATATCCATGATCTGCCATCGTGCCATCATCTTATAATGTTTCTGGTTTCTTTGCAAACAGACCTCTGCATTTTGTAGGGGAGAATCAGCTTCCAGTTGGTGTGGTACAACATTCCACGGGTGTAAAAACCTAAAATCTATACAAGTAAAGTATAAATATGATAGAGTCCCTGAGGTTCTTGTTACTGTGTTGACGCAAATCGCAAAGGATATAGTTAAGACAACCACGGCAAAAAATTATGTTGGGTGGCTGGACTGGATGCACCACGTCATTGGGTGGAATAATAAATTCGTCACACAGTTTCCACCGTTGCCGAGTCGGACAATTCTCTATATGACGAGGAGCACGAGTTACATGTGTGGAAGCACCAAGCGCGAAAGAAACATGACAGGGACTGCGCCGTCAAGGCAAACCGTAGGGCGACTCACCTAAGCCGACGGTGAAGTGTTCGTTGGCATGGTGGACAAGGCCGCGCATACCAAAGCTGAACCCTTTAGCTAGTTTGTCTCCGTGGCGTGGACCTGAAAAAAGATTGCCTTCCTGGTCTTTTTACATCCAACCTATATTGGAAGTTTATCTCGGTATCAACAGGTTTATTGTGATTTTCTTATGAACATAATGAAATTGGGTTTGCAACGTCAGTACCAAAGCTGAATCCTATATCTAGTGTGTACCCCGTGGCATGTACCTGAAAAAAGATTGCCTTCCTCATCTTTTTACATCCAACCTATATTTGAAGCTTTTCTTTCGGTACCAAGAGGTCGATTGTGATTTTCTTATGAACATAATGAAATTGCAGCAGTTATACCTTTTTCGCGCAATTCATATATTTTTTTCTCATGCAACTAAAACGTTTCTATCATGTGACTATATGAGTGTGATGAGAATAGTATTTATTTATTCGTTTTGCTAATTCTCAGTCTTCTTAGAATTTGCTAAATCTTAGTCGAGTCCCTGACAGTTGGAATTAATGTGTCTTGATTTGTGCTACACTAAAAGTTTCATGTGCGTAGATTGGAACTTTGATTTTCCCACATTTGTATTTTATTTATACGAAAAGTCTGAGATGTTGTTTATGGGGATTTGCCAGGCCGTGTATTTATGGAGAATCTGATGGCCCCAAAACTGCCCACTCCTCAAAATCTGAAGTAAAGTTTGTTTAGATTTCAGTTGTACTGCAAGTTGGAATGCGCGTCAGGCCAAGGTTTTGGTGGAGAAATGTTCGACTCATCCACTCCACGCCGGCAGTGGGCCTATTCGTGGCTCGGTGTGTGAACAGAGGATGATGGAATCGATCATCAACAGACCTCCACATCAACGCCCACTTCATTTGCAACCAAAACCCTGGCGCAAAGTGCATAGTCACGTGGATCCAGTCAGCGTTAGCTTCGGTGGTCACCACATCTATGTCGGCGCCTAAGGCCGCCCAGTGGGAAGAGGACGAGGACCACATCGACATCATGCTTGATGGTGAGATATATAGTCGATGCCAAGTTAGTCTATGGGTACCCAAGGTCCTACCGGACCTCTCCGTCACCCGCATGGACAATTTCAATTCTGTCACGAACGAGCTGGACGGCATGTTCAACATCATGGCCAACTCGGTGCCAATCACCGATGAGGACTCCCGGATGCACAACTATGGCAAACCGGGAGTGACACCCTCGTGCACCATGACCTTGGCTTCAAGTTTCAGTCTCTCATCAAGGGCGTTGATGGTGTGCTCGGCCGGACCTACCAACCGAACTACATCAATAAGGTGTGAATATAAGTGCGAAGATGCCAATCATGGGCGGCGAGCGCATCAAAGTACCTCTCATCGAGCCTCTTCTTGACGGATTGCGCTGTCTCCAAGTTCCGTGGCAACAATGTCACCTGTCATGTCGTAAAATCAATAACACATATGGACGTACATGCACCTATGCATCTATGCTACCATGGAATAAGTCATTGAGGGTATACATGGATACATTCAGTCTTAGCACGACGACTTACCGTCTGTCTACTACAACATGCTCTTTTACGACAAGCTTTGCCCGACTCCAGTAAGGGAGGGGTGAGGACGGCGGCGCGCCTTTGGCTCGCTTCACTGATTGTAGTCATCGCTAGGTGGTCTAAAGACCTATTTGTAATTTTAATTACTTTTGCGATTCTTTGTACCGTTGTAGATAATCAATAGATCAATTGGCCTTTTCACAAAAAAAAGGAGGTACAATAATAAATAAATTTGAAACACTTTGAGGATGCTTAGATTTTTCGAACATGTGCTCACCGGGTGGCTCACCTCCTCTAGGTCATCAGGATCTGAAGCAAAATGTCGTTGAAGGTGTCCACCGGCAGGGCAGCCAGACATATACCAAGATTGGTAGGGTTTGGATATACCCGTTGGTATCCATACACTACACACGGCTTCATGGTTAGGGATGAGTATGCAGGTTGAAGAATACCGTGAGAGATGTTTTTGTTCCAAATGGGTGACAGCGTGATCTACGGATTGGTTATCCAGCTTCGTATGCGTTCTACGAGCTCTTTTATGATTCTTGTACTTCGTCTTTATAATTTATATATCATGCTATGCAAAGACAGGATGTAATATTGGTAGATATTATGAGTAATAAATTCCCTTTATGGAAAAATGGGTACAAATATGCTCATGTCCTACTCATATGAGTAAGGTACCATGTACATGTACTAAGATACCATCCTTATGTACAAGGCAACTATGATAGTAAACACCATTGTCTGGGTGTAGGTGCACCAGCATGTGTTCATTCACGTCTTTCCCACGGCCTTAATTTTCAGTGAGATACAATACGAATCATTTTGTATTAATGCTGTAGCAGAGCAATCCTTTTGTAATTAGCCATATAGATTTTATTTTGCAGTTGTCTGTTTGGTTTTGAGGCAGAGCCAAGCGATTTCATTTGAAGAGAGACCTAATTTTCTCCGGCTTCCAAATCTCAAAACATTCTTTTAGATAGAACACACACCTATAGCAAGCTCCAGCGATTCCAGGTGCTAGATAACATAGGCATCACCGGAAGACCGTCTTGGCCTTCTGGTTCATCACCCAACCTTTCATCTCCCGCATCAATTCAGTCTGCCTCCATAACGGCCCCTCGGCGAACTGGCACCATAACTCCTCGATGACCGGAGCATTGCAGAGCAAGAACCTTGCCAGCGTCCTCTGTGCCCTACCTCCCTGGCAATGCACCAGGTTGATCTCCCTCACCCGGTTCACCAAGCAAGGGATCATCGCGCAGGGGCAACGTCGATCTACTCATGGGATAGCTTGGGGTGGTGATTTGGTGGAGGGAGAGGAAGCAATGGTGGAGATGTGTTGGAGGTTGGGATAGCTCGAGCAAGAGATCGTGGTGGTGGTGGTGTGGCTGGTGCTCCTGTCATATCCCAAATTTGTAACAAGTTGTATTAATCAAAATTTTGGAACCAACAAAAACTTTTGTTGCATGATGTGTGTTGATTGTTCCTTGTTGATTGTGTGGCTTGTTTGGTTAAATTAAAAATCTGGAACTCAAAAATAAAATTGGAAACAATCACACAATTTGTCATGTGACATAAAAATGGCTCAAAGTTAGAAATCAATATTTCATTCACACAAATAATCACTCTCATTTTATTCTTACAACTTTTTCCCTCTCAAACAAATATTTTCGAAAACCTATATTTAAAATTCTAATTCTTTCTTTATACCTTTAGATCATCAAATGTACCAAGTTATACCTACACATTATATACCAAAACAGAACCACAAACCTTGATAAATCTATATGAAGCAAAGTATAAAAAGAATTCACAGAAATTTGAATTTGAATTTGGTTCAAGCATTCTGTCAAACACGTGGTGGGCAGAATTGAACTCTTCCCAAATCCGAACTCAATCCGATCGAATTCGATCGAAATTCAGCAAACCACCTCACCCCTCCCACTCTCACTCACCTCTCTCACCTCCCTCACTCGCCAGAGCACGAGGAAAACGTGCAATTCGGCCGTTTTCACCCGCCGCCATGGGCGTGCACTGTGCTGTGCCCCCACCTCTGGAAGGATGACGATGGAGGACGCCGAGATGGCCCCGCACCGTCCCTTCCATCCTCCTTGCCCATCCGCTCCAGTTGGATGAGATAAGATCGCCTTAGAAGCTCCTGCACACGTGCGCATTCGGACGAACCCGAGCACGCCGTGTGCATGGCCGCGCGTGGCCATCGACAACGAACTCGACCTCCACTGCACCACTCGCCAGCGCATCGCCGCCCATCCATTCACAATCCTCCCCGCGGCCTCAAGGACACCATGTCGTCACCCCCACTGGCCCACGGTGACGAGTGCATTCCGTCGAACACCGTTCGCGCGTCCACGGCCGTCACCACCCTGAGCTCACTGTGATCACCTCCACACTCCCATTCTCGCTCCTCTGACCTCTAACGCTGTCCGTCGACGTGTCCGCACAGTCCAGCCCGCCAATGGCGAGCTCTCCCCCCTTCTGCACCACTCCTGCACCTCGACCACCATGGACCGAGCTCCGTCCTTATAAGCTCACTGAGCCCTCTCATTCTCCCCACACACACCATTGTCTCTCCCTCACTCCACTCCCTCTCATGCACCGCCAGGAGGGCAGACTTCGAATCAATTTGTGTTAGTGCTCTGTAGCAAGCTATCCTTTTGTAATTAGCCTTACAGAAATTTTTGAACTTCTCTATTTGGTTTTTAGTCAAATACAGGCGCTTTCATTTCGATAGGACCTAATTTTCTCCGGCTTCCAAATCTCAAAAACATTCTTTTAGATAGAAAGAACAGTAACACCTAGCAAGCGCCCGCGATTCCAGGTGCTAGATAACATAGGCATCAGCGGAAGACCGTCTTGGCTTTCTGGTTCATCACCCAGCATTTCATCTCCCGCATCAGTTCTGTCTGCCTCCACAACGGCCCCTCTGCGAACTGGCACCATAGCTCCTCGATGACCGGAGCGTTGCAGAGCAAGAACCTTGCCAGCGTCCTCTGTGCCCTGCCTCCCTGGTAATGCACCAGGTTGATCTCCCTAACCCGGTTCACCAAGCAAGGGATCATGGCGCCGCCGCTCGATATGTTGAGGACACTGTACCGGTTGTAGTTGAGACGGTGCGCGGCGAGGAGCTCTCTGTCCTTGCAGTCGTAGCGGCCGCGTGGGAACGGCCCATCGCCCTGGATGTCAGCCCAAGTACCGGTCTCGAAGACGAAAGAGAGCACCTCTAGATTAGGGGCGTGCCGGAGAATGCTGCTCGTCGCGCCGACCAGGGCGGTGGCGTCGCCGTCCTGCGGCAGGTGCCCCCACAGCTCGAGTGCTGGAGGTTGGTGAACATGGGGGCGTCGTCCCCGCCGATGTCGGGGCAAAGGCGCTTGGACCTCAAGCGGAGGTGCTTCGCGGACGCCAAGTGGTGGAGGAACGTCTTCAGCTTATCGAGTCCTCCGTCGTCGAGACCTCCCCGCCGCAGATGTGGACTGTGCACGACGCGAGCGGCATGGCGAGGAACGCGCACGTGGCGGCCAATGTGGTCAGGAACGACATCTCAGGCACGGCGCCACGGTACTCGAAGACGCGGAGCTCCGAGGCGTCGACGGTGACACGGGACAGATTGTGGCAGCACCAGAGGGCGAGCCTGCGGAGACGCGTGTCGAAGAGGGAGAGCGCGGTCACCGTGTCGCAGGACTCGAGCGTCAGGTCGGCGAGGCGCGGGCACGCGGAGATGAACCTCTGCACCTCCTCCTCACCTCACAGTCAGACACGCGGCTGAGGAGGAGCTCCTCGAGGGACGGTAGGCTGATGGCGGGCGGCGGGGAGAGCTTGCAGGGCCCAATGCGGAGGGTTCGCAGCGCCGAGCAGGACAAGAGACCCCTCGGGATGGTGTACAGGAGGAAATTTTCCGTGGCCGTATTGGCTGCTGGAGCGAGATAGGCGTCGTAGGCATCAAAGGGATCCACGTTAGTCTCGGTGCCGTCGCCGCGGCGGCAGTAGATGGGCAGGCACCTGAGGCGGAGGTCAAGCTCGAGCTCAGGGCCGGCCTGCTTCAGGGCGTAGGAGACCCACTGATCGACTGCGACGGTGTCACCGCACTTATAGTTGTACAAGGCGACACGGAGCGCGCGCAGCGGTGGCGTAGCGGCCGGGTTTCGGTGTCGGGCGACGATGGCGGCGGTGACGGCGGCGCAGAAGCGCGACGGCGGGTCGAGCCGTCGTTCGTCGTCACTGTCGTCGCTGCCATCGTAGCTGCCACGGCGGCATCGTTTTTGGTAGGTGGGGACGCCGCCTTCCGGCTCCTCCAGAAAGACTGTGTGGACGCCGGCGAAGGTGTCGCGCCAGCGGGACGAGAGCACGGCGGTGCGCGCCGCCTGCTTGGATGGGAGAAAGGAGAGTACGTGGCCGAGCACGGCGTCATCGAACTTGCTGATGCGGTCGTCGCGGACCGGCTCGGCGGCATGGCCGATCTCCATCGTGTGCTCGTATGTACGGGCGGCGGCTCGACTCGAGAAACCGAGATGCAGGTTTAGATAGATGACAAAACGTACGCGTGTCTATCTCAACCTAGAGGTTAAGGAAGGTCTCGGCCTGATAGATCGCTATGGATCACATCAGTAAAAACATTAACAAATTCAGCATGAACACGTACCTCGTTTTCAACCTTCAAGCTCGATATACAGGGTCAATTTGTGATTCCTGGCCGCGAATTTGTTGTCCGCCGTCTCGCTGACCAACCTCTAGCTCTATGCAAATTCCGCTTGCAAAAATCTCTTCCTCTACCCTCACGAACAGGAGACCTCAAATTCCTAATGAATACTATAGGTCCTACTTCCACCGCCGACGAGATCGATCTTTGCACAAGCCGCACAAAACTAGTGAAAACGCTACCCGCAGCAACTAAAGCAACACTAGAACTCTTCAGATCCACGACCCCACAAGCACCTAGACCCTCCCCCGTCGGCGAACAGCAGTCGCCTAGATTCTCGCGGCGGCGACCTCGCGCGACGGCTGCTGTCTCCGCCGTGGTGCCCCCTCCTCGCTCACGGAGACAAGGCTCCCTCTCCTCTGCTGCACATGACTGCGTGTCGTGTTCTGATTCAAAACGAGTGGACGGGAGCTGCTGGAATATTCCGAGAGAGGGAGGGAAAAGGTTGGCTGCTAGCGGTCCCATTAATGGGCCCACGACAAATAAAAAGAGCGGATGACCACAAACGGTAAGAAAATTAAAATTTGAACTAAAATACTCTACTAAGAAGACATATAATGACAACAGAATAATAAAATCAATATTAGAATGAAGAAGCAACTACTGATAATAAAAAAATGAAAAAAATACAAAATATCAAATGCATTGCAACTGACTTCCGAGACAGGCTGGTGGAGTTGCAACCACCTAAAACAAAAAAAATTCAATTGTAGGTACGTTTGACACAACCTCACACAAAAAAAAATATAAATTCTAGTGTAGTTGTGACAAGAAAAATCAAAAAGACAAAAAAATATAAATTGTAGGTGTAAATGCAACTAGATAGAAACATGAAATGAAATCTCAATTGCAGGCAAAGTTGGAAAAAAATATCTCAACAAATTTTTTATTAAAAGAATCTGAATTAAAGATGTCAATACAAGTAGGAAAAAATAATAAAAAGATTCAAGAACAAAAAATCTCAGAGAAGAAACTAGCTCAAACAAAAAAAATCTCAGTGACAAGTGCACTTGCAACTGGCTCAGAGAAAAAAAAACTTAGTTGCAAGTGCAATTGCAACTGGCTCAAACAAAAAAAAAATCTCAGTTGCAAGTGTAGTTGCAACTCAGTTGCAAAAAAAAACTCAGTTGCAAATGTAGTTGCAATTGACTCAGAGCAAAACAAAAAAAATCACAGTTGCAAGTGTAGTTGCAACTGGCTCGGAGAAAACAAAGAAATCTCAATAGCACATGCAGTTGTAAACTGGCTCAAAGAAAAAAATCTCAGTTGCAAGAGCAGTTGCAACTGGCTAAAAAACAAATAAAAATCTCAGTTGCAATTGCAGTTGCAACTGGCTCAGAGAAGAAAAAAACCCAGTTACAAGTGTAGTTGAAACTGCCTCGGAGAAAACAAAACAAATCTCAGTTACACGTGCAGTTACAATTGGCTCAGATAAAACAAAAAAAATCTCAGTTGCAAGTGTAGTTCAACTAGCTCCGAAAAAAATCTCAGTTGTAAGTGCAGTTGCAATTGGCTCAGAGAAAAAAAACTCAGTTGCAAGTGCAGTTGCAACTGGCTCAGATAAAACAAAAAAAATCTCAGTTGCAAGTGCAGTTGCAACTGGCTCGAAGAAAACAAATAAATCTCAGTTGCACGTGAAGTTGCAACTGGCTTAGATGAAAACAAAATTTCTCAGTTGCAAGTACAGTTGCAGCTGGCTCAAACAAAAAACACTCAGTTGCAAGCTCAGAGAAAACAAAATAAACTCAGTTGCAAGTGCAGTTGCAACTGGCTCAGAGAAAACAAAAAAATCTCAGTTGCCAGTGCAATTGCAACTGGCTAAGAGAAAAGAAAAAAATCAGTTGTTAGTGCAGTTGCAACTGGCTCGGGGAAAACAAATAAATCTCAGTTGCAACTGGCTCAGAGAAAAAAATCTCAGTTCCAAGTGTTGTTGCAAACTGGCTCAGAGAAAAAAAAAACTCAGTTGCAAGTGTATTTTCAACTGGCTCAGAGAAAACGAAAAAAATCTCAGCTGCAATTGTAGTTGCAACTAGCTAAAAAAAAAAAAAAAATCTTAGTTGCACGTGTAGTTGCAACTAGCTAAATTTTTTTTTCAGTTGCAAGTGCATTTGCAACTGGCTCAAAGAAAAACACCTCAGTTGCAAGTGCAGTTGGAACTGACTCAAACAAAAAAAAATCTCAGTTGCAAGTGCAGTTGCAACTGGCTCAGAGAAAAAAAACTCAGTTGCAAGTGCAGTTGCAACTAGCTCAAACAAAAAACCAAAAATAATCCCAGTTGCAAGTGCAGTTGTAACTGGCTCAAAACAAATAAAAAATCTCAGTTGCACGTGCAGTTGCAACTGACTCGTAGAAAACAAAAAACTCTCAATTGTAACTGCAATTGCAACTGCCTAAAAAAATCTCAGTTGCAAGTGCACTTGCAACTGCCTAAAAACAAAAAAAAAAAAATCTCAGTTGTGAATACAGTTGCAACTGGCTCAGAGAAATCTCAGTTACAAGTGCAGTTCCAACTGGCTCAAAAACAAAAAACAAAATCTCAGTTGCACGTGCAGTTGCAACTGACTCATAGAAAACAAAACAATCTAGTTGCAAGTGCAATTGCAATTACCTAAAAAAAATCTCAGTTGCAAGTGCAGTTACAACTGGCTCAATGATTCAAAAAAAGGACAATTGCAAATGCAGTTGCAACAAGAGAAATCTCAGTTGCAAGGGTATTTATCAATGAGAATCATATTACCATGACAAAAAAAAAATGCCGGTCCGTCCATCTGGCATATGGTGCCGTCGTGAAGATGCAGGTGGTCGGTGATCGTTACGACTCCACCACCCCACGCGTGTATCCCCACACGTCTTAAAAATAAATGGAGAATCGACTGTTCCGGTTTACTGTATCCAAACACTGTATCAACCTACTGTGCTAGGCTACTGTGACGGTGCCGTGGCGGGGCCTAACATCACTTGACGTTCGAGCAGAGCGTGGCGGGTCCCAACATCAATTTGACGTGCGCGCAGAGCGTGGTGGGGGGCGACATCGCTAGACGGGCGCGCAGAGCGTGGTGGGTCCAACATCGCTTGACAGGCGAGCAGATCTTTGCTGGGGCCAACGCCGCTTGACCCCTGCCGCCACTGGATTCGGTAGTAAAAACAGCAAAACAAGGGCAGTTGCACCCTCTATCTCCTTACAACCACACAAATAAAAATACTGAAAACGAACCACTTATAAATCACTACAAAATTATTCCATGGTAAAAAACTACAAACTTCAAAATCCAACATCCTCTATCTTGAGCGCGATGCATTTGTCTCTGACTTCAACTTTCACTAGCAGAACTGCCATGTCAATTATGTTCAACTCAATACAAAAGTCCCCAAATCCTATCTAGAATTCAATTCTTTCATCGCGTCCACTCCGATACTGACCCCAAATAGGACCCTCGAGACGCCTGTTGTAGCAGATAACTTCACCATCCGCTGGGTAGTTAAAACCATGAAATAGAGACCTGGGTATAAACTGAAAAATAAACAGAAACAACTCATAAATTAAAATATTAAAATATAAAACATAAAAAACAAAATATAATAAAAATAATAAAACTAGCAAAAAAATAACCAGCAAAAAACTTACAAGACTCTCATTTATGCGATCAGCAGACGAAAGCCTTTGCACATAATATTGTGGATATTCGTCTACTGCATTAATTTCATTTTGCATCTCCCATAAAACCCTGGCCATATTATTGACATTCAAATTCCCAACATAGTGAAACACTGTCTTTTGCAAAACCTTTCTCACTATGGAAGATACTTCTAACAGCGGCAAATCTGTTAATTTTTTTACTCAGATTAAAAATAAAAGAAAACAATTAAAAAACAAATTAAAAATAAAAATAATACCAGGTAACACTTTTTTTTGTTTTTTGTTGCCAGCATAGTCCAACACTGACAAATAAATCATTGTTTCAGGGTTTATTGCTTCAGCACCGTTGTTGTTGGCTTCATCATCTTTGAACAAATTTAGTGTCACCACATCTCCTACCTGGACATCATAGATCCTAAGGAGGTACTCCCAGAATGCCCCACATAGGGATGATATGGTATGACAACCAAATAACGAAAAGGTCCAGCTACACACTCGTATGTCCGCGCATACATCTCGCAGCTAGCAACCTAGCTAGCGACCAGACCAGTACTCAAAAAGAAAAAGAAAAAGCTAGCTAGGACTGACGAGACCAGCAACAACTCATACAAATCTTAGAGAAAAATTCAGACGGTTAAATATATCGACTGAGCGCTAATCTAATTGAGAATTAGCAAAATCGTAAAAGATTCTAATGCAACCGACAGAAATTCAGTTACAACCGAGGTGCAACCGGAAAATATTTGGTTTTAACCAATGTGAGACTCATATTAAATTCAGTTGCAACCTATACAATCCCAAGACAAAAAAGACATGCGAAAGAGTGGACAAAAAATACGTCAATTTCATATAACAAAGTAAATCCACCATTCCACAAACAATTTTTATTTTCTTAGATAAAGACATATTATGACAAATAGCAACACAACAAAGAAGCCCTAGGACGACGGGCAAAGGAAAACAATTTCAAACTTGAAAAAATCGTGACATGAAAAATATTAAAAGTACCACACTTGAAAAAAAAGGGAAAACAAAAAGCATAAAGACAAACAAAAGGGAGATGAGAATAAGTCACGGGAGCAAGCTGGGGAAACTGACTAGCGTATGTACACGGCCCAAAAATCAAGAACGAACACACTAAGCCCAACACAGTTTTCTCGTTCAAATGAAAAAAGGCCCACAATTGCCTGTTTCACGGAACGCTGAGTAAAAATCAACGATCAATTGATGAAATAAATCGACGGCTCAGCTTGCCGCCGCCGTCGCGAGGAAGAAGATGACCTCGTTTGCACGAATCACGATGCATTTTTTGACGGTGGATGATTCGATTGAGAACTAAGCTAGTTTTCAATCGCATGAGAATTAGCAAGACCGTTTTATATACTTCAGTATGTAGGAAACTACACAATTTTTGAAGTATATGAAAAAGAGGGCTGGACCTCCTTTTCCAATACTGAAGTATTAGTTCGCTAGGCATAGTAATACTGTGCAATGCGCTTACTTGGACCAGTTTTTTGTTCACGAGCTGTGCTTGGTGCAGCAGCAGCTGATGAGTTCGCCGATGGCAGGGAGATGTCTACCGGCGTGCTCTGTTCAGATGCCACATTGTTGTCTGCAGGGCCTGTCGTCGGTTCATCCCATTGATCTTCGACATGTTCTGGTAGCCTCTGTGTCAGCGCCTCGCCGGTCGACGTCGTCGTCCTGACGGTTAAGCTGCTGGAAGAGTAGAGGATGGAGAAGGCGAAGACGGCGGAGAACACCAGCAGGAGCAGCAGCGAGGACTTGATGTTCCTCCGCACCACCACGCTCCACTCGCTGCCGCTGCTGCTCCTCTGCAGCGATCGCGGGCTGGCCGAGGAAGGAGGAGAGGGAGGAAGTGGCGCCATGATCGAAGGTTTCTCACTACAAACTTTCTTCAGGTAGATACCAACACAGCACAAGGCTAGTCAGGGTACGTACAAGGTTGGCGGCCAGCAGCTTTTGAAGGGTTTGTTTTCGAAGAAGGCTTGTCGCAAACTCACAATACTAGGTTGGTCAGCTGATGCAGGAATTTATTGTTGTTTGGCCACTGGTTAATTTCACATCTGGTGAGACTAGCTAGCACTCGATCGGGAGTTTGGTAGAGCTGTCGGGGTAGTCACGCTAGCTAGCAGCTCACCAAACTGCATACTTGGGTTATTTTGTTTTGAGTGCTCTCACCTGCTTGGTCATTTCGATTTTGTTAGCTTTGGCGTATGAAGTGTGCTGCCGGACTATAGGCCGAAGACATTCAGTTTCACCAGCTATACGTGTACTCATCACCGGAACAAAGCGTTCCAAAATGTCTGATACAGAAGTGACAGATGGACGGCACCTGGTAGGGATGGTTGGCCAACACACAGTTCTAATGCCAGATGTCTTATGTTTTATGCTTTTGGTGGATCCTCAGCTTTTGCGTGTCAGCATGAATGTGCAAATTACAGCTTTGGCTGCTATTTGCTGGGCAATTTTATTTACCTCTCCCGTTGATTTAATTTGCTATGTTTGTGTGTTTATGGAATATTGGGTAGATTTACGTGGTGCTGTTGAGCAGGAGGCTAGTCTAAGGGCTGGTGTGGATGTCCTTCAGCAAAATGCGTTGGATGCCACTGCGGCGACATCAACTCTTCTCATCCTATGTTGGGTGTGCCCGATCAGCATGGACGAGAGGAGGATGAAACCCAAGAGGATGTTGGGGGAAATCAAAACTGATTTATTTCTACCTTGTCATGCAGGGAGAATGAATATGCATGATAGATGCTGAAACTTGCTGGACACCGTGACGCGTTGCTGTCCCATGGGTGGTGGAGATTTTGTACATACTCCCTCCGTTCGGATTTACTTGTCTTCTTTTTACCAAAAAGTGGATGTATCTAGACATGTTACAAGTATAGATACATCCACTTTTTGGCAAATGGAAGACAAGTAAATCCGAACGGAGGGAGTATTTCGTAAGGGCCGTAAACCTGACAAACTTACGTTGTTGTTTCGTATCTCTTGATAGTGGAACCCGGCCCTTTTCTGTCGGTTGTATGGAACAAATGTTTCTTATGTTTTGAAACAAGAGAAATGATTTGTCATTTCACCGAGTTAGTATAGATGGCAAGTGACGGAGTCCAAACCAAATACTTATCAGGTTAGATGCTTCCATGTGCATGTTTGTCTAAACAGGAAATATAGTTGCTTCAAGCCGGGAAATCAAATCCTATAAAAGCGAATACTAATTGAGTAAAAATGAAGGGACGTATACGGACCATCACCATCATCACCTATCCGAACTGGTATAAAAATAATAATGGCTTGTTGGTATTAAAAGAAAATAATTCTAATATCGATTGGATGTCAAAAGATCTGGAATGCCGCTCTTTTTTTGGTCGATGCCACGGGAAGGGAGAAGATCGAGGGATCATCTTTGCTACGCGCAGCCTTGTCCACCATACCAGTAAACCCTTCAGCGTCGGGCTGGGTGAGCTGCCATACGGCGTGTCTTGACGGCGCAGTCCCTGTCATGTTTCTTACGCGCTTGATGCTTCCACACATGGGACTCGTGCTCGTCATCATACAGAGAGTTGTCCGACTCGGCAACTGCGGAAACATGTGTGAGGAATTTTTTTTTTCCACCCAACGACGCGGCACAACCAGTCCAGCAACCCAGCATAATTTCTTTTGCCGTGGTGTGTCTTGACTACATCCTTTGCGATTTGCGTCAGCACGTCAACAAGCACATGAGGGACATCATCATCTTTATACTTGACTTGTATAGATTTGAGGTACTTACACCCGTGGAATGCCGCACCGCACCAACTGGAAGCTGATTCCCCCCTACAAAACCCAGTGGTCTGTTTGCAAGGACACCAGAAACATGTATAAGATGATGGCATATAACTGCAGGTCATGAATATTATTTCCATTTCAAATAAATAAATAAAATAGGTAGCAAATGCATGGTACATCACCTTGCAATCTTGCAGCACAAATCTCTCAAGATTTGAGACGTTCTCTAAGACGTATCTAAACACTTGGCATCTATCTCCAATATCACATTCTATCAAGATTAAGGTCCTGAGGTTATGGAACTCGTGGAAAATTTCAGGCCCCTCTTCGAGCAGTCCCTGAATAAAATTCAAAACCCATAAGAATAACCTAGAGCTGGGTGCGTTACAAAACAAATTGAGCTGTGATGGGGATGCATGACAGGAAGCCAAGGATGGCTGTAGGGGCTTGACTGACGTACCTCCGTGGTAAAACTCCGGAGTTCCAAAACAGTGGCGTTGCGAATGGATTTCATGAAACTGCGTTGGCAGGTATAGTACTCATCTGTATATGTGATGGATGCCACGACAAGGGAATGCAACTCATCTTCAATGTCCGGCAGGTAGACCTTTTCGAGATGCAGTGAAACAAGGGCAGGAACGGCGAGGGTGTGTAGAAACCTCCAGCTGTTGTAACTGCCGTGGAGCCCTGGATGTGCAGTCTCTTGAGAGAGCTAGAGGCGATGCGCATGCGTCCTTGGAACTTGCAGTCGTACTCGCAGTCGACGAGGCTCAGTTCTTCCAGGAGTGGGCACTCGAATCCGAGTTCCTTCACGAATTCTTCCGACAGGGTCAATCCGGAAAGGTGCAGCGTCCTTAGACTGCCAGTGACGGAGAGGGCGCCGGCGCCGCCGGAGGCCAAGTCGAAGGAAAACAGCGGAGCTCCGCCGTCGTAGTGAGTTATGCCGTCGTAGGCCACGCGGAGCTCCGCGGGATGGCGCGCTAGGCCGCGGCGTACCCACCGGTGCAGGTCCGTATGCAGATCCCGGTCGACGACGTGCAGCCGACACGCGTCGATGGGCGTCGACACGCCGTGGAAGACTAGCAGGGCGTCGGCGAAGTCCTGGAAGCCGCGCCGCCGTTTGGTCTCCCTGACGAGCCTCTCCTTGTGCGCGTTGGTGTACGCCTGCCAGTCCGCTTCGAAAGTGTCATCGTCGTAGGGGGGCAGCACCTCCGGCGGTTCGTCCAGGAGGAATTCCCGCTGGTCGACGTCGAGGCACGGCACGGAGCGCCAGAGGTATCTCCACCGCCGTGACAGTAGGCAGGTCTGGACCACCTGCCGGGAGCGGAGGGACGACAGCACGCTGTGCAGCAGGCAGTCTGGAAGATCGCTAAGCCGGTCGCGGGAGGCGGCGGGCACCGTCTCCATGGAGCACTACTACGCACGATCCGATCGGCCTGGTAGAAATTCCGTTAATTATTATGGCCTATGGGAGCAGTTAGGTCACAGATATACCCCTGTTTTTTTGTTTTTTTTTTGCATGGGATATACCCTGGTTTAGAGATGCATTAGGTAGACGTGCCAAGTAGTAGTACATGATTTCCAGAGCTAGCTGTAAGGCAAGTCCTGATGTCCAGAAGGGACTTGTAAATAGGTCGTGCCAACAAGCACCATGGTTGGTGGTACCTATCTAATGCTCGTCTCTTCACGTTCGATCTCCTTGCTACAGGCATGCCACCACTCGATCACAACGCTCGCCGGCTTCATCCGCTGGCAGCTACCATCTGCATGAGTATGTCGTTGAACGTGTCGACCGGTCCCGGCGCGCACCAGTGCAGGCAGTCGTTGTACACCGTGTCCGGCATCAGTGCCAACGCGTCCTTCATGATGTAGGCGCCCGGGTGCCCGTCGGGCCGCATGGAGGCCAGCCTCGTCACGTCCAGCACCTCGAACCGTAGGTCCCATCGCCGCCTCTGCGCCGCCGCCGCTGCCGCCTCTTCCAGGACGACCTTCCTCAGCTCGGCCTCCGTGCTCGCCACCTCCGCCTCCCCTCCTCGTACGGCTTCGCCCGCGAGCACGCGTCGCGGTGGTTCCAGGCGTACCTGGCGTCGAAGTGGGACGGCGCGATCGTGGACACCACCACGAGCTTGTCGCCGCTCGACTTGGCATTGATGTACTCCAGCGTCCGCCGCATCACCTTGCGGTACACGCCGAGGTAGCCGCCGCTGATGTCGGTTTTGTTCACGTCCGGACGAGAGAACACGCCGGTGATCACGCCGTCGTCGTAGTAGACGGCCGCGTGCGGGAACCAGTGCCCCGCCGAGATGACCATCACGTCCATGGAGTCAATGTCCGCCGTCCACGGCTCGGTGAGCGCGTCCAGGATCACCGTGTCCCCCTTCACGCCGTAATCCTCCGAATGTCCCTCGGAGCGCACCAGGAACGGCGCCAGTACGTCGAGATGTTGACGTTGTGCGGCGCCGGGAAGACCCACCGCCAGAACTTGCGCCCCATGCGCTCCTCGTACCGGTGCGTCGTCTCGGGCCACGACACCGTGGACAGGAAGCAGACGAGGGACTCGGCCTGGTTGCGCGCCGTGGAGTCGCCCACGAACGCAAGGTGTTTGCCACGGAGTACCCGGAGGAACTCCGTCGGGTCGAGCGCCGAGAGGTTGCAGCCCGCCGGCTGCCACCTCCAGTGCAGGTACCCGTTATCCGGCTTGCCATTGATGACGCACTTCTCCGTGCTCTTCATATCGCACTTCTCGCTGTCGTACCGTGGGCCGGCAACGGTGTCATCCCACACCCACTTCCCGTCGCCGTAGTCGCATTGCAGCCCAACTGGCCAAATGTTGATCAAGGATGAAACAAACGGAAACCAGCGTAGATTGTAATCAAGCCACATGCATATATACACAATTACACAGTGAGACATGTACAGTATATATGTAATTGGTAGCTTACCTTGAGTAGGTGGAACTGGACGAGGATGGGGCGTGCCTGTACCATGTGCTTGGAGATTGGTATACGAGATTGAAGATGGAGCGGAGTAGAGGAGGATGTAAACGAGCGGCGATATGAACAAAACACACAGCGCGCAAGTCAGGGCCTCCTTCTTGGAGAGGGAGCAATGGCGATAACTTACTGCTTCTTGTGTTTCTCCCATTGGAAGATCACGATGCAGACTTTCTAGTTCGTAGGAACCGGCCGGGATGTGTAAGAGCTGAATAGCCGAAAGAGCAAATGCAGGTATAAATTGGAATCCATGTACCGGTATATGTAGGAGTTTGAGCACCAAATTGTATCGTTGCAAAGCTAGGAGTCAACGCCAACAAATTATATATCGCCCAACGAATAAGATTCTTGTAAGACAGTTCAGCCCACTGAGGATTCCTCCAATGCATTATCTCTTGGCGCACGATCCCACGCAGTGTTATATTTTAAGAAACGACAATTCCAATACATTGTTTTCCTCAAAAATGGGCGACATATGAGGGTCATTTTGGCCGACAAAATGTTGAATGCGGAAATATGTTGAAAACTGAAGACCCGGATGGACATGTCCGGGTAGGAGTCAGATTCAGAGAGCACACATACGTGGAGCAACATTCAAACATGATGTGATGGCGCAAAGGTAAGAAGATTGTAGAAGCACGTCAGATTTTTAAACATAAGAAGCACGTCAGATTGTACCGGATCCTTAAGTATTTTTCTACGAGGAAGGTACGACAAAGACATAAGTGGAATCTGGCACATATCTAGAAGACCAAGAATAGACCGACTCTCACACGAATTGGCGGATCTACTCTAACACGGAAGTAAGGTTGACTCCGACCTGGAGGAAACTAGGGTGCTTGCAGCTCGGTTCGAGCACGATCGAAACCGGAGACATGCCTAGTCTAGGGTGGAAATTGTACTTAACTTGCACGGCCAAACCAACAGCCATATATAATGTATATAATGTAAGGAGGATGGCTGATCGTGAACTAAGAACACAACAATAGAATCTATCCATATATGTACTTTTTAACTCATAAATGTTGAAAAAATTCTGATAAATCGTAAATGTTATGTTTTGTAGTATGTGAGATAACAAAATTTTATATATTTGAGCTCAAAAGTCTATTTAATCCCAAACCACACATCTAAATTGTATCGTTGCAAAACTACGAGTCAACGCCAACAATTATATGTCGCCCAACGAATAAGATTCTTGTAATACAGTTGGTTACATAACAGCCCACTGAGGATTTCTCCAATGCGTTATCTCTTGGCGTACGATCCCATCAGAGTGTTATATTTTAAGAAACGACAATTCCAATACATTGTTAGGGGCGACAAATGAGGGTCATTTTGGACGACTGTCTGTTGAATGCGGAAATATGTTGAAAACTTAAGACCCGGATGGACGTGTCCGGGTAGGAGTCAGATTCAGTTTGGACACATACATGGAGTAACATTCAAACATGATGTGATGGCACAAAGATAGGAAAGATTGTAGAAGCGCGTTAAATAGTACCGGATCCTCAAGTATTCCTCTGCGAGGAAGGTACGACAAAGACATATCTACAAGACAAAGGTGAGACTGACTCCGACACCAAGATTTGGCGGGATCTACTCTAACACGGAAGTAAGGTTGACTCCGGCCTGGAGGAAACTAGGGCTCTTGCAGCTCAGTTCCAGCACGAAACCGGAGACCTGCCTAGTCTAGGGTAGAAATTGTACTCGGTTTATTCTATAACTTGCACGGCAAAACCAAACGTAACTGACTATATAATGCAAGGAGGATGGCCGATCGTAAACTAAGAACACAACAATCGAATCTATCACTACATGTACTTATTTTTTTGCGAGGATACAGATGCTGATTACATCAAGTAGGCAGAGAGGACCTCCACAAAGAAAGAAATTACACCCAAGTCCTTCTGCATCGAAGCCGCCGGCGAAGAGGACGTGCCGATGACGCGCCGCCGCCAAATCCTCCCTGAAACCTTGGAACGGAAGGATCCCCCAGGCAGACGGGAAGTCGTCGAACCTCGAACCCCGTAGAGCCTCCACCCTACTCCATCAGCCGCCACGCTTGAATCACCAGCACCTGCATCAAGAAAGTCAACTGGATCCGCCGCCACCGGATCCAGAGGGGGAAGAACCACACACGGCGAGCCCGGAGGCCCGCGAGCACGGGGGTGTCGCCTGCTTGATGACGAAGCTCCAGAGAGCGCCGACACCAGAGAGGAAGAAGACGACGCCAAAACTCCAACCACCGACGCCTCCGCCTCCAAGACGCCGCCGGGGAGCACCCTACTCAAGCCTACACTATGTACACAACGAGATCCGGGGTTCCCCCACCCTCCCGCCGCCGGAGCGGCCGGCGGAGGGAAGGGGAACCAGCGAATCGCCGCCGGCGAGGTGGTTTGAAAAGGAGGATCCAAGAAATCGCCCTCGGGTCACTGTAGCGGGAGGGGAACGAGTCCAAGGTCTATTACCCGAACATTATTCCTGTTTCGATTATTCGGCGACTTCACAGTACCACGATTTCGCTCGTTGATCTGATCGACAACAGAGTTTGAGACGAGCAAATCGATCTATCTTAGCCCATCATCGCTACAAGCTCTAACGGTGTCGTCCCCCCTCGGGTGAGCAGGGTGTCAGATTGTAAAAGCGCCGACAGGATTGTAGCCCGTATCGCGACTGCGGTGTGCATGACCCTCTTCTCGAGGGTACACAAACAATTATAAGTGTTCAGAAAATTTTGATAAAATTATTATAAATCGTAATGTTTTGTTTTGTATTCTGTGAAAATTTCAGCTCATCTGGATGTATTAGTTTGTGAGATAACAAATTAAAAGAGTGAGCCACGATGGCCGGCAACAACTGCGTGGGAAGAGACGCGGGTGGACAGAGCACGTGTACCTGATGTCCCGCGGCCGAGAGTTGTCCTAGTTTATGTCGGTGTTGGCAGGTGTACCTGATGCATCGCTAAACAAGGGTATATGACGTAACTGCACCCATAAATATACACAAGTCCGATCAGATCGTGAGTTTTGATCAAGTCTCGATGGAGACGGTGCCCGCCGCCTCCCGTGACCGGCTGAGCGATCTTCCGGACTGCCTGCTGCACAGCGTGCTCTCGTCCCTCCGCTCCCGGCAGGCGGTCCAGACCTGCCTGCTGTCGCGGCGGTGGAGGCACCTGTGGCGTTCCGTGCCGTGCCTCGACATCGACCAGCGGGACTTCCCCTTGGACGATGAATCGAAGCTGCCCGCCGATGACGCTCCCGCTGCGGACTGGCACGCGTACAACAAGGCGCACGAGGAGAGCCTCGCCAAGCGGCGGCGCAGATTCGAGGACTTCGCCGACGCCGTGCTAGCCGTCAACGGCGTGTTTCCCCTCGACGCGTTTCGACTGCACATCGCCGACCAGGATCTCGGCATGGACATGCACCGGTGGTTACGCCGCGGGCTAGCGCGCCATCCCGCGGAGCTCCTCGTCGCCCACGACGGCGTATCATACCAGGAACTGTTGTTTTCCTTGGACTTTGCCTCCGGCGGAGCCGGCGCCCTGTCCGTCACTAGTCGTTTAACGAGGCTGCACCTTTCCAGATTGACCCTATCGGAGAAATTCGCGGAGGAACTCAGATCCGAGTGCCCGGTCCTGGAAGAACTGAAGCTCGTCGGCTGCGAGTACCACCACAATTTCAATGGCCGCATCGCCTGCAGCTCCCTCAAAAAGTTGCACATCGAGGGGTTCTACGGCGGTTATAACAGCTCGTGGTTATTACGGAATCTGGCCGTTCCTGCCCTTGTTTCCTTGAACGTCGACAATATTCACCTGCCAGACATTGAAGATGAGTTGCAGTCCCTTGCCGTTGCATCCATCACATATCATCGCCAGTACTACAGCCGAGTCTACAGTTTCCTAAAATCTATGCACAACGCCAGGGTTTTGAAACTCCAGAGTTTACCCATGAAGGTACGTCAATCCTTTGCTTCCTTTTCATGTTAGGCTTTGGGTCATCGCGGGTGCGAAACGTCTTGGAGAAATAATGCGGGAGAGTAATCCCGTTTACTTTTCATGTTGGGCCAAGCGAGCTTTCTTGTTTCGTCTTGGTCCGGGTTTGTAAACAACTTTCTATCTTAATTAATCGAAAAGGGCAAAGCTTTTGCCACGCTTCAAAAAAAAAAATCCTTTGCTTCCTTTCATCCTCATCACAACTTTATTAAGCACACTCGATCTCTATGTTATTTTCATGGGTATATGGTTCTGAATTTTATTCAGGGACTTCTCCAGAAGGAATCTGGACATTTTCACGAGTTTCATAACCTCAGGACCTTGATCCTGAAAGAATGTGATATTGGACAGAGATGCCAGGTGTTGAGGTACGTCTTAGAGAATGTCTCAAATCTGGAGAGACTTGTGCTGCAAGATTGCAAGGTGATGCATCTTTAGCCAATCATTGTTTATTTATTATTGAAATCGAACTAATATCCATGATCTGCCATCGTGCCATCATCTTATACATGTTTCTGGTTTCTTTGCAAACAGACCTCTGCATTTTGTAGGGGAGAATCAGCTTCCAGTTGGTGTGGTACAACATTCCACGGGTGTAAAAACCTAAAATCTATACAAGTAAAGTATAAATATGATAGTGTCCCTGATGTTCTTGTTACTGTGTTGACGCAAATCGCAAAGGATATAGTTAAGACACACCACGGCAAAATAAATTATGTTGGGTGGCTGACTGGATGCACCACGTCATTGGGTGGAATAATAAATTTGTCACACAGGTTTCCGCCGTTGCCGAGTACAATTGTGTGGATGACGAGGAGCACGAGTTTCATGTGTGGAAGCACCAAGCGCGAAAGAGACATGACAGGGACTGCGCTGTCAAGGCACACCGTAGGGCGGCTCACCTAGCTCGACGGTGAAGTGTTGGTGGAGTACCAAAGCTGAAGTCTTTTGCAAGTCTGTCCCCTATGGCATAGACCTGGAAATAGATTGCCTTCGTGATCTTCTACATCCAACCAATATTGGATTTTTTTCTTTCAGTACCAACAGGTCGATTGTGATTTTCTTATGAACATAATTAAATTGGGTTTGCAACAGTCAGTACCAAAGCTGAACCCTTTAGCTAGTCTGTCCCCCGTGGCGTGGACCTAAAAAAAGACTGTCCTCATGATCTTTTTAATCCAACCGATATTGGAAGGTTTTCTTTAAGTACCAACAGGTAGATTGTTCTCAACATCACCTGGACCCGACGGTTTCCCAGCTGATTTTTATCAGAATTATTGGGATATCGTTGGTGGTGATTTCAAAAAGTTGCTTGATGATTTTTTTGCTGGTACTTTGCAAATTGAAAGGTTGAATTATGGGATGATTACCCTGATTCCAAAATGCAAGGATGCTAAACAAATTCAGAAATTCAGACTGATCTGTCTATTAAATGTAAGTTTTAAAATTATAACGAAGGTTCTGATGAATAGACTAACTTGGATTGTTGGAGATGTGATTTCTCTGACCCAAACAGCTTTCATCAAAGATAGATATATTATGGAAGGTGTTTCTGTTTTACATGAAACATTAAACACGATCCATCATGATAAAAGATCTGCCTTATTTTTTAAGGTGGATTTTGAAAAAGCGTATGATAAAATTAAATGGCCTTTTGTTTACCAAATGTTGCAAATTAAAGGCTTTCCTAATAAATGGTGTGATTTAACTATGTCGGTTATGAGAGGGGGAAAAGTTAATATTAGAGTCAATGATTGTTTAGGACCTTTCTTTCCCACCTTTAAAGGTCTGAGACAAGGCGATCCCATGTCTCCGATTCTTTTTGATTTAGCTGCAGATGCTTTGTCTATGCTATTAGACAAGGCAAAAAAGGAGGGTTTGATTAAGGGTGTTATCCCAGATTTAGTCAAGGGGGGATTAATATTTTACAGTATGCTGACGATACAATCTTCTTACTGGAAGATGATATCGAAAGTGCAAAAAACTTGAAATTTGTTCTCTGTGTGTTTGAACAAATGTCAGGTTTAAAAATTAATTTTCATAAGAGTGAACTTTTCTGCTTTGGAAAAGCTGAGCTCAAAAAGGACATCTATAGTAAAATTCTTACTTGTGTTGTGGGTAAAATGCCTATGATTTACTTGGGAATGCCGGTAGACGAGGTTAGATTGAGAAACAAAGACTGGGCTAGACCAGAGAACAAAATGGAAAACAAATTAAGTTGCTGGCAGGGGAAACTTTATCCATTGCAGCAAGAGTTACTTTAATTAATTCTAGTATGAGCAGTGTGCCATTGTTTATGCTTTCCTTTTATGAAGTTCCGGTTGGCCCTAGGAAAAGGATGGACTTTTTTAGGGCTAGGCTTCTTTGGCAAGAGGAAGAGGGTGTTAGGAAATATCATTTGGTTGCGTGGGATAAAGTTTGTAGACCTAAAGAAATGGGAGGTTTGGGGATTCTAAATCTCAAAAATATGAATATAGCTCTGCTGGGGAAGTGGTTTTGGAAATTGGAAACTACTTCCGGGATCTGGCAGGAACTTCTTATAAATAAATATGTTAAAGGGAAATGTCTATCAGGTGTAAATGGAAACCGGGTGGATCCCTATTCTGGGCAGGTTTAATGAAAATCAAAGACCAATTTTACGCGAATTGTCGTAAAGAAATTGGTAATGGTAATGGGACACGTTTTTGGGAGGACTGGTGGTTAGGACCGGCACCTCTATGTGTTCCATTTGCTGATTTATATGATATTTGCTTTGATAAGGAGGTGTCGGTGGCTTCGGTTCTTAAGAATAGGGGGAGAAATATGTGTTTTCGTAGAACGCTTTGGGGGGAGAGACTGCAGCAATGGAAACGGATTTTGAACAGTTGTGATGAGATTGTTCAGAGTGAAGAAAGAGATAAATTGATTTGGACCTTGACTACAGATGGTAAGTTCACGGTTCGATCCTTCTATAAAAAATTGATGTGGATTGATAATGAGTTCCCACAGAAATTCTTGTGGGAATTTAAGATTCCATTAAAAATCAGAATTTTTCTGTGCTAATTACGCAGAAAAGTATCTTGACAAAAATGAATTTGAAAAGGAGAGGGTGGCCGGGTAATACGGATTGTGTCTTCTGTGGAAAAGAGGAAACTATTGATCATCTTTTCTTGCATTGTCCGCTGGCTCACTTTATCTGGAATGTGTTGAAATGTGCATTCAGTTTACCCGATTTACCTATCGAGGTGGATCAAATTTTTGATATGTGGATTGATCGTTTTGCTGGGCAAACATGACAATTGGTTCTTATTGGCATTGCTGCTATGTTTTGGTCGTTATGGACGACCAGAAACAATATTTGTTTTCAACGTGCGAAAGTTTCTGATCCTATTGCAGTTCTGAAACTGATCAGCCATTGGCTTCACATGTGGTCGATTTTGCAGAGAAAGGAGGAAAGCAAAAACCTTCTGGCGTGGGGAACAAAACTGTTCGAACAGGTGCTAAAGGAGGTGTTTGAAGCTTCGCATGGATGGAGGCCGTTGCAGAGAAGAATAGGGATGGGCTGATGGAAAGTCTGTCTGATGTTTAGTTTCTGTTTTTATCTTTAGCTACCTGGAGCTTGTCCAGTGTTTTCTGTCCAAGTTTTGCGGCTGGTTGGGCTAGATGGTAGTTCAGCAGTGGCTCTCCTGGTAGTTACTCTGTCCTACTTCTTCGAGGCAGGTTGGTGTGAGGAGAAGCCAGGGGGAGTTCTGCTGGTTGTTTTACTTTCTTGTTGTTTCTGGGACAGTTTGCTGCCCATAAGACCTCTGTAGTGTTGGTTTCTAATAATAGAAATCGAAGGTGGACCCTTTCTTTAAAAAAAAAGATTGTTCTCAACAGAATGAAATTGGGTTTGCAACAGTCATATCTTTTTCCCCACATGATATATTTTTTCTCATGCAACTAAACCATTTCTAGCATGTGACGATATGATTGTGATAGGGAATATTTATTTATTCGGTTTTGCTAATTCTTGAGAATTTGGTAAATCTTAATCGAGTCCCTGATTGTTGGAATGAGGTGATTCGTGCTACACTAAGAGTTGCATGTGCGTAGATTGCAACTGAGATTTCCCCACAATTTATTTTATTTTACGAAAGGCCTGAGATGTTGTTAATGGGGATTTGCCACCCCGCGTAGAATAATCGAATCTGACAGCCCTAAAACTGCCCACAAGCCACAACTCAAAATCTGAAGTACTGTTCGTTTAGATCTCAGTTGTACTGCAGTCTGCAGCTAGGAATGAGCGTCAGGCCAACGTTCTGGTGGAGAAATGTTCGAGTCATCCACTCCATGTCGGCAGTGAGCCTATTCATGACTTAGTGTGTGAACAGAGGATGACTGAGTCGATCTTCACCATCGCTGCTACTTGCAGCCAGTCTATTGACTGGCTAGGACGGTGAAGGACTTGACCACCATGCTGGATCCTAGGTATGTAACTTGCGTCCGAGTTTTATCGGAGAAAGCGACAGCATGACTCATCTATTGCGTCCTTGATATATACATCTGGGAAGTATTATGCGTCTCATCTAGAAAGCAATATACGACTGAGGTGAGCAGCCATAGTAAACTCCCTCTACACCTGACCCAACAAGCCTCGCCTCCTCGGTGCCCCACCGAAATGGACATCGGTACACCTGACCTAAACCCCAAACCCTAAACCCTGCCGCGAAGCGCATAGTCACGTGGATCCAGTCGGTATTAGCTTTGGTAGTCACGTGGATCCAAGGCCTCCTTGTTGGGTCAGGTGCGGATTACCTTCAAGGATGCCCTGTGGGTATCCAAGGCCCTACCAGACCTCTCGGTCACCCGCACAGACAATTTCAATTCTGTCACAAACAAGCTGGACGACATGTTCAGTATCACGTCCAACGCGGTGCCAATCACCGATGAGGACTCCCGGATGCACAACTATGGCAAGACCGGGGAGTGACACCCTCGTGCACCTTGACCTTGGCTTCAAGTTTCAGTCCCTCACGAAGTGCGTCGATGGTGTGCTCGGCCAGACCTACCAACCGAACTACATCAACAAGGTGGATATAAGTGCCAAGATGCCAATCATGGGCGGCGCACCAAAGGACCTCTCATCGAGCCTCTTCTCGACGGATTGCGGTGTCTCCAAATTCCGTGGCAACAATGTCACCTGTCATGTCGTTAAATCAATAGCACATATGGACGTACATGCACCTATGCATCTATGCTACCATGGAATAAGTCATTGAGAGTATACATGCATACTTCAGTTGAGGAGGTACAAGAGGAAATGAATTTGAAACTTAGAGGGTGCTTAGATTTTTCGAACATGTGGTCACCGGGTGGCTCATCTCCTCTTGGTCACATCAGGATCTGAAGAAAAATGTAGTTGAAGGGGTGACAGGTGTCCACCGACGGGCAGACAGACATATACCATGATTGGTAGGGTTTGGATATACCCGTTGGTATCCATACACGTACTACACACGACTTCATGGTTAAGGTATGAGTATGCATATGGCGAGGCGTCTACGGAGGTGTCTACAGGTTGAAGAATACCGTGAGAGATGTTTTTGTTCCAAATGGGTGACAACGTGATCTACGGATTGGTTATCCAGCTTCATATGCGTTCTATGAGCTCTTTATGATTCTTGTACTTGCAAAGACGACGGATATAATATTTTGTATCCCACGATATTATGAGTAATAAATTCATTTTATGGAAAAATGGGTAAAAAGATGCCCATGTCCTACTCATATGAGTAAGGTACCGCGTACATGTACTAAGATACCATCCTTATGTATAAGGCAACTATGAAAGTAATGTCTGGGTGTAGGTGCACCAACATGGGTTCATTCACGTCTTTCCTGTTGTTGCAGGCCTAAACCTGCAGGCGATCGGAGGTGAAAGAAGATGAAACTGAAAACTAAAAGTCTGACGAAACTGAATTTCAGGCGCTCGAACGCCGCCGCACGAACGGCTTTTCTTGATATTGCGAGCTCTAACTCGATACAACAATGGAGTACAGGGGGTGGGGTTTTATAGCCACTCGGGCTCGCACTCACGATGCCACGGCCGCGCCCACGACGCGCAGTGACGCAATCAACGCACTCACCTCGCCATGATCCGCACGCCCCGGCTCGCGCCCATGTCACGCACTGGCGTGATCAACGTGGCCAGCCTGCCGTGCCTGGACCTGGTCTTCTCCCTGCTCACCCATCGCACGCACACACACACGCAGCGGAAACACAACACACACACGCACAGACGCGCACCTACGCGCCATGCCCGCCATGGACCTCGACCTGGTGCACTGACACCGGTCGCCACCATGGCGCACATGGCTTATTGCTATCAATCTCCCCTAAGCCATGACCTAGTACAGGTTCGGATTGATGCCGGCGTCGCACAACAGCGCCTCTTCCGGCTTCTTCTCCTCCTCCTGCTTCTTCTTGGGCTTCCTGCAGTCGCGGGCGAAGTGGCCGCGGATACCGCAGTTATGGCACTTGCCACGCCTTTCGAAGCCGTCCTCGCCGCTCCGCTCGTCGTCGTCGTCGTACCCGCCACCACGTGCACGACGCCGCGCCTCCCATTGTGCCGCCGTGAGCACCAGCTGATCGCCACTGCGCTCGCCGCCAGCAGCCTCTTGCGCCGCTCCGATCGCTCCTCGAACGCCTTCAGCCGCCCGAGCACCTCATCGAAGCAGGTCTTCTCCACATCGCAGAACTGCTCGATGCCGGCCACCGCTGTGTACAGGCGATCGGGCACGGTGTCGAGCAGCTTCTTCACCATCTCGGCCTCGCTGAGCGTCGCGCCGAGGTTCGAGTACCTTGCGGCCATGCCGCTGATCTTGCCGGCGTAGACGTCCAGCGCCTCGCCGTCGCCCATCTGCAGCCGATCGAAGTCGCCGCGGAGCGTCGACAGCCGAGCCGCCCTGACGCGATCCGCGCCAACGAATCGCGCCTTGAGACTCGCCCACACCTCCGCCGCCGTCTTCTTCGACGACACCTGCAGCAGGATGTCCTCCGCGAGCGCACCGAGCAGGTACGCCCTCTCCATCTTGGTCTTCTTCGGGTCGACCGCCGCCGCCGCCGTCGCGTCCGCCGGAAACACCGCCTCCCAGACGCCCTGCGCGTCGAGGTTCGCCTCGACCCTGATCGCCCACACCGTGTAGTTGTCCCCGGTCAGCATCGGACAGGGAGGCGCCGCTGTGCTTCCCCTAGCGCCACCGTGCGGGATCAACGCCATCGCCTCGCCGCCCCTCGACTTGCTCTGATACCAATTGTTGTTGCAGGCGTAAACCTGCAGGCGATCGGAGTTGGAAGAAGATGAAACTGAAAACTAAAAGTCTGACGAAACTGAATTTCAGGCGCTCGAACGCCGCCGCACGAACGGCTTTTCTTGATATTGCGAGCTCTAACTCGATACAACAATGGAGTACAGGGGGTGGGGTTTTATAGCTGCTTGGGCTCGCACTCACGATGCCACGGCCGCGCCCACGACGCGCACTGACGCAATCAACGCACTCACCTCGACATGATCCGCACGCCCCGGCTCGCGCCCATGTCGCGCACTGGCGCGATCAACGCGGCCAGCCTGCCGTGCCTGGACCTGGTCTTCTCCCCTGCTCACCCATCGCACGCACACACACACGCAGCAGAAACACAACACACACACAGACACACAGACGCGCACCTACGCGCCATGCCCGCCATGGACCTCGACCTGGTGCACTGACACCGGTCGCCACCATGGCGCACATGGCTTATTGCTATCAATCTCCCCCTAAGCCATGACCTAGTACAGGTTAGGATTGATGCCGGCGTCGCACAACAGCGCCTCCTCCGGCTTCTTCTCCTCCTCCTGCTTCTTCTTGGGCTTCCTGCAGTCGCGGGCGAAGTTGCCGCGGATGCCGCAGTTGTGGCACTTGCCATGCCTGCCGAAGCCGTCCTCGCCGCTCCGCTCGTCGTCGTCGTCGTACCCTCCACCACGTGCACGACGCCGCGCCTCCCATTGTGCCGCCGTGAGCACCAGCTGATCGCCACTGCGCTCGCCGCCAGCAGCCTCTTGCGCCGCTCAGATCGCTCCTCGAACGCCTTCAGCCGCCCGAGCACCTCGTCGAAGCAGGTCTTCTCCACATCGCAGAACTGCTCGATGCCGGCCACCGCCGTGTACAGGCGATCGGGCACGGTGTCGAGCAGCTTCTTCACCATCTCGGCCTCGCTGAGCGTCGCGCCGAGGTTCTAGTACCTTGCGGCCATGCCACTGATCTTGCCGGCGTAGACGTCCAGCGCCTCGCCGTCGCCCATCTGCAGCCGATCGAAGTCGTCGCGGAGCGTCGACAGCCGAGCCGCCCTGACGCGATCCGCGCCAACGAATCGCGCCTTGAGACTCGCCCACACCTCCGCCGCCGTCTTCTTCGACGACACCTGCAGCAGGATGTCCTCCGCGAGCGCACCGAGCAGGTACACCCTCGCCGTCTTGTTCTTCTTCGGGTCGACCGCCGCCACCGTCGCGTCCGCCGGAAACACCGCCTCCCAGATGCCCTGCGCGTCGAGGTTCGCCTCGACCCTGATCGCCCACACCGTGTAGTTGTCCCCGGTCAGCATCGGACAGGGAGGCGCCGCTGTGCTTCCCCTAGCGCCACCGTGCGGGATCAACGCCATCGCCTAGCCGCCCCTCGACTTGCTCTGATACCAATTGTTGTTTCAGGCCTAAACCTGCAGGCGATCGGAGTTGGAAGAAGATGAAACTGAAAACTAAAAGTCTGACGAAACTGAATTTCAGGCGCTCGAACGCCGCCGCACGAACGGCTTTTCTTGATATTGCGAGCTCTAACTCGATACAACAATGGAGTACAGGGGGTGGGGTTTTATAGCTGCTCGGGCTCGCACTCACGATGCCACGGCCGCGCCCACGACGCGCACTGACGCAATCAACGCACTCACCTCGACATGATCCGCACGCCCCGGCTCGCGCCCATGTCGCGCACTGGCGCGATCAACGCGGCCAGCCTGCCGTGCCTGGACCTGGTCTTCTCCCCTGCTCACCCATCGCACGCACACACACACGCAGCAGAAACACAACACACACACAGACACACAGACGCGCACCTACGCGCCATGCCCGCCATAGACCTCGACCTGGTGCACTGACACCGGTCGCCACCATGGCGCACATGGCTTATTGCTATCAATCTCCCCCTAAGCCATGACCTAGTACAGGTTCGGATTGATGCCGGCGTCGCACAACAGCGCCTCCTCCGGCTTCTTCTCCTCCTCCTGCTTCTTCTTGGGCTTCCTGCAGTCGCGGGCGAAGTTGCCGCGGATGCCGCAGTTGTGGCACTTGCCATGCCTGCCGAAGCCGTCCTCGCCGCTCCGCTCGTCGTCGTCGTCGTACCCTCCACCACGTGCACGACGCCGCGCCTCCCATTGTGCCGCCGTGAGCACCAGCTGATCGCCACTGCGCTCGCCGCCAGCAGCCTCTTGCGCCGCTCCGATCGCTCCTCGAACGCATTCAGCCGCCCGAGCACCTCGTCGAAGCAGGTCTTCTCCACATCGCAGAACTGCTCGATGCCGGCCACCGCCGTGTACAGGCGATCGGGCACGGTGTCGAGCAGCTTCTTCACCATCTCGGCCTCGCTGAGCGTCGCGCCGAGGTTCGAGTACCTTGCGGCCATGCCACTGATCTTGCCGGCGTAGACGTCCAGCGCCTCGCCGTCGCCCATCTGCAGCCGATCGAAGTCGTCGCGGAGCGTCGACTGCCGTGCCGCCCTGACGCGATCCGCGCCAACAAATCGCGCCTTGAGACTCGCCCACACCTCCGCCGCCGTCTTCTTCGACGACACCTGCAGCAGGATGTCCTCCGCGAGCGCACCGAGCAGGTACGCCCTCGCCGTCTTGTTCTTCTTCGGGTCGACCGCCGCCGCCGTCGCGTCCGCCGGAAACACCGCCTCCCAGATGCCCTGCGCGTCGAGGTTCGCCTCGACCCTGATCGCCCACACCGTGTAGTTGTCCCCGGTCAGCATCGGACAGGGAGGCGCCGCCGTGCTTCCCCCAGTGCCACCGTGCGGGATCAACGCCATCGCCTCGCCGCCCCTCGACTTGCTCTGATACCAATTGTTGTTGCAGGCCTAAACCTGCAGGCGATCGGAGGTGGAAGAAGAGGAAACTGAAAACTAGAAGTCTGACGAAACTGAATTTCAGGCGCTCAAACGGCGCCGCACGAACGGCTTTTCATGATATTGCGAGCTCTAACTCGATACAACAATGGAGTACAGGGGGTGGGGTTTTATAGCCGCTCGGGCTCGCACTCACGATGCCACGGCCGCGCCCACGACGCGCACTGACGCAATCAACGCACTCACCTCGCCATGATCTGCACGCCCCGGCTGCCGCCCATGTCGCGCACTGGCGCGATCAACGCGGCCAGCCTGCCGTGCCTGGACCTGGTCTTCTCCCCTGCTCACCCATCGCACGCACACACACGCAGCAAACACAACACACACACACGCACAGACGCGCACCTACGCGCCATGCCCGCAATGGACCTCGACCTGGTGCACTGACACCGGTCGCCACCATGGCGCACATGGCTTATTGCTATCAATCTCCCCCTAAGCCATGACCTAGTACAGGTTCGGATTGATGCCGGCGTCGCACAACAGCGCCTCCTCCGGCTTCTTCTCCTCCTCCTGCTACTTCTTGGGTTTCCTGCAGTCGCGGGCGAAGTGGCCGCGGATGCCACAGTTGTGGCACTTGCCACGCCTGCCGAAGCCGTCCTCACCGCTCCGCTCGTCGTCGTTGTCGTACCCTCCACCACGTGCATGACGCCGCGCCTCCCATTGTGCCGCCGTGAGCACCAGCTGATCACCACTGCGCTCGCCGCCAGCAGCCTCTTGCGCCGCTCCGATCGCTCCTCGAACGCCTTCAGCCGCCCGGGCACCTCGTCGAAGCAGGTCTTCTCCACATCGCAGAACTGCTCGATGCCGGCCACCGCCGTGTACAGGCGATCGGGCACGGTGTCGAGCAGCTTCTTCACCATCTCGGCCTCGCTGAGCGTCGCGCCGAGGTTCGAGTACCTTGCGGCCATGCTGCTGATCTTGCCGGCGTAGACGTCCAGCGCCTCGCCGTCGCCCATCTGCAGCCGATCGAAGTCGCCGCGGAGCGTCGACAGCCGAGCCGCCCTGACGCGATCCGCGCCAACGAATCGCGCCTTGAGACTCGCCCACACCTCCTCCGCCGTCTTCTTCGACAAACACCTGCAGCAGGATGTCCTCCGCGAGCGCACCGAGCAGGTACGCCCTCGCCGTCTTGTTCTTCTTCGGGTCGACCGCCGCCGCCGCCGTCGCGTCCGCCGGAACCACCGCCTCCCAAACGCCCTGCGCGTCGAGGTTCGCCTCGACCCTGATCGCCCACACCGTGTAGTTGTCCCCGGTTAGCATCGGACAGGGAGGCGCCGCCGTGCCTCCCCCAGCGCCACCGTGCGGGATCAACGCCATCGCCTCGCCGCCCCTCGCCTTGCTCTGATACCAATTGTTGTTGCAGGCCTAAACCTGCAGGCGATCGGAGGTGGAAGAAGATGAAACTGAAAACTAAAAGTCTGACGAAACTGAATTTCAGGCCCTCGAACACCGCCGCACGAACGGCTTTTCTTGATATTGCGAGCTCTAACTCGATACAACAATGGAGTACAGGGGGTGGGGTTTTATAGCCGCTCGGGCTCGCACTCACGATGCCACAGCCGCGCCCACGACGCGCACTGACGCAATCAACGCACTCACCTCGCCATGATCCGCACGCCCCGGCTCGCGCCCATGTCACGCACTGGCGCGATCAACGCGGCCAGCCTGCCGTGCCTGGACCTGGTCTTCTCCCCTGCTCACCCATCGCACGCACACACACACGCAGCAGAAACACAACACACACACACACAGACGCGCACCTACGCGCCATGCCCGCCATGGACCTCGACCTGGTGCACTGACACCGGTCGCCACCATGGCGCACATGGCTTATTGCTATCAATCTCCCCCTAAGCCATGACCTAGTACAGGTTCGGATTGATGTCGGCATCGCACAACAGCGCCTCCTCCGACTTCTTCTCCTCCTCCTGCTTCTTCTTGGGCTTCCGGCAGTCGCGGGCGAAGTGGCCGCGGATGCCGCAGTTGTGGCACTTGCCACGCCTGCCGAAGCCGTCCTCGCCGCTCCGCTCGTCGTCGTCGTACCCGCCACCACGTGCACGACGCCGCGCCTCCCATTGTGCCGCCGTGAGCACCAGCTGATCGCCACTGCGCTCGCCGCCAGCAGCCTCTTGCGCCGCTCCGATCGCTCCTCGAACGCCTTCAGCCGCCCGAGCACCTTGTCGAAGCAGGTCTTCTCCACATCGCAGAACTGCTCGATGCCGGCCACCGCCGTGTACAGGCGATCGGGCACGGTGTCGAGCAGCTTCTTCACCATCTCGGCCTCGCTGAGCGTCGCGCCGAGGTTCGAGTACCTTGCGGCCATGCCGCTGATCTTGCCGGCGTAGACGTCCAGCGCCTCGCCGTCGCCCATCTGCAGCCGATCGAAGTCGCCGCGGAGCGTCGACAGCCGAGCCGCCCTGACACGATCCGCGCCAAGGAATCGCGCCTTGAGACTCGCCCACACCTCCGCCGCCGTCTTCTTCGACGACACTGCAGCAGGATGTCCTCCGCGAGCGCACCGAGCAGGTACGCCCTCGCCGTCTTGTTCTTCTTCGGGTCGACCGCCGCCGCCGTCGCGTCCGCCGGAAACACCGCCTCCCAGATGCCCTGCGCGTCGAGGTTCGCCTCGACCCTGATCGCCCACACCGTGTAGTTGTCCCCGGTCAGCATCGGACAGGGAGGCGCCGCCGTGCCTCCCCCAGCGCCACCGTGCGGGATCAACGCCATCGCCTCGCCGCCCCTCGCCTTGCTCTGATACCAATTGTTGTTGCAGGCCTAAACCTGCAGGCGATCGAAGGTGGAAGAAGATGAAACTGAAAACTAAAAGTCTGACGAAACTGAATTTCATGCGCTCGAACGCCGCCGCATGAACGGCTTTTCTTGATATTGCGAGCTCTAACTCGATACAACAATGGAGTACAGGGGGTGGGGTTTTATAGCCGCTCGGGCTCGCACTCACGATGCCACGGCCGCGCCACGACGCGCACTGACGCAATCAACGCACTCACCTCGCCATGATCCGCACGCCCTGGCTCGCGCCCATGTCGCGCACTGGCGCGATCAACGCGGCCAGCCTGCCGTGCCTGAGCCTGGACCTGGTCTTCTCCCCTGCTCACCCATCGCACGCACACACACACAGCAGAAACACAACACACACGCGCACATACGCGCACCTACGCGCCATGCTCGCCATGGACCTCGACCTGGTACACTGAACCGGTCGCCACCATGGCGCACATGGCTTATTGCTATCATTTCCCACGGTCTTAACTTTCAGTGAAGTACACTTCGAATCAATTTGTGTTTGTGCTCTGTAGCAAGCTATCCTTTTGTAATTAGCCTACAGAAATTTTTAACTTCTCTATTTGGTTTTGAGTCAAAGACAGGCGCTTTCATTTCGATAGAGACCTAATTTTCTCCGGCTTCCAAATCTCAAAAACATTCTTTTAGATAGAAAGAACAGTAACACCTAGCAAGCGCCCGCGATTCCAGGTGCTAGATAACATAGGCATCAGCGGAAGACCGTCTTGGCTTTCTGGTTCATCACCCAGCATTTCATCTCCCGCATCAGTTCTGTCTGCCTCCACAACGGCCCCTCTGCGAACTGGCACCATAGCTCCTCGATGACCGGAGCGTTGCAGAGCAAGAACCTTGCCAGCGTCCTCTGTGCCCTGCCTCCCTGGTAATGCACCAGGTTGATCTCCCTAACCCGGTTCACCAAGCAAGGGATCATGGCGCCGCCGCTCGATATGTTGAGGACACTGTACCGGTTGTAGTTGAGACGGTGCGCGGCGAGGAGCTCTCTGTCCTTGCAGTCGTAGCGGCCGCGTGGGAACGGCCCATCGCCCTGGATGTCAGCCCAAGTACCGGTCTCGAAAACGAAAGAGAGCACCTCTAGATTAGGGGCGTGCCGGAGAATGCTGCTCGTCGCGCCGACCAGGGCGGTGGCGTCGCTGTCCTGCGGCAGGTGCCCCCACAGCTCGAGGTGCTGGAGGTTGGTGAACATGGGGGCGTCGTCCCCGCCGATGTCGGGGCAAAGGCGCTTGGACCTCAAGCGGAGGTGCTTCGCGGACGCCAAGTGGTGGAGGAACGTCTTCAGCTTATCGAGCTCCTCCGTCGTCCAGACCTCCCCGCCGCAGATGTGGACTGTGCACGACGCGAGCGGCATGGCGAGGAACGCGCACGTGGCGGCCAATGTGGTCAGGAACGACATCTCAGGCACGGCGCCACGGTACTCGAAGACGCGGAGCTCCGAGGCGTCGACGGTGACACGGGACAGATTGTGGCAGCACCAGAGGGCGAGCCTGCGGAGACGCGTGTCGAAGAGGGAGAGCGCGGTCACCGTGTCGCAGGACTCGAGCGTCAGGTCGGCGAGGCGCGGGCACGCGGAGATGAACCTCTGCACCTCCTCCTCACAGTCAGACACGCGGCTGAGGAGGAGCTCCTCGAGGGACGGTAGGCTGATGGCGGGCGGCGGGGAGAGCTTGCAGGGCCCAATGCGGAGGGTTCGCAGCGCCGAGCAGGACAAGAGACCCCTCGGGATGGTGTACAGGAGGAACTTTTCCGTGGCCGTATTGGCTGCTGGAGCGAGATAGGCGTCGTAGGCATCAAAGGGATCCACGTTAGTCTCGGTGCCGTCGCCGCGGCTGCAGTAGATGGGCAGGCACCTGAGGCGGAGGTCAAGCTCGAGCTCAGGGCCGGCCTGCTTCAGGGCGTAGGAGACCCACTGATCGACTGCGACGGTGTCACCGCACTTATAGTTGTGCAAGGCGACACGGAGCGCGCGCAGCGGTGGCGTAGCGGCCGGGTTTCGGTGTCGGGCGACGATGGCGGCGGTGACGGCGGCGCAGAAGCGCGACGGCGGGTCGAGCCGTCGTTCGTCGTCACTGTCGTCGCTGCCATCGTAGCTGCCACGGCGGCATCGTTTTTGGTAGGTGGGGACGCCGCCTTCCGGCTCCTCCAGAAAGACTGTGTGGACGCCGGCGAAGGTGTCGCGCCACCGGGACGAGAGCACGGCGGTGCGCGCCGCCTGCTTGGATGGGAGAAAGGAGAGTACGTGGCCGAGCACGGCGTCATCGAGCTTGCTGATGCGGTCGTCGCGGACCGGCTCGGCGGCATGGCCGATCTCCATCGTGTGCTCGTATGTACGGGCGGCGGCTCGACTCGAGAAACCGAGATGCAGGTTTAGATAGATGACAAAACGTACGCGTGTCTATCTCAACCTAGAGGTTAAGGAAGGTCTCGGCCTGATAGATCGCTATGGATCACATCAGTAAAAACATTAAAAAATCGATTTTGAAATGCACGCATAAGAAATAATATGCGAATATATATAAAAGGGATCAACATAATTTATTTATTAGTATGACTTAAGGGGCAGAGTCCCCAACTTCATTTAAGAAGCTGATAAACAGCCAAATAATACAAGGGTTCGCCAAAAGCTCAGCTAGATTATGTCATAAAAGAAGAAAAAGTTTGAAAATCTCGCAGATTTGCTCATTTTTTAGACTTCATTTATATTCGCTATATTCAGCCCATGTATCTCTATCATGTACTTTACGTTACTATAAATATATGATATTAATTGTCAAAAAAAAGCTCAGCTTTTGGTCCTCCAAAAACAAACCAAACAGAGAAATTACAACTTACAGCTAAAAGTACTAGCAACTTCTCCCTGTTTCTTTAGGCACTACCAGCAACTCGAAACCACTTTTCAGCTTACAGGCATAAGGAAATACCAGTCTACTACAACAACTACTGTCCATATGTGTGCATCCGTGTGGCCGCTAGGGCAACACGTTGTTGCAGAGTCTGTGTGTAATTGGTATCTTCGAGATATTGATATTGCTCTTTATCTAAAAATCAGAGCAGAACACCATGAGGCACAACAACTACAGGTAAGCGATCACGAGATTTTATTCCAATCTCCTGTTTTTGTACTAATTATGGGTGTGTTCTTCTCTTGTTTTACCCCTAGGTGAAGAGGAGACTTTGGCCTCATGTTTTTCACAACACGTTGTGTCCCACAACCCTAGAAAATGGCAGCTTGAGAAAAATGAACACTAAGAGAGAGTGGAGATTTTTGGCTCCCGAGTTTCAGCGCTCCTGCTATTTAAAACAATTCGAAAACCATATTTAGAATTTAAAAAATCTGAAAAAATATACGGATGTAGTCAATGGTGTATTGTTAAGCGTCGCGTCGTACCGCTTCATCTCTAACCAGGAGAGAGAGAGAGAGAGAGAGAGAGAGAGAGAGAGAGAGAGAGAGAGGCGATCGGATCTACGCGCCTCCCGTCAGCGCCGCAGGTCTGCCCGCCTCTGTGGCCTTCAAGCCATGGAGGCGCTTGTCGGCGGGAGGGCTCCGTTTTTCTGGTTTAGTGTCCGGATTTGCTGGTGCGGCGCTCTGTTGGTGGCGGCGGCGCTTCTTGCAATAATTTCTCCCCGGCTTCAGCCCCATCTCGGTGGCGACGTTGAGAAGCTCGTGGGAGTGGTGTGGTTCTCGAGAACTTCTGATGGCGGTGGCGGTCTCCGGATCGTCATGGAGCTTCATCGGTAGTTCATCCTTCTTCGGCTCTGGGACGGATGTGGTCTCCTCGACCCGTTCGACGACTTCCCGCCCGCAACCAACAACGTCTTGCCGGCTCTGGGAGGAGCAGCAGCGGCGGCGCGCCGTCGACATGGTCTGGAGGTTGAAGATGAAGGGCATCTCAAGGATCTCGTTGTAATTTTTGTTTTTGTTGAGGTGTTTTGTACCGTTATGTGTTTCTGTTAATGTCAGGGTCCTTTTTCGCAAAAAAATGGTGGATCCCACAAACGTGCAAAAAATAAATTTAAAACTTTGTATTTTGAGCTACACAAAAATGACAAAAGTGTGAATCTAAGTATGCGTATTTTCCAATCTCTAAATTTTATCAGATTTTGTCATTTTTGTGTAGCCCGTAATGCAAACTATTTGAAACTTACATTTTACACGTTTGTCGGATACATCATTGGCTACCTCTGGATTCGTTTTCAGAAAATTTTAAAACTCATAAATATGATTTCTGAATTTTTTAAACTAGCAGGAGCACTGGTGCTCAGGAACACAAAGCACTTTCTGCACGAACAACCGACTGTTTTCTAATTAGGCAAAAGTCGAATTTGAGAGGACTTGGTCTTCTTTTCCTTCTTTTCTAGGCTGCCACCCTGGACTAAATTTTTTGCGTACCAACTGTTATCGGACTAGCTAGTTATCATGTAAATAAGGTATAAAAAAACGAAGTTACATTTTTACTCATGATTACTACTACCTCCGATTCATATTAATTTTACAGAATTGGATGTATCTACCATTAAAATATGTCTAGATACACCCAATTTAACAACGACTAATATTGATCAGAGTGAGTATTTTTTTACCTACTGGCTAAGCTGTAACGTAAATAGAGCACACACACAAAATGGAAGTTACGCTTTATTTTGTAATGACTTATATTTTTATTTACTACTCCATAATTAACATGTAAACAAGGGAACAATTTATTTTGAGATTTGCTATTCGCGGTCGACTCATTGTTTTATTTTCCATCAGTCGATTTGTTTTCCTCGCACCGACAACAAGGCCCCGCGTTTATTTTTTTCAGCTTGGCTTCCATGTTGTTTACACGAAAATGAACTCTCTGTGCCAATGGCCGTTGTTCTCTGAACTTGCCTATATTTTTGAACCGACGTGCTTTGACCAGCATTTGTTATGTGGAGAGATAAGGGGTATGGGTGATCTTGAATGTAAAATGCATGGCATCCATCCTGACTAAGTTAGTTGGTAAACTCTGATTCCATTTTTAATGAATTCTTATGTAGCACAAATTACAGTCCATTACACTAGTATTTACATTATCCAAAACATGGAATTTTGGACAAACACCAGTTTGATTTTACTTTTGAAATCACGTAGACAAGATTTTCCTTCTATTTCGTGTAGACAAGATATTAGTACAAGTTTTCAATCTAGTGAGTTACAGTCCATTATACTAAAATTTAGATGGTATGGAACATGTAATTTTGGACAAACAAAACTGTATTTTTGGTCGTGAAACTGTGGACAGTTAATTTTGTGCCTCATTAACTTTTTCGTGTATTACTAATTTACAAGTAGTAAATTGAAGCAATAGTGCAGGTATAAAGTGCGTTAAAGATTTCATCTATGTGTTCCAAGGATTTTTTTTTTGACGGTTAACCAGCAGGAGTTCTGCCATTTCATTAAAGTAAGGGGGAATGTGTTACAAGCCTGCAAGCAGGTTTACAGAGGTGTCAAAAAAGACGCCCAGAAACTGGGCGCAAAAGAAGAAGAATTACTCCCAAAAGGCCTCCTCTAGGAGGTCAAGATCATCTCTGACCAAAAGAAAGACAGCACGAGCGTCAAGCGACAGGTGCTGGAACGTTCTTCTGTTTCTCTCTTTCCACAAATGCCAAGCGACGTAAGCAGCCAGCCGACAGTCCTGTTTTACTAGGATTTTTTTTTTCCATGCCATTTTTCATCTCATGACCGTAAGAAAAATTAACTTATGAAAAATTCAAAATCAGTCGATTGTCAAATAGACACTCCCCTCGTGACCGTAAACATCATGGGGAAAAACAAACAGGACAAATGTGTGGCATAGAACCGACCCTGAATCGTGAAACTTCACCTGGCCGGATATTAACCATTTCCTGCGTACGCATATACCCGCCTGGGATCGATCCTTTTTTATGTTTTTTATTTATAGTTCAAAGCCATCGAATAGATACATAAAAGTCGTCGGTACAAGTTGCTCAGAAAACATACAATCACTAATATGTTGAACTGAGTTTTTTCCATTGTCGTTGCATACAACTGAAACACGTTGATAAGAAAAGACGAAATTTGATCAGAAATTTCATTATCAAAGAAAAAAAATCCTCTTGTCGAGTATTCTAACTTTTTTGTGTAAAGGGGACATAACTGCATATATGAATGCCCTCTTTCTCACAAGTCAAACTAAAAAGATTGAAACAAGAACAAGCAAAGAAAGAAAACTAGCCAGATAGCAAACCCTTGCATTTGCAACCAAACCAAACTTGATTTACCTCTCAAGGGGCAAGACAACGAAAGTCGTCTTCCTCTTTTCCGATGAATTAGCTACCCATCTTTCAAGATTGCAATGCATGTGCTCGCACATGTTTCCGTTTCCACGGTCAATGTGCATCTCTTTAAGAACCTCAGCATTTTCGGCAAAGAATTTGATCAACTGTGCTGCAAAGTCGCTCTTCAGCTTATCACGTTCAAAGATGTTGGCCTCCAGCCGGAATTGCAAGCGCACACAACTTAAGGTATTCTGCAAGCAGTTAAAAACATGCCCACTCAAGGCAGGGAGATCAGATAACTCGTCGTATTCGTATCCAGCATCAGCATCATCACAATCTCCTTCTCTGGAAACCGTGGCCTGCTCTAATTTGCGATTTTTGAACCCATGGATCGACTTTTCGAAATCACGTTGATACTTCCTCTCCAAGAAACATCGCCTCTGTTAACATTGGGCTGCGCCATGGCTAAGTTGATTCGGAGGTCACGGAGCATGGGGCAGCACCGAAGCAGGTTCGCGACCGCCACCGCCGCGGTTGTTCCATCGAGACCGTGCATTCCTTCCAGCTGGAGACGCTCGAGCTTGCGGAAAGAGCACAGTAGCTTGGCCGGGCTCGCGGAACGGACGACGGCGATGTCCTCAAGCATGTTCACCTTCAGGTTCAGCTCCTTGGCATTGCGGAAGTTCCGGACCAATCGCCAGAAGGCCAAGAGGTCGCCGAGACCAGGGAGAATGCGCAAGTGCACCCGTGCCAAATCCGGGGCCTTCGAACTGAGCGTGAGCCGTCGCAGGAGCCCCTTGTACGTGAAACGCCGCAGCCTCGGCGCGCTGATCTCCACGGCTGTAGTGCCGCGGCGGTCGTATCTCTCATCCGCCCAGCCGCATCTGTCCAGCACGAGCGTGGTGACTGCCGGGCAGTGGAGCCGGACGATCTGTTCCTTGCGAGCATTCTCTCCCTGTTGTAACATGACGGACTCGAGGAGTACCATGGCGAGCGCCGGGGCGGAGTGGATGATGTTCTGGAGAAGATCGACCCAGACGCTGGAGAGGCTAAACCGCAGCGATTCCAGCCGCGGGAACGCGACGCTGACCGACGTCTGGAGGTTGCTGCAGCAGCTGATGTCCAGCACTCGGAGCGTCTCCCACGGCAGAGAGACCAATTTGAGCCTGTTAAACCCCTCGTGCGACGACGACATGGCCTCCTGGTCTTCCAACCGATGCCTTTGATGGACGTCAAGCCGCAGCTCCTGGACGCAGCATGCCGCCGGGAGGGAGAGCAATTCCGTTACAACGTCGGGTTTTCTTATACTAAAGGGCCCGTCGAAGCAGAGGAACTTCATGACTCTGTCGCTGCGGCCTGGGTCGAGGCTGAAGCTGAGCCTTGTGACGGGGCTGTCCGCGGCAGCGACCTCGAGGGAGAACTTGGCGGCGGAGACGAAGGCATCGCGCTGGGAGAAGATGCTGTCCACGTCGTCGGGGATGCGTGCATCGAGGTTCACGCCGCCGGAGGATCGCCAGAGCCCGCGCCAGCGCTTCGAGAGCGCGCTGGTGGACGCGCCCTCCCTGACGGCGCTGAAGTGGAGGACGCGTCGGAGGAGGTCGTCGTGGAGAGCGGAGAGGCGGTCGCCGCCGGACATCGTCTAGGTATGTATGTACGTCGCCGTTGGCGGCGCGATCGGAGTGCTAAAGCGATCTCGTCGATGGAAGTTCTTGATGCCGATGGGCTTCTAGCCTTCTAGGACTCGCTTCGAAATCTGATGAGTCGGCATGCTATACTGGGCCTGTCCAGGCCGGGCTATTGCTTAACTGGACCTAAATTCCTGACATTAATTGCTTAACATTGAGTTTGAACCTGTAAACATGTTTTGATTGCATGAACGTAAATTTTCTCGAACCCAAGAACAATATTTGGAGACCGTGAATTTACTTTTCTACCCCAAATGTTTTTTCAACTATGAATATTTGTTTGCTAATTTATAAATATCTTCTTCGAGATTTACAAACATTTTCATATGTTCATGCATCTATAAAATGTTCATATATCCAATAAAAGTGGAATAAAAAATAAAATAAAAAAAGAAGAAAATATTTTTTTAACAAAACATGGTACCTGAACGGAAACTAGATTTGTATGGAAAATATATTGGAATTGTTTTGAATTGGGCTATGAAAAAATGGTGGGTGAACAAAAACAATCTTTGGACGATTATAAGGATGTGATAATAAAATATACGCCAGTAGTTTGCCGAGCGTCTCAAGCCGCCACGCTCGGCAAACAAATCAGGAAATGGCGGCAAAGCCAAAAAAAAAAATCACGCGCCGCGTTTGCCGAATGTCCTCCGTCCAAGACACTCGACAAAGAGCAAGATCCGTCACGGCTCACGGCGCCGTCGGGTCGGTTGTCAGTGGACACTTGGCCAGCTGGTTTGCCGAGCTGCTATGTTTGCCGAGTGTTTTTTCAGAGTTTGCAAATGACACACTGTTCGAGTGCTAAATTAGGGGATACTCGGCATATGTGTCCTTTGTCGAGTGTCGACCTGTTTGCCGAGTGTTTTTGTGCGGAACACGACACAAAGGCTGTTTGCCGGTTGGCCTGTGATTTGAGACTCGGCAAACAGGAGGATACACTGAGGTATCTCGTTTTCGAGCAGTGTATCGTCTGACGAATTTATTTTTACAGTAAAAACTGTGAGGCAAAAGTCCCACAACAAATTATTTCATATATATATATATACCAAAGTTACAGATATTTACAAGTATCATCTGACGATTATAAGGATGTGTTAAAAACAATTTGACAAAAATGGTAGATGAATATAAACTATATTTGAAAACAAAATATATTGGATATTGAATATGAAAAATGGTAGGTGAGCAGAAACTATATTTGAACTATTTTGCATTGAGATACGGAAAAAAGGTAGGTGAACGGAAACTATATTTGAACTATTATAAGGTTGGGATACAAAACAATTGACACAATGGTAGGTGAGCATAAATTATAGTTGAACATATAAAATATATATGAACGACACTGAATATGAAAAAATGGTAGGTGAACGGAAATTACATTTAAACAATTTTAAACTTGGGATACCAAAAAATAACCAAACATGGTAGGTGAATGAAACTATATTTGAACATAAATAAATTTGAACGATTCTGAATATGGATATGAAACAATTTAGGTGAAGACAAAGTTTATTTGAACAGTTTTAGACTTGTCGTGCCAAAAAATTGACAAAAAAGGTAGGCGAACGAAAACCTTATTTCAATAGAAAAAGTAAATTTGAAAGAATTCAAATTGGGATATGAAAAATAAAGAGGGAAGATTTAATATGACATTCATTTCTTTTCCAAAAACCAAAAAGGGAAATAATAAACGAAAACACAAGATTCTGCCATAGCGAGAAGGACCTGATCGGAAAAGTACACCGGGTGTGGAATGCAAAAGGTGGTTTCATGCAGTATTTAGGAATAACAGGCTCCCCAGATGGTCCTGATAGTGGTAAAGGTGAAAGAATCTCTGCGGAACATAAATTATGGAAAGAAGAAAAAAAGAACAACTATGTTATTTGAACGGCAAAAATAATAATATAGAATGTGAAAATTGTCATGTTGAAATGAAGGCCTGCCCAAATGAAACATCTATTTTTCTCATGTGATTTCTGCCAAGCCTCTGGTGGAAATTAAATTTATTATAGAACAATGATCTCAATATCATTGACCTCCTAGCTACTGCATGGAAACCAGAGATCAAATCTTGCATGATTCTCTATTAAATTTTGCTTGTACTTTCTAATGAATTCTTATGTAGCACAAATTACAGTCCATTACACTAGTATTTACATAATTGAAAAGTACACCACTTTTATTTTACTTTTGAAATCATGTAGACGAGATTTTCCTTCTATTTTTTGTACAAGTTTTCTATCTAGCAAGTTACAGTCCATTAAATTAAATAATTTGGGGGCAAACAACGCTGTATTTTTGGTTGTGAAATCTGTCTATGATGGATTTTGTGTCTTCTTAATTTTTTGTGTATTGCTAAATATAGGTAGGAAAATGAACCAATAGTGTACGCATAAATCTCGCTAAAGATTGATCTATGGGCTCCAAGGATATTTTTCTCATGCCACGTGTCATCTGATGATCATAAGAAAATGACTTATGACAAATTCAAAATCGGTAGATTGTCAAATAGACACTCCCCTCGTGATGGCAAACATCATGGGAAAAACCAAAAGAGGAAAAGTGTGGGATGAAATTGACCCTGAATCGTCAAACTTCGCATGGCCGGATATAACCGTTGCTGCATGTGCATGTACCTGCCCGAGATTGAGCCATTGACCTGACGGAGAAAAATGAGCGATGCCTTTTTATGTTATGGATCTAGTCCTTTTGACCAAGTTCGGCTCCTGCCAGGGCATCGCTTTGAGCTTGCCTTTGAAGATTCTGTAATCCGATGATGATCCTTTTTTTGAGATTTTGATTTATATGTTCAAAAAATTAAAACAGGTTAATAAAAGTCACCTTAGGATTAGGTACAAGTTGCTCAAGAAACTATTACAATCCCAAATATCTTGAGCTCGGTTTGTTCCATTGTTGTTGCATACAATTGGAACACATTGATGAGAAAATACGCATTTTGATCATAAATACTAATTCTCAATGAAAAAAAAAAATCCTCTGGTCGATGATTCTATTTTTTTTTTGCAAATGGCACATAGCTGCATGAAGGCCCTCATTCTCACTAGTCAAACTAAACGTATTGAAACAAGAAAAAGCAAAAAAGAAATTACCTAGCTAGCAAACCATTCCATTTGTAACTTAACCAACTTGATTTTACCTCTCAAGGGGCAGGACAACAAAAGTGGTCCTCCTCTTTTCCGATGAATTAGCTACCCATCTTTCAAGATTGCAATTCATGTGCTCGCACATCTTTCCATTTCCATCGTCGATGTACATCTCTCTAAGAACCGCATCATTTTTGGCGAAGAGTTTGATCAACTTTGCTCCAAAGTTACTCCTCAACTTTCGTTTAAAGATGTTTGTCTCAGGCCGGAATTGCAAGCGCACACAACTTAAGGTACTCTGCAAGCACTGGAAAACATGCCCACTCAAGGCATGGATATCGGATAACTCGTCGTATGTAGCTTGGCTATCATCATAATCTCCTTCTACAGTAACCATGGGCTCTAGTCTGCGGTTCATGAAACCGTGGATCGACTTTTCGAAATCGAGTCGATATTGCTTCTCCAGGAAGCATTGCCCTTGGTGAGCGCCTCTGGGCTGCGCCATGGTCAGGCTGATACGGAGGTCACGGAGCACGGGGCAGCACCGGAGCAGGTTAGCGACCGCCACTGCCGCGGTGTCTCCTTCTGGTCTATGCATACCTTCCAGCTCGAGGCGCTCGAGGTTGTGGAAAGAGCACAGGAGGTTGGCTGGGCTCGCCGAACCAACGATAGCGATGTCCTCAAGCATGTTCACCCTCAGCTTCAGCTCCTTGGCATTCCGGAAGTTTCCAACCAATCTCCAGAAGGTCACGAGGTCGCTGCGACCAGGGAGAATGTGCAGGTGTGCCCGTGTCAAATCCGGGACCTGCGAACTCAGCGAGAGCTGCCGCAGAAGCCCCTTGTACATGAAGTGTCGCAGCCTCGGTGCGCTGATCTCCACGGCTGTGGTGCCTCGGCTATTGTATGTCTCCCTCTCCCAGCCGCACCTGTCTAACACGAGCTTATTAGTGGCTGCCGGGCAGTGGAGCCGAATGATGGAGCCTTTTTCCCGTTCCATGCTCTGTAGCATGACGGACTCGAGGTGTATGGTCGCGAGCGACGGCGCAGAGAGGAGGAATTCCTGAAGATCCTTGACCCATGCACTGCAAAGGCTTAACCGCAGGGACGCCAGCCGTGGGAACGCGACGCCGAGGCCGGCCGTGGGCTCGAGGAATCCGCAGCTGCTCATGTCCAGTACCCGGAGCGTCTCCCACGGCAGAGACACGAATTTGAGCTTGTTAAACAATCCACTGGGCGGCGACGTGACCTCCTCTTGGTCCATCAAGGCCATGCGGTGATCGGCGGCAAGCCGCAGCTCCTCGACGCGGCGTGCCGCAGGGAGTGAGAGCAATTCCGTGGGGACGTCAGGTTTTCTTATGTTAAGGCCCACGTTGAAGGACAGGAACTTCATCGCTCTGATGTCGTCGCGGCCTGGGTCGAGGCGGAAGCTGAGCCTTGTGACGGGGCTGTCCGCGGCGGCGGCCTGGAGGGACAACATTGCGGCGGAGAGGAAGGCATCGCACAGGGAGAATAAGCCGGCGTCGTTGACGTCGTCGGGGATGCGTGCGTCGAGGTTCACGGCGCCCGAGGATCGCCAGAGCCCGCGCCAGCGCTTTGAGAGCGCGCTGGTGGACGCGCCCTCCCTGGCGGGGCTGAAGTGGAGGACGCGCCGGAGGAGGTCGTCGTGGAGAGCGGAGAGGCGGTCGCCGCCGGACATCGTCTACTTTTGTACGTCGGCGGCGCAATCTAATACCCAACGCGATCTCGTCGAAGTTCCTCTTGACCTTATTAATTCCTGAATAGGCGGAGTCGGGAGGGTGTACTCGTAGCGCACAGGACCAGTTTGTACTGTTTCGCTGATTTCCCGAGTTCACGCCATCACGTGATTACTTTAGCAGATTTCTTTTCAGTTTTTTTTTTTTCGGTCAGTTCATTTTTTATTTTTCTCTTTATGTAAACATAAATATAGAAATCTAAATATATTTTCTTATGAAAAGTATTGATGAAATTAGCGAAAAATGTTTACATACTAAAAATATATTCATGGGAGGAAAATATACATGTATGAATTCAATAAACTATTCACTAGTTTAAAAAATTCATACGCTAGAAAAATCTTCACACGGTACAAAATAATGATACAGATGCTAAAAAATATTCAAAAAGTTTAATAATTGTTCACAAGTTCGATAAAATATTCACACACATTAAAATAATGGTTCGCGGGTTTAAACAAATGTTCCCGCAATTCAAATAATTGTTCACAAGTTAAAGAAATATTCACACGGTTCAAAAAACTTGTTCACATGCTCAAAAACTAAACACACAATTCAAATAATCGTTCATACGCAATGTTTGCAAAGTTTGAAATAATTATTGGCATGTTAAAAATAGTTATTCACATATTCAAAATAATTAATCACTCTTTACAACAAAACAAAAAACTCCTAAGGTTTTAAAAAAGGAAGAACATATAAAAACTTGAGGAAACAGAAAAATAAAGAAATAGTTAAAAGGAAATTAAAAGAAAAGGAATACAAGAAACAAAAGCGAAAAGATCACGGCACGCACAGGCACAAAACCACTAGTCCATCTCCTCACTCAATGGTCCCATGATAAAAGGCTGCACCTAAATGATGGATGCAAAAAAAGTAGAAATTGCTTGTTCGGTTCAACCGAACTATAAGACTGCATAGAAGTCAACTCACGGAGGGTGAGTTAGGGCGTGGCTAATTTTTTTTAAAATAATACACGAAATTATTTAATTCTGGAAATATTACGCAAATTATTTTTTTTCAAAAATATTATCCAATCGGTCTCGTCGAAACCGATAGGCGCTACTCGTCTTCGGCGACGCCGACAAGGCCCACTTGTCCACGCGTAGGCGAGTAGTGGATGGGCCACGTCGCCACCGACGCAGTCGTCCTGGGAGGGCCTGTCGTCCTCGCCCACGCCGACTAGGCGGGCCCAGTCGGCTTCGCCGAAGCCGACAAGGCGCTACACAGCGTCGAGCGCACGGGCGACCCTTCTCTTTCCTTTCTTTCTTCTTCCTTGCGCTGCCTCGTTCCTGCTCTTCGTTTCCTCTCTGCACTCCCCACGAAAACCGAATTAAACTAGCGATTTAGACCAACAATCATCACGTTTGCCACCATTAATCGGTACTAGAAGGTTGAGGGAGGCTAGGGGAACTCCGATCTCCTGATTGGATATCTCGTGGTGGTGGTGGTGGTGATGGTTGGCGGGTGGTGGTGGTGGTGGTGATGGTGGTGGTGATGCTGGAGGGCTGCGTGGTGGTGGTGCTGGAGGGCTGCATTGTGGTGGTGCTGCTCGTGTTGGTGCGCCGTTGATTCGAGACCGCCGGACGCCGTCGTCTCTCACGCTTCTAGGGTATGATTCGATTTATCAAAATTGTAGTGCTATATTTGTTACATGTATGAACATGTGTTGTTAAAAAATAGTTTGTGACGGTAGTAAATATTGTAGCTATATTTGTAGGTTAATTCGAAAAATTGTAGCTATATTTTTTAGGATTTGTCACGTATATGTTGCTAAATTGGTTGTGGCGGTAGTAAATATTGTAGCTATGTATGTGGATAAATTATAATATATAGTAATAAATTTTAAAAAACATGGTTCGGCGTGGCACGGTCCCACTTCCAGTTACGGGTATCGGCTACAGTCTCCTCCTCAGTACCGAGGTCCCGCCCCGGAATTCCCGGATTACGGTACGTATATTGTTTTCATATTTCAATTGGGACTGCGTATTTCTTATGTACTAATGATTCCATCTGTAGGAGCCTATGGCTATCACACGGCTACGTCCGGACACCAGGCATCAGGATCTGGATCAGGGTGGGGGAGTGACCATGAGGCTCGGGCCCACGCGGGGGACGAAATGTCCAACTGGTTGGGCATTTTCGACACTCCAGATTTCCCCACGCAGCCGCGACAGGGTCCCATTCACCAGACTCCTCCACCATACCCCACACAGGATACACAGGATGACGGGGACTTGACAGTGCCTCGTCAAACCCGGGCACCTCACAGGTACCAGTGGACGACGCCCGACCAGCCCCCTCCTCGTGATGCTCGGCGACGCAGGGGTCAGTGATATCTTCGGGACATATTCGTACTTAGGATGTATGAGACATATCCGTATTTCTATTTGTATGTGAGACATATTCATATTTATGTTCGTATGAGACATATTATTATCTATGTACGAAACATTCCACATTGCATCGAAAAATTAATTTAACATACAGCACTAGAGGTCCACGTTACAACTTCACTAGTTCTAAACATTGCATAGAACAACTACTGGTAAATAATACATGGAACTCAACATATCTAATTCTAATCAACGACTTCACTTCCCTCTGCCACGTGTTCGTGATGGAGGCATGAAATCATCATCACTATTTTCCTCGGCGACATCCTTCGATGCACCAACACTTTTCAACTTACGTCTAAAGTTGCCTCGTTTAGGAGGCATGAAATCATCATCACTATCATCTTGAACGGCTTTCTTGGATGATCCACCACTCTTCGCCTTTGATATAGCCCTCTTCACTGCATCAGCGTGAGGAGTATTCTGTGGACGCCCATCAGGACAAGCGCCAAAAAGAATTTGCATCCAACCAAAATGAGGGATCTCTTTGTTGAGAAACTCTGCGTCGGCGGGCCAGTGCTGGAAATTAACAATATCAGACGAAAATAAGTTAGTACGATAACAGTAGATTCTAACGTAATATAACTTCGGTACTCAGTTACCTCAACGTGAAATGCATAGGCCTTCGGCGAAAAATGGATTATCTTTGACTTAGATGTCATAGGCATGTCCCGAAGACCCGGCTCGATATCTTTTAGCTCATGCACTCTCTGCCACTTCCACCGCCACCCATCAATTTCATCTAAAATTTCTTCAGGGGTCATCTACGGGGTTTTGTATTTTTTGGCTATAATTTCTCCCAGCTCACAAATGTTGCCCCTCTCACTAACTAGCTCCCTATAACAGCTCTTGGCCCTACCCTCCCTAATACTACCTTCAGTCCATGTTGCAGCTTCATACAGAATACACCAGCTCTTGGCCCTACCCTCCCTAATACTACCTTCAGTCCATGTTGCAGCTTCATACAGAATACACCACGACCTATATGTGTCCAAACCAGGACACGAACTACCAGACATCGTTCCTATGTGACTAAGGAAATAACCGCGCACCACACGCCTCCATCACAAAATCTGCTGGGGTATATATAGGCTCACCCGGGAGAAAAAGAGCGGGAGAAAAAGAGCGGGAGAAGAAGGGCGGGAGGAAAATGGCAGGAGAAATAGGGCGGGAGAAGAAGTCCGGGAGGAAAAGGGCGGGAGGAAAATGGCGGGAGAAATATGGCGGTAAACGAACGGCGGGAGAAAAATGGCGGGAGAAGGAGGGCGGGAACAATTGACCGGAAACAAATTAAATCGACGAAAAAAAAATCCAGGCACCTGTCGTCTTCGGCGATGAGGACTAGGACCTGTCGTCATAGACAACGCCGACTAGTGCATGGCTCTGACGACGACAGGCCTGTCGTCTTTGCCAACACCGACAGGCAGCTAGTCGGCGTCGCCGAAGACGAGTAGCCCCTATCGGCTTCGACGAGACCGATTGGATAATATTTTTGAAAAAAAAAATTGTGTAATATTTCCAGAATTAAATAATTTTCGTGTATTATTTAAAAAAAATAGCTAGGGCGTGAATGGACAACAGGTCAATATTCCTGTACTACCCCTTTGTTGATCCTACTTTTGCTTTTGCTCCTTTGCTCGGACGCACATTTCGTGGGAAAGACACGGAGATCTTGGCAGTCGAGTGTTAGCTTATGGAGATGGTTAACTCATCAAAGTTAAAAGATAGTATTGTCTCTTTCTCTCGATATTTTTTTTATAAATATCAGGTAAACTCACAATTCAAACAAACCAGGATATACAAGGTTTCTTTCTGGGTCCGCGCGCCCGCCGGCCAAGTTAGTGAACTACTAGTAGATGCTACTCGTGATCACTCAGTTTTTTTTCGAAAAAGTCGTGATCACTCAGTTTAATCACCTTGTTATCTGTGAATGGAATCAAGTCACTCACTGCGAGCTGAGTTAATGCGGTCCGAGATCCGAGGTCAACTCTACTGTGCTACATCAGCCTTGGGTGAGAGTGATCACTCGAACCACGGAAAAACGATGGCAGCGCCCCAGCTTCACGAGGGCCAGAAGCCGTCGTCTCCGGCTCCGGGGAGCACCAACCTTGCCTATTTCCTGCCCAGAAGCGCCTGCTGTTTGCTCGCCTGCGCCTTCCTCTCCCTGTCTCTCCTCCACCTCCTCTTCTGCTCGCCTCCCGGCGCTGAGCAAGCAGCTGTTATCGCCCCGCTGCTGCAGTTTTTCAATCACACTTACTCATCGTTCTCATCAGGCTACAGGAGATCCCCTCTCTAATTCAACAGTTACTTCCGTTTTTGCATTGCTTATGCATGTGTGGTTTGTTGCAGGGTTGGAGGAGTACATATAGCGCAGCGCGAGAGATGCGACTACTCGGTGGGGCAGTGGGTGTGGGCGCCGGGGCACGCGCGGCGGTACAACGGCACGGCGTGCAACGTGGGTGACGGCCAGGACTGCACCCGCAACGGGAGGCCCGACACGGCCTACCTCGATTGGCGATGTCAGCCGGCGGCGGGGTGCCGCCTCCCGGCGTTCGACGCGTCGGCCTTCCTCTCGGAGGTGCGCGGCAAGCACGTGGCCTTCGTCGGCGACTCCATGGCTCGGAACCAGGTCGAGTCTCTCATGTGCCTGCTCGGCGCCGCGTCCCCGTACCGCCTCGTGGGCTGGGACCAGGTGGGCCAGTTCCGGAGCTGGGCCTTCGCGGCGTACAACGTGACCGTGTCCGTGTACTGGGCGCCGTTCCTCGTCAGGGCCACGGGCAGGTCGGCAAACTCGAGCATTCGCCATGACATCTTGCACTTGGACGCGCTCGCCGACCGGTGGTCCGCCGACGCCGACACCATGGACGTGGTGGTGATCAACGTGGGCCACTGGTTCTGGGGCCAGGCCGTCTACCAGAACGGCAGCGAGGTGATTGGGACCAACCTGTACAAGGAACTTAACCACGCCGAGATCGGCATGTTCCGGCCGTTCCGTGAGGCGTACCGGATGGCGCTGCGGCGGCTGAGCCTTAGCTCCGGCCGACCGCGGACCGTGGTGGCCGCCACCTTCTCGCCCAAGCACTTTGGGGGCAAGGGCTACGATGACCCCACGGCGTGCGTGGAGAAGAATCCATACAAGGCCGAGGAGAAGGAACTGGGCAGCGTTGACAAGGAGTTTAGGAGTATCGTCTACGAGGAGACGGAGCAGGCCTCGGCGTCGTCCAAGAGTAGCGGGGTGAGGTTCGAGGTGATGGACGTGACCAAGCTGGCGTTGCTGCGGCCGGACGGGCACCCCGGGCCCTACATGCGCCGCGACCCGTTCGCGCACGGCGTGCCGGAGCGGGTGTCCACCGACTGCCTCCACTTCTGCCTGCCCGGCCCGGTGGACACCTTCAACGACATATTGCTTCAGATCCTCATGACCAAGAGGAGGTGAGCACATGCATACGCGTTTTATGTATGCATGTATACTACTAAAGTTGTCCGTCTACTAGTAAGAGCATCTCTAGTGTGTATATTTGGACGTGTATATCTCCATATACACCTGGGTAAATTTTACACCTCTCAGTTTTTCAGTGGAACGTGTATCAGGACGTGTAAATCAGGACGTGTATATTCCAACGGCTATATTTTCAACGGCTATATTTTCAACGGCCATATTTCTGGTCTATATAAACCACCCGACCACCTCTCTTCCAGCATCTCTATCTGTGACTTCTCTTCTCACTCCTTGATTTCTCTATCGTCTCTCACGCAACACAATGAACACATCCTCTTGGGACATGAGTTCTTCGTCATCTTCATCTGGCGACGATGAACTCATACTTGCAGCATTCGCCGAGCGCGAGGAGGAAGAGAGGATGAACGCTCGACGCCATGGTGGTTCCAAGCATGGACGTCGGACAATCGATCGAGGAAGAGATGCCGGATTTGTTCTTCTGTGGGACGACTACTTCAAAGAAGTTCCTCGCTATCCCGAATATTTGTTTCGACGAAGGTTCGTAATTAGTACACTTCTCTGCTTTGGACCATTTTTCATTTCCCTGTCTCATTTACTTTTTATGCACAGATTTAGGATGTCCCGTAATTTGTTCAACCGCATAGCAAATGGTATACTTGAGCATGAGAGGGAGCATGATTATGATGGTTATTTTATGCAAAAAAGAAGTGCTTCTGGAGCTCTTGGGTTACATCCTCTGCAAAAGATGACCGCGGCAATGCGGATGCTAAAATATGGAATAGCAGCTGATGGTGCGGATGAGTACATCCGGTCCGCTGAGACTACTAATTTAGAGTCTTACAAGAAATTTGTGATCAAAGTTTGTGAAGTTTTTGGGGAAAGGTACCTGAGATCTCCAAATGAACAAGACATTGTTAGGTTACTTGCAATAGGGAGGAAAGAAGATTTTCTGGTATGTTAGGGAGCATAGATTGCATGCACTGGGGTTGGAAAAATTGTCCCAAAATATGGCATGGCATGTTTAAAGGCCATGTGAACGAGCCCACTATGATCTTGGAAGCAGTTGCTTCACAGGATCTTTGGATTTGGCATGCTTATTTTGGTTTACCAGGGTCTCTCAATGATATAAATGTTCTTCAACGTTCTCCTGTTTTTTCGAAGCTAGCCGAAGGTGAAACTCCTGCAGTGAATTATAACATCAATGGCCATCAGTACACAATGGGGTATTACCTTGCAGATGATATCTATCCACGGTGGGCAACATTTGTGAAGAGCATACCAGCTCCAGATAACAGAAAGCATAAAACTTTTGCCAAGAAGCAAGAGGGGGCTAGGAAAGATGTGGAACGAGCCTTTGGAGTTCTGCAATCCCGTTTTGCCATTGTTCGTGGACCTGCTAAAGGATGGAAACGTAAATAAATCGGTGATGTCATGAAAGCTTGTGTCATAATGCACAATATGATAGTTGAAGAGGAGCGAGAAACTGGTCGGCAAAGATGCACTTTTGAGGCAATGGGAGAAAGAGTCACAGTCTCTCGTACTCATGCGGAACAACTGAGCTCTTTTATTCAGATGACTCACCGGATTAGAAATGTCGATGAACATTCTCAGCTTAAACTTGATCTAATTGACCATGTGTGGCAAAAGTTTGGAGACGAGTGATGTCCTAGTTATAACTTTGTAATCCATTTCTTTTCATCCAGTTTTAATTTATGCAATGAGTGATGTAATCCATGTCTTTGTAATGCAGTGCTATCAATAAAATATTTTTGCTTCACATAGTTCTTACAACAAAGTTCAGTACAAGATGTATCCGTATACGTTTACCGAAATGGAAAAGTTTCAACACGAAAGTTGTGAGAAACATCAAGTTGAACATGCTCGTCAAAGGATTTTTCAAAACTTCAACCGAGTGTGACGAATTTGACAAAATTCGACCATAAAAGTTCTGAACATTGGTTCGAAATTGGCAAGTTATGATCGATGCAACTTGAAACCGAGTATGGGAATGGAACCAACTCATCAGTACGCACGTATTTCGTGTACACAACTTTTCAAATCGAATTGTATTTGTGTAGATCAAAGAGCAAGCAATATGCCGGGCGGGACGAGTCACGAGAGCTCTGCCTTCTTTCGTCACTCCACGAGCGTGGCTCGGTGGTGGAAGTATACACGCCTGGTACCGAGGTGGGTGGGCGTGGAAACGGTGCACGCCCATATACACGAGCCGCTGGGAACCTTTTTTCTCTCCTAATCGTGTATATCTCCTTTCCACGCCAGTTTAGAGGAGCCACTAGAGATGTTCTAAGAAGTGGGACATTCCTAGATGGTGGAAAGGCTAGTAGAGAACCCGAGAGAAGTGGAATCTTCTTTTACAATTCAAAATTATCCTTACACATGATATTCCTATATACTCCATGCATATGAGATTTGATTAGTAAAAAACTTTTAAATCATGATAGATGTACAGTTAGTCATCACTAAAAAGCCCGACGCAGAAAAGTCAGGCTGCAGAAATCGGGCCTGAGCCTGACAAAGCCCGACTAGGCCCGATCGGCCCGGCTCGACCCTTGCTGATTTCCTGTTTTTGCTAAGCCCGAGCCCAGCCCGACCTGACTATCGGGCCCAAAAATCAGGCCCGGACCGGCCCGAGATTTTAGTGACACTCTATACTTATTGACAAGGCTACAACGATCCTCTACAATTGTGGTTATCGTGTCTCGTGGCAATCAATCTTAGGGTAGCACGAATCAAGTTGCAATCCAACTGCCGCGAACTCTATTAAGATTTACCAAAATTCAGAAAGGACCGAAAATTGGAAGAACCGTATAAATAAATATTCCCTATCACAATTCAGAAATATCCTTGCACATGCAAATTAAGATTCCTATTTATCCATGAATATGAGCATTAATTAGTAATAAACTTGTAAATCATGATACTCGTAAAGTTCGTCATCAACTATTCATGGGTTCGACACTCTATACTTATTTACAAGTGCTTCAGAGATCCTCTACAATTGCAGGTAGCAGTTTGCTCGTCTCGTGGTAATCAATCTTCGGGTAGCAACCTATGTACATGCAACTCTTAGAGTTGCACGAATCAAGATGCAATGTATCCAACTGTCGCGAAGTCTATGTATTAGGATTTACCAAATTCTCGACCGACTGAAAATTAGAAGAACCGAATAAACAAATGTCCCTATCACACTCATATAGTCACAATATAGAAAAATGTTTAGTTGCATAAGACATGGTACTAAAAACATATGACTGTTGAATACAAAACTTCATTACGTTCATCAAAAATCACTATCGACCTGTTTGTATTGCCATGGTGCATCTTAACTACATCCTTTGCGATTTGCTTCAACACATCAACAAGCTCATCTGGCATAATATGATATTTGAATTTTTCCATGGTGTGTCTTAACTACATCTTTTGCGATTTGCGTCAAAACATCAACAAGCATAGACATCTAGAACATTATGATATTTAAATTTTACTTGTATAAATGTGAGATTCAAGAGCTAGCTTAGTAACTTCCAGCGCAAGAAGCTCACCGTAGGGGACATCCCGAAGCAGCCATGTCGGTTCCATAGCTCGCCTGGCAAACCACCGACAACTGCTACTGGATGGAGCAGATCATGAATACCAAGTCGAGCGACAAGAAGAAGGGTGACGACAAGGACGACAACGGCGGCAATGAGCGACCGGTGGGAAGGGACTCCCGGAAGTAGAAGGCATGTTCCATACATTCGTCGGCCTCGACTCCAAGAGAGAAGAGAACCTGATTAAGCGTGCCGGCAATGCCAGCATGCCAGAAGTACCCAGTGGTTGAAATTGTCCGAGCAACCGATCATGGAGCCGACAAGATCACCCGCCAAAAGTTGACTACCCGAGAAGTTCGCCATGGTAGTAGCCAGTGCCGGAGCGTGCCGAAATGGGCCTTTTCCTCTTAGTGGGCAGAAATAATAGCCGATCCAAGGCAAAATTTAAGGGAAGCCTCAACCAGAAGCTCCGTGATGGGGGGATGCCCAACCGGGTAGGCCCAGGACCCCGAGTCGGCCATCAAGGCCGGGTGGCCCAAAGCCCACCCGACGTACATCTTCCAGGATACCGGGTCCCCGAGGATCCCGGTATGACGGCTCGGGGAGGCGGCAGCAGATATCTTCGAATCAGTCTGCGATTGTGTATCCCGAAGAGTGCGCTCCATGAAGCCGCACTTGTAGGCAGGATAGCTAGCGCCGCCAGCGGAACCCGTCATTCCCTGTAAACCCTAGCCGGCTCCCTATATAAAGCCGGCAAGGAGCAACCCTAGAGGCAGACTCAATTCATTCCATAGCCTCCGGAGCACCCGCAAGCTCTGGTGCGCACACCATTGTACACCCCATTCAGATCCAAATACATACAAGCAGGAGTAGGTCTTTACCTCATACAGAGGGGCCGAACCTGGGTACACTCTGCGTGTGCTACCTCTCTGTGAATCCTACGTCACCTGGCTCACACCCGAGTTAAGCCACCCCGTATGGCATCTGCCGTGATTACCCCACGACAGTTGGCGCCCACCGTGGGGCCAGCGATCGCTGGAATTTACTTCATGGAGAGTCCTGAACCCGGCACTGGCGTCTACTTCAGCCGCCAAGCCATGTCGGGTCGCGGTGACATCGTCACCGGCAGCTACTTCGAGCATGGAGGGATCGGCTACGTCGCCGATCCACACACTTGGGGCAGGCCCAACTACGCCCCGATCACTCGCGCGATGACCATCCCATTCGGGACCGCTGTCACCGCCTACGTCGGCTTCTGCGGCTCGGACGAGGAAGGCGTCGCCAACAACGACAACGGTGCTTCCTCCCCCGTCAACTCGCTTGACGAAGCCGCCATCGACACTGCGGTTGCAAACCACTTCGCACCCGCCTTATCTGCCGAGACCGTCCAGATCTCAAATGACGACGACACAGGATCGATCTTGCCTGTTCTCGACTACGAGTCGGAGGGCTCGACCGATCTTGCCTCGGACGGCACGGCGACACCCGCCCTCATCTACATGACGGGCGAGGCGGCAAACTCTGCTGCCGCGAAACCCGCGGCAGCAAACGCCGCCACAACGGAAGCCAACGCGCAGAAGCAGCGCGACCAGGCACGGCGCGAGCAGGAGGCTCGCGAAAAGCAGCAGCGCGACGAATCTCTCGCCACCCAGCGAGGACAAGCAGGTCGGGTGGCTGACCCGCTTAGCACCCCGATCACGCCGGCGAACGTCGTCGACCAGGCAACGCAGCTCGAGCAGCTGCGCCGGAAGATGGCCCACCAGCAGGAGGAGATCCGCCAGAAGGAGCTGGAGGTCGATGCTCAGTCGACCGCTCTCTCCGCGGTCACTCGGCACCACAAAAACCGCAAATCACGGCTTAACCCTGGTGCACCAACTCGCGCGCTCGACAACGCCTTTGCGCGCGAGACTGAACTGGAGAGGCAGCGTGACGAGTGTCGCAGGGCCCAGCCCGGCGGCTCGAATCAAGCTCCGCCTCAACCTTGCCCGGCAATGCCGCCTCCGGCGTCACGGCCTCCTCCGAACCCGCTCGTCCTCAACACCAGCCGCGGAGCGACGACGACGCCGACCTTGCGGTCTTCGGCACCCCGGGCGATTGCATGACTGCCGCCGCCTCTCTCTTCAAGAGGATCCGGGTCAAGGACAACCCCTACTGGAGCAAGGGTGCAAGCTGGTGGACAAGGCGCTGGAGCTGCAGGAGAACATGTCGCAATCCGACGGCAAGCTCTACTCCAGATCACCACCCAGCGAGAAAACGGCCTCGGCACCACACCGAAGCCAGGGAAACAAGGGTTCCCCCAAGCGTGACGCTGCCCTACAACCGCCACGCAGTTGGCACGAGGAGCCGGCAGTGTCGAGCAATGCGAGGGCTGGAGGCAACCCGCCTCGGCTCGCCCGCAACGACGCCCGGCACACCATCAACAACAACCAGGCGCAGGCGCGCTCCAACCACTCCGCTCCGGATCTGCGCCACCACCTCAACGACAAGCGCGCCGAGGCGACGCGCAACAACAACGACGACGACGACGTCGGCCCTAGATGCTTTGGACCCGCCATTAGAGGCGAGCGTTTCCCTAGCAGCTTCAAGGGACCAAGGGAGGCGCCCAAGTACAATGCTGCCATGAACCCGGAAACTTGGGTCCAGGATTACTTGGCCGCCATGAGCATCCAGAGCGCATCTTCGCTCTGTTGTGCGCGCTACTTTCCTCTCATGCTTGAGGGAACGGCTCGTACTTGGCTCAACAACCTCCCCAGGAACAGCGTCAACTCCTGGGCGAGTTGAAGAGACTCTTCATCACCAACTTCGAAGGGACCTGCAAGCGCCCGGCCACGGTCGAGGACCTCAAGCGCTGCGTCCAGAAGGAGGGCGAGTCCACTAGGAAGTGGTATCTCCGAGTCGCCAACCTCATCAACTCGGCAGAACACCTCAGCGTCGACACGGTGCACTCTCACCTCGAGGACAACACCACGTTCGAGTCGCTCAAGCAGAAGATGAGGCGCTCGCACAGGGCGACATGACGATGGGCCAGCTACTCGCCATCGTGCACAAGTACGCCGAGTCCGATGTCACCAAGGACGACTCCGATGAGGACGATGACGAGAAGAAAGGCGGCAAAAACAAGGGCAAGGCCAAGCACTCCAGCGCTCATAAGCGCAAGGGTGATGGTGGCTCCGAGCTCGTAGCCGCCACGGCTGCGGGGGGCCGCGGCTTCAAGATCCAACGCGACAATTTCCCGCGAAAGAAGCTCACCGCCACGGAGATCCTGGACATGCCGTGTAGGTATCATAGCCTACCCGGCAAGCCAGCCGGCCACACGACTGACGAGTGCAGCTGGACTGCAGAAATCGTCAAAGCCAAGACTGGTGCCAAGAAGCGGGCACCCGACGGAGACGACGACGGTGAGCAGCAGCAGGGCATGCCTCCCACTGCCGGCTTCATGGGCCACACGTTCGTCGGCCTCGACTCCAGGCGGGAGGAGAAGGTCATTCGGCGCGCCGTCCACGCGACTCTGCCAGACGTGCCCCAGTGGCTCGACTGGTCCGAGCAGCCGATCACATGGAGCCGTCATGACCACCCACCCCGCGTCGATTACCCGGGCAAATTCGCTCTGGTGGTCGCGCCCCAGGTCAAGGGCTACATCTTGACCAAGATATTGATGGACGGCGGATCAAGCATCAACATCCTCTACTACGAGACGTTCCAGCGCATGAAATTGCGCGACGAACAGTTAGTCCCCACCATCACCACCTTCCACGGCATCGTCCCGGGAAAGAAGACCTACCCGCTAGGCAAAATCGCACTCGACGTCGTCTTCGGCACCGCCAAGAACTTCCGGCTCGAGAAGATTTGGTTCGATGTCGGGGCTGCCCCCGGTAGGGCAAAGAGGTAGTATTAAGAGTTGTAAAGAGTGGGCCGGATCAAGGTCAAGCCGGATCACTTGGGCCGGATCCCTTGGACCGGATCACTTGGGAGAGTCGGTTGCCTCTCAATCATGCTAAAGTGCAGGGAGAGGCCAAAAGGCATCAGACAAAGTCTAGCCGGATCAGAGGAAGGGATCCGGCTTAACCTAGCCGGGTTGGTCAGGAAGGATCCGGCACAGGGCAATGTCGGATATGCACAAGGGCCAAGTAATGTCAGTAAGTTCACGGGTCCTGCAGGTCTCCTGCCCGAGGCTCAGAAGACAGCCAGGTCGAGCCACGGTTTTCCGGGTCGCTAGGCCCTAGGCGCTGACTCGGCTAATTCGGGAAAGGGCAGTGGCCTAGGCTCCGGTGGGCTACGCTGGCTTAAGCTCAAAGAGGAAAAGATAGACCTGCCGTTGGACTGACGATGAGCTGGACTGAGTGACAGTAGCCAGAGCTTGTCCTGTTCCTCTTGTCCATGCCATTGTCATCTCCGGCCAGGGGCAGAATGGTAATCCGGTTAGTGTATAAATAGACCAGCACATCCTCCAGGGCGAGGGACGACGAAGAAGAAGCCTCATTTCCCCCTTGCTCCATCTTCCTCCTAGAGCTCTCACCATTGTTGCTTCATACAGCTCGAGGAGCACTTTGTACTTGTGACATTGAGATATAAAGAGAGTAGGCTAGTGCTGCAGTAGGGGTGTTACCTCCACAAGAGGGCCCCGAAGCAGGGTACATCTTGGTGTGCTTTGGTTGTTCTTGGTTTTGCTCGTTCTTGTTGTTCTTGCGTGTTCTTCGTGTTCTTCATGCGTGCTTCTTGAGCGCGCACACCCTCCCCGGATCCCCCAACGTCCTAGCGAGCCCCCAACTTAAGCCATCCTATGGCATCTGCCGTGACACCACCACGACAGTTGGCGCCCACCGTGGGGCAAGCAGTGGCGTTGGCTGGGGTTTCCATCCGGACGGGTTCCGTCACCAGCTCCGGCGTACGCGTGCTGTCAGGGCTCGTCTGCAACTACGGCGGGTTCACCTTCATCAGCGACAACGCCGGCTGCTTCGCGGGAGGGCCACTCCCTGTGGATGGTGCTTCATCCAGTTCGGCAGCTTCCTCACCTACGTCACCACCGAGCTTGTCCGCGAGTACCCGGCGCAGGTGCTCGTGGCCGAGGACCCTCCTTCTTTCCGCGCAGCTCTCGGACGGCGTAGCGCTCGCCCCGGGAGTAGCGTGGAGGTGATGATGACCGGACCAAGTGCTGGAGCAGGCAAAGGAGATGCCGGCAATAGCATGCCCGAGGTACTGGTCACGCCAACCGATCCGGTGGACAAGCCGGCTCGGACGGCGAAGTTCCCAAAGGAGAAACCGGATCCGGTTGGCCCACTTGGCATGTCAAGTAGGGAGGCTCCCTTAGAGGATGTCCTGGAAAAGTTATCTCGGCCAGTGGCACCTGGGCAAACGTAGAGTCCACTATAGCAGTTAGAGGCAGAGCGCCTGAGGTTGCAAAGAGAAGCCCGGTTAGTGGTGGAGTCTAGGCAAGCATTTGATAGAGACATGAGAGAATATAATGCTGCCAATGGTATCACCGATGGTTTCACTCCGGTAGCGCCTCACCCGCGCAAGAGAGCAGATTTGCGTAACAGGGGTAAGGACCTCAATGACGAGTTAGCTAGAGCCGCAAGATCGAGCTCGAGTAAGGCTACTAGTCATAGATCGGGTACAGGCAAGCCGGTGTATAGCTCCCCGGCCAAGAATCTTAGGGCTGCAGCGGCAGCGCGAGCCGAGTTGACCACATTAACCGGGGATGCTTGGCGCAAGCAGGCAGAAAGGGTCAATGAGCTGGTTGATGTGTGTAACCGGCAGAATGAGGCTTACCGGAAGCTAATCCGGACGCTGGTGGTTCTCGGGTAGTGTGTCGGCTAAGGCGTTAGCCAGAGATCCAAGGGGCAAGCGTCATCCCCGCATGTCGGAGCTGACCGGGCCCAAAGCGTGAATTCGGGCAAGAGCAAACAGCTGCAGGCCTATGATGCTGAGTATGCCGGCAAGCAGCTAGCTGCTCAAGGAAGAGGTGGCCAGAGCAGAAACAATGGCGGACAAGGCAATCCGGGAGCCGGAAGGGGTAATTCGGCTGGCCGAGGTCAACCACCTCGTCCTCCTGGGCAGAATCAACCCCGGCAGGAGCAGCAAGTAATGGTGCAAGCGCAGCAGCAAGGTGGTGGCCAGGCGGGCTACCGCTATGATGATGGTAATTCGGCTATGGCGCGAGCCGGATACCAAACGTATGATAATGCACTTGCATCCAGGCTGGGACCTCGGACATTGGATCCGGATGATCAGCGTCTCAGGTTGGATAGGATTTACCAGTCCGAGAAGCTGGAAGAGCAAGGCCCACCAGGTCCTCCATGCTTTGGGCCTCGGATCATGAACGAGCCGAACGTGCCGTTGTTTCAGCTTGGCCGAATCACAAAGCCGTATAACGGCAGCACTAAGCCGCAGGATTGGCTGATAGACTATGTATCCTCGGTGCACATTGCGGGGGGCAATCGCCGATGGGCGGTCCGGTATCTCCCGCATATGTTGGAAGGGCCAGCCCGGATTTGGCTGAATAACTTACCAGAGGGTAGTATCAACTCTTGGATGGATTTGGAGCAGGCGTTTTACAGCAACTTCTCCAGCACTTACAAGAGGCCAAACCGACCTCAGCTCTTGTCTGCGTGCAGGCAGGAAGAGCGGGAGACAGACCGAGAATTTTTGACTCGGTGGAGCAACATTCGCAATTCTTGTGAAGGTGTCGTGGAGGAGCAGGCCATTTCTTGGTTTGCGCAGGGTTGCCGACATGGCACCCCGCTTTGGCAGAAGCTCCAGAGGGATATGCCAAAGACCCTGGCGGAAATGATCCGGATAGCAGATACATATGCTCTTGGCGATCCGACGCAGCCAGCGTTGGATGGTGGGAACAAGCAGGAGGCAACCGGTCAACAACCGAACTGGACCATTGAGGCCCAGTGACCGACATGAGTTCGGTTATAAGAGGAGAGATCCGGATTACAGATACGGTTCAGATCAGGTTGCTGCAGTAAATATGGATCATCCTGATAGCCAGAGACCAAAAAATGAGGGTCCAGCTTGGAGGCCGAATCAAGGTGCCTGGGCAAAGAAAGTGTGGGATGGACCGAGTCCACCTCTAACTTTTGAGGCAATGATAGATGGGCCTTGCCGTTATCACACAACAGACCCACGCAAGCCGGCCAATCATTCAACTCGGAATTGTAGCTGGCATCATCGCATCCAGGCGGAAGGTCAGAGAGGGCCACCTCAGAGAGGTGCTCCTAGACCGAATTTCAGGCCAAATACGCCTTTATCCGGAGCCAATGCAACCCCGGTGAACGAAGGAGCTCCAAGGCCGGCAGCCACAAAGCCGGTTAACCTGGTAAATATGGGAGGCAACAACAACAATGCTGGTCCGAGTCGGCAAGGTGGATACCCCGGAAATGATTACAAGGAGGCTCATCAAAGTTATGTGGTTTTTGTGACCGAGCCAACTGACAAGAAAAGTCAGCTGCGAAGGGCGAAGGAGGTGAATGCAGTCACACCAGCAGTCCCAAAATACCTGAACTGGTCCGAGCAGGAGATCACTTGGAGCAGGGCTGATAATCCCAGGGTTATGCCAAGCCCAGGAAACTACGCACTGGTGGTGGATCCGACTTTGGTTGGACCAAGATTAATGTGAAATTCACTCGAGTCTTGATTGACAATGGCAGTGCTATAAACATCATGTATCGGGACACAATGGTCAAGTTGGGTTATTCGCCGAATCAGTTGCAGCAGAGCAGTTGCACCTTCCATGGTATAGTACCCGGGGTGTCTTGTTCCCCAATGGGTAAGATCTGGGTAGATGTGCTGTTTGGTACCAAGGACAATCACAGACTTGAGAGTCTCGAATTCGAGGTGGTAGACTTGGAGAGCCCATACCATGCTCTGCTCGGCAGGCCGGCATTAGCCAAGTTCATGATATCCACTCATGTGGCCTACCTCAAGATGAAGATGCCTGGCCCGAATGGTATCATCACCGTTGCGGGAGATTACAAGAAGGCCATACAGTGTGCCACGGTCGGTTCCACCTTAGCCGAGTCGTTGGTGATCCAAGCTGAGAAGAGCAAGATGCATGAAGTAGTGGCGATGGCGAAGTCAGCTCAGCTCGGCGTGCTGGCTATGACCAATCCGGATGCAGGTGCAACATTTGAGGTGCCCAAGGAGACAAAGAAGATCCCCATTGACCCGGAGAATCCGGAGCGCATGGCCATCATTGGTGCCGGGTTGGGCGAGAAATAGGAAAGCGCGCTCTGTCACTTCCTCCGTGAGAATCGGGATATCTTTGCATGGTCGGCTAAGGACCTGCCTGGTGTTCCGAGGGAGTTGGCAGAGCACTCTTTATTTGTCAGGCCGGATGTGAAGCCGGTGAGGCAACCGACTCGGCGTCTTTCAGACGATCGAAGAAAAGTGGTGCTTGATGAGCTGGCTAAGCTACTTGCAGCCGGATTCATTATGGAGGTGTTGCATCCAGACTGGATATCCAATCCGGTTCTGGTAGAGAAGAAGAAGGACGAACCAGCGGTGGTCAAGGTGTGGCGCATGTGCATCGACTTCACCAACCTGAACAAGGCGTGCCCGAAGGATCCCTTTCCTTTACCTCGGATTGATCAAGTGATCGATTCTACTGCTGGGTGTGAGTTGTTGTCTTTTATTGATGCGTACTCTGGTTTTCACCAGATACCACTGAACCCCAAAGATCAAATAAAGACTGCTTTTATTACCCCGTATGGGGCGTATTGCTATCGTGTCATGTGTTTCGGTTTGAGAAATGCCGGTGCAACTTATCAGAGATGTATGCAGAAATGCTTACACTCTCAAATGGGCAAAAATGTGCAAGTGTATGTCGATGATATCGTCATCAAAACTAAAGAAAAACGCACTCTCCTCGAGGATCTCGAGGAAACATTTGTGAACTTGAGAAAGTATCGGTTAAAATTGAATCCGGATAAATGCACCTTTGGTGTCCCGGCTGGAAAGTTGCTCGGTTTCCTTGTATCGAGCCGAGGTATTGAGGTGAATCCGGCTAAGATCCGAGCCATAGAAAACATGAAATTGCCTAAATGTCTAAAAGATGTACAAAAGTTCACCGGGTGTCTAGCCTCGTTGAGTCGGTTTGTGAGTCGGCTAGGAGAAAAAGCCTTGCCCTTGTATCAATTGATGAAAAAGAGCACCGGGTTCACATGGACCCCGCAGGCAGACTCGGCTTTCAATGAATTAAAAAAGATGTTGTCCACTGCACCAATTTTGGCATCACCTTTGCCGAATGAGCCAATGCTACTTTACATTGCGGCCACTAACCGGGTCGTAAGTGTGGTGATAGTGGTAGAGCGAGAAGAGGAGGGTAAATCCGTGCAGAGACCGGTGTACTATTTAAGCGAGGTGATCTCAACCTCAAAGCAGAATTATCCTCACTACCAGAAGATGACATATGGTGTATACCTGGCGGCCAAGAAGTTGAAACATTACTTCCAGGAGCACCCGATCACCGTAGTATGCGAAGCTCCAATCTCGGAGATCATTGGGTGCAAAGATGCGACTGGCCGAGTTGCCAAATGGGCAATAGAAGTGTCTCCTTACACCCCGCATTATGAGAGAAGAGATGCTATCAAGTCTCAGGCTTTACCGGATTTCCTTTGTGACTGGGCCGAGATGCAGTATGAGCCACCAAGCCAGATTACAATTACTGGAAGTTGCACTTTGATGGCTCCAAAACCAAAATCGGACTGGGTGCTGGGATAGTACTCACATCACCGAAGCAAGATCAGTTGCGATATGTGTTGCAGATTCATTTCTCAGCATCAAACAATGTGGCCGAATATGAGGCACTGATCCATGGGCTTAATGTGGCTAAGGACATCGGCATCCGCCGGATAGAATGTTTTGGTGATTCAGATTTAGTGGTGCAGCAGTCTTCTGGAAATTGGGATGCCCTTGATGCCAATATGGCACTATATCGATTTCATGTCCAGAAAATTTCAGGATTTTTTGAAGGCTGCGAGTACAAGCACATACCTCGGCTGGAGAACGAAGCTGCTGATATCCTGTCAAAACTCGGGTCGTCTAGGGATGCAATCCCACCCGGGATATCCTTGAATCACCTAAGGATCCCTTCAATCAAGCCTTCACCTGATTCCGAGTCAATTTTTATCCCAAAGCAAGAATCTGAAGCTGTTCCTATGAATGTTGATGTCGGGTACATTTGGGAGGACCCGGGGACTGCATGGCGAGACTCGGGGACTGCGCACCGAGACTCGGGGAATGCTACCAAATCTTAGGGAAGAGGGGAAGAGAGGAAGATGGTGCTAACCGAATCTTAGGGAATGGACAGAGACTGATAGAAGAAATAATGGCGGCCGAACCAGTGGAAATAGATGAGCACTTATTCCCTTTGCATCCAGTACCGGAGTGGGCTGAAGAAATCATGAAGTTCATGTCGGAGGGGAGTTTGCCAAATGATGAAACCGAAGCTAGGCGAGTGCAGAGGAGGTCCAAGGGTTACACCATCATAAACAAGGAGTTATACAAAAGGAGTGCAACCGAGGTGCTACAGCGTTGCGTGGAGCCAGCCGAGGGCAAGGAGATGCTCCTGGAGATACATCAAGGAGAATGTGGGCATCATTGCAGTACAAGAGCCCTGGTGGCTAAAGTATTCCGGCATGGGTTTTACTGGCCCACTGCTCATGCAGATGCAGAGGACATAGTCCGAAAATGTGAAGGATGCCAAAGGTTTGCCAAGCAGACACACCTACCCGCATCGGCGCTCAAAACAATTCCTATCACTTGGCCGTTTGCTGTGTGGTGTTTGGATATGGTGGGAGAATTCAAGCCGGCTAGGGGTAACATGACACATATGCTGGTGATGGTGGATAAGTTCACCAAGTGGATAGAGGTGAAACCGATCCGGAAAGTGGATGGTCATTCGGCTGTAACTTTCCTGAAAGAAATCATTTTGAGATACGGTTACCCCCATAGCATCATCTCGGATAATGGCACGAACTTTGCTGTGGGAGAGTTTGCCCGATTCTGCATGAATAAGGGGATCCGGTTAGACATAGCCTCAGTGGCACACCCAGAGTCCAATGGACAGGTGGAAAGATCAAATGCTTTGGTATTAGCTGGGATAAAAGCCCGGTTAATAGAACCTCTGGTAAAGACTCCGGGGTGCTGGATAGATGAGATACCGTCAGTACTATGGGGTTAAGGACCACGCCGAATCGGTCAACTGGCTATACGCCATTTTTTCTGGTATATGGGGCAGAAGCAGTGCTACCCACTGACATAGAATATGATGCACCAAGGGTGACAATGTATACCGAAACCGAGGCAAAAGAGGCCCGGGAAGATGCAGTGGATCTGCTAGAGGAAGCAAGAGAATTGGCCCTATCTCGGACAGCAGTATATCAGCAGGGTCTCCGACGTTATCATAGTCGGAAGATCAGCCCTCGAGTGTTTCATGAGGAGATCTAGTACTAAGGCTGGTGCAGCGCAGCAAAGGCCGACATAAGTTATCACCTCCATGGGAGGGACCATTCATTGTGAGCAAGGCTATGCACAATGACTCGTACTACCTTGTAGACGCACAGGAACCAAGGAAGGATGGCCTGGACAGACCCGGAGAAGAAACCAAGCGACCCTGGAATGTAGCTCTGCTTCGACCCTTTTACTCTTAAGGGGCGCAATGTATGTATCTCAGTTTATCATAAATGAAATTTCGGCAATCCGAGTCTGGACTCGGGGACTGCCTCGTCCTTATGCATGTGTTTTTTATTACTGTTTTGTCCATACCGTTCATGTGTCGGATTGTTTTGAACCTCGTCCCAAAATTCAAGTAATGTATGCTGTGTTGTTGATCTCGTGACTCGACTGACAAACACCAAAATGGTAGTCAAGAGCAGAGGTGGGGAATATGGGAAACATGAAAATGGACTCGGGGACTCGGTCCAAAACCGATTCGGCACATGTCGTTTACTAACCCCTGTTATTTCTTTTTTGTTTATGTTAGATGATTCTAAACCACAACTCGCATGTTTCAAGTATTGTATGCTATGATTCCTATCTTGTGACTCGACTGTCAAACACCTAAAAGGTAGACAAGAGCAAAGATTCGGCAAAAATAGTAAACAAGAAAACAGACTCGGGGACTCGGTTTAAGATGATCCAACATAAACCTAGTCCGGATCACATTAAGCAAAATAAAAGTAGTCTCGGAAGAACTTAAATTGTATATTACATCTGCTCCCGGCATACCGGGGATTTAATGTTTTTCATTAAGATAATTCAGGAAGAAGGAGCCATGGTTGCAGGAGACTCGGTTGCAGGATGAACTCGGATGATGGAGGAACCTCGGTTGAAAGAGGACCCTCACTTGCAGGAATAACCTTGGACGGAGAGCTTGAAGGCTGGGCAGACTCGGAAACATCCGGATCAGCTGAAGTTTTGGCGGTCTTGACTAAAGCTTGCTCTGTAGTCTTAGCCGAATCAGTGGCTGGTGTCTTGGAAGTTTGGACTAAAGCTTGTTCGGCAGTTTCAGCCGAGTCAGTGGCTGGCATCTTGGAGGTCTTGGCTGGAGATTGTTCGGCAGTCTTGGCCGAGTCAGAAGCTGGTACTTTGGTGGACTTGATACGAGGTTGTTCGGCAGAGTTAGCCGAATCACCAGATTCGCCCTCAGACTCGGCGTATTCGTCAAGGGAGGCATCGTCCGATTCCTCTTCTTCAGATTCTTCCCCATCCGAGTAGACCGGAGCATTCGATCAAGATGCTTGGTGTTTGCAAATTCGGCCATAAAGTTGGCAGCTTCCTCGCGGATCTTGATCCGGTTCGGATCTGAAGCCCATGAAGAACCCTCGCGAAGGGAGCGCACTTTGGCGAGATCAATCAGCTCATACCAAGACATGATAAATAGCAAACCTGCGTCAGCACCAGCGCGGGCGGACGAAGATCTCCACTGCTTTAACCGGGTCTCCGCCTGATCCAGGTCTTTGATTAGCTCGTCCGCAGACCGGACTTGCCGAGCTTCAGGAAACAAGACTCGGTGAGCTTTGAGACTTGCATTGAACAGATCAATGTGGGACTCCTTCAAAGGAGCAATCCGAGCTTTAAGTGCAGTAATGTGATCTTCGATATCCCACGTCTCTGGTAGGGGAGCTCCAGCTAACTTAGCTCTCTCAGCTCGGGCATCCCTCACAGCTTTGGCGGCTTGAAGCCGGATGCTGGTAAACTCTCCTACATTCAGATAAGCTAACACCGAATTAAACGAGGGAACACGAAATGATGTGTCGGATAAGAGCAGAGGAGGAAGAGGAGATTCGGCAAACTTACGATCCATGTCTTCATTGAGGCTAGCAAGATCAGCAAGCCATTTCGCGCTGACCGCCTTGTGAGCAGCCAGATCATCTTTCGCCGCTTTAGCTTCGGCTTCAGCGTCTGCAACGACGTTTGGATTTTCTTGTCCAATTCGGCCCGCTTCTCAAGCCCGGCTTTGAAAGTATCTCGCTCCTTCTGGATCGAGTCTTTCTCCCTCTGCAGCGTATCCCGGTCTTTCTTGAGCTTGGCCTTCACTTTTCCAACCCGGTCAAGCTCCCGCTGGAGCCGAGTCACTTCTGACTTTTCCTCCGATAAAGCGCGCTTGTGCTCCTGATCTTTCTTTTTCATCTCCTCACCTTGCGCATCGAAGGAAGCTTGGAGGGCCTGGTGCTGCAGGACTAGCTGCTTAAAGATCCGGCTGCGAGCAGTCGTGGTTTCCTGAAAGAAAAAGGGTTAATGGCGTAAAAAGAGTCTCGGGGACTGGCACCCGAGACTAGCAGCATGGAGCCAAAACGAATCTCGGGGACTGGAGGCCCGAGATTAAAAAAAAGAAAGTTGACCGACTCAATTGGAAAAGAGACTCGGGGACTGGAGTCCCACGATTTTTTCGGCTAAGACAAAATTCATGATCAAGTTTTAGAGATTCAAGCCGAATGACTTTCTTACTCGGAGGAGTATCAGTCGTTCGACCCGAATCTCGGGGACTGGGAATAGTGCAGATTGATCATGATGAAATAAAAGCAGGATTCGGCAAAGTTACCTCGAAGACCCGGTTAGCTTCAGCGACCGAGGCCTGCACAGAGTGTAGAGATTGAAACATCCGGCTAGGGCCAGCCGGATGTGGCGACGCTGAAGTAGTTGAGCCTTCGGCAAGGTCCGCAGTATTCCAAGCTTTAACGAATTGCTCTGCGGAGCCGAGGTTGTCGCCGCTCGGAGTGCGGAGATTCGGCAGAACCTGGCCACTAAGTCGGGCGCGAGTGATCGCCTCAGAGAGTTGATCATGCACCCGAGTCGCTGATGGAGTGGCGGAAACCTGCTTGCTAGCAACCACCTGCTTATCCGAGGTGGTTGGAGTTGTGCCAAGGCCTTGAGTCGGCTTAGGTAGAGGCGATGCGCCCGGGGTCTTGGCTGGATCTGGCTGCCTCGGTTGGTTCTGGGACGCTTGTTGTGGTGGTTTAGATACTTCCTGTTGCTGCTTCTGCTGCTTCTCGAGAGGTTGTTGCTGCTGTTTCTTCTTTTCTTCTGCTGCTCTTGATTCAGAGCCTTGGGGTAGGGAGGATCCGGCTTAGTCAAAGACTTAGCCGAAGTCTTAGCTTTTTCCTTCTCCAACTCCTTCAGAGGACGTGGCCAAGTTGAATCTCGGGTAGGACCCGAGATTTCCTCATTCTCCAGGTCAATAACCGACTCTGGAACGAGAGTCGGCGGAGGAGTATTGGCAGTTGTGGCACGCGCGGGAGAGGTGACAGCCTTTTCAGGAGACTGGTGCTCCATGGCCGTATCCAGTGGAGGAATGGGAGAAAGAATGGATGAATGAGTTTGCTCGGTGACGAGGACGTCACTACATAGAGCAAAGTAAACAGTTAATTCGGATAGAGGTGGCTCGGATAATAGAGGAGGAAAGCGAATGAAGTTAAGTTGGCATTACCCCTTGGTGGTAGGCATGGGCTTGAGCCGATTCGGCTTGGAGGCGGTTTTCTTCATTCTCTTGGCTTGAGGGACATCTGATCCGGACGCGTCATCACGTTTCCGAGATGTCCCTTGAGCATCCGGTTTGGCTGGAACACAAGGTGGTAACCATGAAATCGGAACAGCATCAATGGGATCTAGGATCCAGCAATCATCATCTTCATCTTCGGTGTAAATAGTCGATTGCTTACCCTTGCGGATGGGCTTGGCACGCGGAATCGGCAAATAATCGTCCGTATCCGCATCCTCTTCGCCCTCGCGCAGCGGGCTGCGATCCGGTCCCCACACTTTGGTGGAGAGATCTCCATCTTCGGTGATTTGGCGGTCGAACAGCTGCAGTATGGACAAGGCAAATATGGATTAGTCCGATGGTATTTTGATGAAGTATAGATTGATTCGGAGAATGGTGAACAAACCTGTGGGGGAAGTGCATCTCGGTGGAACGGCTCCACGCCCCACCGCCACTTGTCCGACATCTCGGTGTAGGCGATGGCGTTTACCCGTCTCTTGACGGAAGCTCTGGTGAGGTCATGTTTGCTGATCCGGGTAGGATCTAGCAAACCACTCATGTGGCAAATCTTGTGCTCACGTTGTTGAAGAGGACTGACACGGCGGAAGACGAAGGTCCGGAGGAGATCGTCCGAGAGCAGGCCCTTCTCCAGAAAATCCTCCAGAGTCTTATCTATGATTTGAAGCTCCGCAAGAGTGTCAGCCGGATCATATCTGAAGTTTAATTCGGCTGTGGGGGGCTCGATCCTGAACTCGGGCAAGTTGAGAGCATCATGGCCTTCAGCGCTCTTCACGTAGAAGAAAGACCTTTGCCATTTCCTGCAAGTATCCAGGCCAGTGATCCGAGGAAAGATGGAGCCCGCCCTCGGAGTAATGCTAGCCGAACCACAAGCGGTCATCACTTTCGGGTCACTGCCCGGGATAGTCTGTTTACGGAGGTGGAAGTACTTCGCCCAGGCTTGTACTGTCGGCCAGAGACCAAGATACCCTCGGTAAAGGAGGTAAAAGCCGACAAGGAGACAAAGGCGTTAGCCGGAAGGTGGTGAGGCTGCAGGCCAAAGAAATCTAGGAAAGCCCGGAAGAAGTCACTCGCCGGGAGTCCGAATCCGCGCTCGAAGTGCGCTAGAAATACAACGCGTTCACCCGGTTGGGTGATCGGTTTGAGTTCCTTCCCCGGTTTTCGGCATATAACTTCAGGTGTTATACGCCGGGTGCTCAGCAGCCATTCCAGGTCATCTGTTGTAACATCGGAACCCTCCCAACTGCCGGGGGCAGCTTCGGCATATCCGAATCAGTCCTGCAAGAAATTGGAGATAGCCGAGTTAGGAGATTCGGAATCTCTAATCCAGAACGAATCGGATAATGGCATAACCGAATCAGATGTAAAGCAATTCGGTAAAAGCTGTCCCGGATAAAGTTGTCTAGTTACTGCGGAAAAGTAATTCGGCTGGTAACTACAAACACCTTTTCGTGAGAATCTAGGGTTACGCAAGATCTACCGCAGCAGTAAAATAGAGAGGAAATCCCGAGTAAAAATATGTGGAACTGCTCAAGCGGTGGCAAGCCAAACTAGGGCAATCTAGTGCAAAACCTAGAAAGGAGATCTAGGGAATGCACTAAGGCGTGACAATGGACTCGTACACGAGTGAATCTACAAGAAACAGGCGCAAGTTCCCAGCGGGATATGAACTCGCTCAAGGTCGCCATGGCCGAGAAAAAGGAGCTTACGGTTGCGATGCAGCGAGGAAGAAGCTCGGTGAAGAAACGGCGGTGCAGGGCGCGGTGCGCGGCTCCGGCGAAGTTTTCTCCGGCGTTGTCGAGGTCTCCGGCGCGGCGAAGTCGCGAAGGCGAGATCGCAGCAGCGTCAATGGCACGGATGGAGTTCTCGAAGTGGGAAGTGCGGGGAAGAAGAAGAGGAACCCCACACCCCTATTTATAGCCGCTCGCTGGTAACTGACGCACTACCGCGCGGTTTTCGGGGCGTGGCCGGATCAGATGTGCCCTGAAACTCTGTGGTCGCAGCTGTGGCCGTGTATTTCAAGCACATGGTGGGTCACGGAATTGGAAGCGGTCGCGCCGGATCGGGTGCGCCGGTCAACGAGAAACCGAGGAGGCGTGGTCATTTAGTCAAATGCACTCAAGTACCTGATGGATCCGGATAACGGGCTGTCAGTGACAAGTCAAATCAAAGACCCGGATTATGAGGCTTTGCGCAGAGATTCCCTGCCAAGTGTCCCGGGAAATCCTGAGACATTGTGTGATATGGGATTCGGTTAATGGCGTTTGTTTTAAACCTGCTACGGCCCTCCATCCGAGGCTGTAGGACCGCACCAGCTTCGGGGACTACTGTCGGGGGCTGCCCCCGGGTAGGGCAAAGAGGTGTATTAAGAGCTGTAAAGAGTGGGCCGGATCAAGGTCAAGCCGGATCACTTGGGCCGGATCCCTTGGACCGGATCACTTGGGAGAGTCGGTTGGCTCTCAATCATGCTAAAGTGCAGGGAGAGGCCAAAAGGCATCAGACAAAGTCTAGCCGGATCAGAGGAAGGGATCCGGCTTAACCTAGCCGGGTTGGTCAGGAAGGATCCGGCACAGGGCAATGTCGGATAATGCACAAGGGCCAAGTAATGTCAGTAAGTTCACGGGTCCTGCAGGTCTCCTGCCCGAGGCTCAGAAGACAGCCAGGTCGAGCCACGGGTTTTCCGGGTCGCTAGGCCCTAGGCGCTGACTCGGCCATTCGGGAAAGGGCAGTGGCCTAGGCTCCGGTGGGCTACGCTGGCTTAAGCTCAAAGAGGAAAAGATAGACCTGCCGTTGGACTGACGATGAGCTGGACTGAGTGACAGTAGCCAGAGCTTGTCCTGTTCCTCTTGTCCATGCCATTGTCATCTCCGGCCAGGGGCAGAATGGTAATCCGGTTAGTGTATAAATAGACCAGCACATCCTCCAGGGCGAGGGACGACAAAGAAGAAGCCTCATTTCCCCCCTTGCTCCATCTTCCTCCTAGATCTCTCACCATTGTTGCTTCATATAGCTCGAGGAGCACTCTGTACTTGTGACCATTGAGATATAAAGAGAGTAGGCTAGAGCTGCAGTAGGGGTGTTACCTCCACGAGAGGGCCCCGAAGCAGGGTACATCTTGGTGTGCTTTGGTTGCTCTTGGTTTTGCTCGTTCTTGTTTGTTCTTGCGTGTTCTTCGTGGTTCTTCATGCGTGCTTCTTGAGCGCGCACACCCTCCCCGGATCCCCCAACGTCCTAGCGAGCCCCAACTTAAGCCATCCTATGGCATCTGCCGTGACACCACCACGACATTCGAGGTGGTGAACTTCCGCAGTTCGTACCACGCGATCCTTGGGCGACCCGCCTTCGCCAAGTTCATGGCAAGGCCCTGCTACGCCTACCTGAAGATGAAGCTGTCGGGTCCGAACGGCATCATCACTGTAAACGACGACATCGACCGCGCCATCGAGTGCGAGAAGGGCAACGCCATCTTTGCCGAGTCCGTCATCGCCACGGAGCAGCTGGAGCAACTCAAGCTGCAAGTCGACCCCAACGACATGACCATCGTCAAGAAGCCACTCTGGACTCGCGCGACAAGTTCTAGTCGGCATAGGAGACCAAGCGCATCCCGCTGGTCGAGGGCGACTCCTCCAAGACGGCGGTGATCGGCTCGCACATGGATATCGCATAGGAAAGCGCGCTCTGCGACTTCCTCCGTGAGAATCGGGACATCTTCGCATGGAAACCATCTGACATGCCAGGCGTCCCGAGGGAGCTCGCAGAGCACAAGCTCAACGTTGACCCCAAGCTGAAGCCGGTGAAGCAGTTCCTGCGTCGCTTTACCGGTGAGAGACAGAAGGCTATCGGCGAAGAAATAGCCCGGCTCCTAGCTGCCGGGTTCATCGCCGAGGTCATACACCCGGAATGGCTTGCCAACCCGGTGCTCGTTCTGAAGAAGAACGAAACATGGCGGATGTGCATCGACTACACAGGCTTGAACAAATCCTGTCCCAAGGATCCATTCGCATTGCCTCGCATCGATCAGCTGATCGACTCGACGGCAGGGTGCGAGGCGCTATGCTTCCTCGACGCCTACTCCGGGTACCACCAGATCAAGATGGCGCCCGAAGACCAGGAAAAGACGTCTTTCATCACGCCCTATGGCGCGTTTTGTTACGTCTCCATGCCTTCGGCTTGAAAAACGACGAAGCGACTTACCAGCGGTGCATACAGAACTGATTGCACGAGCAGATCGGCCGCAATGTCCATGCCTACGTGGACGACATCGTTGTCAAGTCCAAGTTGAAGACGGACCTGATTGCCGACCTCACGGAGACATTCACCAACCTCCGCAAGTACAGGATAAAGCTCAACCCGGAAAAATGTGTCTTTGGCGTACCCACGGGCAAACTCCTGGGCTTCATCGTCTCCGAGCGGGGCATCGAGGCCAATCGAAGCTCTGAAGAAGCCGGAAAACCTCCGAGACGTGCAGCGGCTCACAGGCTGTGTCGCTGCCCTAAGCCGATTCATCTCGCGGCTCGGCGAGAAGGCAATGCCTCAGTACCGAATCCTCAAGAAGTCGGACACGTTCACCTGGAACGACGAGGCAGACGCCGCCTTGGCAGCACTCAAGAAGACGCTGGCCGAGGCGCCCATCCTCGCATCTCCACTGGAAAAGGAGCCGATGCTCCTCTACATCGCCGCGACCAACCGAGTCGTCAGCGCGGTGGTCGTCGTCGAATGCAAGGAGGAAGGCCACGAGCAGCTGGTCCAGCGGCCAGTCTACTACGTCAGCGAAGTCCTGACGGATTCGAAGCAACGTTACCCGCATTATCAAAAACTTGTATACGGTGTTTTCTTTGCTTCAAGAAAGTTGCGACACTACTTCATGGGCCACCCGATGACGGTGGTCAGCTCATCTCCCCTAGCTGAAATAATCCGCAACAGGGAGGCAACTGGGCGCATCGCCAAATGGGCCTCCGAGCTGCAGCCTTTCGGCCTCAGCTACGCGGCTCGCACTGCGATCAAGTCGCAGTCATTATCCGACTTCCTCGTCGACTGGATGGAGACGCAGCTGCCGGCTCCGACCTACGAAGCCGGCAGATGGACCCTGTTCTTTGACGGGTCAAAGATGTATGAGGGCTCGGGGGCTGGAGTGATACGTCCCAAACGTATCTATAATTTTTGATGTTCCATGCTGATATTATACCAATTGTTACATGTTTTGCATCCACTTTATATCACTTTTATACATTTTTTGGGACTAACCTATTAACAAGATGCCGAAGTGCCAGTTCCTGTTTTCTGCTGTTTTTGTATTCCAGAAAAGCTAGTCTGGAAATATTCTCGGAATTGGACGAAAATTTACGAAGGCCCCTATTTTATCAGAAGACACCTGGAGTCCGAAGGAGAGGCGAAGTGGAGCCACGAGGGCCCCACACGTGGGCTCGGCGCGGCCAAGGGCCCACCGGCGCCGAGGGGTGGTGTCACCTCCTCGTGCGCCGCCTTGCGACGCCCTTTGGCCTATATATTGCTCCTACCCCGAAAACCCTAAAAGAATCGACGATTTCTCCAGAAGAGTTCCGTAGCTCCGCCGCCACCAAAAACCCTAATTCGGGGGACATAAGTCTCTGTTTCGGCACCCTGCCGGGACGGGGAATTGCCCCCGGAGCCATCTCCATCGACGCCACCGCCTCCATCATCGTCGTTGCTGCCTCCCATGATGAGGAGGGAGTAGTTCTTCATCGGGGCTGAGGGCTCTACCGGTAGCTATGTGGTTTATCTCTCTCTCCCATGATGTGATCTTTATGTGATCATGAGCTTTGTAATCTAGTTGAATCCATAGATGTTACTCTTCATTATCTTATATGCTACTCAAGTGGTTTTATTAATGTAATCTCCGGAGTCACCTTTGTCCCACGGTGCGAAGTTGACAGTGTGCGCCCCATGTGTGGCTCTTAGGCTAAAGATAACAGGAATACTTATCATGAGTTATTATTTGCGTTGGATGTCTCTATGAAATTGCGGTGTTTGTCTAGTACTATTTAGGGCGCTCAAGTTGACAGTGTGGGGTTCCCTAGATGTGGAATGCGACTTTAAGGTGTGCTTTTATAGCCTACGCAGTGGATTGGTGTTCGTTATCCAACGAGAGAATAATTCAGAGTAGCATAGTGAAGAGGAAATATCTATGTATTCAATTATATTATTATTGTTGAGAGTGTCCACTAGTGAAAGTATGATCCCTAGGCCTTGTTTCTAAGCATTGAAACACCGTTTACAACCAGTTCTGCTACATGTTTGCTTGCTGCCATTTTTATTTCAGATTGCAATTACCACTTATAATCATCCATATTACTTGTATTTCACTATCTCTTCGCCGAACTAGTGCACCTATACACCTGACAAGTGTATTGGGTGTGTTGGGGACACAAGAGACTTCTTGTATCTTAATTGCAGGGTTGCTTGAGAGGGATATCTTTGACCTCTACCTCCCTGAGTTCGATAAACCTTGGGTGATTCACTTAAGGGAAACTTGCTGCTGTTCTACAAACCTCTGCACTTGGAGGCCCAACACTGTCTACAAGAATAGAAGCGTGCGTAGACATCAAGCTATTTTCTGGCGCCGTTGCCGGGGAGGTAAGGTAAAAGGTACTCACATCCTCCAGCTACTTAGCTATTTTCTAGCACTGTTGCTGACGTGTGAGTGCTCGAAGGTATTTCCTTTAGATTCTGCAATTATATCTTTTTGTTTCTTGTTTTTATTTCACTAGTTAGGCTTAATGGAAAACAACAACAAAATTAGAGAGCTCTATGAAATTTATCTTGAGTTAGGACATGATGCTTTTGAAGAGAAAATTAAAAAACCTATGGAAAATTATTTGCATGATGGTAGCAATGTTATTACTATAAATTCTTTGAACACCATTATTGCTAATGCTATGGAAAAGTCTAAGCTTGGGGAAGCTGGTTTTGAAATGATATTTTTAGTCCCCCAAGTTTTGAGGAGAAAATTTTCTTTGATGATACTTTGCCTCCAATTTATGATGATTATAATGATAGTGGTATTTTGGTGCCACCTACTATGGAGGATAAAGTTTATTATGATTATACTATGCCTGCAATTTATGATGATTACAATGATGGTTGTGATAGTTTTACTCCCACTATTACTAATAAATTGATTATGCTTATGTGGAGAGTAATGATACTTTTATGCATGTGGATCATGATAAGAATGCTTTATGTGATAGCTATATTGTTGAGTTTATTCATGATGCCACTGAAAATTATTTTGAGAGAGGAAAGTATGGTTATAGAAATCTTCATGTTACTAAATTTCTTCTCTTTATGATGAATGTTTTGAGCTTTCTCTTGATTTGCTTTTATTTGCTGGTACTTTAAGACCTACTGGTCCTTATGAGAGAGGGAGACACGATTTCATATATCACAATAATATTAAGTCTCCTCTCTTTATGTTGAAATTTTTGAAGTTACACTTGTTTTGCCTTCCTATGCTAGTCACTTTGTTCTTCATTGATTTTTCTTACAAGGCTCCTATGCATAGGAAGAGTGTTAGATTTAAACATGTTTTATATATGCTTCTTGATGCTCTCTTTATGTTTCAACTCTCATCTTTATGTGAGCATCATCAAAATCACTATGCCTAGCTAAAAGGCGTTAAAGAAAAGCGCTTATGGGAGGCAACCCATTATTTTTATTTCTGCAATTTTTCTTTATTTGAGTCAAGGAGTTTGTTTACTTCTGTAGCAACTCCTTTGTATCTTTATTTCTTACATTGTTGTGCCAAGAGTAGCCTCTAGTGTTAAGATGATGCTTAATTTTGATTGCTGCGCAGAAACAGATTTTTGCTGTTCACTGTACGAAATTCCTAAAATCACCAGATTGTTAATTAAATCTGAAAATTTTGTGCGTAATCTTTATGAATTCTGAATCTTTCATTAGTTCAAAGTTTTTCGATCTGAGCGTTGTAAGTGCCTCGAAAAAATTCGTCTTTGCGGACTGTTCTGTTTTAGACAGATTATGCCTTTTTATTTTGCATTCTCTCTTTTACTAGTGTTGAGTGAAATTCTTTTTTGGGTGGAAGAGCTTCACATAACATCAGTGGCAGTAGCTAATGTTTAAAGTAACAAGTCATATTGCGTCTTTATAGAACATGTGAGTTTTTGATTATGCACTAACCCTCTAATGAGATTTACTTTGAGTTTGGTGTGACGGAAGTTTTCAAGGGTCAAGAGAGAAGGATGATATAATAGGATCAAGAAGAGTGAAGAGCTTAAGCTTGGGGAGGCTCCCATGGATCTCCCCAGCATATTTCAAGAAGACTCAAGCGTCTGGGGCATCCCCTTCTTCATCGGCAAAATTATCAGGTCATCTCTAGTGAAACTATATTTTAATTCTTTCACATCATATGTGCTTTTCTTGGAGCGTCTGTGTGCTTTTATTTTCAGTATTGTACTTTTATTTTCAATAAAGCTTGACTGGACCCTAGCATTCTTGATTGGGAGAGAGACACGCTCCGCTTTTTCATGAGAATACTCCTATTCTTCACTTATATTTGTTGAGTATTCATATCTAGCGCTGTTCAGCTTTTAGCTCTTGTTTTCATGTATCTCTTGTCAGAGCTATTAGCTTTCTTTTGTAGAAAGTACTCTCTTGCTTCACTTATATTTGTTTGGAGAGTTGTTAAATAAATTGATTGGTGTTTGGTTGGTTCAGAAAATGTTGCATGTGGTAATTGGTATAAGGAAAAACTTGCATAATCTTGTAGATCACTAATTTGGATAACTTGATGCTTGTCAATTGTTTTGAGTTAACAAGTAGATCATGATTAAATTTGTGCATCACATGAGTTAAGCCTATTAGTGAAGAACTACCGTAAAGCTTGTTGAAAATTTGGTTTGCATCGGTGGTATCTCTAAGGTCTAGATATTTTCTAATAACAGGGTTTGGTTAACAAGGAAGACGGTATGAAGTCTTATAACGTTTGCAATATGTTTGTCATATAAAACTTGGTGTACGGGTTGATATTCTTGTTTGCTTACATAACCTTGCTAGCCTAAACTCTGTACTGAGAGGGAATGCTTCTCGTGCATCCAAATCCTTGAGCCAAAATCCATGCCATTTGTGTCCACCATAACTACCTATATGTGGTATTTCCTTGCCACTCCAAGTAAATTTTTCATGTGCTACCTTTAAATTATTCAAAATGTTATTATTCCTTTTTGTGTCAATGTTTACTAGCTCATGAGGAATTAGTGTGGTTATTCTTTATTCTATTGTCAAATGGACTTTTACACCTGGACTAGCGGCATATACATCCGCTTATCCTAATTTTGCAAAAAGAGCTGGCAACGGGGTGCCCAGTCCCAATTAATTACAACTTTAACCATTAATTCTCTTCACACTTTTGCCCTGATTCATCAGTAAGCAATGACAAACAGTGAAATACCTGCGTGTGTAAACCAAAGAGAAAGAGGGATGATCTGCCTTGCTGGTAGAAATAACGTCCTTCATGGGAGCCGCTCTTAAAAGTCCGTTTGACAGGTAGAATACTGTTCTCACCCGCTACCATTCGTTGACAATTAACAAACACCTCTCAAAAAGATACTCCTCCATGGTATGTGATTGATGGAAGGCACCCGAGGATTCGGTTAGCCATGGCTTGTGTTAGCAAGGTTGGGAGGAGTGTCAAATATTTTATGCAATCTCTATATGCTTTCAAAAACCTAAAAGCTCTAGCACATGACTTAATCCCTGCTTCCCTCTGCGAAGGGCCTTTCTTTTACTTTTATGTTGAGTCAGTTTTCCTATTCTTTCTGTCTTCCACAAGCAAACACTAGTGTCAACTTTGTTACAACATGCGTTATATGCTACGTATTGGACTTGTTATACTACTTTGTGTTGACGATATCCATGAGATAAATATGTTGAAAGTTGAAGCAAATGCTGAAACTTAATTCTTCCTTTGTGTTGATTAAATACCTTTTATTAGAGACTATTGCTTTATGAGTTAACTCTTATGCAAAACTGTTTGATGCTTGTCTCGAAAGTACTATTCATGAAAAGTTTAGCTTGTGTGATTCATTGTTTACTCATTATCTATTTGGTAGCAAACTATAGACCATTGACTTGGATCACTTCATTCATTTACATGTGCCTTACAATATTATTTATCAAGATTATGATGGTAGCATGTCACCTCAAAAATTATTTTGTTTTTATCGTTTACCTACTCGAGGACGAGCAGGAACTAAGCTTGGGGATGCTGATACGTCTCAAACGTATCTATAATTTTTGATGTTCCATGCTGATATTATACCAATTGTTACATGTTTTGCATCACTTTATATCACTTTTATACATTTTTTGGGACTAACCTATTAACAAGATGCCGAAGTGCCAGTTCCTGTTTTCTGCTGTTTTTGTATTCCAGAAAAGCTAGTCTGGAAATATTCTCGGAATTGGACGAAAATTTACGGAGGCCCCTATTTTATCAGAAGACACCTGGAGTCCGAAGGAGAGGCGAAGTGGAGCCACGAGGGCCCCACACGTGGGCTCGGCGCGGCCAAGGGCCCACCGGCGCCGAGGGGTGGTGTCGCCTCCTCGTGCACCGCCTCGCGACGCCCTTTGGCCTATATATTGCTCCTACCCCAAAACCCTAAAAGAATCGACGATTTCTCCAGAAAGTTCCGTAGCTCCGCCGCCACCAAAAACCCTAATTCGGGGGACAGAAGTCTCTGTTTCGGCACCTTGCCGGGACGGGGAATTGCCCCCGGAGCCATCTCCATCGACGCCACCGCCTCCATCATCGCGTTGCTGCCTCCCATGATGAGGAGGGAGTAGTTCTTCATCGGGGCTGAGGGCTCTACCGGTAGCTATGTGGTTTATCTCTCTCTCCCATGGTGTGATCTTTATGTGATCATGAGCTTTGTAATCTAGTTGAATCCATAGATGTTACTCTTCATTATCTTATATGCTACTCAAGTGGTTTTATTAATGTAATCTCCGGAGTCACCTTTGTCCCACGGTGCGAAGTTGACAGTGTGCGCCCCGTGTGTGGCTCTTAGGCTAAAGATAACAGGAATACTTATCATGAGTTATTATTTGCGTTGGATGTCTCTATGAAATTGCGGTGTTTGTCTAGTACTATTTAGGGCGCTCAAGTTGACAGTGTGGGGTTCCCTAGATGTGGAATGCGACTTTAAGTGTGCTTTTATAGCCCTACGCAGTGGATTGGTGTTCGTTATCCAACGAGAGAATAATTCAGAGTAGCATAGTGAAGAGGAAATATCTATGTATTCAATTATATTATTATTGTTGAGAGTGTCCACTAGTGAAAGTATGATCCCTAGGCCTTGTTTCTAAGCATTGAAACACCGTTTACAACCAGTTCTGCTACATGTTTGCTTGCTGCCATTTTTATTTCAGATTGCAATTACCACTTATAATCATCCATATTACTTGTATTTCACTATCTCTTCGCCGAACTAGTGCACCTATACACCTGACAAGTGTATTGGGTGTGTTGGGACACAAGAGACTTCTTGTATCTTAATTGCAGGGTTGCTTGAGAGGGATATCTTTGACCTCTACCTCCCTGAGTTCGATAAACCTTGGGTGATTCTCTTAAGGGAAACATGCTGCTGTTCTACAAACCTCTGCACTTGGAGGCCCAACACTGTCTACAAGAATAGAAGCGTGCGTAGACATCATGGAGTCGTCCTCACTTCCCCCAAGGCGACAAGATGCGATATGTGCTGTAGATACACTTCACCTGCACCAACAACGTCGCCGAGTACGAAGCCCTCCTACACGGCCTACGTGTGGCTAAGGAGATGGGAGTCAGCCGTATCAAATGTTATGGTGATTCCGACCTCGTCGTTCAGCAAACGATGGGGACCTGGGATGCAAACGATCCCAACATGGCGGCTTACCGCCGGCTCGTCGATCAAGTCGGCGATCACTTCGCCGGCATGGAGCTGGAACACGTCGACCGGAGGAAGAACGAGGCGGTTGACGCACTCTCTCGCTTCGGGTCTAAGCGGGACCGAGTCCCACCCGGCGTCTTCCACGACCATCTACATAACCCGTCGGTACGCCCGTCGGCCGAAGTCGACATCGCCAACCCGCCATCATCAGATACAGCTCTGGTGGCGGTAACCCAAGAGACAAGCGACTGGAGGGAACCCTACATCGAGTTCCTCACCACCAAGAAGCTGCTAGCCGACGAGGTCCTAGCACGGCGAGTCGTGCGCCGGGCCTCAGCTTACGCCATCATCAACAACGAGCTCTACAAACGCAGCACATCGGGAGTCTTCCTCCACTGCGTCGAGCCAGAGGACGGAAGGCGCATCCTTCATGAGATCCACTCGGGCGATTGCGGCCACCACGTCGGTGCCCGCAACCTGGTCGCCAAGGCGTTTAGGCACGGCTTCTTCTGGCTCTCTACACACCAGGATGCAGTCGACATCGTCCGTCGCTGCGTCGGGTGCCAGAGGTACGCCCGGCAGGATCACCTACCCGCCGCGGCTCTGAAGACCATCCCACAGACATGGCCATTCGCAGTCTGGGGAATAGACATGGTGGGCAAGTTCAAAACAGCTCGTGGTGGCATGACACATTTGTTGGTCGCAGTCGACAAATTCACCAAATGGGTCGAAGTCGAACCCATCAAGAAACTCGACGGCAAGACCGCAACCAAGTTCCTCCAGAAGATCATCTTCCGATTTGGCTACCCGCACATCATCATCACCGACAACGGCACAAATTTCGCTGAGGGAGAGATGAGGGCCTTCTGCAAACAAAAAGGCATCCATCTCGACTTGGCGTCTGTCGCCCACCCGCAATCAAACGGGCAGGCGGAAAGAATGAACCAGACAGTGCTGGCCGGGATCAAGCCGCGACTTCAAGTTCCACTGGAGCGAACACCGGGTTGCTGGCTGGACGAGCTACCAGCCGTACTCTGGGGCATCAGAACGACTCCAAACCGTTCCACCGGCTACACGCCATTCTTCATGGTGTACGGGGCGGAAGCCGTCATGCCCACCGACCTCGAGCACGACTCGCCTCGGGTCGCCCTCTACAACGAGGAAGAAAATGAAGAAGCCCGCCTAGTCGGCGTCGACCTCCTGGAAGAAGCTCGCGAACTCGCACTTTCCAGGACGGCGATATATCAGCAAAGCATGCGCCGCTATCACAGCCGCCGGGTCAGAAGTCGCTCTTTCCAGGAAGGCGACTTGGTTCTTCGGCTCATCCAAAAGTAGAAAGGGATGCACAAGCTCTCGGCACCATGGGAAGGACCGTTCGTCGTCAGCAAAGCGATGGGCAACGGCTCCTACCACCTCGTCGACTTGCGTGAGCCGAACAAAAGCTCCAAGTTGGAAGAGGAGACCAAGCGTCCATGGAACATCAGCCTGCTTCGCCCCTATTATGCATAGTATCCATTGTTATGATGTGTAATCAATCAAGGAAATAAAGTCGATACATACCCGGCACGCTCGGGGGCTATCGTTTCGATTCAATCATGCTTTCGAGTCTTTATTCTTCCTACTCACACGTTATATGATTGATGGGTTGTCAAAGAGAGCCAGATGCCACGAGGCGCGACTCACCACTGGACCCCTTCCTCATGCAGCAAAATCACAGAAATTGTTGTTTTCTCCCAAGTCGTCAGCTACCCGCAAAAAGTGAAAAAGTAGTGCAGCCGGTTCAAACCTAACTTGACAATGAAGCCGCACTCGGACTTTGTCACCATGGGTACCGCGCGCGTCACGAAAAAATCACGCGAAGCACACTTGGCGAGGTCGCACGATCGACTAGCTTACAAACAAGCAAAAAACAAACAAAGTGACGATAAGCGCACAAAAAACAAGCATGGAAGTGCCAAAACCAAATCAAATAAGCCGCAGAGGCGCATGCTGAAACGCAACCCGGCACATAGCATACTTGTTTCATTACATAATATTTTTTCGCCCGCAGGCGACAAACCCTAACTACTTCAAAATAACCCCTCTTTTGAAAGCAGGGGCGCAAACTTCAGGACGGTGGAGCTGCCCGAGCAGAAGACGTCGACGCCTCGTTCGTCGCAGCCGGCGGTGGCAGAGCCGAAGCCCTTGCAAAAAGGTACTCCGACGCCGGCTCCCTGTCCGCCACTTCGCCAAGATCGTTGCCCTCTGGCACCACGTCGAAGACGAAGTCGTCGTGGTCGACCATCTTGGCAGCTCGGCAGGCGTACGGGGCGCAGTACTCGAACACCGGCTGCAGATCTATTACCTGGCCGCTGCTATCGGTCGGAATGCTGGCCGTGATCTTGTCGACGTTCGTCTGCTTGTACCGGCCCCGCACAATCCCGAGTGCAACGCACGCGCCGGCTCGTGCAGACGACTCCCGCACCCAGGTGATCACCTGAGGCATCAGCTCCAGAACCCGCAAGACCTTGCAGACGGGTGCGGGGACACCTTCCTTGGGCGACAGCATCCGGACGACATTGCTGGCCAAACCGTGAACGTCACGGGCGAAGACACCGATCCGGTGGACGTGCTCCGTAGACGTCAGGCCAGCCGTCTCCTCGCCTGTCCAACAAAACAAACTTCAGCAACAATGCCACAAGTCAAGCAGATACAAAACATAAAAAGCCGCATGGAAACTTTACCCCAGATGCCGACGGCGAGGTGGGCAGGCCGCTCGGTCAGCTCCTTCATCTCGCGCTCGGCCTCGACGGATTTGCGCTCGAGCTTCTCGAGGTCCTCGCCGTACCCCTTGGTCGCCTGGGTGAGGGCTGCGTCCGCCTCCTCCTTCTACTTGCTAAGCCGTTCGCAGGATTCCTGCACCGCGGCAAACGCCTCGGTGTGCCGGCTCTCCTGCGCGGCCAGCAGCCGCTGGTGCTCAGCGACGGAGAGGAAGCCGTCGCGCGCCTTCTTCAGCTCATCCTGCAGGCGGCGGGTCTCCTGCTGTTCGGCTTCAAGAAGCCAGGACAGCTCCTGCAGTACACAAGACAATGATTAATCATGGAGAATCATGGGGGCTACGCCACGGGTTACCTCTACATCAACATTTGCTAACCCGGGGGCTAGCCCCAACAAAAACACAAATACGCCGAGTCAGGAACTCGGGGGCTACGCCCCGAGTGGCATCTGCATCTACACCTGCCACTGGTGCTAGCCTTGAAACCAGTAAATACCTTCCGAGTTACGAACTCGGGGGCTACGTCCCGGCCTGCCTCTACTTCGACATTCGCAAACCGGGAACCACGCTACTCGCCAAACACGACATTGGCAAACCGGCATCCAGATGACTATGAAGACCCAAGCCGCTTTCTACGAACACGACTCGGGCCTTGGGGGCTACATATACACTACGGACGCAACAGGTGCAAGAAAGATTCTACGTACCTGGTGCGCATCCATCGCTATCTGGATGGCGGCTCGGAAGTCTGGCCTGGGAGTAGATGCACCCGGGACGGAGCTCGGGGGCTGGGCAATCAGCCCACCCGGTGAGGAAGCCGTCGCAGCGGCGCGAGTCGTCGTCACCATCAGCGCCGTCTCTGGCACAGGCGCGGCGTCCCCCATGCCAGCCGGCACGGTGTCATCAATAGTGGCCCCCTCGGGTCGAGGGGGCACAATAACTTCATCACCTCCGCCGGCGGAAGGCGGAGGAGTCGGCGCTCTCGCAGTCGGCTCCGTGACGTGCGCAGCGGGTCCTGCCCGCTGGGAGTCGTTCTCCAGCGCGTCCTCCATGTCGCTGAGGGACGCGTCCTCAGCCCTGCGACACTCGCACGGGTCAAACTCAAGATAGCGCCTCCAACGGAACTTCGGATGAGGATCAGCAGCTGACCTGTCACCCGCAGGTGGGAGAGTCGAGGTCCGAACCCCTCGGAAGCGAGGCGCAGGAGGCGAGTCGGCGCGAGCCCTCGCAGGGATGTCCCGCAAGGCCTTCTGCCTCCGCTCGGCAACGATAGTGCGCTGCACGGCGGTCCCAGCCGATCGTTCTGGTGGCGGCGGCGTCGAGTTCGCCGACTTGGAGCGCTTGGAGTTAGGCCCGGCGTCCTCAGCCGTAGGCCTACGCCTCCGCCGAAAGCGGAGCGGCTGATCATCGTCATCATCATCTTCGACAGGCGCCGGGTTCTTGGACCCGGCGCGTTCTTCTCTTCCTTCTTCTCCTTCCTCCTCATCCTCAGACAGGATGGGGATCGGTTGGCGGGAGAAGGCGGCCTCGTTGGCCATGGTGGCGCTGTCGGCTTCGTCGTCGGAGTCGCGCTCGACAACGTCGTTGGGGCCGGCAAGCACCGTGGGAGCATCTCCGCGGATCGGAGGCAGCCCAACAAGCGATCGGAACTCCTGAATTCGACGAGCAGGAAGGATCGGTATAAAAAGACCAAGAAAAGGAAAGTAATGCGAATCGTCGAGCAAAAGGACTCACCTCAGGAGCCGGATGCTTGGCGGAGAAGGCCTCCAAGCCGCCCACGGTCCACTCGGGAGCCGGGTGGATCGTGATCTGCTTCATCCGCAGCGTGAACTGCTCTACCGACTCGAACAATGTCGGGTCATGGCGCTGCGGGTCCTTCGTCCCCGTGTATTCGCAGATCAACGAGGGCCGGTGCTGCAGAGGCGCGATCTTCCTCTTCACCCAGGTGGCGATGAGGTACAGACCCGTCATCCCCTCCTTCTTCAACCCCTGGAGTCTCGCCATCAGCCGGCGCACCATGGGCAAGTCGGCATCGCGCGGCAGCTCTTGAAGATTGCGCGGCCGGCTCGGCGATGGCGAAAAGGGAGGAATCCCGATCTCGCCGTCAGGCGCCGGCTCCCGCATGTAGAAGCCCGATTTCCTCCAATACACTTTGGAGGGGAAGCCGAGGTCCAGGTAGTCGACGTCGCCGCGGACTTGGAAGTTGAGGCCGCCGCAAGGCGACATGTCGCCACTCTTCCCAGCTTGTCGTGGAAGATCCACAGCCACAGCGGGAAGAACGGGGCGCACCCGAAGTAACCCTCGCACAGGGTAACGAAGCAGGCGAGGTGGAGGATCGAGTTGGGCGTCAGGTCGTGTACCTGTAGCCCGTAGAAGTCAAGGAAGCGCCGGAAGAACTCCGACGTGGGGAAGCCCAGCCCGCGCTCGAGGAACGCGAGGAAGGCGACGAACTCGCCCGGCGACGGCCGCGGGCGTGGATCCGCGGTGGCGATGCGCCACCGACCCTCCGACGCCGGCGGCAACAAACCCTCGTTGGCGGCTTGCTCCAACGCTTGCGTCGTCACCGACGACCTCTCCCACTTGTTCTTGGGCGCCACCATCTTGGCCAGAAGAGAGTGGGAGGAGCAGGAATGTCCAATGGCTGCGGCGGCGGTGCGGCGAAGAGCTCAGGCGCGAACTGCTTTGAGGCGAAACGGCGTGCGCGAGGAAGAAGTGGAGCGTGAACTCACCAGTCGCGCTCCCCTACCGCTAAATAGGCACTGTGAATGGAGCCGTTACCGCAGTAAATGGCGCCGCCTACGTCGCCCACTATCGCCACGTCGCACGATGCCTCGGTTCTCGCACGACGCCTCGATTTCCACGGGAGCATGCCAAAAAATGCGGCTCAGATTTGGCCACGTCGCCCTGTCGCGACGTTTTGGACCAATGGATCAGGCGCGTGCGGGTCAAAGAACATCACCATTATCATTGCTCCATCCCGAGGTGGAGGCAGTCGATGCGCCGTCAAGTCCCATCAGTCGACTCGGCGTCAGACAGACAGACACTACAGGACAAGCGGTCAAAGATGCCGTGACGTCAGGCGGAGAAGACGAGGAGATAACCCGCACAGAGGCGAGTCGGAATGGCAAACATCCCAACGGGCACAAGCCGGCATCAAACAAAAACTTGAGTTAGACCGGACGTTAAAAGCCAAAATCTACCACTCCGAGCCGTTGTTTCTTTTTCTCTGTTTCAGGAGTTCGTTCAACGACACGACCCGGCAGTTCGCAAGACGAAGACCAAGCCGGAGACGAGTCCCTGACGAACTCGGGGGCTAATGATGGGGGGATGCCCAACCGGGTAGGCCCAGGACCCCGAGTCGGCCATCAAGGCCGGGTGGCCCAAAGCCCACCCGACATACATCTTCCAGGATACCGGGTCCCCGAGGATACCGGTATGACGGCTCGGGGAGGCGGCAGCAGATATCTTCGAATCAGTCTGCGATTGTGTATCCCGAAGAGTGCGCTCCACGAAGCCGCACTTGTAGGCAGGATAGCTAGCGCCGCCAGCGGAACCCGTCATTCCCTGTAAACCCTAGCCGGCTCCCTATATAAAGCCGGCAAGGAGCAACCCTAGAGGCAGACTCAATTCATTCCATAGCCTCCGGAGCACCCGCAAGGTCTGGCGCGCACACCATTGTACACCCCATTCAGATCCAAATACATACAAGCAGGAGTAGGTCTTTACCTCATACAGAGGGGCCGAACCTGGGTAAACTCTGCGTGTGCTACCTCTCTGTGAATCCCACGTCGCCTGGCTCACACCCGAGTTAAGCCACCCCGTATGGCATCTGCCGTGATTACCCCACGACACTCCGCGAAGCAGCTTTCACTCGGTGCTCGAACATTGTGCATGCATGACTGCATACGCACGGGCGTCAAGCACTTGCCTCCAACCGACGCTTCGTTAGAAGCTGTAGCAGAATCTCATTGAACGTGTCCACCGGTGCTGGCAGGCAGAAATGGAGGCAGTCGCTCTGCAGCCGCTCCGGCACACCACGCGCGAACGGGTCGTGTTTCATGTAAACGCCGGGGTGCCTGTCTGGACGCATCGTCGCCAGCTTCGTCACATCGAGCACCTCAACCCTCGTCCTCCCACCACCGCCGTCAATCCTCGCCGCAGCCGCCGTCTGCTCTCTCACGATGCTTCGAAGCTCCGCGTGCATGCCGTCCACCTCCCTCTCTCCCTCCCTGTAAGGTAACCTCCTCGAGCACGTCGTGGGATCGTCACACGCCTTCTCGAAGGGGCAAATAGCTCCTGTGCGACGTTTTACTTCGTCAATTGATGGGCAGCGACGTCGTTCGCTGGAATAGCTCTGCAGCGACATCGCTGTTTGCGCAAATTGCTCTGCTACGACTTGGCCCTTAAGGGCAGTCTGTTAGTTAGGATTAGGATTATGGGGAGCCGGCGGGTGGGACCCACAACTTATCCACGTCAGATTGGTGGGACCTAGACAACAACGACGACCGTTATATCCTCCTCCGCTGCGCGCGCATGCTCCCTTGCTTGCCTGTCTTCTTCTTCTCCGGCGACGAAGCGCCGCAACACCGACGAGGTTGTCTGAACTGAACTGGATTCATTTGCGCAATTTCTGAAGTGAAGCCGTAAGCAGAACTGAATTTCAACTGAAATTTAACTTAACATATACTCAAATTCGAAAGATTACATAGCTTAGTTCGTGGCGATCATCGGATCAAAAGCCACACACGCGGGCAGAAGCTCGATTACATAGTTAGCCTAGCTAATTGGGCGTCGACGCTGCTCTACCCCTAAACGCAGATCCAAAATTGGGCTTCGGAGCCCCGGGGGTGCGGCGGCGACGAGGCGGCGACGCCGCTCAGTCGGACAAGTCGGAGAAGTCGAGCTCCTCCTCGTCGGAGCTGATGTCGATGATGGGGTGGAGGGAAGCCTCGATACCTCTCTCGAGGCGGAGTTTGTTGAGCTCCTCGTTCTCCTGATGGCGCACCTCGACCTCCTGCTGCTGCTGCTGCTGGCTGCGCTGGATCACCTCCTCGGTGATCCAATCCAGGTCCTCATCGGCGGTGAAGTCTCCGGGCAGCAGGCCGCGGCGTGGTGGGCGGTCCTGCTGCTCCTCCTCCTCCCTCTTCGGCGGCGGCAGCTGTGGCGTCCTTGCCGCCATGCGGGAGCTCCCCGCGCCGGAGGAGCTCCCGTGCTCGTAGCGGCGGCCGCGCGCCGCCACGGCGAGGTCGTACTCCTCCACCTCACGGCGCTGGTACGCTGGCGGCGGCGTCAGGCCCATGTTGAGCCACTTGTACGCGCCGCGCTTCCGACCGACGTCGGAATGAACCCGCCTCGCGCGTTCCGGGTCAGCCGGCCGCTTCTGCGACTTGCGGGCATCGCCGGAGCGATTTCCACCGCCGGAATGGCCACCGCGGGAGTTGGAGCCCCCGGAACCTCCACGCCTAAACATCTTCGTGCGGTGGCGCTGGATCTGTAGGTGGCGGTGGCGGTTTCTCGTGGATTTGGTCGCCGGCGGCGAGTGAGTGTGGGGAGCTGCGGCAGATCTGAGAAATTGCTAGGGTACGACGCGGGGCTGAGTGGATAAGTAGGGGAACGGGAAAAAACAAGGTGGGCTGTGGCACGGGAGGTGGGCTGGGCCGTGGGGAAAGCGAACGCGAGGTGGACCGTGCCACGGGAGGTGGGCCGTGTATTGAGCATAACTATGGGGAAAAAACTATGCGTGAAATGAGCATAACTATGGGCCGTGAAATGAGGTGGCCCGTAATTTGGTTGGCACTTATCTTATGCGTGGCTGAAAAAAACTTTGCCCAATTTCAAATGAGCATAACTAATTCAAAAAATATCATAAAAACATGAAACCTTCATTAATTTAAAAAATAGTGAACACTATATAGATAGAAAAAAAGTCTAGAAATTTGTTTTGAGTGATTAAGACAAGGTGAAAAAGACACTTGCTTAGGTTGAATTTTGAATTTTGCTCATCTGAATTTTGACAAAACAAATAATCAAAATTTCAAAAACAATTAATTTTTTTGCCCCAGTGCAGCATCTTCGTGGTTGGGACAACTCATTATTATAGATTTTTAACAATTAACAAAATTGTCCAAATGCAATATCTAACTTAAGAGCTCATTTGAAAATTCAAAAAAATTGTACCAGTGCAATATCTTAATGGATGGGACAACTCACTATTATAGATTTTTCTATAATAGTGAGATGCCAGACCCACTAAGCTATTAGACTAGAACAGGAAATGCAACACCCAAATTGCGAGCATGGAGGGCTCGAACTTGGGTGGGCAAAGGGAGGCATCAACCCTTACCACTAGGCTATGCCTATGTTTGCGACAAATCTATCATCGAAAAAGTGTTTGTTTTAACTTGGTCATCAATCCAAGCCTTCATCGAAAAAGTGCTAGAAAGTAGCTCCAAAGGTAGGGTAAACGACCTCATTTCTAAATCAGCAAAAAAAACTGTTCTACCAATCTACTATGTATATAAGAAGACCATGTGGACTGTTTTTTCATTTTTTGATTTTTTTTTGAATTGTTTATACTCATTTCAAATTTGGCCAAATTTAAAATTGAAAATGAAAAATTCCGCATGGTCTTCTTATAGACAGAACACAATTTGCAACGATTTCCAAACTATAAACGTGTTTGTTCTAACTTGGTCGTCAATCCGAGCCTTCATGGAAGAAGTGCTAGAAAGGAGCTCCAAATGTAGGGTAAACGGCCCCATTTCTAAACAAGTTTTTTTTCGACCTTGTCTAAATCAGCCAAAAAGATTTCCTAGACATCCATTCTACATATTAAGTGTCATTCCAAAGTCTCACAATTTATTGAATTAATCTTCATATTATTTATTTATTTTTACATAATAATGGTTTAATTGCAAATCCTAAATAAATAAAGTTCAAAACATGAAAATGAAAAGTAAGCTCAGATCTATCTTAGTCCCTCCAAAATGAAGCTGTGGTGAGGTGTTCACAACTTTATATTTTCAAAAACATTGAAATCACTTGAAACCATACTCTCTACTTTGAAATCCATACTAGTTTGTTCAAGATTTCACATTTGAGTGAAGACATTTTCGTGCAAATGTATGCACACCATGTTTATATTTTTTCTCGTTACTATATGACATAAGACACACATGTGCGCTGGTTTTTTCATTTTTTGATTTTTTTTAAATTCATTATGCTTACTTGAAACCATACTCTATACTTTAAAATCCATACTAGTCTGTTCAAGATTTCACATTTGAGTGAAGCCATTTTCGTGCAAATGTATGTACACCATGTTTATATTTTTTTTCTCGTTACTATATGACATAAGACACACATGTGCGCTGGTTTTTTCATTTTTTGATTTTTTTTAAATTAATTATGCTCATTTGAAAGTGTTCGGGATCTCTCACTTGATTTAACGATTTTCCGTAAAAATGTATATAAACCATACTTATATTTTTTTTCTCGTTACTATATGACATTACAAGACCATGTGCGCGGGTTTCTTGTTTTTTTGATTTTTTTTAATTAGTTATGCTCATTTGAAAGTTCTGTCAAATCTAGGCCAAACCTTCTAGAAGAACACCCGTTGGCCGTTGGATCGACGAGAATCTAGCGATGACGGTTGAGATCCGCTGAGCCAGGGCGATCCGCGAGACTAGCGTTCTGCGCTCTGATTGGCCGACCTCTTTTTTCCACCCAAACACGCACGGTTTGATTCACTGATATGTGGAGCCAACCTACTGTGGGGTCCGCATGTCAGTAGCTGGTTTGCGAACGTGTGGGCCTGCCATGCGCGGGGAACGACGGCGTTTGCTTGCTTGATTCAGAGACTGCCATGCATCGAATATTAGAAAAAGATGTATTTGGGTTAATTTTATCCCTAGTTTTATTTCTCAATGTTTGCAGAATGATTGTAAGCCCGATGAAGTTTAAGTAATGGAAGTATTATTTTGTGTTTTCTGCGTTTTTTTTCTTTGACGTGTCGTGTCCCTGAATACTAAAAGGTAAAAGTGGCTCAAATAAAAAAATAAAAAAAAAGCAAAAGTGGCTGAAATGGCTCCTACACTTACTGGGCTTAATTGGATGGAGTTGGCCCATTCATCTGGCCCACAGTGAAACTTTTTCATTTTTCTCGAAAAAAAAAAGATCTGCGCACGGCTGCGTCCTCTACAGCAATATTCCGAAGAAGTAAATCATTCTGGTAAGTCTAAATAAAGAAGTAAAACATTGTTTCTACAGATGACACGATAATTTACATTTTTTACAAGGTTTAACCCAACGGAACGTGCGAATGACAACATCGGGATGTCCAGAGCACGCCCCCAGGGTGTTTGACAGAATGCAGTCCACATGCCCAGTTCACAAAATTACTCCCCTACACGCTCCCAGCGCTGGACAAACATTGCCTGAACTTTCAGGCACCTACCAAAATTCACTACACTTCCTATCTACATAATGCAGCTCAAGCTTCCAGCTCCATCTAGCAGCTCTGTAGCTGATTCTTCATCTCGCATAGGATCAAAGCTACTTCGTTGTCCAGGCTCGATGAACTAGCTGAACTCCTGATCGATGTGGTACGCCTGCTCGATGAACTCCTGCTCGATGTGGTACCCCTGCTCGATGAGCTCCAGCCCGAGCTGCACTGGTCGCCCGCATCAAGTTTTCGCATCGATGCATACATCTGTCTCGTCATCGGCGGCGATTGACCGCCGAGCGAAAAACCCTTACCGTCGATGCTGTAGCGCTTCCACGCCCGCTTCAAGACCTGATTCACCGAAATCCGGTAGGGTCGCTTGCCGCTGCACGAGTCACAAATAGGGCCGCCGGTCGCCTCCGCGACCGGCGACCCGCACCACCACAACCTCCATCCACCCTCGACGCCCTTAGCTTGCATTGCGACCGCAAGCCCTGCGTCGCCGCCCGCCGCTCGAATCGCCGCTTCTTTTCTTGCGCCGCCGCTCGAATCGATTGCCGCTTCTCTTCTCGCGCCACCGCTCGAATCGGCCGCTCCATCTACCGCCGTCGCAGGGATGATCTCCTCCAGCCCGGAGAAGCCGAGACGGCAGGACAAGAGTGAGCTCCGAGGGACGCCGGCGCGTGGCAGAGTTTGTTCCCCCACGATGAACAGATGCAGCTGTCGCATCGGAGCTATTATCACCGCTTCAGAGCACGCACGCGTGAGGTCCCACTTGTCATAAACTTATCCATTGAACGGTCAAACGGGTTTACCGTGTGGAATAATAAATTAACGGTCATATCGTGCCTGGGCTATTTCTGCACAAAGTCATGTCGCACCACAGCTATTGTTACGAAAGATGTAGCATCGTAGACAATTCCCCACAAAGACGTCGTACTGGAGCTATTCGCCCTTCTCGAAGTGCGCCGGCAAGAAGGTGGCCACCACCACCGTTCGTGCACGGCCAGCCCGAGTGGCGGCAGAGCCGACGAGGCGCCGTATCGTCATCCCGATGGCCTCCCGGTACGGCGAGAAGACTCCGATCTCGGTGTGGTTGAGGTCAGGGACACGGTGCGCCCCGAGCACCTCGCTGCCGTTGTAGTAGACGCTCGGGTTCCAGAACCAGTGGCCGGTGCTGACCACCGCAATGTCCATCGTGTCGGCGTCGGCGGACCACCGCTCGGCGAGCGCGTCGAGGTACACCGAGTTGTAGGGCATGCTGTAGTTCTCAGACTTGCCCGTGGCCCGCGCCAGGAACGGCGCCCAGTACACGGACACCGTCACGTTGTGCGACGGGAACTCCCAGCGCCAGAACTTGCGGGTCCAGGGCTCAGGGTCGCGGTAAACCATGCGGTACCGGAATGACGCGCTGAGGAGGCAGACGAGGGACTCGGCCTGGTTCCGCGCCATGGAGTCGCCGACGAAGGCGACGTGCTTGCCGCGGACGGCGCCGAGGAACTTTGCGGCGTCGAAGTCCGGGAGCTGGCACCCGGCAGCCGACGGCTGCCACCGCCAGTCGAGGTAGCCGGCGTCGGGGCGCCCGTTGCGTAGGCAGTTCTCGCTACTCTTGACGTTGCACTCCGTGCCGTTGTACCGGCGGGCGTGCCCCGGCGCCCACAGTCCCACACCCACTGCCCCTCCGAGTAGTCGCAGCTGGACGCTGACACTGCTGCATGGAACAAATAAGAGTATAAGACACGTCATTCAGTAGCACAGCAAACCATCCGGCCATGAGGGAGTTCATAGGTACGTACCTTGGTTGTAAGTGGTGGTGATGCACTGCAGCAGAGGTGAGACCACGGCCCTCTCCCGCGCGCCGTGCGGGGAGCAACAGAGGAGGTGGAGGAGAGCCAGGCAGAGAACGGCGAGGAGGAGCCAGGCGAAGACAGTTTAGGGGCTGCCGTGCCCGTGAGTCGACGACAGCTTGTGGCAGTGATGATGCAGTGGCTGGTACTTGGCCATGTTTTTTGGCTTGCTTGTACCACGGCCGGCCGTATCGGTGGGAGGTTCTTCTAGGTGAGTTCTTGTTCTATACCATAGGTATACAGAAGATGGTGGTCATGTGTTGCACTTGACAAAAGTAGCAAATAATCCTCATTTGCAACTTGGATAGATCGATACTACTAGTCGTGTACGTTGTGCGGGGTCAATCACCAATTTTGTCTTTGCCTTTGGGGCAATTTCAATCGCGAATTTGACTGAGACGTAATGGCTCTCGAGATTCGGCCACTCGGGGGACGTACAGAAACCATGCAATGCAAGTGGCTATCTCGAAAGCTCGCGGGTTCCAGATCTCCAGGCAGATTAGCAGCGTTGTAACCCGTGGGGAGACGCTGAAATGCTTGGGGCGAGGGCCTGGCTGTTGATTTCGTCGTCGGGGAGTTCTGACTTTCTCCCCATTCTCATTTTGGAGTACTACCAATGTCGCAGTGGCTTTGCCGATGCCTAGATGCTGTCCGTACATCAACCACACCATCTCTGTTTCTTTCTCAATACAAGAATGCAGCTCTGCATGCTGAGATATTTTTCACTTTCGTCAATTGACTGACCATTAGTTAACTGACCCTCCAGTGACCACCGAAGAGATGGTTGTTCCCTCGACCACACATACTCCCACTTATACCTGGCTGTGCGCAGTCCTGCCCAAAAATCATGGGCCGGCTCGGGCCTGAAAATCGAGCCCAACAGGCAGGCCGGGCTCGGCATGTAAAAGGGTCGTGCCGGACCGGTCAGGCCTTCTTGGGCTTTTTTGGGATCGGGGACGATTTATGATGCCCGACAGGCAGGGTCAGGCCGGGCTGGATTTTCAACAACGGGCTTTTTTAGACCCGGGCCCAAAGTATGGCCAGGTATACTCCCACCACAGGAAGTAGAAGAACAAGATGGCAGCATCACAATATCAAGGTAACCATGCTAATCTTCTCTTCGTGTGGCTTATGCTTGAGCTAGATGATTCTATTTATTCCAACAGGGACATCCACCGCTCGTCGAACGCGTCAAAGAACATGTTGTTGTGCCGCACGCCGTCACGCTCCGCCTTCTCGGTGACCTTCAGGAGGAGCGGCGACCAGAAGATGGACACGATGGCGTTGTGGTCGCAGAAGACTCACCGCCGAAACCTGTTCTCCTCGCCGTCCCGGTAAACGAGGTCGGGGTGGGAGCGGGAGGCGAGGAGGCAGAGCAGCGACTCATCCTGGTTGCGCGCCAGGGAGTCCCAACGAAGGCCAGATGCCTGCCGCAGAGCCAGCGTAGGAAGGCGTCCGGGAAGAAGGCCGGGAGGTGGCACCGCCGCGGCCGCCACCGCCAGTATAGGTACCGGTGTCTGGTCGGCCGTGCGCCATGCAGTTCTGGCCGTCCTTGATCATGCCGCAGCTCGTACCGTTGTAGAGCGGCGAGCGCGCGTCCGGCACCTACTCGCCGTCCGAGTAGTCGTACTGCGGTGTCGCGGACGCCGACAGTTCTCCGGTGCTCGGTTTAACACAAAGATGCAAGAGTTAGTATGCAAGAATGCCGTTTGTTGCCTAAACAAGAGTTAGTAGGTGCCATTCTAAGAAATGCTCGTGGTGAGGCTATGGCCGGCATGGCTTGCTTAATTGTTAATGTTTTGGATGCTGCGGCTGCTGAGGCGTTGGCCTTACTCAGAGTTCTTCAGTTTCTGGAGAAGCTAGGCTGCTCTTCGGCTATTATTGAATCCGACTCGTTGGAGCTAATTCAAGCTTGTAATGGTGAGATCGAGGTTTGGAATTCTCACACAACAATTTTGGCAGAGAGCTTTATGAAGGCGAGGATGATGGATACAGTGGAATTTAGACATTGCATGAGGGAGGCTAATCAGGTTGCTCATGAGTTGGCTAAGCGAGTATATCAAACGAAGGAGAATTTTAGCTGGGAGGGTGACCCTCCAAATTTTCTTCTTTCTTTTGTAATCAAGGATGTAACCTATGTGAATGCTTAAAGGCGGCAAGTTTCAGACGCACTATTTTCCTCTCCAGGGTACCCACGGGGACTGGAAAGGTTTTTAATGAGGCGGCTTGCTGACCTAATATATGGTGGGTTAAAAGTTTCAAAAAAAAAATATTGCTGCATATGTGTATGATATGAATATTTCCATAAGAAACATCAGAAAATCACATGCCAAATACAACGAGACAGTTCATCATGGTCACTATTTATTGAGCTGAATAACGCTTTATACTTTGCTTGACGGAAAATACTTGAGAAAATGGTATGGAAAAAATCAGACAAAACTGAATCTACTCACGGGTAAACACAATTCGCTTGCTCACTCAATCACGCAGAGACAAATTCTGAGAGCACATAGCAGCGCAAGCTAAGCTAAATCGATTTGGAAAACAAAAAATGTAGGTCGATACCGCAAGAAAGCAGCGCCACGCACTTCGTTTATGTCAATGTTGTGTCGAAAGCCACTGTCACAAATCCTGACGATTCCTAATCCTAGCTAAGTAATGTGTGTGCATGTTGTGACACATATGTGATATAACCGCGGTTTGGCACTAAGCCGCCATTCTCTCGCTTCGGCACGGTGTTGTATGCTTTGTTTGTGAAGAGTACTACTCGTGTCTTCTCTTTTTTTATAGGGGTGACAAGAGGGCAGTGCCGTTTGGCACGACAACCGTGTCATGAATGGTTTTATTACTTCATTGCTTTCTTGAAGAGGACTACAGTTTTGTGCAACAACCATGTTATGGATTGTTTAAATTTATCACTTATGTGTTGTCTAAGAAGCACATGGGCGTCAATCGTGTAGCAATGGGGATCGAGGACGGACAAGGAGATCCAGACGAATGTTTCCCTTTCTCCTTTCTTTCCCCAAGGATGGCACGCTCTCTGTTTGTGGTTCTATCTTAAGGTGTGGTTTGGCAAGATCATCTGCTCCCACGACATACTGCGGTGCAGGATTTCTGTCGGCCGCCGGCGTCCTCAACTTACGATGTCACTTCTACCTCTTGGAATTTTTTTGCAAATCTAAAGAGAACGAAAGCAGCGCCACAAACATTGTCTGTGTCAATGTTGTGTCCAAGGCCACCTCCTCAAATCCTGATGTTTCCTAATCCTAGGTAAGTGTCTTGTGTGCATGGTGTGGCATTAGTTAGATCAATATATAAAGGTTGATGAGATTGACAGCCCGATCCAGCATCCACGTCGCGCCTAATTCACGTCCGTCAGATCTGGACGATCCAACGGTTCACAAGGAGCCACGTCGCCCCGAGCGCGTGGTACTGTAGCTAACTACAGTACCCGCGAATATCTACCAATAAGCGCGTGCCACGTCGCCCGGTTGCCCTCCGGTTCCGTCCGGTTGCCGCCGGTTTTGCAAAAAAGGCCACGGTCGCTTCGAAATTACACCGCGGTCCTCTAATTTTCCGAAGAGAAGGACCACATTTAAATTTCGCCAAAACACGAGGTCTTTTCTGCAAAAGTTACCCGCAGATCCCCCGCCCGCCTCTCTCTCCTCGCGCGACGCGGAGGTCGCCGTCGCCGCCGCCGGCCACCGCCGCCCGTCCGCGCCTCCTTCGCCGGATCTGCGGCCGCGCGGAGCTCCGCCGTCGCATCCTGCCCCTCCTCGCCCACTCTCGCGTGGCGGCACGGCGCTAGCCTGCCGGAATCGCCGCCACCGCGGTCGTCTCCCTCCGCCGCCTCCGTGCCCCGCCGGCCGCGCTCCGGCGACCAAATGCGGGCGGCGCCGCCGCCTACGGAACCCGCGCGTCCGCGCGCGTCTGGGCGCCCACGCGCGCGTCGCGGAACGCGCCGCCGGCGTGCTGGACGCCGCGGCGGCGGATCCGGCCAGGGGCTACGCCAGTGCTGGCGTCAGCGTGGACCCGCCAGTTTTTTTTTTGATTTTTTTTAATTTCATAAATGGTCCAGGAAATAAAAAAATTTGTAGAAAAAACTAAAATTTGTAAAATTCATATCTTTCAATCTGCAATTCAGAAAATTATGAGAAACATACCAAAATGTTCAGAAAAATATGAACTATTTATTTATGCCAAGTTCATGCACGATTGAACAACTTAAATTAAGTTTTGCTTAGAACTACTAAAATGCCACTTCCTTTAATTATGGGATTGGTTCCAAATATTGCCTTTAATGATATTTTGACCCCATTCAAATTGTTATCCATCTTCTAGCTTTAAAGTTAACTTATTAATTTATCATGTCACACATGCTGGAAAATGCACATGATATATCAAAATGTTCGGAAAAAAATATTTCTATGTAATTATGTCAAATTCATGCATGTTTAAACAACTCATAACCATACTTATTTAAGGGAGAACTTATGACCCTGTTTATTTAGGGCAACAAAATCACCCAATTCATAGATTTATGAGGTGTTTTCAAATACTATTACTAAATGCATTTCGGCTCTATTTATACTCGAACATTTCAATTCAACGACTTTTCAGAGGTAAACTAAATCCAACAACTTAAATGTGCAAACTTCTTTTTTGTAACTTCAACCGAATTAATGCTAAACAATTTTTGAATGCAGACATTTACAAGTTCGAATTTTTTACGACTCTGTATTTCTCCTTCCTTCGAACTATCTGCAACTATATCAATAAATCCCATCAATATATTTGTTACCACCGCGCTCTCCACATATAAAACATGGATGATAGAACATTTTAATTTGGTAGGAAACCTTACCATTCCCGCCATATTTTTGCAACTGTATTTCCCTACGGTAAATATGTAATGCAGTTAATACAAAATCGATTCCCCGACGTCCTTGACGTGTAAAACAATGTTATTTTAGCTATTGTTTCCCTAATTTGCAGCCATGATGACAAAAAAGGAAAACATATCAACATTACCAAAAAAAAAAACGTTGACTAATTATGGCATATGGTTAAATTTCAAATTTGAAAGCCTTAAAGTTTTTAATGCCTTTCAAATCTAAACATTTAAAAAACGTGAAAAATAATTCACTGCATAAACTTTTTTTAGTTTTGACCGTTTGCAAATCTCATTAACTTCTTAATAATACAATTCCAAAATTAAATTTTCTACGTCGCGGTACTTCCCCTTCTAACCACATGTCCGTACATGCACCAATCTTGAAAAAATTCAAATTTAAATACACCCCAATACAGACAATTATTGAGTTCACAATCTTTTTTAAACGCAAACTTTTTTGAGTTTCAATAATTTTCATATTTCAGCTTTTTTTGAATATAACTGTTTCCAAATTTAAAATTTACCTAACAGGCGCGGCATTGCCGCGCTAAGATGTCTAGTATATGTGATATAGCTGCGGCTTGTCTCTACGCCCCTTTCTCTCGTTCCGTCAAGGAGTTGGATGGTTTGTTTGTGAAGAGTCGCTACTCCTCGTCTTCTCATCTTTTATAAGAAAAGTAACAGGAAAACTATAGCATGTCACACAACAGCCATGTCGTGTATGTTTTTATAGTTACACTGTTATCTCGAGAAGAGCTAACATTTAATCCAACAACCGTGTCGTGGATTCTTAAAATTTATCTTCAGTGTTGTCTTGATAACCACATGGGTATTAGCCAAGCGATAGAATATCAACCCACCATACCTACAGAATTATTAGAGAAATAACAAAAACTAGCAAAAAGTTAAGATGTGTGCGACCACATTAAACCTCGTAATATGGATGTAGCTTGGTGAGAAAATAGACTAGCTCTTATAGATTTTTTTCCAGATATGTGTGTTTGTTACTTGTACTCCATCCGTTACTAAATATAAGATGTGTTATATTTTTTTCAGATTCACATGTAATAGACACTTTTTAGTTTGTATGTTCATTCATTTTGGTCCGCACCTAGTCAACATTTGAAACAACTAAAACATCTTATATTTGATAACAGAGGGAGTAGCTATGGCTAGGTCGAGCCCACAAACTCCTGTGACACCGCCCAAGGTGCTGAATTTCTACCACATATGCTGATGTCGTGGACGACGTGCTGAGCCACTGACACATTGTGATCACATAACACTTGCCGTTATCACGTGAAAGATCATACATCATATCCTCTTCAAAAATATGCAGATACATGTTGACCTTACTCGGCACACTATTTGACATGTTAATATGCTCCAACCAAGGGAGAGTCGGGTCTCATCGAGCTTCCGCTGCAACCCTATGATTTTTGGAGAATATGAGAGAGGTTCGATGCACCCTGGAAATAGTGTTGCGGTTGGGTTATGGAATTCAGTTCACAATACTATAATTTATTGTGAAACATTATTTTGCAAACAATTGAGAAGTCAATTTGCTACAGAAATAAAGATTTGGTTTTCACATGCACATTACACGACAGTATCGATTTTTTACTGTCACAAGAAGTGGCGAGGATCTGATTACACATTAATTATTGACATTGATTCTAGAAAAAAAACTACTAAGCAAGCCCAAAAGCATAGCTACAATAAACGTATCATCACGCATTGCTCAACCATGCCAACATAGTTGACTTGTTGTCCAGCTAACAATACGACACATTGGACATACAACCAACATTGAGATGCACACATCTCGCCACAAAATCTAGCATAAGAGGAGGAGATGCATGCGAGCGAGGCTAGGGGAATGTTTTTTCTTCTCCTTTTGTTATTTTTTCTGAACACGACGGGAACGAAATGTTCCTAATGGGCACTGTCACTCACTCGGGCAGATGGTATGCTCACTATGTTCCGTAGTCTCGCCTTATGCTCATGGCTATGCCAATTCTGTCAACTCTCACGACTTCACCTCTCCACGCAGGATCTCTACAGTCTGCCGACATACTAAACTCCTGATGGCACTACCCTTTGGAGAAAAAATGTAGGTCCATGGAGCCGAGAATCAGCACTAGGCACATAGCTTCTGTCAATTTTGTGTCCAAGGACACCGTCATAAATCCCGATGTTTTCTTTTTGTTATCCATCGACGTCGTGCAAGACGTCTGGTTCATCGTCACGTCAAGATCACATGGCACTTGTAATTATCAGGTGGAAGATCATCGTCTTCAAAAATATGCAGATACATGTTGACCCTTTCTTGAGCACTCAACTTATATGCTCCAAGTAAAGGAGAATATGTAATCACAGAGCTTCCACTCTAATCTACAATTTTATGAAAGACAAGGAGAGCCTAATATTTTTCTATTTGGGCAGTCACACTCACTCGGCAGATGGCACACTCATCTGGTTTTGGGTTCCGTTTTAAGGTGTGGTTTGGCAAGACCATCCACTCCCATGACACAATTTCATATGTTATTATGCTCCAACCAATGGATAGTCAGTACCAACCACTGGATAGTCAGTCTCACCGGGCTTCCACAAATTTATGATTTTTGTAGAATATGCAAGAGGTTGGATGCTGCCTGAAAACAGTGGCACGGTTCGGTTATGGAATTTAATTCACAATACTATAATTTCTTGTGAAGCATCATTCTACAAAATAATTGAAAAGTAAATTTGCTAGAGAAATAAAGATCTAGTTCTCACATGCACATAACATTGCAGTATCAACTTTTCCTCTCACTACAAGTGGGTAAGGGTCTGATTACACATTCATTATTGACATTGTTTGGAAAAAAACCTATTAAGCAATTACAAGAGCATTATTCCTTTAAATGTTACATGGAGACCCGCCTCCTGAGGCCATCCTCCCATGTCGTTTGCTCGCCTAAGCCCGATCCTAGCGATCGAGTGGATTATATTTTCCTTTTAATATTTGCTTTCAAAGATAGTGGGGTACATAATGTTTCTACTGGGAAAGCACTGCCACTCACTCCACAACAAATGGCATGCTCATCGTGTTTTTTAGTTCCTTGTTGCTTTTCCAGCTCCATCAATGTGAGCACTCAGCGCTCGTGTTAATGTTGTGCACAAGGCCACCGTCGCAAATCCATATGTTTAATAATCCTACGTAGTGCTCTGTGTTCATGGTGTGACATATGTCATTCCAATGCAGTGCCTTTGAGAAAAAAATACAGGGACACAGAGACCACGGGTAGCACTATGCACATTACTTGTGTCAATGTTTTGTTCAATGCCACCGTTGCAGATCCCGATATTTCCTAATCGTAGGCAGTGTTTTGTGTGCATAGTGTGGCATATGCTGCACCTTAGCTCTATGCCCCATTCTCTTGCTCCAACATGGTGTTGGATGCTTTGTTTGTGAATTTTCGTCGCTACTCCACTTCTTCTCTTCTTTTATAGGAAACTAGTAATCGGAAGGCAGTACCATTTTGCACGATAATCATCTCGTGAATGGTTTTATAATTCCATTACTATCTCGAGGTGGACTACCATTTTATGCAACAACCATGTCATAGATGCTTTTAAAACTTCATTAGTTCTTATCTCAAGGAGTAGTGCCATTTGCTAGGACAACATGGATGTTTTAAATTTATCACTTGAATGTTTTCTTAAGTAGCACCTGCACTTCGATCGTGTATCAACCAGCATGTTTTATTGCTAAGATCAAGCTACCATAAATATATAGTTGTTAGAGGAAGAACTAGTGACAAGTCAACACGTGCACAACCACGTGAAACCTAAAAAAACATAGGAGTACATAGGGCGTGTTTGGTTAGCTTTGACCACTCGAGCCAGGCTGTGGGGATACAAAAAAAAGTCCCGTTTGGTTGTCTGGGCTGCTATGCGTTGTTGGCCCACACAAATCTTAAAACACCCCTCGGCCAGGCCCGTTAGGAACAGTCGATTCGGCCGTTTCTCCAGAGCTACCCCCTCCGCATGCAAATTGGGGAACGTGGGATGTCGAGGGTTGTTACCAGGGGTATCTATATAGCTCGGGTTCGACATCAGAAAGGGTGAAAAGAGTGTAGCGTAAGTGTGGAAAATAGACGTGGTGTTCTAGGAACAGGATTGACACAAGAGAGTTTACCCAGATTCGACCCCTCTATAAGAGGTGAAGACTTACTCCTGTTTTTGTGTATAGTGTCGAGATATTGCCTCTCCTTCGTTCGGACCTCGCCTTATATGGTCGACGTGGTCGGTTTTACATTGAAGGATTACATCAGTGGGACTTTTAAGATCTGCTGTTACAAGTATACCATTACATAGTAGTAACCCACATAATAATATCATTACATGTCACGGCGGACAAGTAACTAGGTACGAAGAGACGTCTTGGCGCCGGTTCGCCTGCAGAAATTTGAGGTTCATCACTCCAAGACCCGACAACAGCCCACGCAGCAAGAGCATGTGGAATACCAGTATCTTCTTCTTTAGCCCAAAGGCAGTGACGCCTCGTGCGATCGAAAGTTTTAAATAACTTTGTGCAGTTTCAGAGAGCGAAGGTAATGAGTTGGAAGAGAAGAACCGAATGCACTAGCGTCAGCCTCACATCATAATCCAAGAATCTAGCGCACACATTCAATCTCCTCTCCATTTAATCAGCTAGTGGAGCAAGATCATGAACAGTAGGACGTGTAGTTGCTAGAGGCAATCCATGATATGCAAAGGGCAGAGAACCAACAGCACATCGGAAATTATTGGCCAGGTCTGTCAGCCGCTGATCATGAATCTGTCAAAAAAAAATTACTCAGTCCAATACATGGCATTGACCCGGTACATGATAGGCAAGTGCGTGTTTTTTTTAAACCAAAACATAACCTTTATTAATCAATAAGAGTTACATCTTCCACTAATTGTGGAATGAGAAACAAGGGCGGCTCCTCTAGCCATACATTATTATCAGGATCATGTACTGATTTTGCTACTACATCCGCCGCTTGATTTGCTTCTCGTAGACAGTGTGCCAATCTTGCCGACGCGAACCCTGCCATGATCGTCCGGCATTCATCCAAGTAAGGCATGCCCACTATCCTGTGCCGTGTTGGATCTTCAAACGCCTCCACAACCTCCTTTGAGTCGGTCTCAATATATATGTGCTTGCATCCAACTCTCTCTGCTAATCGGAGGCCGTCACGCACCGTTTGTGCCTCCGCTCTGGTGACGTTGAGCACCCTCTCTATTTCAATTCTGCAAGCTGCAATAAATTGCCCGCTTGCGTCTCTAATAACACACCCAGTTGTGCGTGTGTTAGTACAAACTACAAACTGGAAAAATAGCTGTCTCAATTGCAAGCAGGTTTATTGGAGGAAAAGATGTACGGCCCATTGGGCTAAATTTGATAATGGGCCAACAAGTCCGAATAAAAAGGCCATTAAAGGCGTCTGGCCCGGTGCATTGTCCGAGCGTAACTCTGCGACAACCTCGTCTATTTCTGCATGTGTGAATGGTGCTGAAACTGAAAGTGATTCCAAATCATCATTTTCAGGTAAATAAGTTGCAAAATAAAAAATTGCATCAATAGCCACAGATGTTCCTTGAACGCTTGCCTAAGAATCCTGGCTTTTTCATGATGATCAGTAGCTAGCAACCCATCCATTCTCTCGCACCAAAGAGGCAATAGAGCTGGACTGAGTAATTTTTTTTTGACAGATTCGGTTGGGATAGTTATTTTAATTTTATTGCTTGTGCCAATTCCAGGTATTTTCTCATATCCCTTGTAAAGAAGTAGACATGTTCAATTTTAGTCAGTACACTGAACTAAGTGAAGTGAGGGCAAAAAGATTGCGCCGTGATTCACAGACTATCGATCTGGATGACAATCCTAATAGCCGATCTCACTCTAAAAGTTACAGGTACAGATTCGTCAGAAACTACACCTTGTAGAACCTCGAAGCAGTTCAGGCTCCCTGACGTCCCAAAGGAAACCTCTCCCCCAAAACAGAACCATGGATTTGCTCATCCATAACACTGCGCCGATTTCGCACAACCTATCCCCTAACCTAACCATCTGATCGACAGGCAAAACAATCGTCAATGCGCACACACTTCGCCAAAATTCTCGGTTCCTAGATCACAAACACAACTGAACCCTTGATCGGAGAGAGCGGCTGCAGCAAGATCATGGCGCGGTGATCAGTCACCCCAAGAGCGTCTGCAGAAGGATCTCGTTGAAGGTGTCGATCGGGCCGGGCATGCACCAGTGCACGCAGTCGTTCTGCACCCGGGTTCCATCGCCGTCGCCGCCGGCGAACGGATCCTTGCGCATATACGGCCTGGGGTGGCCGTCGGGCCGCAGGTTGGCCAGCCTCGTCACGTCGAGCGTCGCGAACCGCAGGGGCCCGGTGCCAGCGTCGGCCGTGGCCATGGCCACCGCCTCCAGGACGGTCGTCCTCATCTCTGTGTCCGTGTAGCCCAGCTCCTTCTCGCCGTCCCTGTACGGCTGTTTCTTGGAACACGCGCCGGCCTTGTCCCAGTCCCCCTCGAAGTGCGCCGGCGAGAACGTGGTGAACGCGACCACCTTCTTCTTGTCGGCCGCGCCGTGCCGCCGGGCCACCTCTGCGAGCGTCCGGTGCACGGCTTCGTTGAACACGCCGAAGAAGGCGGTCTCGGTGTGGTTCAGGTCCGCGCAGTCGTGGCAGCCCACGACCCTGCCGCCGTCGTGGTAGATGCCGGGGATGAGGAACCAGTGCCCGACGGACAGGACGACCGCGTCGAGCGCGCCCAGCTGGGACATCCACCGCTCGTCGAACGAGTCGAGGAACACGTTGTTCTGCCGCACGCCGGCGCGCTCCGCCTTCTCGGCGACCTTGACGAGCAGCGGCGACCAGAAGATGGACAGGGTGGCGTTGTGCTCGCGGAAGACCCACCGCCGGAACCTGTTCTCCTCGCCGTCCCGATACACGAGGTCGGCGCGGGAGCGGGAGGCGAGGAGGCAGAGCAGCGACTCGCCCTGGTTGCGCGCCAGGGAGTCGCCGACGAAGGTCAGGTGCCTGTTGCGAATCCAGCGGAGGAAGGCGTCCGGGGAGACAGGGAGCTCGCACCGCCGCGGCCGCCACCTCCAGTGGATGTCGGATGTACCCGGTGTCCGGCCGGCCGTGCGCCATGCAGTTCTGGCCGCCCTTGATCGTGCCGCAGCTCGTCCCGTTGTAGAACGGCGGGCGCGCGTCCGGCACCCACTCGCCGTCCGGACTGCACAGCGGCGGCGCCGACACTTCTCCGGCTGCTCGGTTCAACACAAAGATGCAAGATTTAACATGACATTTCTTGCCTAAACGATCTCCCAGCAAGTAAAACGTTGCAAAATATCTCCACAAGAAACATCGGGAATCACATGCCAAAAATGAGACAGTTCACCATGGTCACTATTAATTGAGCTGGAGAACGCTATATCCTTGCTCGGCGGAAAATACTTGGGAAAACGGCAAGGAAAAAATGGCACTAATTCAGACAAAATGGAATTCACTCATAGTAAAACTCAATTGGCTGACTAAATCACCCAGAGACGAATTCCGACAGAACATTGCAGTTGCAGCACTCGTTAAGCCAAATCGAGGCTCGGCTCGGCTCGATTGTGCTGGGACGGTACGGCCGCCACCTCCACGTGCACGATTGACGTCCTGAATGGCTGAACTCCCGATGGCACGTACTTAAACTACCAATAATAGGGTATCATAAGTAGTAGGCAAAAGTCTATTTTAAACCTTCAACTCGTACTGGTCGGGCGAAATGAACCTCAATGTTGAAATCCCTGTCGATGACACCCTGAACTAACTAATCCCGGTCCAATTTAAACCTTCGGGCAGTTTCCTGTAAGAGGCGCTGACGTGGCAAATGTCAACCGGGATTCTTACAGGTGGGGCCGCTTCCGTTGACCGAGACCATTCACCGTTCCTTATAACAGAGGAGCGGGGCAGAGGAGCGAACTGAGAGTGGCGCCCGTGCGTTCGATTGGGGAACAAAATTAGGGTTCTTACTGAGCGGGGCAGAGGAGCGAACTGAGAGCGGCGGCGGTGGAGAATCTGAGCCGGGCAGAGGAGGATGTCGTGGTCGTCGAGTTCCGCTTCCGCTCCCGGATTCCGTCGTGCATCAGGAAGGATCGGGGCGGAATCGCGTTCGCCGGTGCCCTACCGCGAGAATCCAATGGCGTACGAGCCTGAGAAGAAGTGCCGCTGCGATCCGCAAAGGAAGGCGCCAAGATGGATCTCCTGGAGCCAGCAGAACCCTGGCAGGAGATACTATGCGTGCGTGGATGCTATGGTGAGTACCTATTTTGCATTTTTTTTGTTCTTTTGATTGCACTATTCTCGAATCTCTTGTCCTCTTCTCTGAAATGAGTTATTTTTGTTCATTCGAACAGCATGGTGGCTGTGGATATATTCAATGGCATGACGATCCTTTGCCAAAGTTCTTTAGTGATTTGATTGGGGATCTGCGTGATGAAGTCTGGAGACTAAAAGGATCTGCAAACGTGGCTCGGTGTGAAGATCAGTTTGCAGTGGCAGCTCCTAGTGAAGATGAATCAAGAAGGGAGAACACGGTTTTGTCTCTGCAAGATGAACTCCGAAAGAAAAGTGCAGAGATAGCTCAGATTAAGGCCAAATATGACAATGTGGTGTTTGTTTTTGTTGTATTTGTGCTTGGTTTAGTAGCAGGGAAGATGTTATTGCAGTGATGAGTTTGTAAGCTATTTAGTTGCAGTGTTGTGCTTGGAGAAGTGATGTAATGGATCAGTTCCTTTATGTACTTTATGGAATGTATGGAACGAGTTTCAGTTAAATCATTTCGATGTTTCAATCTATTCAAATGGTTCAAATTATGTATAACAAATGCAACAGAACCTGGGATATGAACAGACAACAAAAGTGAGACATAAATAGATGTTTGCAACATTACATAAACCTGGGATATCATCAGCATTTTGCAACACTAGTGTTTGCAACATTACATAAACCTGGGATATGAACAGACAACAAAATAGATGTTTGCAGTATTACATTGTCAAGCCGATACATGAATGCAACATCAACAAAAGTACTAGAAACGGCAAGCTGGAGTTGTAACTAGTAGTTTCCACTGCATGTAAAGTATTTGTAGCTTGGCACTGATGATGCAGCTTTGCCTCTTCCTCTCTTTGCTCCAGAAGATGCTCCAGGCAGTGAAGATGAAGTTCCAGCTTCTGCAGTTGCAGCTCTCTTGCGTGGAGGCTTGAACCTATTGGCTTGTGGAACTGAAGTGGTTTTGGCACTAGGTTGAGATGCACTGGTTCTAGCAGTGCTAGGTGGTTGTGCTTGAGGTTGAGATGGTTGAGATGCAGAGCCAGAACCAGATGCTTGCTGACAATGTAGCACACAGAAAAATGGAAGCGCACAGTCAAAATCTCAGACGGGTCCATGATTTCTCTGAAATAAACAACAATGTGAACCAAATTAACCAACTAATTCTAGTTTCTACATACTAAAATCGCATAAAAATCGTCTCTTTCGCCCCGCACAAACCGCTCCCAAATTCTCGGTAAAACCCTAGGCCTAAAAGCGCAACCACATGCTCGTCACTACGGGCCGACGAGGAGGGCTTCGAGATGAGCGTACCTAGCTGTTCGTCGCGCCGCCGCGCCGCCGCGCCGTGACGATCGTCGCTGCTCCGCCAATCAACCGCCGGTCGCCATTGTTGCCGCCGGAGACAGAGAGGTGGAAGGCAGGGGGACGCGGAGTGGTCGAGGTGGACTGCCTCCGGGCCTATTACGGAGTGGTCGAGGTGGACTGCCTACAGGCCTGTTGGGCCTGGTGGACCGGCCCCGTCTCTTTTGCAGACGCGCGACACGCACCTCACGGAATCCCAGCCGCGTAGACAATCCCTGTTTGCAAAACTGCCCGAAGGTTTAAATTGGACCAGGATTAGTTAGTTCCGGGTGCCATCGACAGGGATTTCAACATTGAGGTTCATTTCGCCCGACCAGTACGAGTTGAAGGTTTAAAATAGACTTTTGCCTAAGTAGTATCATCAGTAACAAGAGAAAAGATTTTACTAATGGGTAATCTTTGGTGTTGCTTTTTTAACAAATCGTTGGCTACATTTTTTTATGCTATTTGTACCCGTAGTCGGTTTATGGATAAGTGTTATTGGCGTCATAAACAAGATTGGGGCTCTCTTTCCATTTCCTACTCTGTCATCTTAGAACAAAAGAAAAACTTTACGTTGCCTGTTTTAGCAAAAGGATGCTAAATCGGGCTTTTGTTGGAAAAATCAACTCCAACGTCTCGGTCTCGGGTCCTTCTCTCTTTTCTAGATCGAGAATCCGCACCACAAATTTGTTGGCTATTTTAATAAAATGTAACCTATCAATTCAATGCATAATTACAAATTGGCATTGTAATACGGTATAAAAGAAATGCTTTCCTTAAAAAAAAGGGATCGAGGACGGACATGGAGATGCTGGTGAGTGAGGCGAATGTTTTCCTTATTTTAGATTTTTTTTGTCGAGAGACGAGGGGAACGTAATGTTTTTCTATTTTGTCACTGTCACTCACTCAACAGATCGCACGCTCACCGTTCATTATGGTTCTGTCCCATCGACGCGAGTTCGAGCTGTAGGATTACAGCATTTCTGCCGGCTGCCGATGTCCTGAACTGAACTCCTAGTGCAATTTATACCCTTTGGAGAACTTATTGTAGGTCCAGTGAGCAGGAGAGCAGTACCATGCACACCAGTCGTGTCAACGTTGTGACCAAGGCCACCGTCCGAAATCCCGATGTTTCCTAATCCTACCTAGTGCATTGTGTTCATTGTGTGGCATATGTGATATGGCTACAACTTAGATTTACCCCTTTTATTCGGCAGATCGGTGTTCATACTTTGTTTGTGAAGAGTCACCACTACTTTGCTCATTCTCTTCTTTTATAGGAAGAGTAACCCGAGTCATACCATTTGATGCAACAACCACGTCATTGATGCTTTTATATCATAAATCCACTGTTGTCTCAAAGAGCACTGCCATTTGATGCAACAACCATGTCATGGATATTTTTAATTTATCGCTTTAATGTTGTCTTATGAAGCACATGTGCATCAACCGTGTAGTAATGAGCACCACTTGTTGTAGCTCTCTTGTGTAAGATCAAGGCAAGAAGAGAAAATTTAGCGAGAAGTCAAGATGTGGGCGACCGCACGAAACCTCCTAAGATGGGTGTAGCTTGATGAGAAAATGTCTAGAACCTACTTTCGTTGGACTAGTCGCACGACGGCGACGCGGACGCTTCTTTGTCTTCTCGGTTCAACATAAAAATGCAAGATTTAGTATGCCGTTTGCCTAAACGATCTCACATGAACTAACACGTTGCACAATATCTCCATAAGAAACATCATAAATTACATGGAAAAAATACGACAATTCATCATGGTCACTATTTATTGAGTTGAAGAACGTTTTACTCTTTGCTTCAGAAAATGGCAACGAAAAAATTCCATTATTTCAGACGAAACTCAATTGGCTAGCTAAATCGCTCAGTGACAAATTCCAACAGCACATTGCAGCACTCACTAAACCAAGCTAAATCGATTTGGAATACCTTAACAACGTAGTACCTTGCCTTTCCCCCAAGACTTCATTTCCATAGGTGGGAGAGGGCGGTGGTTGCAGCTGCTCACGTACGTGCATTCATTGGCGCATGCCTGTGCTCGGACGTGACGATGGTTGCCGCCTCCTCTCGGACCAGAACGGCTGACGGCTCGCGAGCGGACAAGGGGCTGAAGAGCAGGTAATGGAGGAACGGGAGAGGGAGGAGGGCGTAGGTGACAAATTGTTACTTGGGGAGCGAGAGGTGGTGCGTGGTCCGCGGGAAATTGGAGCCCATGGCGGCGCGCGTTAGCCGTGTCGGTGCTGCTTGGGAAGGGGAAACAACCATGGCAATGGCACAGAAGAGGTAGGAGTCATGAAGGGGATCGAAAACGGACAAGTAGATGCATGCAAGCGAGGGGAATGTTTTTCTTTTCCTCCTTTTATTTTTGCAGGACCGAGGGGAACGTAATGTTTTTCTGTCACTCACTCGGCAGATGGCACGCTCAGGCTCAGCATTTTTTTTTTCTTGTTTCGTCTTATTTGGGGCTGTGTGAAGACCATCTACTCGCACGACATGATCCCAAGTGCAGTATTTCTATCGGCTGCCGACGTCCTGAACTCCTGATGGCACGTGTACATTTTGGAGAAAACATGTAGGTAGACGGATCCCGCAATCACCACTATGCACACTGTTTGTGTTAATGTTGTGTTTAAGGCCACCATCGCAAATCCTGATGTTTCCTAATCCTATGTAAGTAATGTGTCTAAAACGGTGTGGAATATACTGTATGTGATATAACTGCATGTTTCCTAATCCTCGGTAAGTAATGTGTCTAAAGGTTGTGGCATATATGTGATATAACTGCGGCGCCTTGCCCTACGTCTCATTCTCTCGCTTCAGCACATTGTTGAATGCTTTGTCTGTGAACAGTCATACTCCGCTACTTCTCTTCTTTTATAGGAGAAGTAATGGGAAGGCAGTACCAACTGACGCACGGTAAGTACGCATATTCTCTCTTTGTCACGATTTTTAACTCAACATTCCATAAGTGGACTAAAAAAAGGTCTAGACCTTGTATGACGCAGTTCCGTGATTGCATGTATCGTGATGACCTCGGTTGATTCCGCAGTAACAGATCAAATCAAATCGCTACCCAGAGTTCGAGAATAAAATAAAATAGAAATAACAAACTTTTTACCCAGAATACCTGGCAATCAACGGTGGAAATGATTCAATACTACTAACTCATGTGCCAATTAAATTGCACCGTAAAACAGCCCCTTTGGTGTAGAAGTGCACGTGCGGATTGTACTATCCTTTTTTTTTTGTACCTTTGTCAAGTTAAAATGACAACTGCGAATAACAAAGTACGAATTCCGGCACAAATCCTCCCCAAGCAAAGGAGCAGATAGGCCACTTGAAACTTCAAACACCCGAATATGGACAGTTGTACCGACTAAATCAAGTGAATTCGCGAGCAGAGCATGGTCGCGGCAATCGGGAATTGCTCTGCTCTAGCCACAAATGTATCCCATCTTCTATCTTACTAGATTCAACAGCGTGCCAGTTCCTTGGTAGATCTGAATAGAGCAGCACCCAACTATTTGGAAATGTTTAATGGTATTTGGAGAAAAGTTTCAGTTTCTCAAACTGATTGAAATTTCCAATCACCATAGGTTGCTTATCTCAGATAATTTTGAAACGGTAGCATAGTAGCACTTCATGGGATGGGAGCTAAAAAAATATTTCAATATTTTAAAAAAATCTACGAAAATGTGTGTGTTCACAAAGTATGTTTCTACAATCTCCAAAAATTTTAGCTTCAAATTCGAAATGAACATTGAAAAAAAAGACAAATATGCCCTGACACGAGTGACACTATTCATGGCAGATTTGTCTTTTTGTTTCTCAATGTTTATTTTGAATTTGAAGCTGAAATTTTTGGAGGTTGTAGAAACATATCTTATGAACACACACACTTTTTTGTAGAATTTTTTAAAACATTTGATTTAATTTTTTTTTTTGAAACGTTGAGAAGGTCACCTTATGGGCTTATGGAGTAGGAGCACTAGATATGTCCTCTCGCTCATCTTGCTGTACGCTGAATGAAGTGAAGCTAGGACAGATAGATTGAAGAACCGTGGCTCAAAGACCATCTTATTCTTCTATGAGTAAGATCTTGATGGCAATCCTAATAGCTGATCTCACTCTCAAAGTTACAGGTACAGATTCGTCAGAGATTACACCTTGTAGAAAGAACCTCGAAGGTCGAAGCAATTCGGGCTTCCAGAATTCAAACGTCCCAAAGGAGAACTCTCTCCCATCTCATGCCCAAAACGGAACCATCTCGTATCCTAATCATCTGATGATCGACAGGCAAACGAATCGTGAATGCCCACACACTTCGCCAAAATTCTTGGTTCCTGGATCAGAAACAGAACTGATTCACTAAACCCGTGATCGGAGATAGATGTCTCGACCATGGCACCGGTCAACCCGAAAGGGTCTGTAGCAGCATCTCGTTGAACGTGTCGATCGGGCCGGGCATGCACCAGTGCACGCAGTCGTTCTGCACCCGGGCGCCCTCCGCGCCGCCGCCGGCGAACGGGTCGTTGCGCATGTACGGCCCGGGGTGGCCGTCCGGCCGCAGGTCAGCCAGCTTCGTCACGTCGAGCGTCGCAAACCGCAGGGGGCCGGCGCCGGCATCGGCCGCGGCCATGGCCACCGCCTCCACGACGGTCTTCCTCATCTCCGTCTCCGTGTAGCCCAGCTCCTTCTCGCCGTCCCTGTACGGCTGCTTCTTGGAGCACGCGCCGGCCTGGTCCCAGGCACCCTCGAAGTGCGCCGGCGAGAACGTGGTGAACGCGACCACTTTGTTCTCTGTGCCGTGCCGCCGGGCCACCTCGGCGAGCGTCCGGTGCACGGCTTCCTTGAACACGCCGAAGAAGGCGGTCTCGGTGTGGTTCAGGTCCGCGCAGTCGTGGCAGCCCACGACCCTGCCGCCGTCGTGGTAGATGCCGGGGATGAGGAACCAGTGCCCGACGGACAGGACGACCGCGTCCAGAGCGCCGAGCTGGGACATCCACCGCTCGTCGAACGCGTCCAGGAACACATTGTTGTGCCGCACGCCGGCGCGCTCCGCCTTCTCGGCGACCTTCACCAGGAGCGGCGACCAAAGATGGAGACGGTGGCGTTGTGCTCGTGAAAGACCCAGCGCCGGAACCGGTTCTCCTCCCCGTCCCGGTACACGAGATCCGGGCGGGAGCGGGAGGCGAGGAGGCAAAGCAGCGACTCGCCCTGGTTGCGTGCCAAGGAGTCGCCGACGAAGGCCAGGTGCCTGTTGCGGAGCCAGCGGAAGAAGACGTCCGGTGAGAAGGCCGGGAGGTCGCACTGCCGCGGCCGCCACCGCCAGTGGAGGTACCCCGTGTCCGGCCGGCCGTGCGCCATGCAGTTCTGGCCGTCCTTAATCGTGCCGCAGCTCGCCCCGTTGTAGAGCGGCGGGCGCGCGTCCGGCACCCACTCGCCGTCGGAGTAGTCGCACTGCGGTGACGCGGACGCCGACACTTCTCCGGCTGCTCGGTTTAACACAAAGATGCAAGATTTAGTATGCAAGAATGCCATTTCTTGCCTAAACGATCTCCCAGGAACTAAGAAAGTGGATGAATGTTTCCATAATAAACATCAGAAATCACATGCCAAATACAACGAGACAGTTCATCACGGTCACTATTTATTGAGCTGAAGAACGCTTTATACTTTGCTTGACGGAAAATACTTGAGAAAATGGTAAGGAAAAAATCTGACAAAACTGAATCTACTCACGGGTAAACACGATTGGCTTGCTCAATCATTCACGCAGCGCAGAGACAAATTCCGACAGCACACTAGAGCAGTCGCTAAGCAAAATCGATTTGGAAAAACAGAACAGTGTACCTTGCGAATCCCCAAACGTTCCAGCCCCTTGGTCGGCAGGTGGTGGAGGCGGCTCTTCACGCGCATTCACCGGCGCATGCCCGTGCTGGAATGGGACGACGGGCGCTGCCGCCGCCTCCCGCGCAAGTTCGTCCGGCGGCGAATTGGGTGAGGCCAACGGATTGAAGAGCAGGTAATGGAGGAGCGCGAGAGGGATAAGGGCGTACAGCGCGTAGGTGACGAATTGTTTCTGGGGAGCGAGAGGTGGTGGGTCTGCGGCAAATTGGTGCCCATGGCCGCCTGTGTTGGAGCTCAGGAAGGGGGAACAACCATGGCAATGGCACGGAGGAGGCAGGAGTCAAGAAGGGGATCGAGGACAACAAGGAGATGCAGGCGAATGTTTTCTTTTTTCTCATTTTTTTTTTCCGAAGGACGAGGAGAAAGTACTGCGTTTTCTATTCGGCAGTGTCACTCACTCAGCCAGATGGCAGCCTATCCGAGTTTCGTGGTTCCGTCTCAAGGTGCAGTTTAGCAAGTCCATCTACTGCCACGACACGAGCCCTAGATGTAGAATTTCTGCCGGCCGCCGGCGTCCTCAACTTACGATGTCACTTCTGCCTTTTGGAGACAGATTGCACAATAACAGAGCACGCAAGAGGTGTCACATACCATGTTTGTATCAATGTTGTGTCTGAGGCTACCGTCGTAAATCCTGATGTTTCCTAATCCTAGGTAAGTGTTTTGTGTGCATGGTGTGGGATATATATGATATAGTTGTGGCTTGGCCCCTACGCCGTTATGTCGTCGAGTTGGATGCGTTGTTTATGAAGAGTCGCTATTCCTCGCCTTCTCATCTAAAGTAACAGGAACCATTTCGCGCAACAGCCATGTCGTGGAAATTTTTATAGCTACATTGTTGTCTCGAGGAGAGCTACCATTTAGTTCAACGGCCTTGTCATGGATGCTTAAGATTTATCATTTCAGTATTGTCTTGATAGCCACATGGGTATCAAACCAACTGTGTAGTAAAGAGGGCCTCTTATTATAGCTCTCTAATAGAAGATCAACCCACCATGCCTATTGGGCATTGTGACTCACTTGGGCAGATGGCACACTCACCGTGTTCCGTGGTTCCGCCTTATGCTCGTGGCTATGCCAATTATGTCAACTCTCACGACTTCATCTCTCAATGCAGGATCTCTACCGTCGTGGACGTCCTAAACTTCTGATGTCACTTATGCCCTTTGGTAAAAAAAAGATAGGTCCATGGAGCCGAGAGGCAGCACTACGTACATCGCTTGTGTCAATGTTCTATCCAAGGCCATCATCGTAAATCTCGTTGTTTCCTAATCCTAAGCAAGTAATGTGCTTGCATGTTGTGGCATACATGTGATATAACTGCAACTTTGCTCTACACCCCCATTCTCTCGCTCCGGCACAATGTTGGATGATTTTATCTGTGAAGGGTCCTACTCACGTCTTCTCTTCTTTTATAGGAGAAGTAATGGGAAGGGCGGTGTTGTTTGGCACAACAAGTATGTCATGAATGCTTTATAACCTCATTGCTCTCTTAAGAAGGACTACTATTTGATGCAACAATCCATGCAACAACCATGTCATGGATTGTTTAAATTTATCGCTTCAGTGTTGTCTTAAGGAGCACATGGGAGTCAAACGTGTAGAAATGAGCGGCTCTTATTGTAGCTCTCTGGTATAAGATCAAGCAAACATACGAAGAAGAAAAGGTAGCCAGAGGTCGAGATGTGTGTGACCACATGAAAACTCCTCCTAAGATGGGTGTAGCCTGATGAGAAAATAGACTAGGTCTCATGGGATTTCCCCCTCATCGTGCTTTTTACTCGTTGCTTTGCACGGGTTAGACTGATCCCACGAACTCCCACAACAAAAGCCCGATTTGTTGTATTTATGTGTTGGAGCTTAGGAAGGGGAAACAACCATGGCAATGGCACGGAGGAGGCACGAGTCAAGAAGGGGATCGAGGACAAATGTAGGCGCGAGTCGAGGGGAATGTTTTCTTTTTCTCATTTTTATTAGAGGCGAAGGGAGCGTAATGCATTTTCTATTGGGCAGTGTCACTCACTGAACTAGATGGCACACTCTCCGTGTTTCGTGGTTCCGTCTCAAGGTGCGGTTTGGCAAGACATCTGCTGCCACGACACGATCCTGCGGTGCAGGATTTCTGCCGACCGCCGGCTTCCTCAACTCACGAAGTCACTTCTGCCACTTGGAGTAAAAAATCACATCTAAAGAGCACGCAAGCAGCGCCACCCACACTATTTGTGTGAATGTTGTGTCCAAGGCCATCGTCGCAAATCCCGATGTTTCCTAATCCTAGGTAAGTGTTTTGTGTGCATGATGTGCGTATATGCAATATAAGTGTGGGGCTTGGCAATACACCCCTTTCTCTCGTTCCGACACAGATTAGGATGGTTTGTTTGTGAAGAGTTGATACTCCTCGTCTTCTCATCTTTTGTAGAAAAGTAACAGGAAAACTATAACATTTCGCGCAATAGTCATGTCGTGGATGTTTTTATAGCTACACTGTTGTCTCGAGAAGAGCAAACATCTAGTCCAACAATTGTTGTGGATTCTTAAAATTTATCTTCAGTGTTGTCTTGATAACCACATGGGTATCAACCAACCGTATAGTAATGAGCACCTCCTCGAGAGCCTGCCCGAAGCAATCCCCCTAAAGCCCATAAACACACATGAGAGAGAGCGAAACAGCAATCAGACCTTTTGGTATAAGTTTTCTCACCCACTCCCTCATCCTTTGACTTCCAATTCTTTGTTTAGTGATATTTCCGTTTTCCTTTTTTTTTTGTTCTCCTCGGTTTTTCAGTAGTTTATAAATGTATTAGTCTACGCACAAAAACACACGACAGAATCTAAAAACAGAACACCCGTAAAAATGAATTTTTTCGAGTCACTTACGTACCTCAAATCAGAAACCTCAAACTAATGAAAGATAGATAAAAAGCTCAGGTTTACGCACAAAAAATTTCAGATGAAAATGACGTTTGAGATTTTTCGACGATTTTTGCAGCGAGACACAGAATTATGTTTCTGGGCAGCAAACCAAACTTTTACACTTTCTTGCCATCAGAGGCTCTTCTTGGCACAAAAACAAAAACAAAAGATACAAAAGAGGTGTACAGTGGTAACGACCTTATTGAAAAATAAAAACTGAAAGCAAAAAGATAAAGGGTTGCCTCCCATAAGCGATTTTTTAATGTCTTTTAGCTAGGCGCACAATGGTTTTAATGATGCTCTCATAAGAATAAAAGTTTAAACACAAAAGAGAGCATCAGGAGGCAAATATCAAACATATTAAGCCTAACCCCACTTCCTATGCATAGGAATCTTGTAAGAAAATAAATCATTGAAGCATAAAGCAACTAGCATAGGAACATAAAACAAGTGCAACTTCAAAACTTTCAACATAAAGAATCTTACAACCATATTTTCCTCTCTCACAATAATTTTCAGTAGCATCATGAACAAACTCAACAATATAACTATCACATAAAGCATGCTTTTCATGATCTACAAACACATAATTTTATCACTTTCCAAAATAGTGGGGTCATCATTATTTAGAATCATGACCTTTCCAATCCCATTTTCAATAGTAGTATAATTAATATCATCAACCAACATAGGACCATCATCTAAAGCATTATCATAAACAACAGTAGAGAAAATATTTGGTAATTCTGTTTCCTTTTGTTTCTGTTGAGTCAAGAAGGTTGTTACCTCAAATTCATAAAAAGAGATATTTCGAAAGAATACACAGAATCATAACATTCATCATAGCAATTTCCCCAAGCTTAAATTTTCCATTGCATTAGCAATAATGATAGTCAAACAATGCATACTAATATCATTGCTACAATCATGCAAATAAAGTTCCATGGTTTTTTAATTTTCTCTTCAAACACATCATGTCCCAACTCAAGATAAATTTTATAAAGCTCTCTCATATTTTCGTTGTTTTCTGCCATAAGACCAGTTTCAAGGAAAGTAACCATGTAGCAATAAAAAGAGTAAAGAGCAAGTACGTACTTCCTCAGTTAGCTTGATGCGGCCTACACACCCGTTGAAACCCCAAGAGGAAGGTGTGAAGGAGCACAGTAGCAAGTTTCACTCGGTTAAGAAACCAAGGTTTATCGAACCAGCCGGACTTGGAGAAGGCTTCAACACGGTGCCAGAAAAGAGCTTCTGACGTGGACTGCACACAAACACAAACAAACTACTTTGCCCCAACGAAACAGGAAGGTTGTCAATCTCCCTGACTTGCTGAATCAAAGAAATAAACGTATGGTGTGGAAAACAATTATAAGTGCAAAAAGGAACAACGAGCAAATGATGATGGGAAGCAATGGAAACGGTGTTTTAATGATCAATGTAAAAGAATGGACGGGTCCACAGTTCACTAGTGGTGTCTCTCCATAAAACAGATAAACATACATACTGGGTAAACAAATTGCAGCTAGGCAATTGACAAATTGTAAGGGCATGACAATGCTATCATGACAAGCTATAGTTCATTGTAGTATTCAATTGGGCATTACAACAAAATACATATACCGCTTGGTAGCTGCATCTATGACTAATAATCCACCCCGGGATCGCTATCCAGCATGTCACCCGAAAGTATTAAGTTGCAAGCAATAGATTATTGCAATAAGCAAAGTGTGTAATGTAAGCAATGCATATAACAAATAGAAATAGCACCGCTTTTTTACCCCTAGTGACAATAGCACATCCCCGTCACGTTCGTTTCTGTCATCTCGAGCACAGACAAAAGGATGCATGAACCCACTATCTAGCATAAATACCCTTCTTGGAGACACTAGCAAGTACTTGGCCAAAGCAACCACTAGCATCGGAGAATATGCAAGATCTCAATAAAACATATAGATAAATAGATGAACAAACTTGATCATAACTTCACAATTCATCGGATTCCAGCAAACACAACATGTAGCATTACATAAAGATGATCTTGATTATGTTAGGCAGCTCACAAGATCTAAACATGGTAGCACAAGGAGAAGAGAACACCATCTAGCTACTGCTATGTACCCGTAGTCCAATGGAGAACTACTCACACATCACTCCGGAGGCAGGCATGGTGGTGTAGAGCCCTCCTGTGATGATCTCCCCTCCGGCAGAGTGCCGGGAAGAGCTTCAGAACCCTCCCGAACTAGGGTTGGCGACGGCGATGGTCTGGATATCTTTCTGGAAAATCGTTCGGTACTTCGGTTTTCAGGACGAAGGAAATATTTACTTACTAGGATTTCTGAAACAAAACGACAGCATAAAACATTAACTGGCACTGGCATCTTGTTAATAGGTTAGTTCCAGAAAATGCATAAATTGATATAAAACTATAAATAGACATGTAGAATTTGATATAAAACAATCATGAAACAGACGTATCAGTACGGTTAGCGACTTTGCGAAACCCTGTTCATTCGACTCCAAGAGTCGGCGGAGATTAGACGATGCGGACGTGCAGAGCGGAGAGTATCGGATGGCCAGAAAGCTCAATCGCTATGGTATGCTCAATGGGTCTCACCGTTTATATCTTTAGATTCACGAGCGAGCATGGTTGTCGTCGGACCACCGTGAGCACTATCCAAGATCACGAGACTCCTACTCTGTTCTAGCCCCAAATGTATCCCATCTCACAGGAACTACACATCTTACTAGATTCAACAGACGTTTCAGATTCTCGGTGATATGAATACGGCCTCAGAACCGAGAGTGGCTTTTGTAGCCCCGGGCTACATGTAACCTTTAAAAAAAAATTGAATACAATATTTGGAAGTTTCAAAAAATTATTTAAAAAATCCTAGATGTACACAATGATGTATTATATCAATGTGAAAATTTCAACTCAAAATACATTATATTCTAGCATGTGTAATAATGACAAAAGTGGAGATTTTAAGTAGTGAACAGTACACAAATCCGAATCTCCAAAATTGGTCAGATTTGTCTTTTTTGTGTGGTTCAAAATGCAAAGTGTTTCGAAATGAGATTTTGCAATTTGGAAGAAAACATTATTATCAATGTCTACAATTGTTTTCAAAATTCTTTGAAACTTTATAATGGTGTTTTCAATTTTTTCAAAAAACAGGTTACATGTAGCCCGGGCTATACTTTGACTTTTCTCTCAGAACCCAACTATTTGGAAATTTCTTAATTGTATTTGCGGAAAAGTTTCAGTTTCTCAAATTGATTGAAATTTACGATCAACATAGGTTGCTCATCTTGCAGTACCGAAAAAGATTGTTCAATTTTAGTCAGTACACTGAAATAAGTGAAGTGAGGGCAAAAAGATTGGGCCGTGATTCAAAGACTGTGTTTTGTGAATAAGATCGAT